>CM053790.1:794738645-795408645 GCA_028749045.1 Cupressus sempervirens
TCACAGATTCAAAGATATGACATCCCGAACAGGGCTCCCAATCAATCTACACTTCTGGTTACCAGTGAAACTTTTAGAAATTGCAAATGACATCGTGTTTGAAAATTGATCAAATGGATTCGTCATAAGTTGAAACTTGAAATGTAACAAGTCTATGACATCTACAATGCAACAAAATAGGAATTTCAAAATTTGGGTCAACTGGGTCAAATTTATAGCACGTCAAACAAGGCTTCCCAAAAAGGTGTGCAAAGTGCAAAAGCATGAAAACAATAATTGACCAACTTTGAGGGATTCAAAACCTAGTCATATGGACTCGAAACGACTCGAAATCTAAAAAATAGGTTCTTGGGTATGGAAGCTAAGTACTCCCAAAGTGGTGAGTCATGAAACATTTCTAGATGTGAGATATTCAATCGCAAACACAACCTCCTGTCACTATTTGACACGTAAATAAAAATGCAAGATTGACAATTTCTCAAAGCAAGACTTCGCCAAATGACTCAGAATGATGATTTAAATTCATGGAATTCTTAGACAGGGTGAATGAAAGGTTCTAGAAGCATTAAAAACCTCTTAGGGCTTCAATGGTATGGTCAGGTACAACCAAGTACATATGCATTTACAGGGCTTGATTTTCTCAAAAGTGCTCAAAATTGACCATGCAATTTTTAGCTCCAACAGTATGGTTAGCACTTGGTTTCCTGATGACAGATCACCTCTAAACTAATATCTTCTTGATCCTTCTTGATTATATGTCTCTTTGCTATATTCTTTTCTCTTCCTTTGTTCTCCTTTAACTGATTTTGCAATGCAATCTCAGATCATAACTCCTTAGCTACCATGAATGCTCTATTTGTGCATGTAAACTTATCTCTTGACTCCTTCATTCACCTTCTACACACTCTTTGTTAGTTTATGGTTTTTCCTCCTTAAGAAAACATAGGTGAATTGGGGTTAGGTATGAATCAACGACTTTGATTCAACTATTTTTCCACTTAAACCTCCCCTTTTCCTGATTGGCTACATGTAATTGCATTGGAAATCCAACTTAAGTTTCATCCTTATCTCTAAAATATCATAACTCATCTTTAAGTCAACTCAAAAATGGTTTACATATTAGTTTGTGCCTTTACAAACAACTATGTCAAAATTGTCTCACTTGACATCTGAAGTCTCTGATGCTTAGCATATACTATCTTCTATACTGTGACTCAACATCTATATCACTCAACATGCACTGCTTGTTCAGCTTCTAAATCACTCAGCATACATTGTCTACTTGGCACTTGAGTGACTCGGCACATGAGTGGCTCGACACTTATTGTGGAATCGACATACTCTATAATATACATGTTGTGCTTGTCATGTATTACTTGTTCAACATGAACTAAGTAAATGACATAAGTGTGTAGACACTCACTTGTCAAAACCAATCTGAGATCAACAATCTCCCCCTTTGACATGAGTGTAAAAAACACTTGGTCATGCATTAATATCCTTATCCTTACAAGCATAACACATCTCTTATATCTCTTATTTGACATATGTATAAAACTTCAAAATTTCAAAGTTTTGTAACAACTTATATACCTTAAAATTTGATAACTCCCCTTGAGTTGATAGGTCTATTCTATACTCAAAATTTTGTACTCCTACTAGTAAATATGTCTCAACTAATTCTCTTTGACTTCATGCTATTTCCCTTTGCTTGCTCCCCCTTAGTTTATTTTGTCTTTCTCTGTCCCTTTTCTTACTCTCCCCCATTCTTCTCTATCTCCTCCAAATTCTATATCTCCCCAATATCTTAATCTCCTTTATTTCTCCCCCTTTTTGATAATTATATCAATGGGATATACACTAAGAGTGTGTTTTTCTAGAAAATATTTATGGAAATCTCATATAATCTTGAGAGCTACATCCTAGTTTTCACATGCTACATCCAAAGACTTGGTTTGGATGGCCAGCTTAGCAGCAAGGTGGACTAGGCCATCTAGTGTTGAAAGATTGGGGTCTTTCTTCATAAGAGTTTCAATGCGGCCTAACTCCTTGTGCAAAATTTCCATGTGTGGGGTGAGTGTTGTTTGGATGCTAATCCATTTTGCCCTTATATTGGCTTCTTCTGCTAATAATGCAGCTAACTGACTCTGGGTTTGTAACAAAGTTCTAAAGTACTTCTCACTTTGAGTTAGATTCATAGGTAATTTTGCACCTAATGAATTAATCTAACTTTCCAAAATCAAAATGTGACTTTTGGTTTCTTGGGTAAAGAGTGTTGGATTGCACAATTTAGTGTACAATGAGAAAATGTTCTCAAATACCTTCTTCACATCCTCAACCTTAGTTGCCAATGCAACTTGTGTGAGTGCTATGTCACTTGATATTTTCTCATTTAATTTATTCTACAATTTCTTTTCTAACCATTCTAATAATTTAACATTTTTTTCAAGTTCTGTATCACTAACCTTTTCCACTATGTTTGTCAACTATTTAATTAGTGGTTTGGTCTCATCTAGAGTTGGCAAAATGAATGCATCTAAAAAGATGTCTTTAATATTTAGAAATACTTACTTTTGCCTATGCTCCCTTCTTAGTAGTTCTTGATGCTTCTTTCTTGCTAGGGCTTGTTGCATTACACACATCTGTTCTGTGGTCATTATGTCATAGTCATACTTTGGTAACACAATCTCTTCATCAAGGCTCACATCTCCATATTGTATGACTTCTTCTACCTTTGATGAGCTTGGAATTAGCACTAATATTTGCAATGGTGATGCATTTGTGCTTGGATTCTAAAGAGCGTGACTTGAAGGTGTGCCAGATATTGGTAAGGTTACCAGGGCTTGTATGACAACTTGCTCCTTCACCTTCAGTGTCAACTTGGTATCTTTAGGCTTGTCCTATTCTGCCACAATGCCTTGTGATAGACCTTGTGCTTGTGTTGTAGGTGTAGATAAGTCTATCTAACCTATTTGACTCTATTCTTCTATAGTGGCTTGGGTTTCCATGGTAATCTTCTTAATTGCATCAAAATTATCAATTATATTGACCTTTTCTGATGTAGCTTTTGGTGCTTTGTCTAAAGGTTGTACATTAGTGACTTCAGGGGTAATAGTAGGTGGTTCTTGTGTGTTCACCTCTTCCCTTGTTGTTTCAATCACTTATTTCTATAATTCATCTACACTCACCAAAACATGATTATCGCATAGTTTTTCCTATAGTGTAGACTGATCCAGTTTCTTCTTGAGATCTTCCTCTATAAGAGGATTGATGTTTTGAGTAGTGAGATTAGAAACATCCTTTATTGTTACTATTTTAGTATGCTCACTTGTTACATGTTGACGGCTGACATTTGGCAATTGTGTATCTAGTACACTTTGTTCTTCTTGCTTCTTTGCCTCAGCTGTTGTCTTGTCATCTTCTTTCATTTCTATCCCTCCTTTAATAATACCTTCATTGTTATCATCTTCCTCATCATCTTTAACCTCTATGGGTTCCTGTTCATCTTCCTTCACTATAGCAAGCCCATATGTTACTTTCCACATCTGTGTGGACTTCTTAACTACATCTTCAATATTATTTTGTAAAATGCTAAATGCTCTATATTTAGGTACAAACCTCACTATATATTTCTTCATAGCCTTAAAAATTTGTGCCTTAATGACTTGGGAAAGTGAAGTCTCCCTTATTTGTCTTTCCAAGTTCAAGCAATAATGCCATTTCTGCTCAACTCTCTCATATAAACTTTTGGGCATAGAGTTAGCAATTTCTAGTGGGGCTTTCTTAAAATTTACCATCATGGCATAAATAACTTCCTCCACTTGATTCTTTTCTACTTTTCCAAGATTATCAAAATCAAAATGAGAAAATCCTAACAAATCTACATTACTCTTAACATTCTCACATAGATTTTCTATGTCTAATAGAGGATTGTGACTCACCACTTTGAATTGGGTATTGTCATTTGATTTTTTTTTTCCTCATCTAATTTGGCTTGTACAATAAACTTTCTCCTCAACTTTTTCTACATACCACCTTCCTGCTTGGCTAGTTTGGCTTTCTTCTCTTCCTTGTGAGTAGTCACACATGCACTAGTCCTTGTAGTAGGTGTTGTAGGCTTTGCTTGGCTTGAAAATCTTCTTATCCCTTGTCATAGGTTGTGCCTTGGCCTCCCTCTTCTTTAGTTCAATTAGAATAGGTGTTTCCTAGGCTTCTTCTCCCTTGACACCTTTAGTAACTTCACTCTCCTCCTCTTCCTAATCTTCTCCCATTCCTTGTGTGAGTGCAAGCTATTCTTGTGCCTACATGTCTTCTTCCTCTTCATCCTCTTCTTCTTCCTCTTCCTGCTCAACACCTTCACCAAACTTGGCTTTCAATTTCTTCACCAAATTATCTTTCTTCTTAATGAAAAAGGTAATCTTGAGTTCCATTGTGATTTTAGATTTGGCCAATTCATAGTTTCCAAATGCCTTGGCATTTTTGTCTACCTCTTTTGGAAGTAATGCAGTAATAGCTACAAAGGCTTAATCTACATTTATTTCATATCCTAAGGGTCTCAACCATCTTACCCTTGATGTAGCAGCTTGAACAAAAGTATAGTCGACATCCACTAGGAAAAAAATGTCATCATAATGTTTTTCTACCAGTTACACTGGGATTCTCAATCTTTTCTTCATGGATTGCTTAAAATCCTCAAAATAACTTGTCATCACAAACTCAAAATTCTCACCCAATTGTTTAATGAACTCTCTAATCTACTCTACCACTAACCTATTTGTTTTCCAACCAACTGTGCCAAATGTAGAGAATGTGTTTTGAACATAAAAGAAAATGGATATCAATATAGAACCAAATTTGCATTGTGCACTCTTTGTCTTTCTTATTGCTCCTAGGTTTTCCATCAATTGTTGTAATTATAACTCTACAAGATCACATGTGTGATCTTTCTTGAAAATTTTATAACCAACATCCACTGCAATATAGGGCACATTGTTCAATCTACTAGAGTGGTAGAACTTGTGTGAAATAACCCTTACTGCAAAGTCTATCAATAATTTAGTAATGATATCAATTGTCATTCCTTTCTTGTTCCACACAGCTCATGTATTCTTTTCAATCACCTCTTTTGAATCACTCCTCAATGTCTTAGGCTAATCTAGGGTTGGATACCCTATTATCCTATGGATTATTATCTTGGTTATTTTGATAGGTCCATTATCCAGCCATAGTGAACCATCATGTATCCCACTCAATACTATCCTAATCCTTTCTGTTTGAATACATTCAAGAAATCTAGGGATCGTGTTAACCCTTTCTTCTCTATAATTTTGAATTCTTCCTTTGGTACACCATTATCATATAGTTTTTCATATGCTTTCTTGATCTCCATATCACCAATGCTACCAATTTTATAGTTATAACATTTCCTAACATCTTGAACCACTAAAACATTAAGTGGTATCTTAGATAATGCACCAGAGGGGTCTTGTTTGTAAGAAATGTCAAGAATAGCTTTGAATATGAGTTTCTTAACTTCATTACTAACCAGCTAAACATTCAAAACTTTCTTATCCTTTACATTCTTTGAACTAGATGCCATTATGAAAAACTAGGGTTTATGAAAATATAAATAGTGTAACTCGACACTTGGTAAATACCTTGCAAGATCTGATGAAATGGTCATGAATTGTTGCACAAATCTTCTGCAATCACTTTGGATGGATTTCCAGATTGCCTCTTGCTCTCCTTTCTCTTTCTTGATTTCAAGATGATGTAAAATGAGTTGAAATCGATCAAATACCCTTTTGAAATCCTACAATTAATGTTGAGTGCTTACATAGCTATAAGCTCGACATCAACCAATTATACGTTCACTTAGTATCCATCAACATTTCATTCACTTAGCAACCATTACAAGCTTGACATCAACTAGCCAGTTCATTAGCTTGGCATCCTCTTGCATTTCACTCAACACATACAAGAAACTTTTCATGCTCAGCAATAACATGAAAAACTTAAAGATTTTTCTTGGATTCCAAATAACATCTTGCATCTTTGTTTATGCTTATGTAATCTTTTTAGTACTAAATTCTTTGGAACTGATGTATGATATAGCCTTTAAATATCAATTCCACATACTTCTTGATTGCTTAGTTTGATGAGGTGTGATCACCTAACCCATTGGGTGAAGTGATCCCTTCTCCATTTGATGTGTTGTAATCATATTTCTTCTTCCATGTCTTGTTCATTTCATTTTTGACATTTTCAACATTTGCCTTGCCTTTACCTTAATCAAACTCACAACTTGGTGCCTTTGAGTTTGTTGGATAATATTTGTTGATGCGACTAGTTGTCAAATAGCTAAAACATGTGGTTTGACTCAACCACCTTTTTTAGTCACCTCTGAAGTGTGTCCTAATACAGTTCTCAGGAACATGTCCATATTCTTGATAATAATTATAGTTATATCTTGTATTATAATCCCAGTTATAAGAGTTTCCATTGTTCCTTACTTTTTTTTCTTGTTTGATGACCACATGGGTTTGGATCTGCACTCAAAAGATCTATGTCCATATTTCTGATAGTTGTAACAATATCCTTCAAATCTTTGTGTATCCATGGTCTTGGTTCTGCATTCATTTTCTTGATGACCTTGTTTATTGCACTTATGATAGTGAACCATGCTCTTATGATTGGCATTCTAATTTGTAGTCTTTCTCCTGCACACATTAGCAATATGTCCTTTCTTACCATAATTAAGACAAGTAGGTTTGGAATTCTTACCTTTGTTGCTCCTTTCTTCAGCACTTTTGGATGATTCTTCTTCTTCAGTACTTGTGTGTCCTAGTCCAGGTGTGTCATTATTGGATCTAGGGGATCTCAATAATTTCTCAAAGTATTTGATGGCTTCATTTGGCTTATTGAAACTTTAAAAAATTCCTTTTCCCTTTTTAGGTGACTTTACAATTGCTCATTCAACAACTTCAATGTTTTTTATCTCAATGTTTTTGAATTTAGTTCAGAGTTGGCATTCATCATTTGACTCAGTTTATCTAATTGCATGTTGGAAATCTTGGTTAGCTTTGATGATTTCTCTTCCATTCTATTTGCCAAAATTCTTTTGTCTTCTTCAATCATGGCTTTGTCTCCCATAGCTTTCTTCTTCTATTCAACAACCTCACATAGTAGTATGGCTTGTGATTCTTGCTCTAACTTGAGATTTTTGATTTCCTCTACTTGGTCTCTATTCTTTTCTATTAGATCTACAACTACTACATCAAATTCATTAGAGTGTCCATTAGCAAATAACTTATTAGTGTCTATCTCTTTGTATTGTGTGTCATTCTCCTTAATAGCAATTTCCTTCCTTCTCTTCAAATATTTCTTTAAATATTCTCTTTCTTGATTCAGTTGCTATAGAATGAGATGTATTTCAATCTCCTAATTCTCGATAGTCTTTCCCAAATTGTAGACTTCCATTTCAAGATTTTTTCTCAAATGTGCAAAGTTTCTCTTTTAGAGAACAAAGCTCTGATACCAATTTTTGGAATTACAATAGGAAAGGTAAACTTTTGAGGTGGGGGGGGGGGTGTGGTGGGTGAATTAGTAGTTTAAACTTTGACCCATAAAACTTTCACCACACATCCATCTGATACACTAAATGAGTAAACTAAAATAACATGTAAAGCACATACATCTAAATCATGTAAGTATATAAACATACACACATGTATGACACTAGATATGATTACACAGAAACCCTCCAATGAGAAGTTAAAATTGGGGTAGGAATGACACCTACAAATCTTCACTACTACAGTAACAAAGTGTATCAAATTAAGGTTACAATATTTTGACCATGAGACATGATCTACCTTGTGAAAGGTCTACCCTGTTAAATTCTTACAAAGTTTCTTAGGTCTCACCCTATTATAAGTGTACCTTGTTAAAGGACTTCAACTAAAAATTAAGTAAGCACCTTGTTAGAGGATTTCAATATAGCTTATTAGGAAGGCTCTATTAAGAGATTTAATTGATTCACTTGCTAGAATGATTTAGCAATGATTCTACAGTTAGCACTTAGTTTCTTGATGATATATCACCTCTAAATTGATGTCTTCTTGATCCTTCTTGATCATATGTCTCTTTGTTGTATGTTCTTCTCTTCCTCTATTCTCCTTTAATTGATTTTGCAATGTAATCTCAAATCATAACTCCTTAGCCACCATGAATGTTGTATTTGTGCATGCAAACTTCTCTCTTTGCTCATTCATTCACCTTCTACACACTCTCTTGTTAGTTTAGGGTTTATCCTCAAGAAAACATAAGTGATTTCAAGTTAGGTATTAATCAACAGTTGTGATTCATCCATTCTTTTGCTTAAACCTCCCCTTTTTCTGATTGGCTACATATAATTGCATTGGGAATCCAACTCAAGATTCATCCTTATCTCCAAAATATCATAATTCATCTTTAAGTCAACTAAAAAATGGTTTACATAGTAGTTTGTGCCTTTACAAACAACTATGTCAAAACTATCTCACTCGACATTTGAAGTCTCTAATGATCAACATATACTATCTTCTATATTGTGACTCAACATCTGTATCACTCGGCATGCACTACTTGCTCAACTCTTGAATCACTTGGCATACACTATCTGCTCGACACTTGAGTGAATCGGCACATGAGTGGCTTAGCACTCACTATGGACTTGACATGCTCTATAATATACATGTTGTGCTTGACATGTAATACTTATTTGACATAAACTAAGTAAATGACATAGGTGTGTAGACACTCAATTGTCAAAATCAATATGAGATCAACACTAATTAGACATCTCTATTTCAAAATTTATGTAGATTGATCAATGGGTGGAAGCATAAACCTGTGTCACCCTTTGTGATATCTTTGGGGGTTTCGGCCAGAAGGCTTTCGGCCAGAAGTGTTTTGGCCAGAATGGTTCCAGCCAAACATATGTGGCAGTTTTGCATGCCTACGTGGCTCATACCATTTCGACCGAAACTATTTCGGTTGGAACAATTCTGGCTGAAACCCCATGCCACAATAAAATTACCGTAAACCTCTTGCGGCTATCATTTTCACTATTGCGGTTCCTAGCTTCTTGGAGAGCGTGTCAAGTGTTTTGGCCATAACTAGTTAGTGGCTTTTTCCTCCCCACTCTTTAATAAATTTTTAACGTGTTTTTGATTAATAGATGTTAATTGTACTTAAAGTAGTTGTTTTTTACCTATTTTGTGAGTGAAATATTTAAAATTGTTTATTTTTTTAATATGTTTAAATTATTTAAATTATTTTAGATTATTTTAGAATGGTATTTAAATTAATTTGTTAGCAAAAATGTAGTTAAACATGAGATAAAAACATAGAAAAACATTAGTTAAAAGTGTAGAAAAACATTAGGTAAAAATATAGAAAAACATTAGGTAAAAATATAGAAAAACATTAGGTGAAAATGTCAAAAAAATTAGTTTAAAAATATAGAAAAACATGAGGTAAAAATATAGAAAAACATTAGTGAAAAATGTAGCAAACCTTTAGGGGACATTGTTCAGTTTCTAACATAACCTAATGGATCTAGAGGTGAAACAATAATCTCTTATGGTGAAATTAATTTTGACATTAAATACACCTTCTAGCATAACCCTATATTAACTACAATCATAACCCATACCACATTCTAACCATAACATAGGCCCTTTACTAACCAAATGAACCACACTTAGATATTGATGATGTTCATTTTAACAACTAGTTATTGTTAGGTAATAATTAGTATTACATTACCAAACAACACATTAAGATTAGTTAAATGATATGTTTTTAGGTACGTTGTCCATGCATCTATGTCTTAAGGGGACAGAGGAGTCGTAATAGGTCATACTATTTTTTATAGGTTGTAATAAGTCTTAATATGTATTATTAGGATATAATAGGTCTTATTAGGTAATGATGATTCTTCCATTACCAAATGACACATAACGACCTCATGATACATTTCTAGGTATTTTTATCCATATATATGTTAAGGGGACCTAGGGACTCCTACTAGGTCATTACGTCTATTATAGGTTCTAATAGGTATTCATATGTTTACTGGCACATAATAGGTATTGTTAGGTAATAATGAGTCTTACATTACCAAAAAACACATTAAGATCACTTATACATTAAATTTTTCAGTATGTTATCCATACATGTGTGTCTTAAGGGGTCATAGGAGTCGTAATAGGTCATACTACTTTTTATAGGTTCTAATAAGTCTTAATATGTATTATTAGGATATAATAGGTCTTATTAGGTAATGATGATTCTTACATTACCAAATGACACATAACGACCTCTTATGATACATTTCTAGGTATTTTTATCCATATATATGTTAAGGGGACCTAGGGACTCCTACTAGGTCATTACGTCTGTTATAGGTTGTAATAGGTATTTATATGTTTACTAGCACATAATAGACTGACCTTACTATCAACCTTAATAAAACTATATCCCATTTACTTTATTAACATTCTTAACTCTAATTCAAACTACTAAATTAAGTCATGAGTTCTAAATTGTAAACTAACATTTTCTAACTAAACTCATTTACTTATGAAGTAACAATTTTTTCTATCCCTATGTCTTAACTCTAATCTACACTCCCCATAATCATCAAAGCATTTACATCAAAATCTATAATTTAGTCAGGAATTATATTTTTTAATTGCATGTATACATGTGTACACTTAGTTATCATTTAATCAAGAAATTTTATTTTGTTTTTATTGCATATACACATGTACATGTGTGAATATTTATTTTTCACATTTGCATGAGCACGTTACAATGTACATTAGATATGGTCTCTAAGATAATTTGTTTTAAAATACATATGTATGTTACATTATTGAATTTAGCACCATACATTTAATGTTGTGTATTTATATGTATGTGTGTTTCAAATTAAATTTAACTTTTAATTATTTTAATTTAAATACACTTGTATGTTTATATTTGTATATATATGCATGTGCAGATCTCTAGATATCTATCACTCGTGTAGGTTCACATTCATATCCTCATATTTATTTTAATATATACATTATGGCATCCGGTTCTAGGGATCGTGCTCTTGTATCCTCAGGGGATGCCAGTGTTCGTGGTGGGGGTCAGAGTGCTAAGTCTGATACAACACGTAGATCGACCTCCTCCACTCATGATAGACATCAATTATTTAGAGATACAGTTGCGAGATTATCTCGTGCTATGCAGGTTTTGGATACTTCAATTTCCTCTTCTACCACACTCCCTAATAGGGAGAAGGTCACAACGATGCGAGAGGAGTTATTTCGTATGATTCAGATAGTTGAATCATACAACCCTTTTGATGATATGAGCATTGAGACATTTTATTCTTCTTTATCTCACAGTGTCACTGGCACTGTGAAGTACACACAGATTGACACTGAGGTTTCCACCGGCATGGTGAAATCCATGTTTCCATCTTATACAGATCATCACAGAGTTAGAAGCTACTTTGCGATGAAGTGTACTAATCCACTCGTCACACCATTGATGTATCCTCGTTGGTTGGCTACTCATCATAGATGGCCATAGAAGGATGAGTTCCCTCTATATTTCTACAAACAATTGTTTGTAAAATTTCATTTACACTATGATGTTGACTATACAAATTATCCAGGGCATGTTGGGTAGGGTCAGGGGAGACTTTCTGACAGATTTAGACCCGCGGACACTCCTGTGCCTGTTAACAAATGGGAAATGGTGGGTCCAAACCTTTTGGTTATGCCAAGAGGTCCACAGATGGCTGCTGCAGGTGAGCGTGTTCCTGAGGACACAATTAGGACATAGATTTTTTTGAGCATTGCCACCGTCGCCACATAGTTACACGAGATTTATTTGGATCGATGTGGTAGATATATGCTATGGTCTCAAGGTACCACTCCCATAGTTGCATCATCTAGCACACCTGTTGATGATGATTATGGAGATGCAAACATACCTTCTCTTGTAGACATTTCTACAATCTTAGAGGTGGATGCATTGCATCGTTTGGCATTATATTTAGCATTTGATCTTTTAGATGCATATCAAGCATTATCTGCACTCTCAAGGATTCCACTTTGTGACATGAGCTCTCAAATTAGTCATATTTTGTCACGTACAATAGTCCCAGAGGATTCACAAAGGCATGAGGACATTCCTGCACCTTCTACTGCTCCTGCTGCTACACAGGTCCAAGCTATAGCACCAGCCCCAGCTACTCAAGACCCTATAGCACCCCCCCACCTCTACTCAGGATCTCAGTGCTAGATAGCCTAGTCTATTTACTTCCATGCTTTCAGATTAGGGCTGCACTATTGACTTGGATGCTGATACTATTTTTTCATTACATGATTAAGATATCAGTCAGATCGGCAGAACATTACATAATGCTACGGTAAATATCTCTATGTGTTTAGATTTATTTTTATTATAGTAAATAATATGTCTATATGTTTAAATTTATGTATATGTGTGTGTTTGTGTATGTGTTATAGGGTTTGAGGGATAGTATGTTACGTTTTGCTGATCTGCAGACACTGACAGATCCTACACGTCATGAGTCCTAGGTATGTTATAATACATACATATATATATATATATATATATATATATATATATATATATATATATATATATATATATATATATATATATATATATATATATATTTGATTTATATACATGTATATCTTGATATAATTTGTCTATACACATAATTAAATGGTTCAAGTTATCATTTGACACAGGGTTCAGATGCAGCTGATAGACCCTTTTGGAGACAAGGCCTAGGATCAGGAGTGGGGATCTAGCTGATTAGATCATATGTGGCCTTTTATTTTATTACACACATGTTATGTCTAGATACATATTTATATGGACACTTTGATGTTTTCTATGTTATTTCCATATGCATACATTTTATATCCAGACACTTTGATGTCTTATATGTTATTTTTAGATACATGGTTTATATGGACACTTTGATGTTTTATATGTTATTTCCAGATACATGTTTATATCATGGACACTAAATGATGTTTTACATGTTATTTCTAGAGACATGTTTATATGGAGATTTTGATGTTTTATATATGTTATTTCCAGACATTTGATACATGATCTGTTTTTATACATTTGATATGGGTACATTATATTCTCCAGATATATGCACATGTATGTTATTGATCTTTTAATGTACACATCTATCTTATTGATCTTTTGATGTCTTAATATTTTATGTAACTTATGTATGTGTTATGCACATGTTTCTATATGTTATTCATCTTAATGCCTTAATCTAAGTGTAATTAACTATATAATTTTAATGGTCCATGTACATAAGAATATAACATATACATGTACATAAGAACATATAAAGACTATGATCACCTAGAAGGAATGCATCAACTATAACATTTAATTAATAAAAGTTAATATACATATGTATATGTTTTCAATATTCATGTTTATACATACATGTTACTATTTTTAATGACTTAATTTAAGTTTAATTAACTATACTTAATGACATGTCTTAATATAAGTATAATTAAGTTCTATATATTTAATCTAAGTATAATTAACTATATTTAATGACATGTCTTAATTAACTGTATAATTAACTATATTTAATCTAATTATATTTAATGTAGATCATGTATTACCTATATTTAATGACATGCCTTAATTAACTATAATTAACTATATTTAATCTAATTATATTTAATGTCTTAATAATTAACTCTATTTAATGACATGTCTTGATTAACTCTATTTAATGACATGTCTTAATTAACTATATTTAATCTAACTATAATTAACTATATTTAATGACATACATTCTTAATTAACTATAATTAACAACATTTAATTAATAAAATATAATGTATGTAATATGTAACATAGTTCATATAACATATACATGTAAGAACATATAAAGAGTGTGACCTAAAGAATGCATGTTACAATATTTAGTTAGTAAAAGTTAATACATGCAAGAACATAACGATTATATACAAACATAAAGAATGTATCATATAAAGATTATATGTACATAAATACATAACAACATTAACAATCATATGTAAGAAAACATAAACAATGTACATATAAATACATACAAATACTAAAGGGGTTGTCTTAAGGAGAGGTCAGGTTAAAGGTGGTACTAAGGGGATGTTCTAATAGGCGGTCTTAAGGGGAGGTCCTAATAGATTGTCTTAAGGGGAGGTCCTAAGAGACTTGGTCTTACATGAGATATCCATGTCAAATTTAAATAAAAATAACAATACATGTCTAATTTTTCATATCCAAGATAAATGATCCAATGTACAAAAATTTATAAAAAAAATATCCTGTCAATATCAATAATGAAAGTATAAGAGCTATACAGGCATAGCTCAACTAGAGCTCCACAATAAGTACATGGGTAAACTAGAGCTCCACAAAAAATGTATTGTTAGGATCCTCTCTACTTTTTATTATCTCTAGAAGTTTTTCATGTTCTTCAATAGGCAATTTCCACGATGTCCTTTTCTTTGTACTGCTTCAAATTGTAATTTGGTTGCTATAACATGGTTACTGTAGTGTAAAACCTTTTGTCCAGGCTTGTATTCAATAAATTCAATACCACTATCAATTACCCTTGTTTGTTGATAATATGTTCCTTCAATAACAACTGATCCAATTGGATATGACTATTGATCAGCATCTATAGTTCCTTCTAGCAACTTGTGTTTTGCTTTTGTGCATCTTAAAAGATAATAATCCACATTTTTCGCATTATCTGGTAAGGCTTGAACTGCAAAAATATCTCTTGCATGTATATAAAAATATAGATAAATATAAATTAATTTTAAAACAAATATACATGTATATTAATTTTTATATATGTATATATGCACACAAACTTTCCATAATTAAATTAGAAATGCGCTCATAATCAGCTGAATATATAAGATCATGAATGTCAATGTCAATGTCAACATCTTCAAAAGGAGGCTTTATAACTATCTCCTTCAAATCCTAATGTGAAACATATCCATTCCCAATATTTTCACATGCACTCACTAGATTGTCCTTAATGTAGTCATCACAAAAACATGTTTTCTCTCTTATTTTAATTACTAGAGGTTTATGGTTTCCTGTAGTCATCACTTGATGTAAACTTCTAATACCAGGATTCGTTTGACAATTGTAAAGATTAGATTGATCTATATCTGTTACAAATACAAAAAATCATTGTCATATTTCAAAATAAATATTTAATTAAAAACTCAACTTGATTTGAAAAATACGTTAAAAATAAATATAACTTAGTTCACCTTTCACCTCCCAAAAGTAATGCTTATTGTATTCAGTATCTTGAGTAGCAAAATGAACTTTGCACCATTCAACAATTTGATTTGCGCTCTCTATCCTATTCCCTATATGTACATAAAATATGCACGTATATATAAAATTTAAAATATATGCTACTAGAGTATTAAACATGCACATTTAAAAAATGCATATATTTACCTGAAAGTTCATGTTGTCGAAGCGCACGTTTTATACATGCTCCTACTCCATCATGCTCCCCTTTTCTGTGTCCACTTTCAAAGAAATTCCATAAAAACCTAACACTGGTTCTAGCATGTTGCATTGCTAACCAATTAAATTCTTTTGCAGATTTGAATTGTCTTGTGAACATGAAACATGATAAGTATCTACAATTATCTGTGTACATATATCGAATAGAAATAGACATGTCCAAATAAATATAAGTTAAAATAAAGTTAAATAAATGTGTAACTATTTCGTGTATACTAACTTGCACATCCATCAGACCAAATCCAGTGCTCTAAAACATTTATTCCACGATTTCTGAGATCTTTAGAGAACATTGTAAAACAATGAACCACATAACTCCTGTCATGAACTCTATCATCACTAATATAGAAATGAACCTCTTTGATGATGATGCATTCATTTTAATCCAATCTTTCTATCTGATCCACCTCAAATTATGCATGTCTATAGGTCACTTGCACAAATAATGCAACTTGTTTAGAATGATAATATTGGCCTTGGAGCTCTATATGAGGTGTAAATGTATAATTCTCAGAAAAATCTACAATTGAAAGTATACAACCAGGTGGAAAATAATTTTTGGAATCATGAAACTGTTTAGCTTGCCATCGTGCACCATGACAATGTTGGATATGTGGATATATCAATGGATGGAACTTGGTCATGAACTCATCATAATGCAATTCAATCTCCTTCAATACAATTTTTCTGGATTCATCTCCTCTATTATTTTGGTATGTCTCATATTCATATCTCATCCATGAAACTTGTGTGTATTCATTAATATTCTCAACTTGCATAATTTCAAAAAATTTGTGTAAATCTCTACAGTCTTCACACTGATTTTTGATGCATTGCACTTTGAATTCATCTAAATCTTCTAATTTATCACATAATATGGACCTCACAAATTATGTTGTATTGCTAGGGATGACCAAATTAGGATCAAGTACTGCCATAACTTTTTTAAATGATTGCAAGTGTAGACCAAATTCAACATGATTTCTACAACAACAAGTTTCATGCATCTTATTTATGCGTACAAAGAAAGGACGTAAAATCTCAAACATTCTTTGACATATTTTGAAATTTGAAAATTCTTGTTTGGATGCTTCAAATTATTCACTTTGAGTTATATCTATGAAATGTTTTGGATGTTCAATTTTGGCCCCTATTTCTTGATCTTTAATTTGTATAGTATCACGCCTGTTGGAAGAAACACGAGAATGTGTGGTCCAAAATTCAATAGCTTATCTTTTTACTTCTTCAAAAATTGTGTCTTTTCGAGGAACTCTACAAATATTCACCCAGTTATTCTCAATGTTATCATCTAGCATATTTCTCCTCTTGATGTATCTCTGGACAGTTCTTCTAGATATATGTAGTACATCAAAAATTGCACGTATCTATTTTCTATGTGTCAATTTTCTACTAGATATAGTAGTCATCAATGCTCTGCATGCATTACTCAAATCACCTCCTCGAGTTGTGTTGTCAATTTTGTTATAAGCATTTTGCAAGTTTTCAACTATTATTTTATTAATATTATGCGCATGGCTTTTCTTGTTATCAACACCCAAAAACTCTAAAATAGGTCTCATATCTTTTCTCCTAAATAACTTGACAAATAATTGTGCCTGTCCAAATATACTTTTATCCTTGAAATATTCATCCCACATGTTCTGACAATGCTTTCTGATAGTGTTATCATTTATCATATCTTTAGATGGAATTTAGTTAAAAAGTAATTCTTCATCCAAATCCATCAAATTTTTATGCTTTCTAATTTATCTCTATCAATAGAACTGCCAATTTATTCCTCTTCATTACTTTCATTTTCTTCATGAATCTCATCCTATTCAAGAATTTCAGTAAGTTGGTTTTGATTATATTTTGTATGGCCTTTCATTTTGTCATCTCTTTTTCTATCATATTTCCTTGATCTTTTCCTTTTACTACCCATTGAATATTTCAATCTATAGAAACAAAAATAAATAAATTTAGATTTCACTAAATATTAGCTAATGGTTCAATATATAATACATAAAAATAAAGATAAGTAGATGAGAAAAAAAACACCTTCAAAATATTTGATCCTTTGCAATATTGATTAAATCCGCTGAATAGTTGTTGAAAATTACTTCAAAATTGATTGTCTTTTGAAAATCCTCTTCCAATTTTTGCTGTCCTATATATTTAATTTTTTAAAAAATAATTTTAAAAAAAAATATCAAATAGTGACATTAACCACTGGTGGTTTAATCTGTCGACAGGGGTTTCGGCCAGAACAGTTTCGGTCGAAATTGTTCTAGCCGAAATAGTCGATGTGGCAGCCAAACAAGCAAAAATAAAACTTCTATAAACATCTCACTTTGAAGGCCAATTTGACCTATTAAATTGAAGTTTTTTTAAAAACTAAAAATATACTTTTGTAGTTCTTGGAGTCACGATTATGATCATATATATATATTTTAATTTTGATTATGAATAATATGTTATAATTTAAAAATATTACAAGTAGGTATCTTAAGATTTAGGAAGATGTCTATTCAAAAATAAGAAAAAAACAGTAAATCATGTTAAAAAATTAATTTTTTTTATGCTGCACTAGAGGAGAGAGTCTTCTTCAAGAATATGTAATTTTAAAAAAAAAATGTAGATTTGAAGGAAAAAGTTTGACGGGAGAAAAAAATATCAATTTATGATAACTTTGACTTTGACCAGTTATAACTTCAAAAATATTAGCTGAATTTCAATTTTTCTTTTTTGGTGCACTAGGTATACATGTTAACTCTAACATATTCCAAAATCAAACCGAAATATGAATATTTGCATATATTTGTTTGACGGGAAAAAAACTCTATATTTTTAGTTTTTTAAAAAAAATTAAAAAATACACTTTAAAAATTCAAAAATAAATAAAATTTTCACTCAATTTTTTAAAAAAAAATTATAGACATAAACTTCATCCAATTTTACACATTTTAGTAGATTACATCATCTTCAAATTCTAAGCACAAATGCCACTTTTATTTCATTAAAGTTGAAGACTTTAAATTCTGATATCACTTCTCCTTTATAAAAGGTGACACAGGTTTGTGCTTTTACCCCAATAAGAAAAAGAAATTTTTGGTGAGGATACTTTTCCAACCATTTAAATTCTAGTTCATTGAAGGATTAATGGGGAACACATTCTCCTCTAAATATTCATTAGTAAAATTTGTGGATCCAATCCTAGGTAACTTATAAAGCCTCGAGATCTTCCAAAGGGAGGTGATGATATAAATTATAGGTACAACATGATTCTAATACAAGAAAAAAAAAGCGAAGAATTAAATCTTGTGAAATCAAGAGATGAATTAGATAAAAAATAATGCAAGAGAGTGATCCCCACTCCATATGTAAGAACCGTACACAAGGAGATCTGAAACTTTCCATGACTAGGAATGTTGGACATTGTATTTTTGAGACAACAATTTTCTATTGACATAAACATTTATGTATATAGTTATGAGTAAAATAGATACTTTATTTATTCAATAATAATACCAAAAGGTATAATTTGTCCCATTTTATTTATTTTAACATGATAAATTTATCCACTTAATATTCCAATAATTGGTATAGACACTTAACACATAAAAACTACGTGATATCTTCCTTCTTAGGATCAAACCCTAATTCACACCTTCTTAAGAGATACCCTATCCTTCCCAAAAATTTGAGATCCATGCTAAAGGATTCACAAATAGTCCCCATGAATTAAAAAAAGAGAATAAAAAAAAGACTTTACATATCTCATAGATTATGACTTGACCTTTTAATTTTCATTTTTCTTGAGTTTAATTTATAAAAATATTGAATTATTATTTTTGTAGAAATATTCTCCTAAGTATGCATTTCAATCTAGAGGAAGACCAAATTACCTAATCTTGAGATTCTCTTTGTTTAGGAATAGCTCCAAAGAATAAGAGAAAACTATATTGTTAGAAATATTACCTTTGAGAAGCTCTACCCAAGATCTATGTCCATCACTTTGACCTAGAAGTTGTAATTATTTTTCCTTAGTTTTGATTGGACAACATCCAACTTTGAAAGTCTTATTTAAACCTTACTTCTAGAGATATAGTTTACTAGAATCCCAATTCGGGTGAATCATAGGCCAAAACCGTAGCACACTTCCATCACCCCCAATTCCACCACAAGAAATATATTCAAATTGTAATATTTATCCTATGAAAAATGTTTCCATTTGGAAGGCTCTACCACCTTTCATAGAGATAGATTTAATGCTACAAAAATGTCCAAGTTAGAGTGTAGCATTTGAACTAAGAAGCATCTCCATGAGCATTTTGTCTGAAAGACTGGGCCTCTCTACCTATATCTAACATCAAAATTGTTAATTAGGCTTTGAAAAATGAGTTGTATGAATGGTAAGCATTACTTACATTAACACAATCATATAGTATTTTGAAAGCAGGGGAGTGGCCAAAAGCCTTACACTATTAGCATTTGTTATCATTATTAAAATTGGACTTAATTTCTTTAGTTTCATATAAATCAATGAGACTCTCTCCCTCTCTTACTCATAAAAGGTCTTCCTACTCTCCACATTTATTGTCATCATCATCATCTTCATCTTCATTCTCATTTTTATTATAAAAAGATCCAATTTTTTTTCTCTTTTTAATCAAATCTAAAATTAATTTCTTCAAAGAAAATTGTATTTTTAATAATTTTGATGCAAGTTATGTCTGATTCACAAACATGTACCACATTTTCAGGATGTAGTCACTTCAAAATATTTTTAAAAAAATTACTAAATAGAAAATTATAAAAAAAAACACAAATTTTAGATCCCATCCTTACCTACTATTCTACCAAATGGTTTTTCAAAATACTAAATCTAATTACATCTTTTTTTGAGCACACAGAAACATCTATCTTTTTTTTTTTGAAAACATCAAAAATAGTTTTTTGTGCATGAAGGGATTGATCCTCTAGGTCTTATTCATTTTATACAAATTCATAGTTTAGAAACTAGATCTAGAGTAATACATTTCTTATTCTTTACACATCTTCTAAATTTAAGTGCAAGACCCTTGAGTTTCTCTTTGAAGTTTAGGATAAACCAATTTTAGAAAACATGTGGCCAGATATACCCCCCTTTTTGCACACCATCTTTGTGCACTCACCCAATTTATAGCCTCACTAAGCTAATCCTTTAACTATAAACCACATGCAATAAAAATAAAATTTTAGAAGCATAAATGAACATCCAAAACACCATAACAGAAGGATTTTGTATTGTGGAAACCCTATTCAAAGAAAAATGATAGTAGAAAGGAACCCACAAATAAAATTACTTTGTTATAACATTTAACCCTGTTGAAGGTTGATCAAATGGGAATGCACTTGTATTCAAGCATATTTCCTAGAGGTGAATGTGTTAGAAAAGTTTAGACTAATTGAGATAGTGGGTGGGGGGTTGAATCAATTACTTTATGTCCATAAGTACCATTTGAACAATTAAACATAAAACACTCACTGTTCTGTTTATCCTATCATTGCTCGCTCTCTACTATATTGATAAAATTACTGTCTCAAACATAATATACTTTTTAGAATATAAAATTTATCAAATGTAAAACATATAAATCATTCAACACAAGTTTGACACTTTGGAAACCCAATTGAGAAAAACCACAACCAACATGTCACCACTTTTTCAGTCTTTCAAAGTGAGCTCAAGGTTTATAATACACACTATTAAGTGTGGCCTAGTTGGAAGATTTAATCATCCTATTAGGAGTGGCATTGTTAAAGAATTTTGATCATTCCATTTAGAATGTCACCTTATTAAAGGATTTACATAGACTATTAAGTCCTTCAAATGATTGTTAGGTCAACATCTATAAAAAAGATTTCAATACATACAGTTTACAATGATTAGAAAGAAAATAGTAGGGTTTTGATCTATATGATTACAACCCACTTTGCAAGTTTAGATCACTATTTAGTTCATGTGCTGATTCATTGATAAAAATCTCCATTGACATCTCTATTCTTGATTTTCTTGGAAACCCTTCAAGAAATAAATATTCACCTTCCAACAAAACTTAAGCCATCTACTCAGATTTCACTTATCAATATCAACAACATATGTGCACGCAATTTAATTTAGCTTTGTATTCACACTTGTACATCTCTAATCAACGTTCTTTTGTACATGCCTCACAATCACACTTTTTGTTTGGTTCTACACCTCTTTAAGTAGGTAATTCTTGCTTTGAAGTTTCCATGATCACCGTAGATCTTATGGTTTATGATTAGGTTCAACATGATTCATTGTATCTATCCACCTTCTTGATCATCCTCTAGAAACTTCTCTAGAATATGTATATTAGGTCTTTACCTATTCCTCACCTTGAATTTAATGATCCAACTCATCAATATTATCTTCAACACAATTTACATCTCCCAAGAAATCAACTGAGTCGGCTAGGAATTACGATTTTCTCAAATTCATTCTGAACACTATTACTTGGCAATCTCTAAATTTTGATACTCAGTCATCACTAAGTTTTGACACTCGGTCATCACTTAAGTAGTAGGTCACTATAAAACTTCTATCTCAACATCAACTATCTTGTTTGCTCAATATTGATGCTTGGTCAACACTAGATTTGCTTGACACTTATTGTGGCTTGGTTGACACTAGCATCACTCGACATTCCTTAACCTTTTACTCTATTTCTCAGCTTAGCTTAACTTTCTTGATATAAAAATTCACTTTGTCTTCTCAAATTCTAACTAATCAAATGTCCATTGTAGCTTCCTTTTCACAACTCAACCTTTCTTCTAGGTGCTATTGTTATGAGAAAATTCTCAAATCCTCTTCATCAATCAAATAGATATGACATTTAGATTAGATAGCAATATGTCTTATCAGTAGATTTGACATCAATGAAAAAACAACAATTGTTCCAATTCCAAGTTTCTCACAATCTCCCTTTTTGGCATTGATGGCAACATCTCAATATTAACAATAGCTCAATATCTCAATGTATCTAACTTGGTTACCATAAAATCCAAAAGATTTCACTTTGATTCTCTTTACTAATTTTCTCCCTTTGAAATAATAGATCTCCCCCTTGGATACATCTTTCCTTCTATTTATAGATCTTCTTCTTTGACTTTTGTATATCTCTTCTTCTTTTTATATCTCTCTCTTTGTATATCTCTCCCTCCTTGACAACAATGCCAAAGGCACTTAGCTTTCTTAGCTTTAATTTCTTCATACATCTGAATTATGTAGATTTTGCATGTTTATTTGATTTCTATTATTTGTCTATGATTGATCTATTATGCTATACTTGACTATCTACCTTAGGCATTTCCCAAAGTACAGTTGTGTTGCATCAATGTGCAAGATATTTTGATTAGCACATTTGATGCAATGCACCTTGTATCCTTAAGTAGATTTAGTTAGGGTAAGGCTTTAGTGAATATGTCAGCAATTTTTTATTTGGTGTGAACATATTCTAACTTCACTTCTTTGTCTTGAACTAGTTCCCCAAAGTAGTGATACTTGATAGCAACATGTTTTGTCTTAGTGTGCATCACTGGATTCTTTGAAATGA
The DNA here is from genome assembly GCA_028749045.1 of Cupressus sempervirens. Lineage (NCBI taxonomy): Eukaryota > Viridiplantae > Streptophyta > Pinopsida > Cupressales > Cupressaceae > Cupressus > Cupressus sempervirens. Next base: position 794,761,940 of record CM053790.1, read on the forward strand.
TAATAGCACTTGTGTTATCACAATAGATAACCATTGAGTCTATAATTTCTTTTTTCATACCTTTCAATAATATCTTTATTCACATAATGTTTGAACAGTTTACTGCAACTGCCACATAATTGGTCTCAACTATTGATTGGGAAATACAATTCAGTTTCATACTTGTCCATGACACCAATCTCTTTCTTAGAAATAATGCACCTCCACTAGTGCTTTTTCTATCATCTATATTTCCTTCCCAATCTAAGTTAGTAAATACTTCAGTTCAAATCTATCACTTCTCTTGTCATACAATCCATATTCTTTTGTACCTTTCAGATATCCCATTATCCTTCTCATAGCCATCATTTGAATCTCCTTAGGATTTGTTGAAAATATAGCAACTATCTCAACTGTTAAAGCAATATCAGGTCTATTGTGAATAACATATTGTAATTTTCCAATCATGAATTTGTACAATGTCTAGTTAACATTAGCAGATTCATTATTCTTAGATAGCTTATGTCCTATAGACATAGGTATGCTCACTAGTCTTAAATCTTCCATTCCAAAAGTCTTTAGTATCTCCTTGATGGATTTGGATTGTGTAATTAAAATACCAAAATTCTTTTGACATACTTGTAATACAACAAGGAATTTGATTTCACCAAACATAAATATTTTAAATTCCTTCTTTATTTCACCAACAAATGATTGCACAATGCTTTTCTTCCTTCAAATATAATGTCATCAACAAATATTTCAGATAGTAGTACTTCTTCAAATATAGATTAATGTTATCATTTGTCCTTTTGAAAACCAATCTTCACCAAATAATTATGTAGTCTCTCATACCATGCTCTTGGGGCTTGTTACAATGCATAAAAAACTTTTTTCACTTTACATACCATGTTCTTCTTGTCTGGATCTTCAAATCCTTCAAATTGTTCGATGTACACTTCTTCCTCAAGTATACCATTTAAAAATGCAGATTTGACATCCACTTGATATACCTTGAAATTTTTGTAGGCTAAATATGCAAGCAAATTTTTGACTCCTTCAAGTCTTGCCACATTAGAAATAGTTTCTCCATAATCAAATCCTTCTTCTCGAGCATATCCTTTGCATACCAGTCTTTCTTTATTTCTTGTTACTTCACCATTTTCATTGAGTTCATTTCTAAAAACCCACTTTGTTCCAATGACATTTTTGTCTTTAGGTCTTGGCACTAAAGTCAAAGTATTGTTCTTCTCAATCTATTCATTTTCCTCGTTCATTGACTAAATCCAATCTTCATTATCTAAACCATCTTTTAGTGTTTTGGGATCAAATTCACAAAGTAAGAATGTGTCATCTTTGAGTCTTTTTCTGGTCATAACACTTGATTCAACATCACCAATGATTTATTAAGGTTTGTAATGTCTTCTTCAATTTTTTTCTAGCACATGTGCTTTTCATCTCTATTCTTCTACAGGTTCATCTTGGAAAATAAACTCAAAATCATTTTCTCTTTCTTGTTCAGGTTCAGGTTCATGTTCTGTATGCTCAACATTCTTTATCTAATGATCGACATTGCCTATTCATGACTCGAAATCTTCAGTCTTTTTCTTGACACCCACTAGCTGTTGCTCAAAAATTTGTTGCACTACATCATTTCATGTTTATTGGAAAACTACAACTTGATTTGGTTGTTCATATGGAGTGTTGTGAGCACCATCATCCATATAGATGAATATATTGTAGTCTTCATATTCTTCTTTGCATCCAGTGTCACATCTTTATTTCTTGACTTGTAATCTATTCAGGGTATAGACAATAGTACTAACAACTTCTCTCTAATACTTCTTTGATAAACTCTTCTCCATCATCAATGTTCTTATACAATTCATTATTGATTGTTTCTCCTTTCAACTATCCCATTTCTGAGGAGGGGTCCTTGGTGCTGACATCTGTCTTTTATTTCCTTTATTATTGTAGAATGTATTGAACTCATTTGAGATAAATTCACCACCTCTATCAGATCTCAATCACTTCAGACTCTTCCCTGTTTCTTTTTCAACTCTAGCAAAATACCACTTGAATAACTGAGAAGCATCAAACTTAGCTTTAAGGAACATCACAGTCATCATCCTAGAGTAATCATCAACAAATAGAATGAAATACTTATCTCCACAATATTTTTGAGCATTAATAGGTCCACATAGGCTAGTACGAACCAATTCCAAAATATCACTAGAAGTGTGTGTTTTTCTCTTAAAACTAGACTTGGTCATTTTTCCCAATTGACATTATTTACACATAACATTGTTAGGCTTCTTCAGTTTGCCAACCCTATGACTTTCTTCATCAATTAAATAGATATGACATTTAGATTAGGTAGCAATATGTCTTATCAGTAGATTTGACATTAATGAAAAAATAACAATTGTTCCAATAATAAGTTTCCAACAGAGTGTTCCATAGAAAAAGGGAAGGCTTATTATCTTAAAAAAATATGGACAAAAATCCACATCTAGATTCAACTAGTATGCAATATCAAGAAATTCCAAATCAAATACAACTAAGTACAATATACTAAATCAGCATGGTTCATGTTATATCTCTTCTTTGTTCTAATTTGGACCTCAAATTAACAAAGTGAACAAATATATACCACACATACATACCAAAATGATTGACCAAATTGATCTTATATATCCACAATCAATAGTAAAATAATGACTAAGTTGGCCTAAAAAACTTTAGAAAAAAATGTAATTTGTATATTTGTTGGCTAGATCAACATACAAGACTTAATGTGGTCCTCTATCAAATACTTATAATCATTATCTCAAGGTGTCTCCTCATCCTCAAACTCAAAAAAATTTACCAAGAAAAAACTAAAAGGATCATGTAAGGATCTACTATACCTTGTCAATTTTCTTCATTGCTTACTCAAAATCTACTACATACAACCTCATATTTTTTTCAAATTGCAACATCATTTACTATGAGTCTAGGATATTGTATAATATGCTTTCATTTTCCTTACTTTAGGTTCACATATAAGAATTTGAATTTGGCTAGTTGTACTAAATATTTCACCAGAAAGTGTTTATTGCACTATTAACTATCATACATAATCAAAATTTTCTTCTATCCTTTGGTATGACCAAAATAAATGCTATGAGCATGTGCAATACATTTTGTTGCCACCAATGGAAATAACTAAATTATATATATCAATATCTCTTGCCAATAGATCTATGAAAAATATCTTATTTATTTTCTCTTCAGCAAACAATGCTATATGAAATTTAATTTGGTCATTCTTCATTTCTTCAATCTCTCAATATTTTTGGTTTCCAAGGAGAAGAGAAGTAGAATGAACCACCAAAGTGATAAATGAATATTTTTAGGATATTTCTTATTTGTCAAAATACTATTGGTTGTGCTATGCAACCAATAATAAGTTTCTTACTCCTTATTTGTAATATTTTGTGAAACAAAAAATACTTGATTCAGTGTTGAATGAAAATTGCAACATCTTAGTAAATTCACCATGTTTCCCCTTTGGAAAGAACATCCTTGCGACATTGTTTAATTAAAAAGCGGGTATAATGATTTTGGCATTATATTTTTTTGAATCATATTTGGAATGTATACTATAAAATGTGAGAGAAATATTATTTACAAACTTCATTGGATAGAAAAAAAGATTTAAGAAACTACACAATAATTAGAGCATGACAAAGATTTTAATTTAGAGATTGTTGCACCTAAAATTCAACTTGTGTGTGTGTGTGCGCGTGTGTGCGCACGCACGCATGTGCGTGTGTCTATATGTGTGTGTGTCTGTGTGTGTGTGTGCGCGCACGCGTGTGTGCGTGTGTGCATGTGCGTGTGCGCGTGCATGCGTGTGTGTGTGTGAGAAAATTAAGTCCAAAAAACTCTTAATATTGAAGAATATAAACTTAGATGAATCGAAAACACAAGAAGCCCATACAGAGATTCATAATATGGTCAAGAAGTTTACTTGAGTATAATAGTTCAATCAAAATTAACCTACTTCAAGAAGTTGAAAACATTGAATGGTAGAGGAAGCCTATGGAAACTAAGTATGACTATATTTTGGAAAACTAAAATTGTGGATCAGTTTATTCTCTAATGGATAGTTAACCCACTAGTTGCAAGTATATTTCTATAAAATAAGTACACATTAGATTAAACTCACTTGAAAAGTATAAAGAAAGTATTCTCAAATATTAAATCATTTCTTTGTTAGCCCAACCTATACAAAATAGATGGAGAGTTTACTGAATGGACATGAAAACCATATTTTTGAATAGTGATCACAAGGAACATTGTGTATATAGCTTATCAAAAGGATATGTGGTTAAATTTCAAGAATAAGAACTTGCATTAGTACAAAATTATTATACAATTTGAAATGTGCACCAATAACACGGCATGAAAAACTTATGGTACACCTCTTGTAGAATTTCAAGCATTTGAACTTGATGTCATGATTTGTCAAATATTGTATATTTTCACACTCTCACCTCATTTACCATTATATGTAACTGAATGAAGAAATAATTATGGTTTTTGAATGTTTAGGAGATGTTTTAGTCATTGCACTTACCCTCCTTTTGGCCTGGGTACCCAACTCAAATTACCAGAAACCTAAGACTAAAGGCCAATAAGTGTTACATATTTTTAGAACACTTAATTTGGTATCTATATTTCAAATTTGAGTAGACTCATGATCAAGAAGACAAAAATAATTTCGACAAGGACACTTTTCTAGCTATTGAGATTCTAGTTCCTTGAAGGATTAATGGGTAGGACATGCTTCTCGAAGATCTATTAGTTAACTTTGTGGACCTAATCCTAACTTCTAAAGTCTAAGAATTTGATGTAAGAGCATCCTAGGGTAGTTGGCTATCCTACATGCTCGAGTGGTTTTACCTTGAGGTTGGAGAGCTTGGTTGAAGAAGAGGTATTCTCGGTCATCATTGAGTTGTCTTGTTGGCTAAGGAGGTTGGTCACTGAAGGAGGGTGTATACTAATATTTGACATATACTATGTTGCTCAGTTTATACTACATTACTCGACTTATTCTATGTTACTCGACATGTATTATTTCTTGACGATGCTTGGTGATGTTGTTGACACTCGATAGTATGGCACATTGAATGGAGTTCTTGTGGATTGCATTGGCCAACTTGGTGCATTGAATGCATGTGGAGTGTGATCATGACATTTGAGTGATCCTAGGGATGTGTAAGGACCCATTTGGGTCTTGCTAATCTTTTCTATGTATATTTAATGATTGTGGTAAGCCAACTAAGCCAATTTATGTTTATTGTGTTCTAAGTACATCACGCCAACTTGTGATTGGATTATTTATTTAATGTAAGGGTTTATTTAATTTGTAACTTGCTAGGCCAAACTATGGCTTATTTGGGTATAAGTAAAGGGTCCTGTGGAGTCTTGAATCATTATCATCTAGCATAGAGAAGGTGAAGTAGTTGAGAGGAGTGAAGTTTGAGCAGAGCTAGTAGATAAGTGTGGGCTTGGAAAACAAGAAGGTTGCTTTTGGTGGCTTGCGAGCACAAGTTGATATTCTTCTTAGAGTTCTCTACCGGATTGTGGGTCTAGACTAGCTAGGGTTTGGAACTTGCGAGGTCTTGCATAATTATTATTGTAATTGTTGATGTATTTGGCCATAAATGGAAGGCATTATAGTTGGGCATGTTGAATGAAAATATTATGATTCTATTGTGAGAGTTGGCATTATTGCAGATCGTAAGTAAAATGTATGCTTCTAAAAATAATAAATAATAAGTGAGGACAACTTGGACCTTGTAGAATCAAAAGATGAATCATAGATGCATGACAAAATGGATTGATCCCCTCTACATAGGTAAGAGCCATGCACAAGGAGTTGTCAAACTTGCCACAAGTAGGAAAGTTGGAAATCATGATTTTATGACAATAGTATTTTATTAACATAAACATTTATATACATAAGACCTTGAGTACAATAGATAGTTTCTAGATTCAATAATTAAGCCAAAGGGTATAAGTTGTCTTTAAATTATATTTTTATTGACATAATATTTTTTTCTTTTAATAGTGCAATTATTGCTTTCTAGACACACAACATAGAAACTAGGTTTTTATATCCCTTTCTAGGATCAAACCCTAATTTTCACATTCTAAAAAAATATCCTATCCATCCCAATAATTGAGATCTATCCCAAAGTATTAAAGAAGAGTTCCATGATTTCAAAAAGGAGAATAACAAAAAGACTTTTCCTATTTGATAGAGTTTGACTTGACCTTTCAATTTCCATTTTTCTAGAGTCTAACTTATAAAAATATTTAATTATTAGTTATAGAGTTTAGCAATATTCCACTAAGTGTAAATTTTGATCAAAAGGAAGATCTTTTACCCTAAGTTTGAGATTTTAGGACTAGCACCAAAGAACAATCTAGAAAGCTAGATTGTTAGAAATATTACCTTTGTGAAACTCTACCCAAGAACTATGTCCTACAATTTGACCTATAAGTTGTAATCAATTTTCCTTAGTTTTCATTGGATAGGGTCTAACCCTTAGAGTCTCTTCCACACTTTATTTCTAGAGCTCTAGCCTGCTAGCATCCCAAATTGTGTGAATCATAGGCCAACAAAGGAACACATTTCCATCACCGCCAATTCCACCATAAGCAAGCTTCAAAAATTGTAAACATTTTCCCTATAAAAAATGTTTCCATGTGGGAGGTGTTGGCTCTTGATTTAATAGTTTTAAAAATAACCAAGAAACTAGACCAATGCATCTAAGGCTAGCAAATTCCTATGACATATACATTTGACAGCAGTCTTGGGCCAACTATAAGGTATAACTCCTTCTTCTTCTTCAGGCTCTACAAAACCTAGGCGGGTGGACCTATAGATTCTTTATATGGTACCAGCTATCAAAGCATACAACAAATCTAATATAAAGCAGATAAAACCCTTATTTCTCCTATTAACTCATGTAATAACATAGATCTATAGTAGCAAATTGCAACTCTATGATATTCACAAGCTGAGTGAGGGTTAAAATGTTCTAACTCTTCAACATAAAATGTAAAGATGATTTGAATTTTGATTTGATTTTATGTGGGTGGGGAAAGTGGATGAAAACAAAGTATAGACAAAAAACTAATGATCTTGTAGCTGATCAGTGCCTGATCCATTGGGCAATTCATGAATCTCCCTCATGCATTTTGGATATCTGATACTTATTGATATATTCAGATATATGATCTATCCATTCACCTTGTAAATAGACATCAATGTTCAACTTAAATCTCATTCTTACATGATATCCTCCTCAATAAACTTGCAACCTTGTTGAATCTCTGAAGCATTTACATAATTCCTTAAATTACAAGCAACAATGAAGCAACATACAGCCTTAAGGGACTGCACTTATGATCTAAGCTCTTTGTTCAAAGACCATAAAACATCACAGCTCAACTGAGAAAGGAGACAAGATTTAAACTGAAACTAAACACTTACTGTTCCTTGTATTGATTTCCTTGAAATAATACATTAAAATGCATGAAATTAACTCACAAAGAACCTAATAAACTAGACTATTCAATGAACAAATGTTGCCATACAAGGAGAAAATGGTGGGAATGAGAAATTGATGGGATGGGAAGGCAGTATCACTGCTAAAGCAAAAGATTCATGGTCTAGAACCAACACATCCCAGATCTTCCATTCAGAGTTCATCAATTCCAGGGCTAGTTCTACTAAATGCCTTTATTGCAGAGAAACTTTTCAAAATTTCCAATCGCTACAATGAAAGAAAGAAAGAAAGATATAGCAAGAAGTGAATTCTTGGATTTGATCTATGCCTGACACGTGTCCACTTGGAATTCAATCTTCTGCAACTGAATAACCTCTCACTTCCTTCTCCCATTTTGATTTGATTTGGTTTCATCATCATTCTGTAACTAATTTGAAAATATCTTATGTTTAATGATGAAAACCCTTTTGCTTGTCAAAATCTGATCTACCTTATGAAATGCTGGTGAAATTGAGATTTTATTGAGTGAATCTGATCAAATTGAACCTTAACTACACTTCCACTACCTTTTAACCACATTTAGATCATTACTATGTCAAAAATTAGTTCTAAACTTCCTCACCTGAATGTAGTTGCAAAATAGGAATCTGGAAGAAAACCTCTTGTAGCATGAACTAGTGCCAACTCTAGAATCAAAAAATTCAGATTCTCCCGATGCTGGCGATATATAATATTGCATATTTTGTTTATCAAGAACCTCTAGAAAGCCAGTTTGAAAATGTCCCCCTCTGCTAGAAAACTCAAGTTTGCATCCTTGATATTTTAAATTTCAAAAATTTAAAATGTTCTAATGTCTGAACTTTAGCAAAAATGATGCTTTTGAATTTAAAACTCACTGATGCTGCAATTGCTTATCAAAAAATAATTAACAATTATTATTTCTTATTTCTTTCAAATTTTCCCACACTCTGAATTTGGGTCAAACTAGGTTTGACCGAGTGCCACATGTCACTTCCTAACTGGTTGACCATTGCCACCGAGCACCACTTGTCATGATTTAATTGGCCTGCCCATTGCACTGCCATGTCATCATTTGCCTTGATCCAGTGCCACATGTCACATTACCGCTTACTCGCATTCCTTAAATTTATTGCATCTTAAAATAGCAGGTAAGCACCAATCATTGATTTAGACAAGATCAACAATTACACAAATTTACAGGTGACTAAGGCCCAGTCAGTCATTTTAACCAATAAAATATCATCCTTTTACCAACGTTCTTTGATAGATTTGACTGTGGTATTTAGAGTTTCTGCACCTATGACATCATCATTTCCAACTCAACATACCTATCATATTCCACCAATGAGCACACTTTACTTCATCTGACCTTTATAGCATGGCATAACTCAACATTCCTTTCAAAGCTCGGTCCCACTTTGCCACACATCACAAAGGCGCTTGCCCACATTATTTAAAATTTGAGCAGTTCCATATTGCGGGCAAGTGCATTTCGTCGATCTTGTTTAGATCTATGGTGATTAAAAATCCTGCATGGCTGTAATATCTAGTCAACTAGTTAGACCAATGAGACATTTTCTCTATACTCTAGCTCATCTAACAAGTACCACATAAGACAAGTTGTTATTACCTTCTGAGAAAGGTGGGCCCATGATGTCACACTATGCCACGTGTTGCATTGGTGCTTCCTCGCAATGTATAACATTTGTGCACTTTGTTATTGCGGGCATGTGCTAGCCCTTGATTCTTGCAAGATCAACGATCAAAAATTCTAAACTATAAAATAATACCTTCATTAAAGAATGAGCCAATGATATTGTAAGAATTTTAAAATGAGTACGAGAGCATTGACAACTCTACAAAAATATTTGACTAGCTCTGACAACCACAAAAATTTTGTGGTGCATTGAGGCTGGAACATCAGGAAGGGCTACGTGTCATCATAACGCATGCTCACATTGTTTAAAAGCCCTACATCTTCTTATTGTGAGAATGTGATGTTGGATAGAATTATTCAATTGTGTGTTGTCTTTGATGTCACACAAATGTCATATCAGTCATCAGATAGTGTCTACCGAGCTTAGAAGGTTAGCAAGGCAAAGGATAGTGTCTACCAAGCTCAGAAGGTTAACAAGGCAAAGGATAGTGTCTACCGAGCTCAGAAGGTCAGCGAGGAAAAGAATAGTGTCTACCGAGCTCAAAAGGTTAGTGAGGCAAAGGATAGTGTCTACTAAGCTCAGAAGGTCAGTGAGGCAAAGGATAGTGTCTACCGAGTTTAGAAGGTCAGCAATGCAAAGGATAGTGTCTACCAAGCTCAGAAGGTCAGCTAGATGTTGCCTGACTTTAAGTCACTTTTTTTTTTTTGGCAATATTGGTCATATCAAGTCAGTCTAGTTTGATTTGTGTCTAGGTCTAAGTCCTTCATAGGTAGGCTATCCTTGTCAAGCTTCCCTTTCTCTTTCCCTCTCATTTATAAGTTGGGTGGGTTGGTTCAAAGTCTCTTCATATTGGGTAGGTTATAGAACCTAACCCGACAAGGATAACATGCTCCCAGTAATGATCTTCTTGGATGGAATGATGATTGTGAAATTATGATCTCTAGGATTTTACAAGGAATCAGATGGAAGTTTCTCATATAACTGATACAATAACAAATTTGGCATTAAAATTTCAAATATTCACTCCATAAGATCAAGAAGATATTAAGTTGTGTTTCCAGATGATTGTAGATAAGGTAATCAGAGCATAATTATACCTTATCTGATATCATTTTACCCAAGGCTTGTGGTTCATTAGGTTGCAATAAATATTTGGTGTAATAGTCCTGCCTTCAATATATGAATAGTGTTAATATAGAAGGAAAGAAATCTCAGTTCATGATTGCAGTGGTATATTTCATCTTGGAGTCTTTATTCTCAAAATTGTTTTAGTATAGTCAATCTTTAAATTTAGAGATCTAATGGAGAAGTTGCAAAGTATAATTCTTTGGAGGATTGACAATGTGAGTTCTAAACAAGGATATGAGTAATATATTATGCTGATCAGAAAATACATTGATTTAGTGACTGTGTCTTTGAGGAAGGTCTTGGGTTATGGCTCTGGTTTGAGCCCGAAGTTCATAGCACCAATGATGCACAATACAAGAGTCATATGATTAAAAAGTTATGGTTGATATGTTTGACCAAATGCTAATACAAGCTTTTAGGAGACCCATGGCTATACAAAGGATGAGTCATCCTGAGTGTTTTAGGGAATGCAATTGAAGACCACAGAAGACCCACGGCCACGCGAAGAGGATTATGCTCTATTCATACACAATACACATTATACAAATGCATTAGACAAATCTACAGAGCCACCAATGGAGGAATCATGCAATAATGTCCACGCGTTGCTAAGGAACATGCACTTTGCATGATAATAGCATACTAAGGAAGATGCCTCTGTTGCTTGAGGTCATGGAGAAGGACGCTCATGAGATTGCAGGTGCAAAATTTTAATACCCAAATCTAAAGCTATAGTCATCAGCCCGCGATTAGTGAAGTTATGGAGACCACAAAAGAAAATCGTAATGTTTCAAAGTCTTTCACATGTGAACAAGAGTTCAACATCTGCCTAGCTCTGTTTGGAGAGTGAAGACAAAGTGCACGGGTTGCAATAGAGAAGACGTGGTGGGAATGTTCGACCAAATGCCAATACCAGCCTAGGGATGCAGATGACCATATAGTTTGGCTTCTTCAACATCGATAGCATGAAAAAGCACTAGTGACAATTGAAGCTGGAAAAGCCCGAATCAAACTTCTTGATGAGATCTTAAGTGTGAGAGACCAGTTGAGCACAAATGAGAAAACATGGTTCTCTCCCTTCGACAAAAGTAGACATAGTGCATAGTGCGGATGCTGAACCTGAATGAGGGTGTGAGCAGTGGAGACACCGCAGATGAAGAAGTCTATAAAGTGCTTATCCTTGACAACTTCTCCCGTGATATCCTTTCGCCACTTATTCGTGCCAAGGACCTCCGAAAGCATGGCATTACTTTATATTTCATAATAGACAAAGAAAGGCAAAGAATTCCTGATGTTCCAACAATTTATTTTGTGGAGGCAATAGCAGAAAAAATAGAAAGAATAATTATGGATACATGTCGTGTTGTCTATGACATTTTTCACCTGAATTTTGCATCATCGGTGTCGCATCGACTGTTGGAGCAACTTGATGCTAGTATTCTGAGATCAGACTGTGTCAACAGAATTGCCCGGGTATATGATCAGTATGTCAACTTCATTTATCTTGAAAATGGGATGTTCTCTCTTGGTCACAATTCTAGCTATGTACAATTAAATGATCTAAAGGCATAGGCAATTGACATAGAGAGTGTGGTAGAGGGTATGGTGAATGGTGTGTTCTCTGTGTTGGCCACACTAGATGTGGTGCCTATCTTCTGATGTGCAAGGGGAGGACCTGCTGAGATGGTTGCATCCAAACTTGATTCTCGCTTACGAGACCACCTTATTTCTAGAAACAATCTATTCAGCAAAGGGAATTTGATCAGTAGCAGCTCATTCCAGAGGCCACTTTTATGCATTTTTGATAGAAATTTTGAACTCTCTGTTGCCGTGTAGCATGACTGGAGTTATAGGCCACTGGTTCATGATGTGTTGGGCATGAAGCTCAATAGGGTAACTATCCAAGGAGATGGTAAGGGTAAAAAATCATATGAGTTAGATGATTTTGACAATTTTCGGGTGGCAAATGCCTCTGCCCCTTTTCCAAATGTTTCTAAAGAAGTAGAAACCCAACTTGGAAAATATAAACAAGATGTGGAGGAAGTTAATAGGAGGACTGGTGGTAAGGTAGATGTTGATTTTGATGACCATGAATTAATAGGCAACACAAAGCATCTGATGAATGCGTTGAATTCTCTTCCAGAGCTTACGGAGAGGAAGAAGATTATTGATAAGACACACAGATTATACCTGCATGAATATTTACATGCACTCTTTCAGACAGATCCTAATGTAGGGGAAGAATTCCATGGCCTTCAGGTAAAGCTTTGTGCAAAATATGAGCCCAGATTGCTTCTCCCATTCCTCCACAGTAGCCAATATTACTCGCTTGACAAGGCTTATGAGATTTGTATCAGAAGAGGTCTTATAAAAGAGCAAGTATTTATTCTTGGGAGGAGCTGATTAAGCAAAGCCTTGGCAATCATAAATGGTTGGAATGTTACCGGGGCACGCAGTGGGTAACCTAGATATGCTTCATACTGTAAATATGGTACCAAATGGTTTGCATATTCCAAGGTTAAGGGATTGGCTTGTCAAAATTATCATAGATTATCGCACAAAAACTTCACTTTAGCATGGTTGCAATGACATTCTAAAGGCTGACTGTGAACCTACTGGTGAGATATTATTATGAGGCCCGTCATTGTATTTACATTGGAAGTAGGGAATATGAGTTTAATGCAAATAAGCATCAAGTTAGAGATGACATAGGACTAAGAAATGGGAAGAGTACAACAAAGAACTTAGAGTTCAAGAGCCATGGGGAGGTGTCAATTTGCAAGGTCAGATGAAGAGACAAAGTCATTTTTGGCTCCTTTTGTTTGTAATTTTGAAAGTATTAGTCTCCAGTCTTTTCAAATTCTAGAATTTGAAACACTTGGCATTCTCATGAAAGTTGTATGTTGTAATCTCTATATATACTATTGGAAAAGTAAATGCAAGGGTCGAAAAATTGTTGGCATGAGGAGAGATTGCAGAGACAATCACGCTTGGTGTCAATTCTTTACTATCCAGGGGGGTGTTCTACTTTTTCTGCATACAGTTGGAGAGCTAGAGTAGAGGGGAGAGCATTCAATTTTCTACATTTTTCATTCATGCATTAGAGGGATATTTTGGTTCTTTGTAATAGATTTGGCTGTAGATTGTAAGAAAATGTAATCAGAGTATTATGTTTGTTGTGTTCAAAACAAGAAAGGTTTTTTTATGAATCAAAGCATTTAGGCATCACTTTTCTGATTACTTCCAATTGAAGTATTGTTATAATTAATCTTAAGCACTTTCTTGCATTCTCAGCTAAATGGTGAATGGGTGATAGATCAGAATACTTTCATCTGTTCATGTTGCAAAGGTTCAGATGTTCAGTCTTCATTTTAATTTCATGTCGTTGCATTTGCATAACTAACAACATTCTTGCATTACCAATCTTGGGAGTCATAGGATGTGTGATTTCTCGAAGTTGGCTATGTTTAACATCTAAAATTTGCCTGAGTTAGTCCTGTCTAGGGTTAACTTGGTTTCTCCTCTTTCGTTCTCAGGTTAAGAACACACCTAGTTAGTTTAGAAAATAAAAAAATTCATTGCATATCATTCTATAAGGGAGCTGTACCTTTCAATTCAAAGGAAATCTATCAACCTCATGATAGATTATCCAACTGTTGGCATCTAATTGTTCTTTCAGATTTGGGCATTTTGGGAGTTTATTCAAAAGAACAATCTATTTACCAACACTAGAAAAAGGACAATGTTTACCAAGCTTTCAAGGTAATCAGAGAAATTTAGTTCTTACCAAGCTCACTCAATAATTGAAGAAAATGTGACAGAAACAATTCTTACCGAGTTCACTTAGTCATCAAAGGTAATTTGGAAGAAGCAGTTCTTACCGAGCTCACTCAGTCATCAAAGGTAATTTGGAAGAAGCAATTCTTACTGATGGGATTTAGTTCATACCGAGTAAACTTGGCAGCCAAAAGATTTTAATGATATTACAATGTTAATCAAGTCGAGAAGGTTAATTCAAGAAATTTTTGGAAGAAGTATTTACTGAGTAGGGTCATCCAGTAAAGGATTTCATTATTTTATGAAATATCATTTATTTGTTTAGAGTAATATCTATAGCCAATTGATGTATGGTTTATTGGTAAATGTAACATGTGAATGAGTTGACTTGACAATCTGAATGGTATAAGTAAGAGGTCAAGTTGCGATTTGTAAGTGGAAAAAGAATGTGGAATTAATGTGATATGAAGACTGATTATTGTGGAAGCAGATTTGAAGGATGATCAGAGATCATTGAGGAGCAGCAGAGCCATATTTGATCAAGGAGGATCTAATGATGTTGAACAGAGACCTATAACCAAAAAATTCAGTTGCATCTTGTTTAGGGTTGGCTCTTAATAGGGCTCACTTCAGAAAAGTGAAAAATTGGTGACTAGTTACTTGGTGGTTTTTCCCATATTGGGTTTCCATGTTAAATCTGGTGTCTCTTGTGTTCACTTTGTTTTTAGTTACATACATGAATACTTAAAAATAAGTAATAATTTAATTTACCGAGTTACAACATTGTTTACCGAGTATCAATAGTAACTAGATCTTTAAGACATATAAGGGATCTGTGGATTAATTTTTGTTTGTAACTAATTCACCCCCCCCTCTCAATTACTCTATCTTTAATCCCAACAATTGGTATCAGAGCTATTGGTGCTTACAAGAAAATATTTCAAGGATCTAAGCTAAAAATTAGGATGTATTACAAAAGAGAAATTCCAAGACTTAACAGGGACAACTTCTCAGCATGGCAAGGATCAATGAGGCTTCATCTGGCTTCTATTGGTGATACAGGGCTAAAGTACCTTGATGAAAAATATGAAGAACCTTTTTGGTACATTATCTATCAATGATATTGCTAAAAATAAGACTCACAATAACATGATGATAGATATAGCGTCTGCTCTGAGTTATGAAGAATTTGATGACATCAAGGATTGCAAAATTGCCTTTGAAATTTTGAACAAGCTGAAAGAGATCTATGGAGGAGATGATAATGTGAGAAGAGCCAAAGTAGAAAGTTTGAGAGGACAATTTGATCAAATGAGGATGAGAGAGGATGAAAACATTGCAAAGTATGTTGAAAGAGTTAAAGTATGTGTTAGTGCAATCAAAGCATATGGAGGAGATATCAGTGAGGAGATAGTTATAAGTAAAGTTCTTAGAACTCTACTTCTCATTTATGTAATCAGAGTCTCTGCAATTCAAGAAAGGAGATGTGAGGCAAATCATAAAATAAATTTAGAGGCCATAGTTGGAAGATTGACTGCATTTGAGCTAGACAACTATGACAATTATGTTCCAGCTGCCAAGAATGTTGAATCAACATTTGAAGCCAAACTTTCACTCAAAGAAAAAGGGAAAAAGATGAAGGATCCACAATCAGATAGTGATGAAGAATCAAAAGAAAGTTCAGACAGTGATCTTGAAGTGGTTGAAGCTCTACTAGCAAGGAAATATTCAAAGGGCAAAGGGAAATACAAAGGTAAGGTTCCTCTAATCTATTTTTCTTGTGAAGAAATTGGACATATTGCTGCCAGGTGCCCAAATAAGCAGAACAAAGATGAGAAGAAAGGTCACAAGTACAATGACAAGAAATACTTCAAATCATTCAAGGATAAAAGTAATAAAACATGTTTTGTGGCAAAATATTCTAATGATTTTGATGATGAAGAAGAAGATGAAATTATCTACATTGCTGTAAAAGATAAATCTGATAATGATGAGGAAATGGTACTAATTTCTCATATGAGCATAAATGATACATGGATCATAGATAGTGGTTTTTCTCATCACATGACTGGTGATAAAACTAAATTTGAATACTTTGAAGACTATGATGGTGGCAGTGTAAGATTTGGTAACAATGAACCTTGTTATATAAGAGGAAAAGGAAGAATCTCTCTAACCAAGGAACTTGTTTGTGATAATGCATACTGGGTAGAAGGACTAAAGCACAATTTGTTGAGTGTGGCATAGCTACTCAATAATAGATTCAAAGTAGAATTTATGTATGGAAGAGCAAGATTACTGGATGGCAAAGGAAAGCTGATTGGATTAGGCACTCAAACAAAAAGTAACTTATTTTATCTTGAACTTGGTGAATGTTCATGTTTCATTGCTCAAATTGAAGAAAGTTGGTTATGGCATAGTAGGTTGTGTCATGTAAACTTTGACAACTTAATAAAAATCAGTAAATTTAGAAAAGTAAGAGGTATTCCTTACATAAAGAAACTTGAGGTTGGTCTATGCGAGAATTGTCAAATTGGTAAAATGGGAAAGACTAGTTTTAAAAGCAAGAACTATCAAATTGAAGAAGTTCTTGAAATTGTGCATACTAATTTGTGTGGACCTATTGGTATTGAAAGTTATACGGGTGAAAATTCTTCATTTTGTTTTTTGATGATTATTCACAAATGATGACTGTCATGTACCTTAGAGAGAAATCAGAAGTATTTAAAAAATTTAAATGGTATTTGGCCAGAGTAGAAAAGGAAATAGGCAAAAGACTGAAATGCTTAAGGTCTGACAGAGGTGGTGAATTCATTTCACATGAGTTCAATAACTTTTGCATTGAAAGGGGAATCAAAAGATAGGTTTTAGCACCTAGAACTCCAGAACAAAATGGAATAGCAGAAAGAAGGAATAGATCTATAATGGATTGTGCAAGAACCTTAATGATTTAGAAAGACATTGCTATCAAATACTAGAAGGAAGCTATCAGCACTGCAGTTCATACCTTGAACTGACTACAGCTGAAAAATGACTCATTCAAAACACCTTATGAGTTGTGGTATGGCTACAAGCCCAATGTAGGTTAACTAAAAGTATTTGGAAGAAAATGTTACATTTTGAAGGAATCTAGAAAAGGTAAATTTGATGTAAAAAGTGATGAAGGAATATTTTTGGGATACTCTGCAAAAGTAAAGCATATAGATGTTTGAACTTATCTACTCACAAAGTCATAGAAAGTGCACATGTGAAATTTGATGAGTTTGTAGAAAGAATAGAAGAAAAAAGCAAAAAGGAACCTGAAGACTACAAAAGATTTGTTTACATTAAACCTGATACAATGCCAAGTATACCTATTAATCATGAATTCTCAACTCCAGAGTCTCCATTAATCGAGTCACAAGAAGTTCAAACCGAGTCAGCATCTACCGAGCTGCAAGAGCTTGAGTTGCAAATAGAAGCTACCGAGTTAGCATCTACTAAGCCCGAGCAACTAGAATAAGAACCAGAAGTTGAGACACAGAAGGATAACAATGCAAGTCATTCAAAAGGAAAGGAGCTTGTGTTAGCCAAGTATGTCAGAAAGCATCATGCACCAGATCAGATCATTGGTGATATATCAGAAGGAACAATGACAAAAAAAAAGTTGAAAGGCACTTGTTTACTTGCTAATTTTGAACCTAGAAATGTCAAAGATGCACTAGACAATGAAAGCTGGATTGAAGCTATGAATGAAGAGATAGAACAAATAGAGAAAAAAAAAACATGGACTCTTGTACCTAGACCCAAAGACAAAAATGTGATTGGGACAAAGTGGGTATTTAGAAACAAACTTAATGAAGATGGTAAGGTATCAAGGAACAAAGTTAGACTGGTATGCAAAGGATATTGACAAGAAGAAGGTGTAGACTATGGAGGAAATTTTTCTCCTGTTGCAAGATTGGAAGGTGTTAGAACCTTACTTGCATATGCTGCATTCAAAGGATACAAAGTTTATCAGATGGATGTCAAGTTAGCATTTCTCAATGGCATATTGGATGAAGAGGTTTACATTGAACAACCTGAAGGTTTTGTTTATCCAGACAAGAAGGACATGGTTTGCAAATTTCATAAAGCATTATATGGTCTGAAACAAGCCCCTAGAGCATGGTATGAAAGATTGCATAACTATCTTATTCAGATTGGTTTCCAAAGAACTAATGACAACAATAGTTTGTACATAAAGGAAGTGGATTAGACATTGTATAGATCTATGATTGGAAAGTTGCAATATGTAGTGCACACAAGACCAGACATTGCCCTTGCAGTAGGGATTGTAGCAAGATTCTTAGCAAAACCAAAAGAAAATCACATGATGGAAATCAAAAGGATCATGAGATACTTTAAAAAAAATGAAGATTATGGATTATGGTATAAACTTGGAGGAAAGCTAGATTTAGAGGTGTTCAGTGATGCAGATTGGGCAAGAAATATTGATGACAGAAAGAGCACAAGTAGAGGAGCTTTCTTTCTTGGAAAAAGGTTGGTTTCTTGGACAAGCAAAAAGTAGAATTGTACATCTCAATCGACATCAGAGGTTGAATATGTTACAGTAGGAGTAAATTGCTCAAACATTGTGTGGTTAAAAAAATTATTGGAAGGTATGAAGCAAAAAATCAAAGAACCAGTTGTTTGTTGGCATTAAGTTATTATTGCCATTAGTGACAACACTTATCTATATTAGTATAGCTACCGAGCTCAACACTCAGTTTCCTACACTCACCGAGCTTCACAGTTCACACTGAGCATCTACAGTGTATACCGAGAATTCAGTGGTTACCTTATAGGTTCATCACTTAAGTAGTTCATATTGGACTTTGTAGTTCATACTGAGCATTCTAGTGTTAACCATGCTTCGCAGTTCACACCGAGCTTCACAGTGTTTACCGAGTAATGAAAGTGCAGTATTTATCGAGTGATGAAAGTGTAGTATTTACCGAGTGGTGGAAGCATAGTGTTTATCGAGTAATGAAAGTATAGTGTTTACCGAGTGAAAGCAAGGTAAGAAAAGGATTTAATTTTTACTGAGTGATACTATATCTATTGAGTCTCCAATGGTTATCGAGTTTAGAATTGCGTCAAGTGATTAGTATGGACCGAGCCTTCACTTCTATCGAGTGCATGATGATGCTAAGTAATGTAGTGGATGTTGAGTATTAGAAGGTCACCGAGTCAGTTTAGTGAACCCGAGTTTTCTACTATTTGGCCGACTCAATAATATTTTGTTCACTTGTGTTTTAGCTAACCTTGTAATTGTATTTATTGGAATGATATATATGTAATGTATTATATCATTTACAATGAATGGATTAGAGTACTAAGAGAGGCATGTAATGTTTTGAAGTGTAAATAGAAATTAGCAGAAGAGCAGAATATTCAGCAAGGTCTATAAGGAGTAGTAAAGATTCATTAGTCACAATAGGTGATCTATACTTTAAAGATCTAATCAACAAATCAAGTTTGTAAGTAGATCCACTATTTCATCCTAATAGGTAAATCATTTTTTGTAAATTCTTTAATAGGGTAGACTTAATAGTCTTTGTATAAATCTCCTAACAAAGTGCATACTTCAGTGTATGTTTGTAAATCCTCTAACAAAGTCGACCTAGCAGTCCTTTGTGCTCCTAATAGGGCAGATCGCCAAAACTGGTCAATGTAAGCCTTAACAGGTCAACTTCATACTGCAGTAACAAAGTTTTATGGGTATCATCCCCACTCTAGTTTTACTTTCTATTTGGAAGGTTTTTGGGTCACCAAATCACTATATACATGTGTTATAAATGCTTGTTCTCTCATATATGCAGTAGATTAGATGAATGAATTGAGAATAGTATATATGGTTAAAGTGCTGAATTGATTTAAAGTTTTGAAGTTACTAATTCACCCCTCCCCTCTCAGTAACATATCATATCTTGAATATTTCTAACAATTGGTATTAGAGCTTTGTAGTTCTCAAGATAAAGTTTGACATCTTGAGCAAAGATCAAGGACAATGGAGATATTCAGACTTGACAAAACTATTGAAAATGAAAAGCTAGATTTGGAAATGATGATGGCTCAATTCAAAGAAGCAAAGGAGCATCTTTCTCAATCCTTGAAGAGAAGGAAGGAACTTGCAAGACAAATGAATGACCATTAGTATGTTGAAGAAAAGATTGAAGACCTTTTACCATCAAGTAGTTCAGATGAAGCTAATGAGGCAATTAAGGAACTCCTAGCAAAGAATGGCTCTCTGCAAGAAGAGGTAAGAAAGCTTAAAAGAGAACAAGAAATTCAATCAATCAGGCTATGTGAAGTTTTGGAATAGAGAAACAAGGCAACTGAAGACTTAGAGGCAAGAAATAATCAATCCATTCAGTATGAAGATTTTTTGGATCAACTATCTAATGCAAATGAAGAAATTATGAATCTAAGATATAAAAATGAAAGCTCGAGGAATGATTTAATCACTAAAAGACAAATCAATGAAAGCTTAAAAAGTGACTTGAGATCTGAAAGACAAATCAATGAAAATTTGGAGAATGGCTTAATCACTTAAAGGAAAATCAATGAGAGAATGATGAAATCTCAAGTAGACATGACTCAATTAAATCAACAAAGTGAGCAGAATCTTCATAGACCAAAAGGTAAAGCTAGACTTGGTTAGAAGGAAGAAGGTGAAACCTCCAAACAAGGTGCCCAAAGGAATCAAAAACATACTTGCAATCACTGTGGTAAGTTAGGTCATACATCAAACAAGTGTTGGAGCAATGAAAAAGGTAAATTCAATGGTAAATGCTACAATTGCAGTCAACATGGTCATAAAGCTAATGAATGCAAGGAGAAACCAAAATTTGAAGGCAATTGTCACAAATGCAAGAAGCATGGTCACAAGGAATTCCAATGTAGATCCAAATCATTCAATCTAGCTGAAAAAATTGTTAAGGCAATCTTTGGATGGGACTACAATACCTGGTGTAGATGTCATTATTGTGGAGAATATGGACACATTTCCAAAGACTGCTAAAGGCGTCACTTGAGAAAAATAGATACAACAATAAGATGTTATACATGCACTGAACTTGGTCATATAGCTAAAAATTGCATGAATATAAGAAGAATTGAAGATGAAAAGAAAGCTAAAGTTGACAACATCTGAAAGTAGATGAGGCAACAATGGATTCCTAAATCTACCAAGCAAGACAGTTCAAATGATGACAATGTCACTCAAGAAGTGGGTGACTCCACCATTTCCAATTAGATTCATAAAGGAGGATCTGGAACTACATCTTTAAGTGATATCTCAAGCAGTTCCAAAAAAAAAGAAAGAAAAATGATCAAATCAGTATTCCAGATACACAAGAATCAAAGAAAGCTTATCTTTCACCAAGTTGCATCTACCGAGGAAATTCGGTTGAAGACCTTACCGAGCTAGGTCGGGAGTAACTAAATTTTTTGTTTGATCACTGAGTTGTAAACACCTACCGAGCAAGTGAATGATAGCTTGTCAAGCACTATGTCATCTTAGTTGCCTTCATACCAAGCATTAATGAAAAAATTTTCATCAAAAGAGCAGAATTTGATTTCATTCTTCATCATGATTTCAGAGCTAAGAAATTTTCAAGTGCAATTCAAGCAATTCTGAGTGATTCCAAGTGATTTTCTAGTGATAGATTTGTTCAAAAAATTTATATCTTTTACCAAGGATCAATGGCATTCGGGAGCAGTGGTAGCACAAAGGCAAAGAAGGGTTTAGAGATGCTAGTAAAGGGTGTAGAATGGAATGCGCCGAACATCAAAATTATTTCGGCCGTTGCAGAATCACTTGACCCTAACAGTGCTCAATCTCAAATTCCACCAAAGGTACTCCTTATAAATGATATTCGTACACATTTTAAATGTTTTATTCAAGAGATTGGAAACCTAGAGATGGACAATGCCCTAGGATAAATGGGTGTTGATGGCTCTTTAAAACCCAATCATAAGCATCTTGAAACCAAAGGCTTGACTCATATCTCGCATATGCCAAGAAGCTTCCAAACCAGGTGGATTAGATCTATTTTGAGTCGACTACACAATGGGAAACTATAGTTAGAGCAGCCAGTGTTAATCACAAAGAAGATGATTCACAAAATCACAGGTCTCCTTATGCTCAACAAAGTGAAGGTTACCAAAACCCTAGGAAGGGGTGAGTTACAGAAGCATACCCTAGCTGAATGGGATGGTAGAGGTTTGAAGGTTAGCATCGTATCTTATGTCAAATTAAGATTTGGCATTCATGTCATTGCCCACAAAATCTATAGCTCTAATCGACTTAACAGTGTACCCTCTGAGGCTGTGGATTTGGCCTTCAAAATTGTAAAGAAGAACCTTGAATTTGACCTGTCAAAATTACTATTGAAACAATTAAACAAGAACATGGATAGTATAAGGCCTTCAAAGAAAAATCCCTATAAATTTGGTTCTCTGTTGACTTTTTTATTCTTCTATATTCAAAAATTCTTTCTGTCTAAAGGAACTATAGTATGGAGAAAAGATATTCCCATTCTTTATTAGATAAATGAGTTTGTAGCAAAAATGGGTGAAAATTTTGATAGTATCATGGATAATTATTTTGAATATTTCAAGGAAAGGATGAATAATAGGTTTCGAATTCCATCAAAGTTGGTTGAAGACTACAAAGATGATGTATGCTTTATGGTTGATTGTGATAAAGTATACATTTAGGCAGTCAGACCCCGAGTTGCATGGGTGAAACCTCTTCCTTATGAGGTTAATATTGATGAGGGAAGGGAAATTATTGAAGCACTGGTGAATGAGATAATAGACCCAAAACAACCAATTTTCAAAACATATGATGAGGCAAAGGCTAGAATTGAGCCTGAAATCAAGCTACCCCAGGCTATAAGCAAAGGCAAGAGGAAGATAGCTAAGTTGAAAACTGCTACCGACCCTCTTATGCTTACAGAAGGAAAAGGTGAGGATGAAGAAGATGATGAAGAAGAAGAAGGAGGCAAAGAAAAAGAAGAACATGAATCTGAAGAGGAACTGCCAAAGAAGAAAGGTAAGCCGATTATTACAAAACCTAAGAAGAAGCCTACTGTAGTATTCTCTAGAAGAACCAGAAAAGGCAAGCAGGAACCTATACTTGTCAGGCCTCCACTCACATTTGAGGGAAGGCTTAAACAACTAGAAGAGGGAGCAGGCATCACAAATTTTAAGGCATTGAAATTTGAAACAAGAACTGATGCTG
Source organism: Cupressus sempervirens (assembly GCA_028749045.1). Lineage (NCBI taxonomy): Eukaryota > Viridiplantae > Streptophyta > Pinopsida > Cupressales > Cupressaceae > Cupressus > Cupressus sempervirens. The sequence continues at coordinate 794,785,342 of CM053790.1, forward strand.
AGAAAATGTAGATTGAGGAACTGGTACTCAATAAGATGGGAAAATGGAAATACTCCCTGGACCAGCTCGCCCCTGAAATCTCCAAAGAACTGTTGGAGAGATTACAACCAAGATGGGAGTGAGCTATCCAAATGGCCAAAAACATATATGAGCAATCCCTGAGGAATCTTCTACCGAGTCTTACTGAAGCAAAATTAAAGGCAGCAATGAAGAAACATGAAGGTAAAATGATGATTAGATTTCACACATGTTTGATTTTAATTAAAGACATTGAGCATGTTGTAAATGATGCAACAAACATGTGGAAGAACATCTATCATCTGCAAAAGCCCAGTGAAGATCTAGTTGAAATCAAGGATGATGATAACAGTGATAGTGGTGATTTTGATAGCACTCCATCCATCACAGTTACTCCAAGAGAGCTGCATGCACTAATGGTAGAAAAAGAGGAAGAAGACAAGAAGGAAGAAGCACACGAGGAAGGAAAAGATGAAGAGGATCCAGTTAAAATTGTAGCAGAAGTGATTGCATCCCTTCCTCACTCTCCACCAAAAATTGTTATATCCACTATGGAGACAACTTCTACAAGTGAGATTGTGAGCACAATTGCCACATCAATTGCTCAATCTTCACCAGCCACCTCCCAGCTCCAAGTATATGAAACAGATGTGCGGAGCACTTCATCTATCGAGTTGTCTATCACTTCTTTAGCTACCAAGCTAGCCTCCTTAGTTCCTTCACCATTAGTGAGTGTATCAGTAAGTTCAAAAATTTTGTTTTCATCAATTCTAGTAAGTTCTATAGTTTTGTTTTCGTTAGCATCATCTGTATCCACTTCCACTCCAATCAGTTCTACTATGGTACTTTACCAAGTATGATACCATTTTTGGGAAGTGTTTCAATTTTTGATTCGATTAGTACTTCTATTGGCATTCAATCCTCAAGTCCTATCCCAGTTTTTGCTACTAGCCCTTCTATCTCCACTATTGTGTTTGTTCCTAAGGTCAAACCAGTCATCATAGAAGTCAAACAAAAGCATCTGTTAAAACTTTTGATCATTGGAAAGGAAATTGCAGAAGATATTGAATTAGACACAGAGATAGTAATTCCAAAGATTGACTATGACAATGCTACCATTGAAGAGATGATGTTAGCTAGTCAACTCATAGAGATGAAAGCTACGCAGAAATAATTAAGATTAGAAAGGGATAAGGAATATAGAATAATTGAAAATGCCAAGAATATAATTATAGATTCCATAGGTGTTGAAGTAGATTCTACTCAACACATTTTGATTTAGTTAGAAGAGGGTGTACAGAAATTTAATGAGGATTCTTTTGGTCAAGAAAAACTTATTGAGAAAGCTGAAAAGAAATTTGATAATAAGGTGCTAGAGCATATTGCTCAAAAGATAGCAATAAAGCAAGTTGAATTGTCAATATTTTTGGGAAATTTTGAAAATTCTTTTAATAATGCAGCATCACTTTTTGCTAAATTTTGTGATGTTTCTGGTTTTACCAAAGAAATAAAGGATAAGTTAAATAAGATTGACATTGATATGCAATCAAGTGCATCCAATTTGAAGGTGGACTCCTCCTCCACAACCTCCCATCACACGAAGATCAGATATTTGGCAGATGTACAGGCAGAACTATTGAGAGAGGAAGCTAGGATCCAGTCTACACTCATAGACATCCAGAACATGATCCTTCCTATCATGGACACAATCGAAAAACATCTTGTTCATTAAAAAACATTGGCCCAAGATCAGAACTTCTCAGTGGCTGATCACTTGATCCAATTATCAACAGAAGTTCAAATTGCTCTCTCCACCTGTCAAATTTTGTAGTAGACTTGGGATAGTACTTTTGCAACCATCCTTAAGGTACATCAAGAATTTCTATCTCACTTTTGTGTAGCCATATAAATTGTATATATGCAGTCCTTTGGCATTATTTTCAAAAAGGGGGAGAGATTCAGAGATTCAGCATAATAAATGAGGAGAGTTATCACTATAAGTGATAGGGGGAGTTAGCACTCATTAGAGTTAGCATGTGTACATAAGTATCTTTGTATATACATTATAAGTCATCAAAAAGGTATATAGAAATGTATATGCAGCAGTTCTACAAAGATCAATTTTGACAAACCAAAATTCATTGAGTCAGGTAATGTACATATGTTTTGGCTTATAAGTGTTTTGTCACTAATGCCAAAGGGGGAGATTGTTGGCATTAAGTTATTATTTCCATTAGTGACAACACTTATCTATATCGATATAGCTACGAAGCTCAGCACTCAGTTTCCTACACTCACTGAGCTTCATAGTTTACACCAAGCATCTATAGTGTATACCTAGCATTCAGTGGTTACCTTATAGGTTCATCACTTAAGTAGTTCATACTGGGCTTCACAGTTCACACCGAGCATTCTGGTGTTAACCGAGCTTCATAGTGTTTATCGAGTAATGAAAGTGCAGTATTTACTGAGTGATGAAAGTGTAGTATTTACCAATTGGTGGAAGCACAGTGTTTACCGAGTAATGAAAGTATAGTGTTTGCCAAGTGAAAGCGAGGTAAAAAAAGGATTTAGTTTTTACCGAGTGATACTATATCTACCGAGTCTCCAATGGTTATCGAGTTCAGAACTACATCAAGTGATTAGTATAGACTAAGCCTTCACTTCTACTGAGTGCATGACAATGCCGAGTAATGCAGTGGACGCCGAGTATCAGAAGGTCACTGAGTTAGTTCAGTAAACTCAAGTTTTCTACTGTTTGGCCGACTCAATAATGTTTTGTTCACTTGTGTTTTAGCCGACCTTGCAATTGTATTTATTGGAATGATATATATGTAATGTATTATATCATTTACAATGAATGGATTAGAGTAATAAGAGAGGCATGTAATGCTTTGAAGTGTAAATACGAATCAACAAAAGAGCAGAATATTCAGCAAGGTCTACAAGGAGTAGTAAAGATTCATCAGTCACAAGAGGTGATCTATACTTCAAAGATCTAATCAACAAATCAAGTTTGTAAGTAGATACACTATTTTATCCTAACAGGTCAATCAATTTTTGTAAATCCTTTAACAAGGCAGACTTAACAGTCTTTGTATAAATCTCCTAACAGAGTGCATACTTTAGTGTATGTTTGTAAATCCTTTGACAAGGTGGACCTAGCAGTCATTTGTGCTCCTAATAGGGTAGATCACCAGAAGTGGTCAATGTAAGCCTTAACAGGTCAACTTCATACTGCAGTAATGAAGTTTTGTGGGTATCATCCCCACCTCAGTTTTACTTTCTATTTGGAAGGTTTTTGGGTCACGAAATCACTGTGTACATGTGTTATAAATGCTTGTTCTCTCATATATGCAGTAGATTAGATGAATGAATTGAGAATAGTATATATGGTTAAAGTGCTGAATTGATTTAAAGTTTTGAAGTTACTGATTCACCCCTCCCCTCTCAGTAACATATCATATCTTGAATATTTCTAAAAATTGAATTGATTTAAAGTTTTGAAGTTATTGATTCACCCCTCCCCTCTCAGTAACATATCATATCTTGAATATTTCCAACAATTGTTATGTTTTGTGATAACACAAGTGCAATTAACATCTCCAAGAATCCAGTGATGCATTCAAAAACCAAGCATATTGCCATAAAATATCATTTTGTTAGAGAATTGGTGCAAGAAAAGGAAATAAGATTGGAATATGTGCATACAAAGGAACAAATTGCCGACATATTCACAAAGCCTTTACCTAATGATACATTCTTATATCTAAGAGGTAAATCAGGGGTCATTCCCTTATCTGAAGCTCACTAAAATATAGTTTTAGTGATGCATCAATAGGAACAAAATTGAAAATCTATCAGTTGATACAGCAAACCAATGAAGATATTGCATATGAATTAGTACATTAGGTACAATGTTATTCAGTTCTTTTGAGTTGTCTTTGGCATGTGTTGTCAAAGAGGAAGAATATACTATCATATCTTTTCGAAATTTACAAATAATAAGAGTTTGTGTAAGAGGGAGAGATTATTATGAAAGAGGGAGTTTTGTATTCTGTCATTAAAAGACTTGTTTTAAAATTTCATTCTACTATGACATGTTGCGTTACCATCAATGCAAAAGAGGGAGATTGTTGGATACAATTGTTCAATTGTGTGTTGTCTTTGATGTCACACAAATTTCATATTGTTGGTGTAAATAAGTATTTACTTATTACACTTACTTAAGTTTACTTAGGTTAATGCATTATTTAATTATTTTGCATTATTTAATTATTTTTATTTGTGAGACACTTAGGAGTTTGCACACCTTTTGAGTTTTCATGTAGACAACACAGAAGTACGCAACTCTATTTAAGCATATGGTGTCTACAAAACTATTTTGCGTGTCACACCCTTGTAGGTTTATCCTCTCATCATCGCACATATTTCTGTGCTTAATGGAGGATAACCCATATCTGGTGGAAATGTACTTGGTTGTATGACACATCATGATGCTAACTTCTATGCATTCTAGAAGCTCTCCTGAGGCCTTTATATACATGCACTCCTAGTGTACTCCAATGAACCAGTTATTGAATACATTGTTATTCTGATCATACTCTCTCTTTTTGGTCTACTGTGTGCTTGTGTTTGAGTTCTTAGTTTCTGGGTGAATTTTTCCCTTAGGAAAATTCTTACATGGTATCAGAGCTTCTTGGAGATTTTCTCATCACAAGCCATTCGAGACCTCTTGCTTGCTTCATCACCTCAGCCCGAATCCAGAGTGCTGCAGAAATTGGGAGCGTCCAGCATTAGATCTGACCTCGCCATTGCGTCTGGAATGCTGAACCGGTGAAAATCAACTATAAGCACACCTACCTTGGCTCATAGTCGACTGTGAGGCAAATTTTTTTTGAAAATCAGAACCTGGAAGCCCCGATTTGCAGTATGGGTATGGTCATTTTTGCAAATTTATTTGATTAATTTCGAATCTACAATTTTTCATTTCTCCGTATTTTTTTCTATCAGTATATTTCGCGAAAATTTTTAGCAAAATTTCAAAGAAATTTTTTTTGACAAACCTAGGCTGTGACACCCCAGATCTACCATTTTGTAGAGGGTTTATTATTTGTCACAGGGTTTAATTCACAAAGGGCTGTACGGAATAAACTGTGACAACTTTCGTCACAAATTTCCCACTGGCCTCACACCATAATCCGGAAAACATATATTACCCAGCGACGACCCTTACTAGCGGCTAAGCCTACAAGCTGTAGCCCACCTTATTTACTTTACCTTCTGTGGCCCTTTTGTTTTAAAGAGTCTGCAGACCCTACACACGGTTGATATGGGATAATTCCCATTGACGTTCACGACAGTGCAGGATCTTCGGTGACCCGCGTAGCAATTTGGGTTTCCTGGCAGCTGCACATTTGAATTTCTCGCAATGTAGCAAGTTCACGGTAGTGGGTAACGAGATTTTGACATCGCAAAAAATGTCAGCATTGTAGACAGTTTCTCTGGTGCGACAACAACATGTTTGCTTTCTCGCCCATGCCCAAAGCTTTTTTTGGCATTCATTTTGAGAAATCTAGCAGCTATTCGATCCGGTGCTATTTTTGATTTTTTGACTGTAATTGTTCCTTTCCGACATTGTTTTAAAACTCCCACCCACTACTGTGTTTTGCCATGCTGACTAATACATGTACAGAACTAACACGTTCGCAGACCGTTTAACGCTGGTCACACATCATCGCTTGCTGACTCACCAGTCCCATAAGTAGTGATAGCCAGATTGCCATGTCACTCGTGGAACTGGACAGCACTACCACGTCAGTAGAAAATTTTTGACATGTGTCATTTCATATAGTACGGACACATCCAATCAGCGTGCCACGTCACTACAGGGCATGTTTTTCTTGCTGACATCATCTTTCCCTAAGGTTAAAATTGATGACCATTTGACCATCATTCCTAGGCAATTTACAACTACAGAGATGGTCGTTTGACCGTCAAATTTATACTCGTAGTTTTCCTTCGAGACCCCTCTCCAAATTGCTTTTCAGTTTGGCAGCCTGACTTTGCAAGCTCCTAACTTGGACATCCGGACTCCAATTCAGGTGCAATTTTTTTTGAAATTGGGTAAAATTTCCTGAATTTTCCATTAGTGGTGTTGTTTTCTAGTTTTGGTGCATAGATTTTGTAAAAATTGCATTTTTTGTGACTGTACCTGCATAATCTTGCATTTTTCAACTTTAGAAGCTCCGTACGGGCACATCTGGTCACTTTTTGAAGTTCCATTTTTTTGAAAGTGTGTATTTTTTTGTCTACTTTCCAGATCTAAAGTCAGATTCTAGGTTTGTGTGGACCAATTTGTCACTTTCAGAATTAGGCCTTCTTTGGCATTGTAAAGTTTTGATTTTTTTTCAGAATTGTTGTAAAACTAAGCTACAGTGCTTAAGTGATAGATTTAAGCCTCATAAGCCAGTTGTAAAAAAAAAATCAAAAAGTCAACTTTGTTCATTTTGACAAGTGGGCCATTGTAAACACACTAATTATAAAGTGCCAACAACATCCTTTTTTGGGGGGGTCTTTTGATTGAGTGAAAAGGGGGGGTGTGTACTGTGTTTCTTGTGTCTCTATTTTGTTCTCTTTCATTTCTGCATCATGGGCTTTAAATGTCCTCCTCTAACTTCACGCAACTATTCCACATGGAAAGATATTGCATGGAGTAGATTAATGGAAAAAGGATATAGTCTTTATGTTGATGGTACAATTACCAAACCTACTGATGCTAAAGAACTCATTGATTGGCAAAGACAATACCAACAAGCTTTAGGTGTTATCAGAAGTTGTGTACATGGAGATCTTCTCTTTCACATTAAAAATTGTTTAGAATCTAAAGAAGCTTGGGATAAACTTGAATAGTTGTATGGTAAAGTGCATAAAGAAAAGGAATTTCAGATTGAAGATGATCTACTTCTCTTGGATCCTAAGAATTATGACAGAATTCAAGATTATATCATCAAAGTCAATGAGTATAGGGCACTTCTTAAAGATTGTGGAAATCTCATGAAAGATGATAGATTGATTCATCACATCCTAAAAAAGCTACCTTTTGAGTACGCCAACTTTGTTTCGAGTTTTAATACTCATAGGTTGACCATGGGATCTGCTTACCAGAAGCCTTCCTTTGATGGATTTGTAGACATGTTGATTGTTGAACAATCTCACTTGGTGGATTTTGGACTTCTCAAGTCATCAAAGACCAAATCCTTGATGGCTAGTGATGATTCCAAATCAAGTCAAGGGGGAAAAAGCAAGAAGAAGAAGAAGCAGTGGAAGCAGAAAACACAATCTGAGACACAACAATTCTCCTCTCAACAAGATGGTTCTTCTTCAAACAAGAAGTGAAGTAATGAAAAGAAGGACAAACTCTTTTGTGCATACTTCAAAAAGCCAAATCATGATGAGCATCATTGCAAGACAAAAAGAATCGATGAGTTAGAAAACCTACTCAAGAAGAACAAGATTCAAGTGCCAGGTACTTCCAAGGATTCTACTCCAACCTCTTCAAAAGGTAAAGGTCAAGCACTTATGGCAAACACTAGTTCTTCTTCGAAATTGATACTTGACTCAGGTGCCTCTTACCACATGGGTTCTTCAAAGGAAGACTTTTCTTTATTGAAGTAGTCAAAGGTACCACACATCTTCATGAGAGATGATACTAAGATGGAAGTTAAAGGGAAAGGACATCTAGAAATGGAAGATGGGGAATTCAAAGATGTTCTCTACGTTCCAAATCTAAGCTTCAATCTCCTATCAGTTTACCAAATCACTCACCTTGGAGATGGTCATAAGGTTGAGTTCCTTCTCGATTCAGTGATGGTGCAAAGTCTCAAAGATGATTCATTGGTAGCAGTGGGGAAAGTCAATGATGACAAGAGGCTATACTCTTTCTCCCACCTTGTGCCTAAGAGTCCTTCTCAAGCCTTGTTAACTCACTCTACTACTCAAATCAACTTATGGCATGAGCGGTTTGGTCACCTTGACTTCCGCTCTCTTCAGCAACTTTGCTCTAAACATATGGTCAAAGGTCTACCCAACATCAACTTTTCTAAGGGAGAATGTTCATCTTGTTCAGTGGATATGAATCTCAAGGAGAAGTATGATAAAGGGAAGTCTTCTAGAGCTCCAGTTGTTCTTCAGCTAGTTCATATGGTATTAGCAAGACCCTTCGCAGTGACCTTAGTCAGCCAAGGCTGCTACATACTCATATTTTTTGATGACTTTTCGAGATTCACTTGGGTCTTCTTCCTTCATCATAAGAATGAATTGGTTCATAAGCTTCAAGACTTCAAGGCTCATGTTGAACACAAGTCAAGGAAATCCATCAAAGTACTAAGAGTGGACAATGAGAACAGATATGTTGACAGAAGACTCAATAACTTTTACAAAATTGAGGGAATTGACCTTCAGAACTCACCAGCATTTAGTCCGCATAAGACCGATGTTGCAGCTATGAGGATTAGGACTCTCAAGACCATGGCAAGTTGCATGATAAAGGCCAAGTCTCTCAATCCTACACTTGAAGTTGAAGCCATTAGCAGTGCTACTCACATACTTAATAGGTCTCCTCATCCAGCCTTAGATGGCAAGACTCCTTTTGAGGCATGGTGCGGAAGAAAACCCGTTGTGAGTCACCTTAGAGTCTTCAGTTGTCTAGCATGGGCAAACCTTTCTTCCAAGAGTTACAAGGCACCATCACCTAGGCCTTGTACCTTTATCAGTTATGAAGACAATGTGAAGGCTTACAGACTGATGGATCCAAAGACACACGAAATTTTTGTGGAGAAGGATGTTCACTTTGAGGAAAGTTCACCAAGCTTATCCTCTACTCCTCTACACATATCATACATAGTGGAAACTGATAGTGACACGAGCGATAGTGCTTCAATAGGTTCAAACATGTGGGGTTCTATTGATAGTTGTAGTGAGAGGTCACATTAGTCCAGTCCACATGCTTATATTGCCACAGTGAAAGGTCCAACACAACATGGTACATCTCATCTTCCAGCTCCAGCTTTAGTTGACTTGGGAGACAAACTTGACTTACATCTTCTCATTGATGATGATTCTTCTATAGTTGTTGCGAGGGCTCACTCTGACCCTCATGTCCATTCTCTACATGATCAATCCACTCAGGTTGGTGTGATTGTGGATCCTTATGAACAAAAATTAGTGGAGGGCTCTTTGTTAGTTGAGGAGATAGATGGTTCAGTGGAATAGGTTCAACAAACATCCTTGCCAGATCTGCCTTCATTCTTTTCAGCACAGTTGGAAGGGGTGAACTTCAGTATCAGTACAGGGATACTTGAGCAGGTTTCAGGGCTAGCACACATCTTCAAGAGTGTACCTTTGCCATTGTTTCTTCCTAAGGGGAGGAACACTATACTGCATTCTTGGACTAGCTTCTTCATCGGAGCGGCTTTCACTTGTAGGCATTCTTCTTTTGGGGGGGGGAGCCTATTCTGTCTCTCTTCCTTCTCTCATTCTCTTATGTATATACTAGATGTATGTTGTAATGGGGGGGTCTTGATTACTCCATCCATCAATGCATCCTTACTTATCTCTCTTTTTGGGGGAGGGTTTTTCCCATGAGGTTTTCCCTCTTTCCCCGCTTTATGGGAGATTGCATCTTCATTATGTACATGGGTACCTAACATGGCCTACTAGCCGAGACCCATTATGCATCTTCATCCTAGTTCGTAAGCTTATGGGAATTCCCCTAAGTTACACTTAAGGGGAGGTGTTGGTGTAAATAAGTATTTACTTATTACACTTACTTAAGTTTACTTAGGTTAATGCATTATTTAATTATTTTGCATTATTTTATTATTTTTATTTGTGAGACACTTAGGATTTTGTACACCTTTTGAGATGTCATGTAGACAACATAAGAGTACACAACTCTATTTAAGCACATGGTGTCTACAACATTGTTTTGCGTGTCACACCCTTGTAGGCTTATCCTCTCATCATCGCACATACTTTCATGCTTAATAGAGGATAACCCATATCTAGTGGACATGTGCTTGGTTGTATGACACATCATGATGCTAACTTCTATGCATTCTAGAAGTTCTCCTGAGGCCTTTATATACAGGCACTCCTAGTGTACTCTAATGAACCAGTTATTGAATACATTGTTATTCTGATCATACTCTCTCTCTTTGGTCTATTATGTGCTTGTGTTTGAGTTCTTAGTTCCTAGGTGAATTTTGCCCTTAGGAAAATTCTTACAAATATCAGTCATCAGATAGTGTCTACTGAGCTCAGAAGGTCAGCAAGGAAAAAGATAGTGTCTACCGAGCTCAAAAGGTCAGCAAGGCAAAGGATAGTGTCTACCGAGCTTAGAAGGTCAGCAAGGCAAAGGATAGTGTCTACCAATCTCAGAAGGTTAGCAAGGCAAAGGATAGTGTCTACCGAGCTCAGAAGGTCAGCGAGGCAAAGGATAGTATCTACCGAGCTTAGAAGGTCAGCGAGGAAAAGGATAGTGTCTACTGAGCTCAAAAGGTTAGCGAGGCAAAGGATAGTGTCTACCAAGCTCAGAAGGTCAGCGGGGCAAAGGATAGTCTACCAAGCTCAAAAGGTCAGCGAGGAAAAGGATAGTATCTACCGAGCTCAAAAGGTCAACAAGGCAAAGGATAGTGCCTACCGAGCTCAAAAGGTCAGCGAGGCAAATGATAGTGTCTACCAAGCTCAGAAGATCAGCGAGGCAAAGGATAGTGTCTACCGAGCTCAGAAGGTCAGTGAGGCAAAGGATAGTGTCTACCGAGCTTAGAAGGTCAACAAGGCAAAGGATAGTGTCTACCGAGCTAAGAAGGTCAGCTAGAAAAATGACAATGTTTACCAAGCTTTCAAGGTAATCAAATAAATTTAGTTCTTACCAAGATCACTCGGTAATCGAAGAAAATGTGACAGAAACAATTCTTACCGAGTTCACTCGGTCATCAAAGATAATTTGGAAGAAGCAATTCTTACCAAGCTCACTCGGTCATCAAAGGTAATTTGGAAGAAGCAGTTCTTACCAATGGGATTCAGTTCTTACCAAGTAAACTCAGTAGCCAAAGGATTTTAAGGATATTACAATGTTAATCGAGTCAAGAAGGTTAACTCAGGAAGTTTTTGGAAGAAGTATTTACTGAGCAGGGTCGACCAGTAAAGGATTTCATTGTTTTATGAAATATCATTTATTTGTTCAGAGTAATATCTGTAGCTGACTGATGTATGGTTATTGGTAAATGTAACATGTGAATGAGCCGACTTGACAATCTGAATGGTATAAGTAAGAGGCCAAGTTGCAAATTGTAAGTGGAAAAAGAATGTGGAATTAATGTGATATGAAGACTGATTATTGTGGAAGCAGATTTGAAGGATGATCAGAGATCATTGAGGAGCAGCAGAGCCATATTTGATCAAGGAGGATCTAATGATGCTGAACAGAGACCTGTAACCAGCAAATTCAGTTGCATCTTGTTCAGGGTTGGCTCTTAATAGGGCTTACTTTAGAAGAGTGAAAAATTGGTGGTTTTTCCCATATTGGGTTTCCACGTTAAATCTGGTGTCTCTAGTGTTCACTTTGTTTTTAGTTACATACATGAATGCTTGAAAATAAGTAATAATTTAATTTACTGAGTTAAAACATTGTTTACCGAGTATCAGCAGTAACTAGATCTTTAAGACATCTAAGGGATCTATGGATTAATTTTTGTTTGTAACTAATTCACCCCCCCCTCAGTTACTCTATCCTTAATCCCAACATGTGATGCTCATTGATCTGATCAAGATCAATGGTCACACAAAATCTGTGTTACATAGGACCTTTTCTCAATAAAATAATCAAGTCCGATGCAAACAAAACACGGCTAATAAAGGTTTAAACAATATTTTAATGAAATTATGCTTGCACAAGCCCAACCTTAGGTTAAAATGATATCCCTTAAAAATCATTTTTCTGGAAAATTAATTTCGAAGATTTTCAAACTGGGGTAAAATAAAATAGGGCACTAGTGTTTTCTAAAGATTTCTCTAAAGACAAACCTTGATAATTTGATAGAATTTCAAAGACACAGAGACTAGGCTATGAACTAGGGCAATCTAAGGGTTTGAAAAATACAAAGAACAAAACCCTAATTTGCAAGACACAAAGACTCAAATGATTTTTCACTAATTTTTTTTCAAAATTTCTGCATTGTGAAAAATTAGACCAACAGGAGGTTCTACCATCTATTATAGAGTTAGATTCAATGCTACAAAAATATCCTTGGAGTGCACCATTTGAACTAAGAAGCATCTCCTTGAGAATGTTGTCTAAAAGATTAGGGCTCTCTATGTATGTCTACCATCAAAATTGTTAACTAGGTTTTGAAAAATGAGTTGCATGAATGGTAAGTGTTACTTACATTACCACAACTAGATAGAGTTTGGCAAGTAGGGGAAGGCCAAAAGCCTTAAACTTTCAGTGTTAGCATTTGTTATTATAAATTGTTCCAGAATTAATTTCTTCAACTTCAAATAAATTGACGAGCTTCTCTCCCTCTATCACTCATATAAAGTCTTCCTATTCTCCATATTCGTCATCATCCTCATCTTTTATACTCATTTATATTATAAAATGATTCTAAAACAATTTCTCATCAATAATCAAATCTAAATTTAATTTCTTAAATTTAAATCATATATATTATGATTTCTATAGAAAAATCACACTAATGATATGCTCACATTTTACTAGAATACACTAATTATATAATTTAAAAAACAATTCCCTTTCTATTTAGTAAGCCCCATGTAGAGCTACATTTCAACAACAAATTTCAATTAAGTTAATGGACCAAAATATGCCCCGGATGGTGAAGAACTGATATTTCCCATTACAAAGTCACACTTTGAGCACATCATTATAATGCACTAAATTATCCGTATCTTTTCTTTCATTGTATACACACATCATGGTGTCGCCACATGTAGTTTAGAGTCTTACATTTTTCAGGACTGATTAAGGATGCAACTCCATAATTGTCAGATCACTGCAATAAAGAGCACCTCAGCTCAGCTCAAATATTCTCTAGAGATGCCTTGCTATTCCCAACAACTAAGAGAGAGGTCTAGTGGATCCTTCATTCTACAATAATCATTGTCTTCATGCAACCATGAGCTACAATTATTGTTGCAATTATTGCAATATTTTTGGGCTGGCTTGTCATGGCACATTCCTTCATACTGCAAAGGGAAAAGCTGCAGAGTCTCTGGCTCATATACTCCACAACCACTTTCTTTTTCTTCTATGATGATTCCTCTTTGCTTTGACAAGGCTGCTGTGCTATTCAAATCATACCCACTTGATCCAAACCCAATACTTCCTCTATTCTCATCAACTCTCCCTATTTTGTTGGTGTTGTTCATAACAGGATTACACTGTAATCCTTGACCAAAACCTTGTATCCATTTGCTCATGCCATCTTTGTAACCCTGGGAGGACTCCATTCCCTTTGCATAGAGAGGCCTGCTGTTATGAAAATCCCTGCATGATATAGTTCCATACACTGCAAAATGAAATACAACATTTGAGAAAACAGCTAAAGACAACTTGTAACATACAAACAGATAAATAATCTCCTTATGTTCTCTACCACAAAGCTGATGATGGATTACAGAGTGTGATCTGAAACGTTAGATGCTAAAAAACAGAAAAAATAATGAGTCGAAAAGATATCCAGAGATCAATGAGGACATTTGTTCAGCATACTTTCTCAATACCAATAGCAACTACATACACTTTTTCATGATTTTGCTTATAACATGGTATGTTAGTAGATAAATAGAGAGATATTGAACCAAAATGATGTTCATATGAATATGCTCACTCTAATTTCTTTCATGGAATCTGCTATACGTCAATAAATATTTTTATGGATAGGTGGTCTTACATTGAAGGGAAGAATCATCATCTTCTGGTATCCAAGTTTCTGAATCGGCTGAAGGCTTTTGAAGAACATTATTACTAGTAGAGCGCCTTCTTTTCTGTCTTTCTCTAGCTTTGTGATTCTGAAACCAGTAGAAGACATTTTTGCCTTCTATCTTTCCATAGCGCCTGAGTTGTGAGGAGATCTGCTGTATTTGTTCAGCAGTGGGAGTCCTCATCCCTGATCTGTACAGCTCTTTCAGTATAGTCACTTGCTCTGCTGTTGGATTCCATCTTGACCCACTTGAGGATTGTGGTGTTAACATGTTCATCACATCATTTCCATGCTCTTCTACTTCTGCATAAAAGATGAGGAGGTGTCAAATCTGAATAAACCTCAAAGCCCATCTTTCAAAGCTCAAGTGCAAACTAGCAAATATTAGGGAACTAAAACTTAGTGATACAAAATTCTTATTGGGTCCTTGCAAAACCACAACTAGATAACACCAAGAACATGTATATAAAAGGAAGAGCTCTCAATGTCATCAAGCCTGAACTTCTTTTAATCAGAAACAACACTACAGAAATGGTGGAAAGACACTAAAAATCAAACAACATTCAGAGTTTGAAGTGATATGCATTGGAACAAGAGACACCATTAGATTCAAACAACATTTTTCTTCCTAGTTTTTCTTTCTGATGATGAATCACTGAGTAGAAACATGAGCAAAGAAAAATATACAGTTTACACGTATAAAATCATTCGAATTCAATAAATTGTGTAAAGCTTATTGCATCTAACACCATTAGATATCATGAACAGAACACCCTACAAACAAAAAATAAAGTTCATGGACCTAAGTACCATTTGAATGTAACAAACCTTACTACTGTCAGTGCATCTCACAATCAAAATCGACAAGAACTTATGATGTGTACACACAGAGAAAGATCATCAAAATCTTATAAAAGGCATTTTTTGTATTCAAAGAATATGCTCACAATCAGAGTGTAACATATACATAATATATACGCTAGTAAAAAGTATGATATGTGCATGTATATGCATTGTGTATACCCTCACACACCATGAGAAGTTTGGCAATAATGGTTGTCATTTTCATTGGAAAGCTTGTGGTGGAGTATGTGATGTGCCATTCCAAGGTGACCCATGTTAGTTTTCTTCTTTGTTAACCTTTCCATTCCTCCCATGAAATCACCCTTGACACAGAGGAAACGGCAGCTGAAACTTGTTGTGTTCTAAGATCCCTCTTTTTCCTTCCTAATGATAGATATGAGGAAAAGAAGGGAGAAGAAGAAGAAGTCAGAGATAAGAAGCAAATGATTCAGTAATATAAGAGTAGTCCATGGACATCTGTGCCCTTCCAACTCTGACAAAGGCTATCTATATTCATGGGAATGCAGCAGACAAAACCTTGAGACTGAATTTCATCAGCCAAAAGCAAAAGAAGACTTACCTTGGACAATGGGCAAGATTGCAGGGGTGGCAAACTTTGAGGAAAGCTCAAAAGAGGTTTGAATATACTTTCCAAGTTATAAAAACATTAAAGCCCATTTATTACCTCACGGAGAATCCAAATTCTTTGAAGATAATGATGAGTGCAAGGAGTTGGCTTTGTATTTAACTCTCCATAAGGTTGCCCACAATAACCAAGAAAATTCGTGCACCCACATTGTCTTTCTCTATTTGTGTTTTAATGGAGTTGGGTTTTGTGTGCAGCCCACAAGTATTGGGGAAAAGAAGAGGAGGATTTGAAAAAGAGTCATGATCTTCTCCACTAAAATCTTAATGTCAAACTTTTTGTTAGGGTTATCATTAGTATTCCCCAACAAACATCATTTTTCTTCGTTAGTGCTTGAACTATTGAGTATACTTTCTTGTCAATAGATTGTATCACACAACCTTTCCATTTCTTCTTGTGAATGCTTGGGTTATATATAATTATATTTCTTGTCAGCAGATTCCTAATCTTAATCTTTTAATGTTTTCCTGCTTTAATCTTGTGTGCAATCATGAATTTTGTTGACTTTCATAGAATACTCACACGAATTGAAAGATTTAAGGACAAAATCAATCTGCATGGGCGGCTAAAATGCCACACATTCTATCTATTTGGGTGTTGGCGCATATGGGAGGGAAAGGCCATCTTGTATAATTGGTATATTATATTTTCCAAAGTAGAGGATAAGCTAAATGATTACCCCTCAAACTCCTCTGTATGAAACGTCATCATGAGTTAAGTACTATGCTTACCTCAGTTCCCTCTAAGCTAAAACATTTGAGGTTCTAGTTATCAATATCTGTCCATGTACTAGATCTAGCACATTTGAGGTCTTAGTTATTAATTTTTGTGCATGGATTAGATATGCGACACTTGAAATGCATAAATTACAATTGTGCCTGTCGATGCATTTTGAACTCATTGGTTGGATTACAATAGTTGGTGAGTTTCCAATATGTTATTAGTATATGTTGCTTTTTGTATTAACTTTTCATATATTTTATGATAATTAAAATTTTAAAAAATAATTGGAATGTGAGTAAGAGAAGCTAGTTTTGATCTGTATGTTTGTGTTACTCTTTTTTAATAAGACATTGGAAATTTGTATATCTGTTTGTGTTTAGTATATGAGTTCTATGATTTCTTGTTGTTGAAGTGGTCCATTTTAAAGGTGCCCAAACATTATTTTTCCTATTCATACCAAACAATTTGTTGATCTAAGCCATTGTAGCATATAAGAAGCATTGCACCATTTTTGTGTTGAACATATTCTATGAGGTATGTCATCCATCAAGAAAATGTTGAACTTCCAATTCTTTGTTTTGATAGAGTTTTAACTCCAATCTTTGACTTACTTATTGAAAAATGAGGCTTTTCTATCCCACTCTATCTCTCAATTACTTCTTCAAGAATATATCTCAAAAAGAAGAAAATAGTTAAGATTCTTGGTAAGAGAGATTTCCTTAAGAATATCATCTCGTGTCATATCAAACTCCCTAATTTGAGAGGCTTGATGTCATCAAAGAAATTATTAGGATTAAAGTGTTAGTTACCTTGTTATCCAATGTATATTTTGGTATGTTTCCAACACTCTTGGAAAGTATATATGGATACCAACAGTGTAATTGAAGAAATAATTTGTAAATTGGATATTTGAAATATTCTTTCTATTTTTAGTTATATGAATTTATAGAGGTAGAGTATCATGTAACAGTTTGTTTTGGAGATAGTCATCTGAGGTTTAGAGGCCTCATGAAAAGTATAATGAATTGAGAAGATCAGTAGGACAAAAAAAAATTGTATTCCTATCAATGAATGCAATATGTAGCTTAAAAAATGCTACTCAAGATAATAAAGTCCCTAGGAGAAAATGCTCATCTGCTACCTCACGAAACTATTGCTCTTGTGAATTAAGGGATGAATATAGAGGAATATTTCCTTTATACTAAACTATGCTAAAAAATGAAACAACACAAAATAAATATGAAAAGGGAAATAGTATCAATTTTTATATCATAGAAGAGGAATGAGAAGAATTAATACTACTTCTAGTTAAAACTAGGGTTGCTTCAACTTGGACACTAGTGTGCCACGAAGATGCATTGAAAGAGCATCCTTGAGTTGTTGAAATTCTTGCATCACCCAAAAATATTTCCTTTCTATTTGTTTGTTAATCTAGTTGGAAAATTTATGTGTTCTAGGTAGTGATCATTCTAGTCGACTCATTATCTAATGTGATCCTCATGGTGTGGTCAAGACATCATGAAGATCCTATGTCTATCTTCATAGCTCAATTTGATGTTTCTAGATGAAGTTATCTTATGATTGATTTGGTCCTATATGTGGTTTCCTATTCTAATAGCTAGGTTGACTTGAATCATCATGTGATGGTGTTTCATGATTGGTGAAGCTAATTGACACATTTCTCTATGTTCTTATGCATGTGGCCAATCTCCTTATGTGGTAACATGTCATGATGTATCCATTTGGGGGTATTCTTATGGATTTTGGTCCTTACTATATGGCGTAAATTTCTTTCTCATATCTTAGAGAGTGTTGATGGGATAAGCCGACTTGTAGTTGGCAATCTTGTATATAATTATGATAATAGTTCTTGTTTAGAAGAGGGAAAGGAGAGGGTAGTCATATAGTAAGTTGGTATTGAGGAGAGCCAATATATCTCATCTAGTAAAGATTAAGGATGT
The DNA here is from genome assembly GCA_028749045.1 of Cupressus sempervirens. Taxonomy (NCBI): domain Eukaryota; kingdom Viridiplantae; phylum Streptophyta; class Pinopsida; order Cupressales; family Cupressaceae; genus Cupressus; species Cupressus sempervirens. The sequence continues at coordinate 794,803,539 of CM053790.1, forward strand.
GGTTGATATCCTTAGTAATGATGCATGTCTATTGAAATCCATAATCTACAACTGTAGGAAAACTTGATGATTATTTAAGTTCATCAATCCTTATTTGCTAGTGCAGATTATTGCTTTGTTTTTTTTTGTTACATTGTGTTGTCTCTAGTTGAATGATTGGACATCTCCTAAGGGAATTCTCTTTTCATAACTTTGTTAAGTTGTCTATGTGCATAACACTATTATTTGTAGAAATAAGGACATAAATATCTAAAAAGAGATTCAGAGCATCTCCCTGTTCATTGCACATGTTAATCATCTACATATAGTAAGATGGAGAAAGTTGTTGGTATTGTATAGGTGCATGGCCTAGTCAAACATTAAATTGGTTTTTCTATGTCCACAAACAAAGAGATATATAGATTTAACATAAGATCACATAATATAACCAATCCCTACTATAGAGGAAAACCTCTATTAATAAAGATAAAATGATAAGGATATATGTAGATGAAATTTACAAACATTGGTCCTTAATCACCTATTTCTAATTCAAAGTTCCACTTGGCACAAATGTAATATACACATAACTATGAGCATCTTTCTCATCTCCTTTTTCTCCTAGTTGGACCATGTATTCATTTAGTAGAGTCCCAAATGAAAAAACTTTGAGTAGCTCTGCAAGAATGTTCATCAATGTTGTTAGATCTAATAATTTTCATTACATCAAAAGATCCACCCGTTAATGCTAGATACAACTGTTAGACTTATAAAAGACAAAAAAGTCTATTGAACCATATCACAAACCCAATGAGTGACACTAGAAAACTAAAAACAACCACCATTCCAACATTATTCATGGCCTATGTGGATTTGAACTTGTGACCAAGATCTGATACCACATATTAGAAGTAATAGTTGTGCACCAAAATATTGACCTACCAATACTCAATAAAATCACTAGATTTATAGAATACAAATGAGGCTATTAAACCATGTCACAAAACCTATGAGGGAGGGTATCGCACTGCTAATAGACACTACATGTAGTGCCCTTCATTTTATTCTTAGAGGGGATGACCCTACATAGTATACAAAATAAACACTCTAAAGTACATCATTAGATATTTATGAAATAAACTTTTTCACCACATGTCAAATTAGTATGTTTCCTAAAAGGATAATCTTGACAAAATAACAACGAATTTCCAACACGATGATGATTTGGTCACAACTAGCACCCATGTTGGTTATAGCCAATAAAAACACCACAATAGGCTCTTATGACAAAGATTTAATAGACCAATCATTTCAAAACATTTGGCATGAAAATAGTAGTAACTTGAGGAGAATGATGAGAAGACTAAGACCAATCTAAAGGTGAGAGGGGTTAAATCTATAGAACTTCAAAACCAATATTGTAATGGAGATCTTTGGGACTTCTTAGGAAAGTAGATCTTGAGAAGTGAAATCTATAGTATTATTATTATTTAATTGGTAATACACCATGGTTTTTTAGCTTGAGTTTACATTATATAATTTTTATTATGAGGCCTGCTTTCCAACCTTGGTATAGTGAAATATGGGGATTTTTCTTGTACAAAATTTTATAATTTTCCAATTAAAGTGTTACATGTTGATTTATTTTATCTCTGATCCAATTTACTTATTTTGGTGATTTGATCTTCTATTTGTCTTGATAAGTGATGTATCATCTAACTTTCTTCTCTCTTCCCAATGCCTCTAGAACATGTGTTGAATTGTATTACTTATAGCCTACTTATTAGGAGGATAGACCTTGAGGGTTGTTTTTAGAAGGAGGTATTTTTTGTCTAAACCAAAGGGGAAAATATCAACTCTCTTGTCTAAATTTTATTTAGATGTGGACTTCCTAAATTATATAACTCATTGCAGAGAAATGTACATCCCTTAAGGGGCTTGTGCATTAATTTTAATCCATGTCATTTTTCCCCATGAATATGATCTAAATATTATTATAATTATGATTATAAACATTATTATAATTTTTGTCATGTTGACTTCATATGTTTTCTTCTCTTAGTAAAAAATGAAGAGTTCAAGTACTTTTTGTCTAATTTGTAAACATTTTAATGATAACTAGGAAGGATAAGATCACTATGAGTCTCATTTAATGTTTTCACAAATATGTAATAAGTGATTTATATAACACGACCTCGCTTATTTTAGTTTATTGTATAAACTTCATTTACCCTTTGCTTCACCACTTAGATATGAAGATTCCACTTCTAAATTTTTAATGGTTGTTATTTATGACTCAAAATTCTCCCCTCTTGTTAAACTTCCCATCTTCCCTTATTTAGGCATTATCTTCTTAGGGATCAATAATTTTCAATTTATATTGTAGATAATATAGACACTATAAATATTAAAATTAAGATTTTAAGGTAGTGTTAGAGATAAGAGTGAATCACACAAAATTGTTGCCTCTCACTTAAGTTGGTATACAAGAGCACAAATGTGAGAAGCTTGATTTCTATGAGTGTGTGAGCCAATTATTATAGATATTTTTTTGAGTGCAAGAATAAAGAAGAGAGACTTGATCCAAAAGCTAGAGACGATTCAAAATGAGAGCTGGATGGAATTTTGTTTCTACAATGAGTCAAAGTGGCCATTTTGTAAGCCTTTGCATGAAATGAGATTCATCAAAAAGGTATTTGATGTGATATATGCCCATTATCAAACTAAAAATTCATGGGATGTTTGGGTGTTACATTCCCATCTTACCTAACTACTCCTGGATTCAGACCATAAAATGTGGAGCTTCATCTTTGTCATTTATGAAGCCATAAATATAAGACCCTAATAATGTTTTTTTCCATAATTTTGTGGTACAATTTACAACACTACATTTTCCCCCATTTTAGTAAGCTAGTTGTCCCTAGGGATTAACTACACTAAAAAAACTATTAAAGATAATAGATTAAACCTATTAAAAGTAATAATTTAATACATTTATTCCCTCAAACAAGTATTGTATAGAGGTTGTACACATCAACTAGGAAAATGCATCAATTAGGAAAATATGCATGATGCCCCCATTTCTTAGTGAGAACACATTGGGTTTGGCATTGCAAAGCTATAAATTATACACCTCTAACCAAGGTGTCCAATTTCACACTCTCCTAGCCTCATTTCAGTGTCACTCATTCCTATATGTAGTGTAGGACATTTAATAATTTAAGTTAATATTATGAGTCATCTTCCACATTATCATATCAAAACTTTGTTATTTAGAACCTTAACTATATGTGTTCCCTTTATTTCTACTTATTTTAAGTCTTACTTCATTTCAAAGTTCTAGATATGATTTTCCCTTTCTAAACATAGTATTTCTTTACATGAATGATTTTCAAGTCCTTATACCCATTATAAAACATGACTTATTGTTGATGATGTAGAGAAAAGTTACAATAAAAATAATCATTTTGACCTCACTCTCTAACTACAAATCAAGGATGCCAATTTCATAGATGGTTTCTAGGGTGGTGGTAGATAATTAGAGGGAGACCTATCTTTATAGAAAAATAGCCAAGAGGTAACCTAGAGGCATATGTATTTATGGATAGGGAGATGAGAAAAATGATCCTAGGGAAATTGATAGAAATAAATCAGTCATTGCAAAGAAATAGTCTTGTTAGAGGAGGGTTCCAACCCTAATGGAAGTCCTAGTTATCTTTATATTATTACCACTAGGGATTCAGATTAATATACTGCTTATGGGGTTGCCTCTATAATGACTCATGTGTCTACATGTTAGGAGGCACTAGATACAATTAGTAGTAGAGTTGCTTCAGTGGACTCTAGTTAGTGGATGACATGATCCAAGTATTCATTTAACCTTGATTATGATGTACAAATGGTTTTTTATGTATATAAATTTATGCTTATCATGGTGACAATGTAGATACTAGCATTGTCTTTTTTTTTTGTTGGTTCATTGTACATGTTTGGGTGTCTTGGATTCAATAGAGAGGTTATAGTATATATTATTGAATGCCCAACTCAAAGGCCTTGTATTAAATGTCTATGAATACCATTTGTTTGCAAGATATCATATCCATCTTTTGAGATAATAGCACACTTTTGAACAAAATATGAGGATTCTGAAAAGAATTTAGTGTAGGAGAGAGTCTAGCAAAGCATAGCAATGGGCTAAAAAGATCAAGGATTTGTTAAGCTTCACACTATCTTTGCATCAATAGACTAATCTACAATGTGTAGAGAGTGTCAGGAAGGAACATGATTCCATTTAGAACTATATTGATGACCTATGAAGATAGGTAAATGATTCATAGATAGGGATCTCAACTATCCCTAAGTTTGACAATCGTTGGGAGATCTAAAGATGTCTATTCAATAGGAGGACACTCCCTAAAATGAGTTATCTCTACTTGGAAGATTAGATGGTAGTCACAAGAAAGATCATATCTAAGATAAGTGATTCTATAAACAAAGAATCTCAACTACTTGGTCTCATTCCACATCACTCAGCTAGGTGTTGCACCTAGACCAAGATCTCTTAGTCTAGTAGGCTTAGGGACCCACACACCAGAATAGTCTTAATACAATATAGATAGATAGATAGATATATTTTTATGTAGAGAGACATATTATTATAGACAAGATGATGTGCAGCATTATTTTTGATACATATATCCATAAATACATATGCACACATCATGTGCTTTTGTAATAATGTAACACATGTACACTAAGACTATGTATAGATAATGTTTTGACGTAACCATTAGTCATTTTTTATACATGCATTTGATTTCATACATGCTATATATGCTTGGTTATGTCTTGTTATATTAGATTCTATACTGATTTAATTTAACAAATGTTATAAACATACTTAATCAAATGCAATGATGATCTAATATTATGAGATGTTATATATGAATATAGAACTAATTTTGTTTAATATAGAATGATAAATGAGCTAACATTTCAAGAGAGAAACTAAAATTCGACATCTCAATATCACACACATAAATAAACATACGTGTATATAACTTCTGATGAAGGAAATCATGGAGGCAGTTAAGGCCATTAAGGTTTTAATTGACCATGAACACGATGATCATATTCCGCTCAATGCGCCTTTGTTCGAGGATCAGTTGAGCGAGTGCAAAGGGAAATAGAGGCGCCATTCATTCTTCCCACCACCATACTCATCACTGACCAGTCATTCGAAAGCTGTCACCAGAGAAAACAACTTTCGCGGTGAAGACATGGAGGAAAGAAACCCTCCAAAACTTTAGTTTCTTTTATTTTTGCGCTCATGGTCTAGTTGTATCCTCGTTGACATAGCAAACCAGGTGGTTAATATGGAATAGTTAGGATTTTGGTATATCAGATATGTTAATGGTTTTGATATTATCTGGTGTTTACATAGCCATGGATTGTAAAGGTTATTTTTTTGGTATGATCTATCATGTAAAGATTTTCATCATATATGGCTAAGCAAGAGCCATAGAAAATAGTGTCTTACGTACATCTCATATATAGATATGTTCTCAGTCTTTCTACCTAAAATCTTTCTGATGAATGAAATTAACCATGCACATGTACACCTCATAACATAATGATAAGAAAAAATGTGTTGATGAAGAAACGTCAAAGCATGTACACCTCATAATTGGGTGGTTTAAACATCACACACTAAGGCTTGATTCCTAGACTAAAAGGGTTAAATAGTCAAAATTGACTTATTTTCCAAGCTTAATTTCTTCCTTATTGTGGGATGTTTAAGGGTGGCCCCTCATAACATAATAAAAATGTGTTGATAAAGACATGCCAAAGCATAAGTTTTTAGAAAATTAATAATTAGTATTTTTTCATGCACAATACCTATTGCAAGTGCATGACATTTATAGGATATTTCAGCAATGTACCACCACTTATCTCAAATATATTTAAGAAATAGAACCATATATAAAAGGCGACTACATAAGGACCTAATCAACTCGGGCTAAAGTTTCCTTGTGGCAAGGTGTTGCATTCACATTCCTCTAATTCTCATTAATAATGAGGTTACCTATGTTCATGAAGTAGATATGGACAAGGAGTAGACCTAGTGTAACATCACTAATAAAAACCATTAGAAAGGATAATGTATTGAGAAGAAAGCTTTTACATGTATCTCAATGTATTCTTGCTATTCCAATATGACATCTTCTACTTCTATTGGGATCGGTGTCTCCTTGACTCCTTCTAGCTCATCCCAAGCTCCAAGTAGTGTTCCCAAGAACATAGGCTCATTGTCTTTCTTTGTCACTACCTTCTTCATGCTTAATGTTGAGATCGTTGGAGCCTTCCTAGATTGCCACCTCTTAGATGTTTTCACCATGCATGAGTTCTATAGATCTAAGGACAAAAATGACTCCAAATGAGCATAACTACGACCTTGCATAACCTCAAGAACTCCTGGCCTAGTATCAACTTAGAATCATCCATTCCAATAGGCATTAGATCCATGTGATCTTTCCAGATTCCCACTTTCACTAGTGCGCCCTTCACTACATCGATTACTCTCTTAGCGAGTGAGTTCGCCACCTTTAAGGAACTTGTGCCTAGTTGCACCTTAAGTCCTAGTTTAGCGGCTCTCCTAGCTGCAATATAGTTATGTATGGTTCTTGAATCTACCATCCCCATGGTTATCTTATTATTCATCACTTCCTCCACATAGCACAACCTATTTAGGTTCTTAAGCATGGTTGTTGTAGCTCATTGTTGTTGTTGTTGTGGGCTCTTCACTGCACTCAAACCTTGGATCACACCCATCACTAAGGCTGAACCATCCTTCTCTACATTCTCATTCTGCATTGAAGACAACCTCTGTCTCTTTGATAACTCCTTAGCCCAATGGTTCTGATTCCCATAGATGAAGCGCCCACATTTCTTAAATTTTTTTAACTCTTCGTTAGAGTTCCCCTTTCCTAAGTCCTTCTCGTGTGTTGGTTTCAACATTCTAGTTGACTTTGTACTTGAAGAAGCTCCATATGACTTACGACTACCTTTAGCCTTATCATCATTCTTCTTATGGAACTACTTCTTGTCATGTTTTTGATGAGATCCATTGTTGTTGTTGTTGTTCTTGGACCCAAACTGGTGGTCATCGAGTGTATATACAATAACAATGGCATTCCCCAGAGTTACTAGTCTACCCTTTCTTACTTTAGCCATCACACTCGATTTTAGGCCGGTTATGAAGAAACTCACTTTCTCAAACTCATTCTAGTTTGGCATCTACAACATATATGTCTAGAAGCTCTAGATGTACTCCTTGAGTGACCTCGTCTATCTCATATACCTGAACTTATACCTCATCTCCAAGATTACACTCTCTAGCTTAAATTGTTACTTGTGCTATGTACACAAATCCATAGTTGACACTGACCTTCCTGTCTTTTGGTCTTCCACCCAAGTTCTCCACCACAACTTGGCCTCGCTTGATAGACAACACACTACCTCATCAAGCTTCTCCTCATCAGAGAACCCTTTAGGAGATTTTAGATATCTCTTCATGTCAAATATCATATTCTCCAACACCTTATCATCCCTCTTACCAACATAAGGATCTAGGGGCTTTTGTTTATGCCTAGTTTTGACACCCACTCAACTCCCACCAAGAAGGGCCATAGATCATAGAATTGAGTTAGTATTGGGAGCAAGGCCTCTAGTTTAGGTACCATACTAGTTGTCTAGACCTAGGATGGTTGGACTTAAGAAGTAGTCGGAGGAATCACTTGAGGTAGGATATATCAGACCATCCTGTTCTTCCTATGTTTCTTTAGTGTTGATTCAGAAGAAGAAAGATAAAACATTTAGGTTATACATCAACTTTAGGGCTCTAAATAAGTTGACCATTAGGAATAGGTATCCCCTACCTCTCATTTGAAATTATTTTGATCGCTTATCAGAAGCAAGAGAGTTCAATAAGCTTGATCTAAAGCAGGGCTACTATCAAGTGAGGATTGTTGCTGGGGATGAAGATAATGTTGCATTTTTGACAAGATATAGGTCATACGAGTTCATGGTGATGCCACTTGGGTTATGCAATGCACTAGCGACATTTTGCACACTCATGAACAATGTGTTCCATCCTCTACTAGATAAGTATGTGGTGTTGTATTTGGATGACATCATGGTCTACAATAAGAATATGGAGGAGCACAAGCAACATTTGGTAGAGGTATTTGAGTTTCTCAAGGAGCACAAGTTGTTTGTAAAGAAGAAAAAGTGTTCCTTTTCTCAAGAAGAGGTACACTTCTTGGGTCACATTGTCAGAAAAGTTTTGGTACGTCCATAACCAGAGAAGTTGCAAGCAATCAAGGATTGGGAGCCTTTGAAGAATGTACATTAAGTGAGGAAGCTTTTGGGTTTGGAAAACTATTATAGGAAATTTTTTTAGGGGTATTCCAAGCTTGTTGCCCCCTTGATAGATCCCTTGAAGAAGGACATAAAGTGGAAGTGGTCAGATAAGTGTTAGACAACCTTTGAGGGATTAAAGAAGAAACTCACATCATTGCCTATGCTGGCATTGCCTGATTTCACAAGGCCACTCGAAGTCTAAAGTGATGCTTTGTATTATGTAGTTGGGGGAGTGTTGGTGTAGGATGAACATCCAATTTCATATGAGTCTAGGAAGTTGCAGGACAGGGAAAAGAACTACCCTGCCCATGAGAAGGAAATGACATGGATTATACATTGTCTCAGAAATTGGAGGCATTATCTCTTGGGGACATAGTTCATTGTGAAGATAGACAACATCTCCTCAACTTATTTCAAGACTCAAGCCAAGTTGACACTAAAGTAGGCCAGGTGGCAAGAGTTCCTGGTAGAGTTCAATTTTGAGATCCTATATAATTTTGGAAAGAAAAATGTGGTGGTAGATTCTATAAGTTGAAAGGCTCAGTTAGCTACAATTGAGGAGGATCGTTAGGTTCTCATGGAGCTAGCCAAGTGACACTATCTAAGGAGGTCTTGGAGACTATCAAAGAGGGGTATCAAATGTATCCTTATGCTATAGAACTGCTCAAGCAAGCATCAGAGAGTATGACTCACAAGTTCAATATCAAGGATGGGTTGTTGGTCTTCGCCCAGGATTGAGTCTACCTTCCTAAGTGAAAGAATGTGAGGAAGGAGATTCTACATGAATGTCATGATAGTCCTTGGGAAGGACACCTAGGATAGAAGAGGACCCTCACATTGTTGGAAAAAGGTTTCTAATGTCAGAATATGAGAAAGGATGTAGATGAGTATGTCAAGAGTTGTCTCATTTGTCAATAGGACAAGGTGGTAATGAAGTCTCTAGGAGGCTTGTTGTAGTTGCTACATGTTCCTGCAAGACCATGGGCAAGTGTAAGTATGTAATTTATCACTAGATTGCTTGAGGTGGATGGGTATACAAGCATCATGGTTGTAGTTGAAAAATTCTCCAAATATGCCATATTTGTTCCAAGTAAGGCACCATGTAGAGCGGAGGATGCTGCCGACTACTTTTTCAAGCATGCAATGAAGTTTTAGGGAGTTCTAATGAGTATCATAAGTGATTGGGACACTTGCTTTACTAGTAATTTCTAGAAAGAGTTGTTCAAATTGATTGGGACAAGGTTGCTAATGTCAATGGGTCATCACTTGGAGATAGATGGACAAATTGAAAGGATTAGTGAGATTCTAGAAGACTATCTAAGGTACTTTGTTTTGTTAGACCAATCCAATTGACCAAGGCTATTGGGCTCATCTCAATTTAGCCACAACATGTAGAAGAGTGCATCGAGTTAGTTCTCACCATTTGAGTTGGAAATAGGCCAACAATCACTGACTTATCATACAATTTTGAGTGGATACATGGGAGGATGTTCAAATGCAAAGAAAAGGTTATAAGAGTGACATGACCAGGTTGATCTTGCTAGGCATAAATTGGTTAAGGATGTAGATAGAATGAAGCACTATGAAAACTTAGGGAGGAGTAGTGTGGAATTCAAAGTTGGTAACAAGGTCTTTTTGAAGATGGACTTGATTCATTTCAAACCACCCAAAGGGTTGAGGACATCACTAGGTCATTGTTTTAATGATCCATTCATAGTGATTGAAAAGATAAAAAAGGTGGCATACAAGATGAGGTTACTAGCCCACATGAGAGTTCACAATGTGTTACATGTTAGCCGGCTCCATCTACATCATCATGATAGGGAGGACAATAGTAGGAATGTCCCAACTTGTGGACCAACATTTTTCAAGGAAAAACTAGGTCTGGAGGTGGAAGAGGTGATTATGGTTAGAGATCAGGGATATGGTAATAGAAAGTGGAAGGAATTCTTAGTTCATTGGTAGGGCTAGACCAGGGCGAAAGCGACTTGGGAACAAGCTAAGAACATGTGGAAATATGAAGACAAGGTTTTGGAGTTATTGAACATGGACTCCACCCTAGTTCTTTAAACATCTAGCGTGGTGTTGGTTACCTCTGCAATATTGTAGGGTCAATGTTGCCAATGTCGAGGACATCACCTATTTTAGAGTGGGGGAGGATGTAAGGGGTGTGTTGGCTCCTAAATTAACAATTTTTTAATAACCCAGTAATAAGAAAACATACACCTAGGGGCATCTTATGTTGGAAATTTATTCAGTGCTCCCCTCGAGATTCGTGACAAGTGCTTAACTTCCTCTTGTGTACTATAAGTTGAGTGGTTGTATTAGGCATTGATAGGTCAATCTTTTGGTGCAATTACAACCGCACTCTAACAAGTGGTATCAGAGCTTGGTCATAGGTTCAAATCCTCAGACCCTTGAGTAACGCTTAGAGGGAGATTATTGAAAATTAATTCAACACTCCCCTTGGGATTTGTGACAAGGGTTTAACCACCTCTTGTGTACTATAAGTTGAGTTGTTGTATCAAGCATTGATAAATTAGTCTTTTGGTGCAATGACAACCCCACTTTAACAACTAATTCCCATGTTCAATGCACCTATTTTGACACTAGGGCCAACTATAAGGCTATTTACTCTCCTTCTTCTTCAGGCTCTATAAGACCTAGGTGGGTGGACCTTCGAGTCTTCGTATGATACCAATATCAAAGCATATAACTGAATCTATATAATAGATAAAACCCTTGAATCTTCTATGTTTATGCAAACAGTCATGGTTATGAAATAGCTAATGACATAACCCATGAATTTGATAAACTAAGTGAGGGAAACTTCTTTTTAGCTCTTCAACATGAAAGGGAAAAGATATTTGATTTGAATATCAACATAACCTAGGTATGCAACAACAAGAACAAATTAATCCTATAATTGATTAGTGCCTTATCTATTGGGAAATCACACAAATTACTAACACACATCTTTGGAAATCATTGACACATATCATGTATCATGACCCTAGATCTATCATATCACTTTGTGAATCAGAAATCAATGTTCATAAAAACTCTCATACTTATGCAATATCCTTTTGATGAAACTTGCAACCCTGTCAAGATAAGTAAGCTTTTACTTGGCTCTTTGTTCCAATACCAAAACCTAACATGACATACAACTTTAAGGGGCTACAAATGGGTTTAAGCTCTTTGTTCCTAAACCACAAAACATTGTAGACAATAGAGAAAGGAGACGAGGATCAAAATGAAACTAAGAAGTTGGTTGTTCATTGTATTCATCTATTTGAAACAATACACTTAAGATGCATATAAATAACTGAGAAACAATTCAATAAACTAGGACTATACATAGATCTTTGTTACTACTGTTCATACACAAAGAAAATAAAAAATATAGTATCACAACACTGAGAAAGTTCTCCAAAAGAACCATCCTTGCAGTATCACAGTAATGACAGAAATTTCAACAAAAAAAACCCCTTGCCTCCACATCATGGAAATCCTTATAAAAGGAAGGATTGCAACAAGCCTTATATGGGAGGACACATGTCAAAATATACAAAGTAAAAATATATTTCTATGTGTTACTATTAAAACATTCTCTACATTAGAACAATTTTTGGTGAAGTAGCTACAAAAGTTGGCAAGAGGCACTTATTGATGGAGTCCTCAACTTAATTCAATTTTGTCTTCTACTTCCTTAGTCATAAAATTCTTCAACTTTCTTCACCGACATAACCTTAATATCTACAAATTCCTTCAAAATATTTACTTCTTTCTTGGTGGCCATTCCAAATATCTAATTTCAACTAAATATTGCATTGCAACATTCTACCTAAAAAATTAGATCACGATTACTACGAAGATTTGGAAAAATGCCCATCCATCATTGAACTATGTGACCTACACCTTGTTCAATTCCTTCAAATTCAAAACCCCTCATATTCTCATAAACTTGGGAGACTGGCCTTTATGATCATATGATCATCTTTATTTTGTATCTTCGAGCCTCATCATTTTATGACTTATGATCTTATGATTGCAACATATTTCATCTTGTCATAGCTCTTTACACTTATCTTTATGATCTTATGCTCAACATCTATCATAACTTTAGAAGTTCCCTTGGTTAACCTTCACGATCTCACAATTACACTGCACTTCGTAAGATCAGTAGAAAGAATTACCATATGATCTTTACTTTACCATTATGCTCTTTGCCTTTCTTATCATAAGATTGTAACATGCCTTTCACTAGTTTTTGAAAGAGCAATAATAGTTAAAACTTTCTACTTTGATCCATAAGCTAACTCCTTCGAAACCCTAAAAATTTACCTTTTAGTACCTTTATGATCCTATGATCACACGATTCTATAACATCTCAACATTGGAACTGGATGCCTATGATCTTACGAAACCTTTTGTATCATCTTAGCCATATAATTCATCCTCCTGGTCTTATGAGTGGTGTAAGATTGTAACACATCACCCTTTGCCTTTCTGACTATATGGCTTATCATAACATCTTAAGCCTTTTTCCTTTGCTTTATGATCTCATAACTGTCATAAGATTGTAACTCTATTCCTCAAGCGTAGCATCATAAAAATGCATCTTTCTTCTTATGATTCCATGATGAGTGTAAGATCGTAACTTTGTTTCTTATAATATGCACTCGGGTCAAAAGCAAGCTTTATTGGCCTGCTACATGGCACCTTTTGATTTTTTGGATTTGTCACCCTTTCACTTTCATTGTGTAATGAGTGCATGTCATAGGACACGTGTTGACCTATCATGATGTTGCTATAACTAAAGATTGAGAAACTCTTCACAACAATATAGTGACAACCATAGATTCTCCTTAAGATCAATGACCCACATAAAACTACAACTCTATGATCTTTGTCAACACTTTTAACCAATTAGAAACTTCCTCTATACCAACTCACTCTAACACTAAACTGCCACATCATTAGGTTCATCCACATGGTGGCTTCTTGCATCTTTGTGGGCCTAATTCATGACCACATTCTAACTTAAGCAACCTCGCAATTGAATCTCCTTTGCTTTGTCAAAACTTATTTCATTGATCATGAGTTGACTGCTATGACCCAATGATACAAGCCTTTTCGCTTAGTCACAATTCATTTTCTATCTGCACATTATATGCTGTGACCCAATGATGCATTTAAATCTAACACTTTTGCACTGTTGCAACCATTAGCCTTAATTGTTAGCTCATCCTTGTGATGCTACGATCAAGCATCATTTTGAACATTTTTTCTGCCTTCGCTACTTCACAACTTAAACTTTCTTAACTACCCAACCTCTTGCAACCTTGCAATGAGCATTTGGACTTGACCATTTCATGTTTTCACAACATCACACTCAGAATCCTTAACTTTTTCCTTAATCTTGCGAAGGCGTGACAACCACACCTAACCACTAATCGCCTAGTAATAACCACAAATAGTTAATTGTCATTTAACCTTGTGAAGCTATGACCAAAGCAATCACCACTTCTTACCATTAACCATGAGTTAAACTCAATCTTGTGTATTGCCACAAACACACTGAAACCAAACCACCATGGTAACCATCTTTCGCAGGGTCGCACCATTAAAGCCTTTAATGTTAGAAGAAGCAATGACCATGTGATCAATGAAATCACCTCTTTGCACCCCTAACTTCACAATTATCCTCAATAGTTGTGAAGCCATGCAAACTAGGAAATGTAATCATTTTGCATAGTCGCACATCCATGCATTGTTAGCATAAGAAATGGGGAGATGTTGCAACCAAAGTAGTCGCAACATTGCAACTTAAAATTTATAAATGGGGCAAGGCATTAAAATGTATGAAGAGGGACTTAGGGACATCAAAGATAAGCAATATTTCATATATCCCTAAAACATGTCAACTTATGAATATGCATAAAAAACATGAGATGACCATGACCTAGGGTTTATTCTTGAGATAGACAAATATTGTTTGAAACCCTAAGCAATCTTTAATAGTTCTTCTTGATATTCACAGGGTATTTCAATTTTCTTTAGCTAGGTTAAAATCAGGCCAACAAGGTGATTGATTCACATAAGAGGAAGGGATTCTCTTAGGTATAAGATATGGTTCTTAGGGAATTGTCTAAGGCATGACTAATTTCTATTATGAAGTTAGCCTCATCCTAGAAGATAATATAGGTGAATAAGAATAACCCAACCATTCAAAGATGAACGTTCTACAATGATTTCTTTTATTCACAAGGTGAAGTGTCATGGTGGAGAGATCCAAGGAGGCACACAACAACATTAAATGAGTAGGGTTTTTAGGAGGAGTGCAAAGAAGAGTGAAGAGAGAAGTGTAGTGTTAGCAGAAGAGGTGAGCAGTGTAGAGTGACTTGGAGTCCCTATTTAGGGAGGGGGCGAGTCTTATCCATGTAAGTCCACAAGGTTCAATCTGAGCTAGGGTTGCATTAGAAAGTTCCACCAACACAGGGTGTTAGAGGTGTGGATTTTACATGGAGAACTACAGCTAGGGAGGTGAGTTGCATGAGGTGTGTGCCAGTGTTCAAAGAGTGAGGGATGAAAAGGTTAAGCTGGTTAAGGCAGAGACAATGATTAATTTTGTAGATATGATAGCTAAGTATGTAAGCACTAAGAAGTATAGATGGTGTTCATAGTCTATGGGCCTCATGTCTCCCTGTAATTAATTTATGGTATAGATACTCCATTTTATCTTGCAAGGTCTTTCAAAAGTGGAGGACTATTAAAAAAATAACATCTCAACCTGAATTTATAAGGTTACTCTTTATATTGTATTTGCATTATGAGCACAAATAATTTTAAAATTTTCTCCAAGACTATATATTGAATAGATATGCTTTCTAGTAAATCTTTTATACAAGATCGTGTTTAGAATTTTAGATAATACATTTTTCATTTCAAAAAGTTATGAATGAAATCTTCAAATTTAATTTTTAAGGCCTTAGAGAATTTGAAATAGACCAAAAGTGTCCATACCGATTATAGAGAGCTATAACTTCATAGATCACATTGTGAGCTTTTTGACATTGAATATTTTGTTAATTTGACACTCAGTTCAAATTTATTATCTCTAGAAGTTTTTTTTCCTAAAATAGAAAATATGAAAACATGTTGGACACATCAATCAGTTGTAATGTGATTTGTACATGTTGGTGTGTTTTTGACACATCAAAAGGTATCTTAGATTGGAGATAAGATGGATACAACTTATCCTACAGTTTGGTAGTAAAGTTTGATGATTTTATGTATTGTATCTCCAATATAATGGGTGCATGAGATGGAAGTTTAATGTCAGAGTCTTATAGATATTGAGACACCTATGAATCTCGAGTTGTTCTATGAAAACATTTCTCTACAAATATATCATAATCTATCGTGGAGTTTTAAACAATACAATGGGTGACTTTTAGAGTGTAGAATGTTCCCTCAAAAGGAATTTCCTCACATAAATCATTGTGTTGTGATATGTATGCTATTTGTTTTTATTTTTGTTCAGTTTTTGTAACTACTATAAATATTTGAAAAGGTTTTTGCATGACCCTATTCTTAAGGTTAGTGTAAGAAGTTGTTCTGACATCCTAATTTCCTTACACTAGTCAAAATTAGTGAGGAATAAATCAATCCATCATTTAATAATCTTTATGAACTATTAGATGTAGGTATAGATTAGACACTGTGCAGACTATGTAGTATTTATTGATACAAAATATATATAATGCCAAGCAAATGTTAAAAAATAAATTAACACATAATTAAATTTAAATAGATCAAATTATATTACAAATTTTGCATCATAATTTTGGGCGACACTCCATCATCTATCATTAGAGTATTATAAAGATAAAGAGGAAAATAATGAATCACAAAGAAGAGTCTAAGATGTTGATGAAAATTATATGATACTTTCAAATTCAAAAATAATAGATAAGAACATTGATCAAAAAATTGAATAAAAACTATTATTATTTAAAAATAATATTATCATTTGTAAATCTACTAATTCTTATCTATTATCATATTATATAAAATCAAAGTTAAAATACTGTGAAAAATCACTAAATTTATAATTGAATTAGATTAGATTCTTACTTAGATCTATGAAAGAATTCTTTCTAAATCATTTTTATTTTAACAATTTTTTAATAATTTTATGGAAGATTGAAAATACTATTTTCTAATTATTCAAATTATTATAAAGATATTTCTATTTTCTTTTAAGTCAATGGAAGAGTTTTTTAATTATCTCAATATATTCATTTTTTTTTCAAATTTAAAACAATTTGCATTTTAACATCTTGGTCATGCTCAATTTTCTTTAAATTATTTGAATTTTTTTCTACATAAGATCATTTCCACCCTTTCTCTTATAAGATCTTTCATTGAATCTCCAAGTCTAATATTTGAAGGCTTTTGGAAACATATAATTTTATGGAAGATTGAAAATACTATTTTCTAATTATTCAAATTATTATAAAGATATTTCTATTTTCTTTTAAGTCAATGGAAGAGTTTTTTAATTATCTCAATATATTCATTTTTTTTTCAAATTTAAAACAATTTGCATTTTAACATCTTGGTCATGCTCAATTTTCTTTAAATTATTTGAATTTTTTTCTACATAAGATCATTTCCATCCTTTCTCTTATAAGATCTTTCATTGAATCTCCAAGTCTAATATTGGAAGGCTTTTGGAAACATATAATTTTATGGAAGATTGAAAATACTATTATCTAATTATTCAAATTATTATAAAGATATTTCTATTTTCTTTTAAGTCAATGGAAGAGTTTTTTTAATTATCTCAATATATTCATGTTTTTTTTTCAAATTTAAAATAATTTGCATTTTAACATGTTGGTCATGTTCAATTTTTTCTTTAAATTATTTGAATTTTTTTTCTATGTAAGACCATTTCCACCCTTTCTCTTATAATATCTTTACATCGAATCTCTAAGTCTAATATTGGAAGGCTTTTGGAAACAATATAAAGACTATGTGCTATTCAGTTCTAGAGAGGAAAATTGATTGTGACATCAAAGAATTTCTTAAAACAAACACCCCACATTCTTTGACAACTACATAGAACAAACTTTTGAGAAGTGCAAGAAGACCCGATCTTTAATATGCATTTTAAACAGCCCAATTAGAAGTATTCAATTAGCCACAAATTGCCAAGCTGGTGTAAATATGTAAGAAACTCATTATAATTTTATATATCTAAGGCTTGTTTTTTCCTCTAGCTTTCTTCTTAAATGGTCAAAGCAAGCACTAATTTTGATGTTGCTTTCTTTTCTGCAACGAACATTCATTCCACTCAATATAGGCAGGCTCAAAGTTCTACGTAGTCAATTACAAATGATTCCATAGCTATAAAGTTAGCACAAATAGGTTAAACAACATTTTTTTAAATGGGCACCGAAATGTGTGAAGATTGTTATAAAAATTAATTACAACTTGGTGAATTTATATACTTAACATCTAATTAGGTGATCTATTCTAGGGAACCATTCTTCTACATTGCTCATATATTTTCATCGGTTGCTTGTTTTTAATAGTCAAAATTGTTTGTCACCACCTTTGGTTTTCCAAATCCAAGTCATAGTTTGAGCAACGTGCAAAAGTTAGGGAGAAGAGCTAACAAAGGTGGTTTTGGCTTTTGCAGTTGGAAGGATTTGATCTTTGTCACTTGTGCTTGTCATGCTTGTTCATTCCCTTCAACATTACCAACTATGTTTGGTATACTCTCTTGTGTCATAGATCTACACTTTTCAGATATATAATTATTTAAATAGTTACCAATTAAATAGAACATATACACATGATCTCTGATCTTTGAGGTTCACTTCAATATAAAGAACAAGTGATTCCATTCATTATTTTGGGTGGTGAAATGTCAGTGCATGGTCATACAAGCCTTTTCATTTATTTATTTGCTTATGTAATATTTAAAGGAAGTGGTGCGTACATTTGAGTATAATATTGAATGGTTTATTTTTAATAGAATTGAAAGTTCACACATATAAAATAATATAGGTGGCTTTATTAATTGAAAATGAAAATAAAAAAATCTAAATATAATTTTGAAAGTATTTTTTTTCAAATCAATAATTTATAAAATATTTATAAGAATGAGTAGAATTAGGTATCAAGAGCAATTTCAACAGTGATAGAAGATTATGCCTATTGAGATTGTTTCATCTTTCATTTGATAAGTGATCATTTACTAGATTTTAAATAGTTTCTTCTCCATCTTTAAGATCATTTTGTTATTAGTTTCATGCATTTCTTGACATAGATATAGAAAGAGACAAACAAGGAACATTCTCCTAATTAAAGAGGCTTGCACCATACCATTAGTAATATGTAAGGGATTGAAAATGAGGCAATGTATACCTACTCTAGTTGTAAGGTGAAAGGTCTAACCAAAAGGTTGCTTAGTTAGATTTGGAAGTAGTCAAAGGAACTATTTTAGTAGCTGCAACTATAGTTTTGAGAAGATTTAGAGTGATGAAATCACTACTCTTGGTAGAGATTTATAACAATTATTAACAAGGAAGAAAAAACCCTAGTCCTTGTGTAAGGGTCCTTATTGGATGCTCTAGAAGGCTTTGTACAATTTATATTTTTCCATACTCTAGTTAAAAATAATTGTTTATCTTGAAAACAATTGACCACAAAATTAATAAAGACATCATGTTGAGTAAAATATTTGGTATGAAAGACTTCATGAAGTCATGTACCCATGTCTAAGGATTTTCTAAAAGAATAAAAACTAGAAAATGTCAAGAAGGGTTCATAATTGCCCATATAATGGACATCCAGTAAGAAACATAATAACCTATAAATCAAATATTAAAATGAAGGCCTAGGTAAGTAAAAATAGGACAAAAGCTACATGTAGGCTCAATAAATTCATGTTGTAGTCTAGTATAACTCTTGCATATATATCATCCATTGATTTATTATTTAGATAAAGATTAAATGTAAAAAAAATTGGTTTTAGAGTCTACATATCTTTCAACATTAGGTACCAAATGTTAGATTCTGGTGACTGATTAGGAAAGTACTGTACATACTTCATAAATTCTTTGGGGCTTGGGGCCACATGTAATTATTAATTATAACCCTAAAGCAGTAAAAATACTTGTATAAAAGAGCTTAGGGTTAGGGATTGTTTTATAAGGTGTGATGCGAAATTGGTTCTTGTAGTGGTATTGAGTTGTAAGGGATTACATATTGTAATTAGGTTGTAATCACTAGATCATAAAAATATTGGACTTGCTATTTGGTGGATGTAGCCCAGGGATTGGGTGAACCACGTTAAATCTTGGTGCCTTGTGTTCTTTTCTGTGTGATCTATCATTTTCTGTTATTGGTTATATTTGCATGTAATTGTTATTTCTGTCCGTGGTTTAATCTTAACACCAAAGCTTAAGGTGAATTTAGTTTTTTGTAGTCCTCCATTATTAGATTCCTTAGCTTGGAAATCTTGTAGGAATAATTTACAAGAAAATACATGTTGTTCATGACTTGTACCTATATATGAATATTGTTTTGTGAGTTAAATTTATTTTGCATTTTTGTGATGATGAAAGCCATGGATATTGGCATTGTGATCTATGTTGTGGTTAGAAGCTCATGATTGTAGTATGTATAATTAATTATGATCTAGTAACTTGGATCTCTAATTTAAGAATACATGTGCATCATATTCTATTGTGGTTTTGTTCCAAATTACCTTGTGAATATGTTCAATTATAAGATGTTCTATCGTATTAGTTTTTTGAAATTTTGATTACATGAATAAACACTAATTATTTAGACTGCAAAATGGAATACTTCTATTGGTTTTTTAGGTTCTATCTTTTATTATAGTAAGGTATTGGAAGATAACACAAAACACCTATTGTGGATTATGAAGCCAATATGTTTCATATGTCATAAGATCCTCTAAAACATAGTTTTCCTATTAGGTTTTAATATACTCTTACTTTTATGTTTGTAGGTTTGTAAGTCTTTTCTTATTTAATTTTTTAAAATGACATATTTAATTTGAGTGTCTAGAGGTTTAAGTGGATTTCAAAATATAATGTTTAGAGAGGTTTTGCATGTTCTAACCAAAGTTTGTAGTATGTAGAACTATAATATGACTATTTTTTCTAGGTGTTTTGATGAAGATAGTTATAGATTTGTATGGCTTCTCAGAGAGTTCTTATACTCATATTTATTTATTTGGAAAATAGGGTCTAGCACTGAATCCTTGTGTTTGCATCTTGAAAATCCACATGTTAGACTTGATTAATCTATTTTGCATGATATCGATGCATGATCAAATCTATTCATTTTTCATTAGATCATTTCTTATGTATTCATCCTTTGATTTTTTGCATATGTGCAAGCCATGTAAAATTATTAGATGTGGATTATAAACCCTTATTCATGATTTATTTTTATTACTTTGGTATGTGGACTATAGTAAGTTTTTTTTGGATTACTTAATAAGTTTATAATTTGAATTTATAAAGGTAGTTTATGGTGTTGATCCCTAAGGCAAAGTTTTCTATTAGTGTCAAACACTTAGTCATTCACAAGGAAGGATTGGTCGATCATCACTATGATTGAGATATCCTATACAAGGCAAGCCATATACTAAGCTGTATATATTTAAAGTTAAGTATCAAGCAGTAGTTACTACCAAGTAAGCCAAAGGTTATTGAGAACTCTAGTGATTGTCAAGTTTTTCTAGAGAAAGAAATAGAAGTCAAGTGATGTAGAGGTCAAGTAAATAAGTATATGCTAAGTATAGTTAATGTCAAGGGACAACATGAAGAACCCATAATTTGGTTAAAACATTTGCACTTTTACGGTGGCCATGTTGCCCACACTTTATAAAAATTGGGTCCCATGCATAGGCCAGTCACAAACAATGGTACAAAATTATTTATATTTTAGTGATGATTTCACCAATAGAATCTAATCTTTCCACATGATAAATTAAATATTTTTGCCTACAATTTCCAAAGATTGTCTTAATGATGTAGGAGCATCTTGGTTTTTCTTGGTGGCTACATTGGAGTTCATGGGAGGAGGCTCGATAGTTTCCTTGGAGATGGTGCTCAGTCATTACTAGGTAGTTTGTGGTCTTGGTGTTAACAGAGTGACTTAGTTAATGAAGGCATTCGATGATGCTTGGGGCACTCGGTGTATACCGTGGCTCAATTTACATTGGGAACTCAGTAATAGTGTTGCATGAGTTAGATCAGTCAATGAAGGGACTTGGTCACCAAAGGAGGAAATCAACATATACATGAAAGCTCGGTTGGTTCAATCACTGTGTTGACTAAGTAGCTAAGTTAATGAAGGGGCTCAGTTATGCTTGAGGGTTTGCTGATACTTGATGTGGTGGTTTTTGATGCTCACTCGAGTTTTGGTTTCTATGTTGCCTAAGTTGTCTGTGAGCCGACCTTGGTATTAATTTTGGGTTGTAGGTATTTAATATGTGTTGCACCTGACTTGTGGCTTGCATGGGCATTTAATGTAAGATTTTATTTTAATTTTTAATTGCTAGGTCAACTTGTGGCTTAGTTGGGTGTAAGTAAAGGGTCTTGTCGAGTTTTAGGGTATTCATTCATTTGGAGGAGTGAGTTAGATTCACTCAAGGGAGTGAATCATTATCATTGAGTGTGGGATCCAATATGGAGAGGATGGAGTAGCTGAGTGAGAAAAGTTTTCCTAAGTATGTGGACATAGTGCTAAATGTGAGGCAATTTACACCTAGATCTTAGGTAAAGTTTGAGAAGGACTAGTAGCTAAGGCTTGGAAAACAAGGAGATTTCTTGGTGGGCTTGTGAGCACAAGTTTAGATCTTCCTTGGAGGTTTCTACCAGAGTGTGGATCTAGACTAGCTAGTGTTTGGGTTGGATCTTGAGGGATCTTGCCAAACTGTTATTGTAATTGCTATTGTATTGGCTATAACTGGGAAGGCCTTACATCCCAACACATTGCATGCAACTAGTTATTTGATGAATAAAGAGTTGTATTTGGTATTAGATTATGTGTCTTGTGTTGTGTTTCCATAGTGTGGTTATTTGCTAGGGGCTAGGACATCTCCTTTGGGGATTCTCCTGCCTTGCACTACATCACTTAATCAAACACCATATTCACCAATATGTGGTGAAGATATATGAATAGGAAATAAGTTAAGTATATAAATTTTACACGTGTCTCTATTATGGATACTTTATATGGAAGTTCTTTCCTTTTAAATTTTGGTGCAAAATGTATTTAATAATTGACATGTGTCTCTATTTTGGAGAGTTTATGCAAAACCTTGTGTCCTTTCAATTTTTCATTCAAAATAAAATTTAAGTCATTGATACAGGGTCATCAAACAATTGTAAAAAATCAAGTTAGTATATGTTAGGTGGTATAAAAATAAGTAAGATGTCTTACTAAAATATTAATATTTATTTGAGCTTCTGAGGTTGCTATCCCCCAAAATCCTTATGGGGGTGTTTCCCATCAACCCACCCTATATTGTGATAGGGAAAACACTAGGAGTACTGCCCCTAGACCTTACAAGATGCAATGCCCGGTGATCCAATCTTGGGGGCATTTTTCCCAACCCCCCTTTTAATAATTTAAAGGGCAATTATAATGATAGAAGTGGGAAGAATTTATCCCTTAAGTATGATAATTAATAAGGCTCCATAACAAAAGATTCACCAATAGTTTATAGAATTTTTATACGAATAATTTTTTTTGGAAAGTATAAAATATATTTTCCTTTCAAATTTTAAAAAAATTGCTAGTACAATTTTTTTTTCCCAAAATAATGCAGGATTTGCTAGGTTTTATACTTTTTCTAGGGAGGATATTTCTTAAAGTTTTCCCTAGGAAAGATATAGCGATTCACTAGGGTAACACGCAATACAAGGAAGAAACCATTAAAAAAATATTTTATCAAGGTAATTCTAGTGAATCTAATGCATCTATAATAGATCTCTTAGAGAGGAAAAATATTCTGAATGAATAAATTAGAGCATTGCAAAGAGAACATGAGATACATTTGGTAAGGCTATGTGAAATTATGGGACAACAGAAGAAAGTAGAAGATAAAAAGGAAAAAATTGATGAAGAAAAGAGAAAAATGGCTAAAAGACTTGATGAAAGTATCAATAACATACATAATTTGACACATAATCAATTTAATAGGGTTAATCAACTATGAAGTGAAAATCATGAGATTGCAAGAAAGGAGCTGGAGATCCCAAATCTAAAATATGAGAATGAGATCAGTGAATGAGTTGAAAGATGAAAAAGAATTTATTGAGAGGTTTAATAAACTTAAAGAGATCATGAGATTAATTAATGAATAGATGAATGAACCAAGAAGACCACATGACACTTCTGGACTATGCTATGCCAAGTTTCTATGTAGTATCGAGCATGGATAATCATCAAAGAAAGGAGAAAAAACAAGTGACTGGAGAACCAAAGAACAAGAAGCCTAATTGCTATCATTATGGAAAAGTACGCCATAAAACAAATGTTTGTAGGAAGAAAATTGGTAAGTCAAACTCTAAACCCAAATTTAATGTAAATCAATTTAATGTAACAAGTATGGACACCAAGCATATGAGTCTATATCAAAGATTAGGAAGGGATCTAGATTTGAAGGTTACTATTACACGTGAAAAGTATGGTCATAGGAAAAAATATTACAGAATTAATGCCAAGCCTAATTGGACACCTAAGAATCAAGACAATGCACCTAGACAAGGTAATAATATAGGTTGGGATTACAACGCTTGGGTCACTTATCTGACATGTGGAAAGAATGGGTATATTGCACCAAATTGTTTGAAGATATATTTTAGAGGTAAGAATTGGAAAATATTTGGTCTAGTATGTTTTAATTGTTAGAAGGTCAGTCATCTAAGTAGAGAATGTAGGAATTGAGCACTAATACATAATAATGAAGAGAGCAATGGAAAGGCAAAATTCCATGGAGAGGAAGTGAGAGCTTAGATGAATCAAATATAGATGAAGAAAATTGATGGAGGCATAGTGCAAATGGTGAAGTTATGATCACTATATCTAATGGATTAGGTGATTCCCAGACCTCAAACTAAATGATAAGGTATGTGTAGAACTATGTTTCAAATTGATAAATCATACATTAGTTCCTAATATTATGCATATAAGTGCAAATTTTCATGATAATAGATGCACAAGGACAAATCTAAGGTTTGAAAAGAAAAATATTTTGGTGCTGCGTTGAAAATTTGTTAAAGACTAAGTGCTAGTGTTGGAGTCTAGCCAAGACCAACTAGTGGTATTAACTGAGCAAAGTTAGAGGAATTTTGTTTGTCGAGTTTCATTGAGTTAGCCAATATAGCTATTGTGCACTTAATAGTGTATGGAGCATTTATGGAGACCTAATTTGATGGTTAAATATTATATAGCATATTTCAAGCTTCATTTTACTCACCAAGCTTTCAAGAATTTATGAGAGAAAACTAAAAAGGTGATTGTAGAGTGAATTTGTGAAAAGTTGTTGAAGATTTAGTGTGTGCCATCAACATCGAGAGCGAGTTGTGTGCAGTTGAGTTGAGACTGAGTTGCAAAGTTGTTCGCAAATCAAATCTTATCTAAAGAAATGGTATTGACTACATCTACAAGTGAGAAGAAGGCAACATTGGAGGTTAACAGTTCACCAATAGTTCAAAATGAACCATACCCCCATCAAAATTTAAGGCATATCCTGATATTGCATTAACTAGAGATTCTTCTAGAGCATTATTAGCAATTCCACCAAGAGCTTATATGGTTCATGATGTCAGATTGTGTTACTATTGGAAGTTTATTGGGAAACTGAGATACTAGGGTGGGTGGGTGAATCAATATCTATAAAAATACTTGATTGCATCCACCATATTAATGATGTGGGAGCATCTAGTGGTGTAAGGGCAATCCTGTATCACCCAAAAATATGCTTAATGCTACTTTCTATTTAATGTGTTTTCATTTTTGGATACCCATTTGGGTCAAATAAACATTCTAACTCTCATAGTTCCAGTATTGGTTTTTTGGGTTAGAGTTTTTGAGCACCTTGGGATATGTGCCAATGTAAAAAATAGGTTATTTTGTAATTGAGCCATAATTATATTGAGCTAGAGGGTGTAAGTTGGAGGGATTTTTATACTTGTAATTTAAAGCACCCAAGAAAAAGAACCAAGTCAAAAGGCTTTACGATTTGAAAGTTATTGTAGTTTTAAGTTGCCTGGAGACCTCCTAAGAGCACTTCAAAGTCAGATTTGAGGCATTAAATGGCCTCATATGGGCCAAAAAAATGAGGGACAAGTGAATTTAGTCCATAGGGTTATAAAGAACTTAGAGATCTTTCCATAAATGTAAACAATTTGTCAATCAGAGTCTCAGATCAAAAGTTATGCCTCGTGGAAGTTGGACTACCATTTCTGGGTTCTTCTAATTTTACACTGACTTCTGACATGTTTTCTAGAACCTTTTATTTTGGAGGTGGATGCCAAATGGCATATTATAAAATGTATTGCTAACCCTAAACCTAATTTGATTTACTTAAGGACATTTCTGGCATTGTAAAGGCAATTTTTTGTGGAGTTTGGGAGAGCGTACTATGAGGAGGATTTTTCTCCAAAATCAAATCATGTTGTAAGCCCATAGGGAACATCTTTGAGTCTATTTCATTTCACTGAATGTAATATCCTATCACTTCTAATAATAATATTTCCCTTTTCTTGTTGTGTTCATTTTGGCCTTGGATTTTTCCCTCATTAATTAACCATCTCATATCTAATTTATGCATAACATAACCTAAAATATCAAATACTAAAATAAATCTAACTATGTAAAACATCCATGGAATGGAAACAAATAACACAATATGTTTTGGTTACCTAGAAACCCTCCAAGGTGAAGGTAAAACTTGGGTATGGATGACACCCCCAAATCTTCACTACTACAATAATAAATTTAGACTGTTAGAACTAAAATTTTATCACTTCTAATGATCTACCTTATGGGAGGTATGCTATGTTTAGAGCTATATAAGAATGTTAGGTCTACCTTGCTTAAAGGATTTAACACTTACAATGGATTAAGGACTCTATTAAGAGATTTACAAAGGTCTATTAAAATTTCTTAGTTAAGAGATTTGCCTTGATTTAATTTGTCAAAACTAATTCGGTACTTGATCCTTTAGTTTGCACTTACAATGGTAATAACATTTATCTTCCTTCCAATCTCTAATCTAATCTCCAATCTAATATACCTATACTATGTCCTTCACTACCTTAGTAGGTCACTAAACTCTATTTATTCACAACCTTCACATGCAACCTCCAAAACCTAACTCCTTTACATAACACTTCACTTCACTTTTCACATAAACTTCTTCTCTTTGTCTCTCTAACTGAGATAGATTTTGGATATTCCATTTTAAAGACATCCATAGAATCTTCTATAATAAGATCAATGATATAGATGTTTCCCCTTTTTTCCTCTTCATCTGATTGCTTGTTCATCCCTCATAGGGATCGATGATCCATGTCAAAATGCATAAAAAACCTTTGTAAACAAATTTACAGTCATTAAATGTTATTTACATATTAGCTCAAAAATGGTTTACCTCAAAGTTTGTATCATTCCAAACATTTTTGTTCACTCTGTGTTACTCAAAACACACTATCTCTAATGCTCAGTTGTACCTATGCTTCTTGTTGTTAGTCGGCCTTAAGTGACTTGGTTCCTTCTATATGAATCAAAATCTATGTTCTCTTTCTTCTCGATATTAAATGTACTCAACTTATATATAAGTTCTCGATGACCAAAGAATTTCTTAGCTCCTAAAGAGCTCGACATATACATGACTATTTATAAGTCTTTATATGACTCAACCTATGTAGAGTAGTTTGGTCGGGTAAAAGCACAAACTTGTGTCACCTTTTATAAAGAAATGTGATATCAGAATGTGACAGTTCAACATTAGTGACAAAAAAAATGGTATTTGTGTTTAAAATATGAAGATGATGTAAACTGATGAAATGTGTAGAATTGGATGAATTTTATGCCTATAATATTTATATTTTTTTTGAGTAGGAATTTATTCATTTTATTTTATTTTGAACTCCTTTTTTTAATTGTAAAAAATATAGGGTGTAGTTCCCGTCAAACAAGTATATGCAAATCATCTTTTTTTGTTCTGATTTGAAAATATCTTACAAAAAAAGAAATAATTATTTTTTATTTATATTTTCTTTGTTATAAGTATTCAAGTTCGACCTTATCAGAATCCAACAATTTTTTCCTCCCGTCAAAACTTTCCTATCAAATCTATACCTTCTTGAAAAAAAATTACATATTCATGAAGAGGATTCTCTCCTCTAGAGATAAATATATTTTTTAAATTTTTTTGATATGATTTACTATTTTTTTTCCTTTTTTGAGGGAGCATCTTCTGAAATGTTGAAATATTGACTTATAATACTTTGAGATTATAACATATTATAACTAATCAAAACACTCAAAAATTTATATAATGACGATATTGAATCTGAGATCTATAAGAGGGTATTTTTAGTTTTTGAAAAAAATTGAGTTTTGATAGAGAAATGAGATTTGACCAAAACAGGTTTTGTATCACAAACGATGACACAGATATGTGCTTTTACCCGGTCACAATGATGACTAACTGAATCTACCTTGTATACTTCAAGTTGAGAAATAAGTATGAAAAACTATGTGAGAATGTGATATTGGAGTATGAGCATAAAATGGTATCGGAGAAAGGGTTAACTCTGTCCCTAATCTTCCCAAAGGTTTTTAATGTGAAATGGGTCAAAATCATGTTAAGCTGAATCCACAACATAAAAATATGGTTAGAGAATGGACCAGTGAATATTATGAAGCCCATTATACATCATGCAATAGGTTGCCCTATTCTAGATAGGGTAAAGACCATTCACTATCTAGGAAGAGATGCGATTGAAAACAATACTTAGGTAGAAATAGAACAAGAGAGGTATGTCAATCATGACCATTAAGGATCCAAGATTGAATTTTCTATTAGAGTCATAACACACAAATTCTATCAGTCAAGCTAACTTAATAATATGTTGTGCATTGTTCTTGATATGAGTTATAATATTGTTAAGAAATATCGTAGTTCTAATGTAGCTAAGCTAAAACTCACTTAATTAGCAGAGAACCTAGGAGACACAAGGAAGGCCAATGATAGTTTATGTAAGTTTGGTTATCTCATTATTTTCATGTTCTTTTATGTATAGAATTCATTCCCCACAATAGGGGATGTGGTTTGGGATAAGAAAAAACTTGTTACTAAGAAAATCAACGAGTTTATCTATCAAATGGGTGATAATTTTGAGGTAATTATTGATGAGTATTTTGAAGATTTTAAGTAAAAGATGAAAATAGGTTCATAGTCCTTAAGTTGGTAGTTTATTAGTGTTATGATGATACATGTTTATTAGTGGATACTTATTATACCTATATCCAAGCTATCATTTCAAGAGTTGCATGGTTGAGGCTTCTTCACTATGAGGGGAACATTGATGAAATATCAAGAACTATTTATATGTTATTCATTGAGGAGATTGATTAGAATGTTGAGCCTTTTGGAACTTATGAGACAAAAGAGATCAAGATGTCGATGAGAAAAAATGTTCCTAAGCTAGATAGGAAAAGAAAGACAATGATAGAGAACTAAGAAGGAACATTTGGTGAAGCCTCATTAATGATTTTTGAAGGAAAAGGAGAATATCTTAGTAGTGAGGATGAGGATTAAGGTAATGACGATGAAGGAAAATAAGGAAAAGGAAAAGAGTTAGTTGTTTATTAGCCTAAAGTAACCAAGGGTAAACAAATTATTGTGATAGAACCCAAGGTAAAGAAATATTTGAAGAAGGTGGATACTAATCCTACAACCATTAGGCTCACAATATAAAGATCCAAGGTAGATAGCACTAGAGTTGTCAAGCAACTAAAGAAAGTTATTGAAAAAATAACAAAGCTTACAATAGTGACAAGTGAATCAAAGAGAAAGTCCACTGTTGAGGAAGTAGAGATGAGAAACCAATGAAGAAACATGGAAGAAGGCTCATGGTGAAGAAGGAAAATGAAGAAGAAGCATAGAGGATTGAGTCTAATGACTTGAGTCAGTTTGAGGTTGTAATACATACAAAGTTTGAAAATATTGATGAGGTATGTAATGAACTTAGAAATAATATAGGTTTATCAGGATTTCACTTTATTAAGTATGAGAAATTGAGTAAAGAGGATAAGATGAAAGTAGAAGTGGCTATGATTGATATAATGGTAAATTTGAAGTACCCGCCTATAGAACTAGGAAAGTTGGTTTTTGAAGAATTATATGATAATATTGATAATAAGTGGAAGCATGCTCTAAATATTGGACAATAGATAAGGGAAGAAATATTGGATTACATTATGCTTGAATTTAATAAAATTCATATTTTTTTAGCTTTGAGAGATTACACCAATAAATTTGTACCAAAGAGAAGAGATTATTTGGTTTTGAAAAACAAGATAGAAAACATTGTTTTGAAAAATAAGATAGGAAACATTGTTGAAGATAGAAAAATTATGTGGAAGATGGTATATGGCCAAATACCTAATGATGAGGACATGAAAATGAAGATGAAGAGAAGGAGGTTGGTCAAGTTGAACTTGGCACCACATAAGATTTTGATGGATAGGTAAATCTAGGTGATACCTTCAATAACCTAGTACTATTGAGTGAAGGATAGAAACATACTATAACACTTGATGATGAATCTGACACCATTCCTATAAAGGAAATGACCAAGACAATACAATATATTGTAAGAAAATTTCAAACCATTCTTGTGTATTTGCTAGTCTATGCAAAGATATTGGAATCTAAACCTCTATTAGCGAAGATAAAAGTTTATCCAAAAATTACGAAATAGGTAGAGACTTAACTAGTTAAACTTGCATCTAACCTAGTTTCTATACCAAGCCAAGTTAACAACTAGAGTAATATACATGCTAACATTATTGAGCAATAGAGTGTGCTAGTAATCATAAGAGAAATCACAAAGAAAAATGAAGCACAAAGGGAAATGCCAGAACAAATATTGAAAGAGAACATAAAGATGAAGGTAAAATTTTTCAATTGGAGCAATCTACTACTGATAAAGCAAGGCTACAAGCCTTAGGACCTCAAATTGAGGGAACAAAGGAGGTAGGACAAATAAAATAAAATAATTAAACTCAACCCCAAAAATGAGAAGAAGGTCAAGGAAAGAAGAATTGTAGTTCAGAGACCGATTCTAGCATCACAAATACATAGTCTACAATTAATAATGTCAAGCTCTAGTACTCATCGTAAGAAAATTAGGAAGAAAAGAGCGGAGTCTCTAATTGTATTTCAAGGTAAACCTGAACTATGCTTGATGAAGACATTGTAATACTTGATTGGGAAAATTAAATTTGATAGAGGAGAAGATGAAGATGTTGAGTGAATTATTTTCTAGGAAGGCTAAGAAAGCCAAGGTGAGAAGAGAATATCAACAAAAGAAAGAACATAAATAGGTACTTTATGATATAAAGGAAATATTTCTTGACTTGTTTTTTGTTGATAATTTGGATGAGAATACTCCTATTGTTGAGAAATTGATAAAAATTATAGAGAAAATAAATGACCCGGACATAAATGAAAATGAAAGACTAGTGTAGGATTATCTAGTCCAAGGTTTAGTTTAAGTTTTCCTTTTTTGGTTTAGAATGATTGGGCTTGTACTAAGTCTAGCCTAGTCAGGAGGGTGAATAAGTTAGGATTTTTTAGGTAGAAGTGTGTGGTGTGTTTCTAAGTTTTGGTTTGTGGCTTAAAAAGACATGGACCTTGAGAAGTGTGAAGAAGGTGTGACTTTAACTCACCTTTTCATCTATGGTAGAATTTCAAGCTTTTATATGGATAAGGACTCATAGGATGTCATGGAGGAGTTAAGAAGTGAAAATATGTAAAAGATGTCAAGTTGTGCACCATTTGTGAAAGCTATCAAACATGCACAATGACTTGAAAAAATGCATATTGGTGTTTGAGGGTCACAAATTTCTCATGAAACTCAAAAAGTTGTCAAGTTGTGTAACTTTTTGAAAAGTTGCTTGACATCTTTTTGAGAAAAAAGTTACAAAGTGAAAGTTGAGCTTGGTGGTTAGGCCAACCACCTAGCTATATATCCAACATACAAACACATCCCAAGGTTTGGGCATTGTAATAAGCTAAAATGAGCAAGTGAATGGACATTTTTGTAGATAGTTTTATGCATTTGCATTACTTGTATGAATAAATGGATTGACTTGATCAATCTGGTGTTGGATTTGGCTTTTTCATTGTTTTAAAATTCCTTTCTCTTTAAGTTATTAGATTGTAAGTTTTCATCTACTAGGGTTTTGAAAATATTTTGTAATTAGGTAGTGCGTTGTCCTAGTTTTGAGTTTTTTTAGCAAAAATGGCTCTCCCATGAATTCCTACCATGAGTTCTTCTTGGTTTCAAGGGAAGTGGTAGTAGAGCTATTTAAATAATGTATATTAGTTTTGGGGCCTTGAGGAACATGGAAGGCTATTTTAAGGTGATGTCCTAGGCAAGTCTGTGCACTTGGTTAGGAGATTACAATCCAAGAAAAGAAGTTTGGGGTTTGAAAGTGTGTCAATACTTTGAATTAGTTGGTGTAGAAGGAGGAGGAATGGGTAAGGTAAAATCCTACCAAGGGTAAAGTTTCTAGGATGATTTTTGGAGGGTGAAATACCACACCCTAGCTAGGCCAGTTAACATTGTCTTTAAATCCTTAAAAGCAGGCTAAAAAGTTTCCTTTGGGTGTATAGACACTTCAGTGATTAGAGACCAACACAGTATTCAAGTTTCCCTAAAAAGGTATCTAAATATCTAATTTTTTTCCCATATCCTTTGGAAAAATTTGGAAATAAAGTCTAAAAACCTAGTTTGGAGGGCTAATTCTAGTAGCACTATTTTGAGCAATTTTGACTTGTAGGTAAGGACCTTAGTTTTAACTTGCAAGTTTTATGTCTAGAATGTCAAGGGGAGTCTAAGACCATGGAGGAAATTCATCATACTACATGGATGGAGGATGTGGTCAGGAAACCATAGGATCAAGATCAATAATGAGGTGTGAAGAAGCATTTGTGAAAGGAAACAAATCTAATTATTGGTGTAACTAGGTTGGAGTGTGATTGGAGGATAGAATAAAGATCCTCTAGGATTAGGGCATTAAGGAACCCTAATAGGCTAGTGACAAGATTGAGTGAATCCTTAAAAAGAGAAGCATTTGGTAGCTAGACCTAGTGTTACATCAAAGACTAATGCAATAATCATAGAGAAAGTTTGAGAAGATATTTATGGATAAGGTTGTAGAAGAGATTGTTATTAGACATGTAAAGCTATCAAATCTCATAAATAATTTAGTTCTTTTTTTTCAAAATGTACATACACTGTTTAGGAAATTGTGTGATACATCCACATTCATAAAGACATAAGAGGAAGAATGAATAAGCTAGAAGAAGATTTAAAACATAGTTCCAATGCAATAACAATGGACACAAGTTCCAATAAGTCACACTTATCTAGTTAAACTTTTAGCAAGGGAGGCTCATTGATTTGACTAAAAAGTACAAAAAATAAGAGATAAACTTATATCTATTCAAGCTACAATGAAACTTCATTTATAAGTTATGCAAATACATTTGAAGAGTGCAAAAGAGTTAGTCTAACAAGATCCAAATGTGTTATTTGAAAATGGTTTGGTGGATCTAGTAGTAAAGTTAGTGATTGAGATTTAAGCCATTGAATCCATATAGTCAAGCAGGGGTAGTACCTTAGATACAATTTTGCAAGTCCACAAACTATTTTTAATAAGTATGGTTTTACCCCTACACCCCAGTAGACACGAGTGACAAAAACAAGGGGGAAATATGACAATGATCAAGGTGAATTTTGAAGCTTTTGAACACATATATATTGAGAGAAGAGTCAAAAAACATGTAAAATATTTACCGAGCCAAGATATGGATTATATTGTAAGGGGAGTATTTTTGTTTCAATTTTTTAATAATTTTTTTTCATCATGACAAAGTATTTTTGCAACCAATGTCAAAGGGGGATATTTTTGATCCATGAGGCAATCACAAGGTAGGACTAGTTAGTAATCAATAAAACCGAGCCATTTTATATAGGCCAAGCCATGTACTAAAGACATGTATATATTTCAAGTTAAGTGGAAAACAATAGTTACTACTGAGCAAGCCAAAGGTCACCAAGTGCTCTAGTGATTGTTGAGGGTTTTTAAAGAAAGAAATCAAAGCCAACTGATGTAGATACTGAGACAAGTAGTATAAAGCAAGTACAATTAGGGCTTAGGGAAAAAATGAAGAAATAGTTTGGGCCAAATTATAGTATGGTGTAAGTACCAACAAAGATAGTTTTGTATAATTATTTAGAATGGAACAATATTTTATTTATACCATTTTTTTGAGTTGGAAGGGTGTTTTACAGATTGAGGAGATAATAAAGGAGATAATTACATGCACAATAGAGGATAATTAATCTATATGTAAGGAAATTTAACAATTATGGAATTTCAAGGACTACACGACAAAAGAAATTAATCTAGATTGTTTATTGAGATCTAGAATTTTCAACCAAATAACTATTTAATAAGTTCTTATGACCTAGTTTGCATGGTTTAGTGTGTGTGGAGCATATTTGATTAAGAGTTTGGTTGTATGTGAAGTAGAGAGGTGAATCAGTCAAAAGAAACCAACTAGTGTAGTGAACAATTTTGAGAAAAGATATAGAAGATCAATCATAGAGAGGTGATAATACATCACATAGAGGAGATATGAAATTACCATTCAAGTGTAAACTAAAGGATTGGGTACTGATATATTTTTAACAAGTGTTTTAAGGTTTAAATCTCTTAACTAAGTGGATTAATAGGCCTTTGTAAATATCCTAACAAATTAATCACTTATCTATGATGTAAAATCCTTTAATCAAGGTAGGAATTAATGGTCTTGTAAGCCATTAATAGGGAAATCACCTCATTGAGAAGATCATCAGAAGCGATCAAACATTGTAGCCTTAACAAAAAAAATTATTGCTGTAGTAGTGAATTTTTTTTGTGTCACCCCTTCGCAATTTTACCTTCACCTCAAAGGGTTTCTACATTACAAAATATATGTTTTAATGTGTTATGTTTTTATTATTTTTCATTCATGTGATTAGAAGTTACATTTGTTATTATAGTGGAGTGAGTGATTACATTGATATGAAGTTAATGTTCAAATGAGGGTTTACGCAAATACATCAAATATGTTTCATGTTTGAAGTGTTTAAAGTTTTAAGGATTCTAATCCCCCCTCCCCCTTGCCACTTCCCTTCTCTTAGTATCTTACTTTACATATTGGATTTCCAACATATGATGCATAGGAATATTTATACAATTTTAGTGGAATTTATTTAATGACATTGGTCATAATATTGTGTATATCTTTATATTATATTCAATGAGATATTTCTATTACATAATGTGTTCTATCTTAAGTTTCTAGATGAGTGAAGTGAGCCATGAATAATATTTTCTTTGAATTACATGCTAAATTTCAATAGTTTCTTGTCTTTTGTAAAACTCTTTCTTTATACCTTGTATTATTAGTGAGATTTCGATGAAAATATTTAATCTATAAATAAAGAGTATGCAATTATTGTATCTTCTTGAACTTTAGATATCATGGTTTGTATATTTCCTTTAGGAGAAAATGGTATCAAGATCATTTATGATGTGAGAAACATCAGGATATGATTGACAAGTAGGATGTGGTTATCCCAATGTTCAAATATGTTGGGCTAGTAAAATATTTTGTAGTGAAGTAATTCATCACTTGATTATGGACAATTATCTTCTTATGATTGGATATGGTTATATTTTAGTTTTTAAAGTAGGAATATTGAGTCTTTGGTGATTTTTTAATCTATGATATATGTTAGAGATATATAATCTCACATTAAGGAGATGATAGATCTTTATGTCATATTTATGTTCTTAATTGTTTAGTTGGAGTCATGAAATTAATATCATGTTCTATTTATCTTTGAACACTCATAATGTGTTTAGAGATTTCTTGATGAAGGGTGCTCACCTTGATACCACAAACACATAATAGAAATAGAGAAACAACAATAATTAAAAAAAAAAAAAAGGGATTCTTATTATCTCCAAAAGTATGGAATCGCAAGTTTTATAAATACACTATGAAAAACTACATGGGCACCTTCCTAACATTATTCTACAAGATAAATCCACGAACTATGACCCAAAATAACCCTAAACAACCTATGAGCCTTCCTTATATAGGAAATTTTTTTTTTCTCATGAAGGTTCTAGACATTTTTGTTGTGATGTGGAGCCTAATTAGACTCAGAGGTTTATTCAATGTGACTTCCCCTAGGTTATTTATATTGGAGTTTGGGGGTAGTGCCCCTTGTGGGGTCCTGGGGAAGTGCCCCATGTGTGTTCCTTGTTGTAGTGCATGGTGAGGTTGAGGGGCAATGCCCCTACAGGGGTTTTCAAGGGTAGCACCCTCGAAGCCAAAAATGACTCACTATTTTAAAAGGCATCAACTACTATTTTTCTATTGGATGAATTATTCTAGCCCTAATTTTGTAAGTGACAAAAGCTTGTATAAAATAGCTTAGGATTAGGGATTCCAAAATGTATGATGATATTGTAGCTTCTTGTGGTGGTATTGAGCTATAAAGGGTTGTAGATTGTAATCACTAGATAATAATAATATTGGACTTGCCATTTGGACGTAGCCTAGAGATTGGGTGAAACATGTTAAATCCTTGTATCTTGTGTTCTCTAATGTACAATTACTTTTCTGATATTGGTTCTATTTGCATGTAATTTTTAGTTCTATCTATGGTTGATCCTAACAATTTATCTCTAATTGTTGAGCCCAACCAATGCTGGAATTATATTATTTTTTACATTTTACTATATAGAATCAGCTCAAGATAGTTAGAAATTATATTTCTATGTACCCCAACTTCTGGAGACCATAACATTTCAACTATTCACCGAATTGGCTAGTATAATCACTTATTAAAAATGACATCTTATATTTTATAATGCCAATTAAATAAGGTTTTCTCTCTTTTCAAAACCTCTAAGGCCTTCAAAATTGAGTTCAAAGTTTGTATACCAAAAATAAATAAAATATCCTTTTGACTACTGCATATTGTGCTTCTGTGGAATTAGCTTGGAATCTTGCAACAGTTCCAACTATATTTGCTATAACTAGCCTTGTGTGACTTAGATATTGCAATCCTCTAATCATAGATCTTTAATTCTTTTGCTCAACAGTAGGTGTCTCATCCTTTGTAGATAGCTTGTGTCTAGTTACCATAGGTGTTCTAATGGGTTTACATATTTCCAAACCAAACATTTTCAGTAAATCTTTCAAATACTTAGTCTGAGAAATAAAGATTCCTTCTTTGTCCTACACAATTTGTAATCCTAGAAAATATTTCATCTCTCCTATCATGCTCATTTCAAATTCCTTCTTCATTTCTTCTTTTCTATATCCAAGCTTTGTCAAATTCTTGTCCAAGCTTGCATCCCAGGTTTTGGGTGCTTGCTTCAAGCCATACAATGTTTTCTTCAGTTTGCATACTATGTCCTTGTCATCTCTCAAAGGACAACCTTCAAAATTCTTTATGTACACCTCTTCTTCAATTTCTTCATTCAAAAATGCTGACTTGACATCCATTTGATATACTTTCAATTTCTTATATGCTGCATATGCTAAGAATAACCTTAATGCTTCTATTCTTGCCATAAGAGCATATGTATCATCATAGTTTCCTTCTTGTTGTTAGTAACCTTTAAATTCTAGTCTTGCTTTGTTTCTTACTACTTCACCATGTTCATTCATCTTGTTTCTGAATATCCATTTAGTTCCTATCACATTCTTGTCTGCTAGTTTGAGGACCAATTCCCATGTCTCATTCTTTACTATCTGATCCAATTCCTCTTTCATAGCTTGTTTCCTATAGTCATCTTTACATGCCTCATCTACATTCTTAGGTTCAACATAAGATATTAAACATAGTTCTTCATTGATTCCACTTCTTTTCATTGC
Source organism: Cupressus sempervirens (assembly GCA_028749045.1). Taxonomy (NCBI): domain Eukaryota; kingdom Viridiplantae; phylum Streptophyta; class Pinopsida; order Cupressales; family Cupressaceae; genus Cupressus; species Cupressus sempervirens. Next base: position 794,841,256 of record CM053790.1, read on the forward strand.
ACCTTTATATATTCTTCTAATGACTTGCTTGGGTGAATGATTCTTTGTCATATTCTTACCCAAATTAGGAGTTTCTATCTCAACTCTTAGCTCTACTAAAGGTTCTAAGCTTTGTTCCTACCTTGGCCCTCCTTCATTCTATAAATCATTGTGAGTCTCAAAGAATACTTCATCATTCCTTGGTTTACTAACAACATTACACTCATCTAATGTCATGTCCCCTTTTCAAATAATTAAAAAATAATAATTTTTGCTAAGGCAGGCAGGCCCAAGAAAGTGAAGTTTCAGAAAAAGGGGGTTAATCTTTGGAAACCGTTGGAATAATAAATGAAAATTATTATTAAAATATGTTTCATTAACCTCTCTTGGATGTGAGTTACAGTTATGCCCTCTTTTAAGGGGTTTTGGAGGCATTTTGGGCTCATTTCAGAACTTGATTTTCGCTCATTCTTTGTTATTCTTCAGAGGCTACCAAACCTGTGGAGAAGGAGACCCAAGAACGGGAGTTTGTAGGTTTCCAGGGAGACCCAAGAATGGGAGTTTTCAGGTTTCTAGGAAGGCTAAGGATGGGAGTTTGAAGCCATTCCATGTGCATGCTCATACAGAGTTTGCCTTTGTGCTGAACAATATAGATTTGTGGGTTTTTGGGTGTGTTTTTTGCATGAGTTTGGTGTTTTCAGTTGAGACTTTCATATCAGTTTGGGTTGCTTCTGTATTTAAAAATTTAAGTTGTTAAAATAGAGCTGAATATATGTATTGGGACGTGATTAAACTTCTGAGATAGTTTATTAGTGTTTTTGTGGTGTTTTCGGGCATTTTTGTGTTAATTTCGGGAGCCCGATGAGCATAGTTTTTGTCCTACATTTGTGAGCTGTTGTGTAAAGGCTATATAGATCTGAAAATGTCATTTTTTAGGCTTTTATGTTGCTGAAATTTCTGTAAAAATTTCCATTTTCAGATTTATTAATAATAGGTGAAGCTGTGAAGCTTTTGGCACCATTTCTGGCATACCCGACTTAGGGTTTCTTGAGAAATTTGGAGGATCTTTGTGATATTAGTTGTTTGATCTTAAAGATATGATTAAAGGTTGGAAATATCATACAAAATAAGAAAAGGGGACATTTCAGTGGTATCAGAGCCATGATCTTGCCAGCCTAAGGGTTTGTAGAAGTTGCAGGTCAGTTTTGACAACTACCCAGATCTTGCATGTCAGTTCTGACAACTACCCAGATTTTGCATGTCATAATTTATGGTTGCATGTTTCTTCTAATCAGCTACATGTTAAAATTTATGGTTACATTCTACTTCTAATCATTTTTATGTTAGTTCTTGGTGAATTTGGTGGTTGTAGAAGTTTGCATTTCAGTTTTGACAACTACCCAGATCTTGCATGTCAGTTTTGTCAACTACCCAGATCTTGCGTGTCATAATTTGGTGGTTGCATGTTGCTTCTAATCAGTTGCATGTCAAAATATATGGTTGCATGCTACTTCTAATCATTTGCATGTTAGTTCTTGGTGAATTTGGTGGTTGTAGAAGTTTGCATGTCAGTTTTGACAACTACCCAGATCTTGCATGTTAGTTTTGACAACTACCCAGATCTTGCATGTCATAATTTGGTGGTTGCATGTTGCTTCTAATCAGTTGCATGTCCAAATCTATGGTTGCATTATACTTCTAATCATTTTCATGTTAGTTCTTGGTGTTTGAAGAAGTTATATCCTATTGGGGTTACACTCTACTTTATCCAGAATGGACAGGTATAGTACAGAGTCTCAGAGGACACGATCTTGGACAATTGATAACCAGAGTCAAAACAGTAGAAAGGATGGTTATTTAGACATTCAAGATAAACTTATGAAAATAAGCCATGACATGTTTGAACAGTTGGTTGAGCACCACCGTATAATGAATGACATGTTATCTGACCCAGCTAAGGTGGATAAGTTGACTGGATTTCTATTTGGCATATTTTCTCATAGGACAGATGGCACAATTCCCAAGAAGTTGCATTAGGAGTTTGAGAAACTAGCTGATAGCCAGGTAGAGGTCTCAGATTCTACTCTGCCACAGGAGGTGGTGGGAAAGGATATTACACAGATTGATAGTAACGATCAACTTGATACTCAGATTGAGACAATTATTTATAGGTCGTCAAAGGGTGATGCCACAAGTATTCAGGATGGTATAGTTACAACAGGCAGTGACTACAGTGTAGTGGGTTTAGATGATGATTATGAGGATGTTGTTGTGCAGGATGGTGAGATACTTGGTAGAGATGAGCAGACATTGAGCATTCATGACTTTGTTGAGAAAGAATACCAGGCACAGTTAGATGCTTCATCACATGAGGTTGAGGCTGGTAGTACTTCACATGATTTGTCCAGCTAGCTGAAGGTGAACAAAGATAGTATTGTGACTTCATTATCTCATCATGACAAGTATGTGGAGTTAGTTGGTATTGGTCATATTACTCAGGTGAGGAGTTTGCTTGAGTTACCAGTTGATTCTAGTTTACGGATATGGACTCGAGATTGTTATATTGGTGTTTGGGATTCAGTTGACTGGAGATCTTTAACACTTTTTGGTAGCAGTGTTTGTTTGGGTGCTATCATGGAGTTGATTAGCAAATTACACGGTGTTGTCTTTTCTTGTGCCAATATCTTGTCTGATGTTGGTATTAGTTTTTATACACCGATGTTGGGCTTTGTTCATATATCTAGTCGACCATACTTGCTAGAATGTGTTGATGATATTTCATATTTGGCAGTGTGTATAGATGAGTCCCAGGATCATATTGGCATTGATGACATCCAGGAGGATGCAGTGGGCAGTTTTGAAGACTTAGTTTCCTTGGGTATAGAGGAGTTGGACAACAATGCTAATGTTTTTGATACTTTGTATGTTGATATGAGCTTTAGATTTGATTCACACGATATGGATGGTAATACTCTAGCGACTAGTAACTTTGAGGATACTCTTTTAGACAATGCATCAGAGGAGGTTTGTAGGAGACAGTCAAGCCAACGCCATCATGTGTCTAATCAGTTAAGAGTTAGTGACCGAGACATTGCTATCACTTGCCAGCATTTCGATGCTGTTCATCAGTTGTTAGCAGTTTATGGATGGGGTTCTCCTACTAGTGATGAGCAGGAAGGTAGTTATCTTTCCTTGATAGAGATCCACTCTTTATGGGAGGCTATTTGGATTTTGAGACAAAATTATATGCAGTTGCTAGCCGACAGAGATTATCTTATGGAGTGGGGTAGTACAACATATGATGCATTGTTGGCCAAGGAAGATGAGGTGAGTGAGCTTACTGAGCAGCTTGAGGTGGCTTCTGAGATTCTTGAGAGTACACAGTTGGATTTCAAGGAGTCACAACTTCATTTGGCTAAGGTGACCATGGAGTTAGAGCAACTACAGTCTTTACCTGATTCTATACAGTCACAAGCTATGGTGTTTGGTGATCCGAGGATGTCCATGGCCGAGATTGTCAGAGATAGTGGAGATGGGGATGCATCCATCCTTGATACTAACATTGGCATATCAGGTTCATTCCCACTAGAGTAAGGTTTAGTTGATTTGGGTGTTATAGCAGATTGTTGTATGCTTGACATGGTGGTGGCCTCTGGTACTGATGGCACAGAGACTAGAGATGCATCAAAGATCGTGTGTGATGTTGGTGAGTCAACAGTTGGCATGGTTCTTGCTAGTAATACTACTCCCTTGGTGATATCTTTGGAGGTAGTAGTCAGTTCCAACATGGTTAATGATCAATTGCAGTTAGTTTCATCTAGATTACAGTCTAAGCCACTGACTAAGATTGGCACATTCTATCGGCATTACACTATGAGGTACGCTCATCAATTTACCTTTGATGACCATGTTGATGAGATTATGATACAGAGATGTACTTTGGTTCCTAGTGCTTATCATCAGTTATGGAATAGTTTGATGCCTCGGGATGAGAGTTGTGATGGGCACGACATGGTGATAGGTCCTGCAGTTGATAGCTTGATAATACATGAATTAGAGCAGGAGTTTTGGAGTGATGCTTCAGTAGGTGTTGTTATTGATTCTACTCCTTTGGCTATGACATCTCCTGACTTAGCTAGTCATCAGTCACAGTGGGTTATATCACTTGTTCATGGTGAGTTGTTGACTGAGGTTAGTTTTTTTAATCAACATTATATTGTAGGTCATGTACATCAGTTAGAAAATGATCCTTGTGTTGAGGAGTTGATGGCAGGAAAATTTGGTTTGGGTTCCATTTCTTGTTGTTTATCTTGTGATGGCTTTTCACCATTAGGGGTGCATGGGAGTTATGGTTATGAGATAGTGGCCGATGATCTACAAAGTTGTGTTGACTACAGGAGTTGTAGAGTGTGTGGATTCTCCATACTTGGTATAGTTTCATTTGAGAGCATTCACCATTGTTGCAGAGTTGGATTGTACATTCTGTATAGGCCAGTGGGATGCGTTGATAGTATTTATGGTGTTGGCAGTTTGATTTGTCCACTTTACTTGGGTTCTAATGTTCTAAGAGTTTGTGTCTTATGGGTTTTTGACTGTGGTAGTGGTGATTTTGGAGTGTGGTTGAGCTATAATTGTCAGTTTGATTATGGATTCATCTTGGTCATATTGCAGAGGATATTGCAGGAGCCTGTGTTAATTGGTAGTAGTATAGTTCATGACTACATTTGGGATCTAGGTGGATTGATTGGTTTATTGTTCAGCCATTGCTTGAGGACAAACAATGTTTGAGAGGGGAGTAATTTTCATGTCCCCTTTTCAAATAATTAAAAATTAATAATTTTTGCTAAGGCAGGCAGGCCCAAGAAAGTGAAGTTTCAGAAAAAGGGGGTTAATCTTTGGAAACCATTGGACTAATAAATGGAAATTATTATTAAAATATGTTTCATTAACCTCTCTTGGATGTGAGTTACAGTTATGCCCTCTTTTAAGGGGTTTTGGAGGCATTTTGGGCTCATTCTAGAACTTGATTTTCGCTCATTCTTTGTTATTCTTCAGAGGCTGCCAAACCTGTGGAGAAGGAGACCCAAGAACGGGAGTTTGCAGGTTTCCAAGGAGACCCAAGAATGGGAGTTTGTAGGTTTCTAGGAAGGCTAAGGATGGGAGTTTGAAGCCATTCCATGTGCATGCTCATACATAGTTTGCCTTTGTGCTGAACATTATAGATTTGTGGGTTTTTGGGTGTGTTTTTTGCATGAGTTTGGTGTTTTCAGTTGAGCATTTCATATCAGTTTGGGTTGCTACTGTATTTCAAAATTTAAGCTGTTAAAATAGAGCCGAATATATGTATTGGGACGTGATTAAACTTTTGAGATAGTTTATTAGTGTTTTTGTGGTGTTTTCGGGCATTTTTGTGTTAATTTTGGGAGCCCAATGAGCATAGTTTTTATCCTACATTTGTGAGCTGTTGTGTAAAGGCTATATAGATCTAGAAATTTTATTTTGTAGGCTGTTATGCTGCTGAAATTTTTGTAAAAATGTCCATTTTCAGATTTATTAATAATAGGTGAAGCTGTGAAGCTTTTGGCACCATTTCTGGCATACCTGACTTGGGGTTTCTTGAGAAATTTGGAGGATCTTTGTGATATTAGTTGTTTGATCTTAAAGATCTGATTAAAGGTTGGAAATATCATACAAAATCAGAAAAGGGACATTTCATCTAAATTGTAATCAACTATTCTTTCTTGGATCCTAAATTTATCATGAACTCTTACATTTGTAGTTTCCATAATGGTCTTAGTTCTTAGATTATAACATCTATAAGCCTTTAATTTTTAATGAATAACTAAGAAACATACCTTCATCACTTCTAGCATCAAACTTACCAATATCATCATATCTTTTGATATAACACTTACTATAAAAAAATCTAAAATACTTAACTATAGACGAGTGACCAAACCATAGTTCATAAGGGGTTTTGTTTGTGTCTTTCTTGACTTACACTCTTTTCATTATTTAGACTACTCTATTCATAGCTTCTCTCCAAAACATCTTGGATACATCATTCTCAATTAACATAGCTCTTACTACTTCTATTACTGACCTGTTTCTTCTTTCTACTATACCATTCTATTAAGGGGTTCTTAGAGATGATAACTGTCTTTTGATTCCATTAGCTTCACAAAAGATGTTAAACTCATTTGAAGTAAACTCTCCTCCTCTATCTAATCTTAAACATTTAATCTTCATGCCTAATTCATTCTCAACTCTATTCTTTAATATCTTGAACTTATCAAATGTCTTAGATTTTTCTTTAAGAAATGCAACCCACATCATTTTCAAAAAGTCATCAACTAAAATTATGAAGTACCTTTCACCATAGAATCCTTTAGTCTTCATAGTACCAATGAGGATTTTATGTACAATCTCCAATTTTTCTATAGTAGTAAACTTCTTGCTAGGAAAAGAAGTTCTATTATGCTTTGTGAAAACATACTCCTTGCAAATTATGTTAGTAGGTTTTACAAACTTAGGAAAATCTCTAACTACAAACATACTACTAGTCTTCACAATACTGTCAAAGTTTATATGAAAAAATCTCTTATGCCATAACTAACTGTCATCTACCTTTGCAACCAAACATGTCATTTTAGTAGGATTCAACTGAAATACATTACCTCTAGATTTGGTTCATGTTCCAATCATCTTTCTATGTTTGTCTCTGATCACACATGTTTTCTTTGTGAACTACAACTGATAACCTTTATCCACTAGTTTTCCAACACTCAAAAGATTGTGCTTCAAACCATCAAAAAAAATACTTCCATAGTGTTATTCTTACCATCAAGAGATATAGATCTAATACATTTAACTTGGCATGCTATATTGTTTTCAACTCTGACAATGCCTCCATCTTGACTTTTGAAGTCAACAAACTTGTTCATATCACAAGTCATATGATGTGAACAACCACTGTCAATTATCTAATTAGATTTATTTTTAACCTATGATACGAAAGCTATTTTCTCTAGACTTTCTTCTTTAATTGCTACAAATCCTATTTCATCATTACTAGCACTTACTCCTTGTTCATAAAAATCATCTTCTTCATTTGAATACATACATTCTCTATCTCTTCTAGGTCTGAAATTTCCTCTATAATTTTTCTCTCTTTTAGGACACTTAGATGCATAATGACCAAATTCAGTACAAGTCCAACATTTAAAAATTTTCTTACCATCTTTTTCTTTCCTTACTAGAAGGGCTACTCTTCAATCTTTCTGTCCTCATCAGATTTGCTACTGTTAACAAAGTCTCCTTTGTTGGAAGCATGAATGTTGATGATATTCCTATGGGGGAGTATTCTAGATGTGTGACTATGATGATATGTTACACTCATGACTGATTTTGTCATTGATGTCAACATAGCAGTTTTCTGTGGTATCTAACATAAGAACAACAAAAAGATTAGCTTGATAAGGATGAATAGTTGAGTATTCTCACTATTTGACATTATGGGAGATACTTATGAGTATCTAGTATATTTAGTTAAGACTAGATGAAGAAATGTTAAGTTTGGAAGAAGTTATGTAAGTTTTGGTGATGTCTATTCTGAGATAGAGTTTACAAAGGCATGTTCTTGTAAACTTGTTATATCTCTTAGAAGAATAATATTTTGAGAATTGAGGTTGATGATGTGAAGAAGAAATGTTGGTGATGATGTGGCTAAGTTTTCTTGTCATAATAATATGTGTACAGAAAGATATTCAAGTTATAAGGTGGAAGATTACTATTATCACTAAGTGTAACATGTTCTTAGTGTGGTCATCTAATAATTAATTAATAAGATCTAATAGCCAACTTCTAATAGCCAACTTAGTGAATTATTTTATGGAATTAGTATAAAGGAAGGATATTTTCCTTTTATCATGTGGTATGGCATTGTATCGATGAGAAGTGATTGTAAGCATCAGAGAGTAGAATTCAAAGTTGAGTAGAGTAGAGTAGAAGTGAAGGAAACTTCATTGCTAAGGTTTTATTGTGTGATCCAAGGTTTGATATTTGGATTCAAGGTTCATGATCAAGTCTACAAGGTTTGAAAGTGATTGGTTTAGTTGATAGAATAGAGGAAGAGGAAATTAATTTTTAAATTACTTGTTTGGGCAGTGAGCTCTTCTTGTAGTTGAAATTTCATGTTTGGGCAATGAGATCTTCTTGCATACATTGTACAACAACTCCTAATAGGGTTGGAATCTCCGAAAAGGGATTCAAATTCTCCTAATAAGGACTCATATGTACTAAATTTTGTAATAGACTCCTAATAGAGTCCATCCTCTAACAAGGAATATTCATATTAGTACATCATCTTGTGGGAATCATTCCTACTGGGGTTTTCCCTCTAATCAAGGGTTTCCCTAGTTAATATATCTAGTGTAATTGTTTATGTGCATCTAGTTATGGTTGCTGTTCACTTTGGTTGAATGGATAAGATTGTTTAAGATTGATAAATATTATAATTGTTGCATAAATGATTCAACCCCTCCCCCCCCAGTTATCTTGGTGGACTATTGTTTCTAACAATTGGTATCAAAGCATCAGGTCCTTGAAGATAAAGTTTAACATGGGAGATTCGTGGTGAGCATGCTCAAGAAAGATAGTTTGAAGTTCAATGGAACAAATTATGATAGCTGGATGGAAAAGATAAAGATAGATCTATTGTGTATGAGTCCGAGATATTGGATCTTGACAAAATTAGTAAAAAAAAATCATCATTGAAAAGGATTTAGAAACTTGTACTAAGGAAGAAAGAGATCTTTTTAGGTGCGACATGAGAGCTAGAGAAGCACTATTGACTACACTTCCTAAAATTAAATATAATCAGGTAAAGTCACTTGTTATTTCACATTTGATTTGGAAAGCTTTGGAAACTAGTTTTGAAGGTGATGGACATTCTAAGAAGTTGAGGCTACAAAGTTGGATTTGTACATTTTTTAGATGCTAAAATGATGGAAGATGAATCTGTAACAACATATGTAGGTAGGATATCAAAAATTACTATAGGTATTAAATCTCAAGGAGGAACTGAAGAAGATAATGGGGTGATATGGAAGATATTGAATAGCTTAACACTACTATTTAAGCTAGCAGTTCAAATGATACAGTTATTGATATCTTGTACCAAATATTTCACAAAGGAGACATTGCTTGGAAGACTTGAAGTAGTTGAGAATGAGCTTAGACAATCTAGAGAATTGACCAGAATTGAAACAACTTTTAGTACCTTGAATATTCAACCTAGTTTATTAAGAAGCATAAGTGCTAAAGGAGATTGTGCTCGCAACAACATATCTGATGAGGATAGAAAGATTGAAGAAGGAGAAGCTCTTCTAGTAAGAAGAGAAAAAGATGGTAGGAAAATCTATAAATGTTGGATTTGTAATGAATTTGGTCATTATGCATCTAAGTGTCCTAAAAGAGAGAAAACATATAAAGAGAATTATAAACCTAGAAGAGATAGAGAGTGTTTGTATGCAAATAAAGAAAATGATTACGATGAACAAGCAGTAAGTGCTAGTGATGATGAAATTGGATTTCTATCTATTAAAGAAGAAAGTCTAAATAAAGTATCTTTGGTATCATAGGTTGAAAAGATTTTTGATTGGATAATTGATAGTGGTTGTTCACATCATATAAATGGTGATATAAACAAGTTTGTTGGGTTCAAAAATCAAGATGGAGGCATTGTCAAAGTTGGAAACAATGCAACATGCTAAGTTAAAGGTATTGGATCTATAACTCTTGATGGTAAAAATAACACAAAGGATGTATATTTTGTTGATAGTTTGAAGCACAATCTTTTGAGTGTTGGACAACTAGTTGATAAAGATTATCAGTTCTAGTTCATAGAAAAGACCTGCATGATCAGAGACAAACATGGAAAGGTAATTGGAATAGGAACTAGATATAGAGGTAATGCATTTCAGTTGAATCCTAATGAAATGACATGTTTAGTTACAAAGATAGATGACAATTGGTTATGGTATAAGAGATTTTGTCATATAAAATTTGATAGTATTGTGAAGGCTAGTAGTATGTTTGTAGTTAGAGATTTGCGTAAGATTGTAAAACCTACTAACACAATTTGCAAGGAGTGTGTTTTGGAAAAGCATTACAAAACTTCTTTTTCTAGCAAGAAGTTTATGACTACAAAAAAATTGGAGATTCTACGTACAAATCTCAGTGGTTGTACAAATACTAAAGAATTCTATGGTGAAAGGTATTTTATGATTCTAGTTGATGACTTTTCTAGAATGATGTGGGTTGCATTTCTTACAGAGAAATTTGAGGCATTTGATAAGTTCAAGATATTCAAGAATAGAATTGAGAATGAATCTGGCATGAAGATCAAATGTTTAAGATTAGATAGAGGAGGAGAATTTACTTCAAATGAGTTTAACATCTATTGTGAAGAAAATGGAATAGAAAGACAATTATCAACTCTGAGAACCCCTAAACATAATGGTATAGCAGAGAGAAGAAACATGTCAATTACAAAAGCAACAAGAGCTATGCTAGCTGAGAATGATGTATCCAATATGTTTTGGAGAGAAGCTATGAATACAATAGTCTACACTATGAATAGAGTGCAAGTTAGGAAAGACACAAACAAGACCCCTTATGCACTATGGTTTGGTCACTCACCTACAATTAAGTGTTTTAGATTCTTTTTGTAGTAAGTGTTATATCAAAAGAGATGATGATATTGGTAAGTTAGATGCTAGAAGTGATGAAGGTATGTTTCTTGGTTATTCATTAAAAATCAAGTCTTATAGTTGTTATAATCTAAGAACTAAGACTATTATGGAAATTGCAAATGTGAAAATTGATTTGAAATTTAGGATACAAGAGAGAATGATTGATTACAATTTAGATGATAATGTTGTTACTAAGCCAAGGAATGATGGATTTTTCCTTGAGACTAATAATGATTTTCAGAATGAAGGAGAGCCAAGGTAGGAACAAAGCTCAGAACCTTTAGTAGAGCTAAGAGTTGAGTTAGCAACTCCTATCATTAAGATCTATGATCAGAGGATTGCAATATCTGACTCACATAAGGCTAGATATAGAAAATGTAGTTGGAATTATTGTAAGATTCCATGCTAATCCTAGAGAAGCACATTATGCAATAGTCAAAAGGATATTTAGATATCTGAAAGTAATACTAGAGTTTGGATTGTGGTATGATAGATCTAATGATTTTACTCTAAGTGCTTATACTGATGCTGATTGGGAAGGCAATATGGATGATAAAAAGATCACCAGTGGTGGAGCCTTCTTTCTTGGAGGAAGATTGGTTTCTTGACTAAGGAAGAAGAAAGATTGTACCTCACAAGAACAATGGAAGCAAAATATGTTGTAGTAGTAAAAAATTGCAATCAATTTATTTGGATCAAGTAGATGCTGAAGGATATAAGGATAGAATTTAGTGAACCTATTGTCATACATTATGACAACACAAGCATAGTAAATATGTATAAGAATCCAATGTTGTATTCTAAGACCAAGCATATTTATATCAAGTATCACATATTGAGAGAGAAAGTTGTAGAAAAGGAAATTAGATTGGATTATTTGAGCACAAAAGAATAGATTGTAGATATATTCACTAAGCCTCTTCTCAAAGAGACTTTTGATTATTTGTGAGGCATGCTAGGGGTTATGCCCCTTCCTACATTACAGTAGATGATGCAAGAATGCATCAATCTAGTGTAATAGAGTACCATTGTTTGTTTGGACTAAATGCTAATGCTTCTTGTATGGGGGAGTATCTGTGATGGAAAGAGTCATCAACTCTTGTTGGATGTTGTTTTGAACAACATCTTTGGACACTTGAGCTAGTAAGAATCAATTGGTGTAGAGTTTGATGGTTGTTGAAACCTTTGACATTGATATCAATGGGGGAAAAATACAACATGAAAAACATCATGGGGAGAAGTAAAAATGTCATGAGGAAAAACATCACAAGGAGAAGAAAAAAAGAAAGAACAAGTACAACATATTTAGGAGAAGTAAATCATGGAAAAGTAGAAAGAACATTGAGGTAGATCAATGGGGGAGAATGATTGATGAAAAGGATTTGAAAAGAAAGATTACCAATCTTTTGCAGTTGGTATTCTTGGAATTAGATGTTTTTCATCTATGTTGCCATTGATTCTAAAGGGGGAGATTGTTGGAAGCATGAATGTTGATGATATTCCTATGGGGGAGTATTATAGATATGTTACTATGATAATATGTTACACTCATGATTGATTTTGTCATTGATGTCAACATAGCAGTTCTCTGTGGTATTTGATAGAAGAATATCAAAAAAATCAAGTTGTACGAATGACTAGTTGCGTATTCTCTCTATTTGAGGTTATGGGAGATACTTCTAAGTATCTAGTATATTTAGTTAATGTCAGATGAAAAAAGGTTAAGTCCGGATGAAGTTATGTAAGTTTTGGTGATGTTTATTTTGAGATAGAGTTTACAGATGCATGTTTTGGTAAACTTGTTATATCTCTTAGTAGATTTGTTATTCTAAGAATCAAGGTTGTGGATGTGAAGAAGTCATGTTGGTGATGATGTGGCTAAGCTTTCTCGTTATAATCTCGTTATAATATTACTTGTATGGAAAGATATTCAAGTTACAAGGAATAAGACTAATGTTATCACTAAGTGTAACATGTTCTTAATGTGGTCCTATAATATTTAATTGAGAAGATCTAAAAGCCAAATCATTGGACTTTTTAACGGGCTCAATATAAAGGAATGGAATTTTTCTTTATCATGTGGTATGGAATTGTATCGATGAGAACTAATTGTAAGTAGCAAAGAGAGAGAGGAAAGCAAAGTCAAGCAGAGTAGAGCGAAAGTGAAGGAAACTTCATTGCTGAGGTTTTATTGTGTGATCCAAGGTTTGATATTTGGATCCAAGGTTTGTGACCTAGTCTAAAATGTCTAACAATGACTTAAAAAATAAATTACTTGTTTGGGAAGTGAGCTCTTATTATAGTTGAAATTGCACGTTTGGGTAGTGGACTCTTCTTGCATACTTTGTACTACAAGTCCTAACAAGGTTAACATAACTCCTAACAGGGTTGGAATCTCTTAACAGGGATTCAAAGTCTCCTAACAGGGACTCATATGTACTAAATATTGTAATAGACTCCTAATAGGGTCCATCCTTTGATAAGGAATATTTATATTAGTACATCATATTGTGGGCATCATTCCTATAGGGTTTTCCCTCGGATCAAGGGTTTTCCTAGTTAACATATCTAGTGTAATTATCTTTATGCATCTTGTTATGGTTGTTGTTTACTTTGGTTGAATGGATAACATTTTTTAAGGTTGATAAATATTTTAATTGTTGGATAACTGATTCACCCCCCTCTAGTTATCTTGGTGGACTGTTGTTTCTAACATCCTCGAACACTTGTGCTCCTTGATAAAATAGGTCAAATATTGAAGGCACTAAAAGTTTCTATTTTGGTCAATTCTTTGGACTATCTAAGCTCAATCTAAATAGCTTCAAATCTCCAAAGCAATGTCTCCTTTGTGAAATATTTGGTACAAGAGATCAACAACTGTATCATTTTAACTACTAACTTAAATTATGGTGTTAAGCTCTTCAATATCTTCCATATCACCTAATCATCTTCTTGGTTCCTCCTTGAGATCTAATACTTACAATAATTTTTGATATGCTACCTACATATGTTCTTATAGATTCATCTTCTATCATTTTAGCATCTTGCAATGCACAAATCCAACTTTGTAACCTCAATTTCTTATATTGCTCATCACTTTCAAAACTATTTTCTAAAGCTTTCCAAATCAAATAAGAAGTAATAAGTGAATTTACCTTATTGTATTCAATTTTAGGAAGTACAAACAATAGTGCTTCTCTAGCTCTCATGTTGCACATAAAAAGATCTCTTTCTTCCTCAGTACAAGTTTCTAAATCTTTTTTAGTAATGATTGTCTTTTCTAATTTTGTCAAAATCAAATATCCTAGACCCATACATAGTAGATGTGTCTTCATATTTTCCTTCTAGCTCTCATAATTTATTTCATCAAACTTTGGACTATCTTTCCTAAACATCTTTGTCATGGATCTCCCAAAGTTGTTAAACTTTATCTTCAAGGAATTGACACCCTAATACCATTGTTAGAAATAATAGTCCACCAAGATAACTGGGGGGGATGGGGGTGAAATGATTATCCAACAATTAAAAAATTTATCAACATTAAAAAATCTTATCCATTCAACTAAAGTAAACAACCATAAAAATATGCACATAGATAATTATAGCAGATATGTTAACTAGGGAAACCCTTGATTAGAGGGAAAACCCTGGTGGGAATGATGCTCATAAGATTATTTACTAATATAAATATTCCTTGTTAGAGGATGGACCCTGTTAGGAGTATATTACAACATTTAGTACATATGAGTCCTTGTTAGGAGACTTTGAATCCTTGTTGGAAGATTTCAACCTTCTTAGGAGTTGTGCAAACCCTGTTAGGAGTTGTAGAAGATAGAAAGACCCATTGTCCAAACAACTTTTGGGGCTAGATCATGAAACTCACTATCTAACTATTCTCGCAACAATCCTTGCAGAATAACTATATGTAATGTACTTTAACTTCTTTCCTCTATCTTTTCAACTTGACCTATCACTGTTAGACCTTGTAGACGAGGTCATGAACCTCAAATCCAAGTATCCAACTTCGGATCACACAATAAAACCTCAGCAATGATGATTCCTTCACCTTCACTCTGCTTTGCTCAACTTTGTGTTCTGCTCTTTGTGATGCTTATAATCATTTGTAAATCTCACATATTCATCATACATGATAAATGAAAATTTCCTTCCTTTATATCAAATCTATAAAATAATTCCTTGAGTTGGCTGTTACACCTTCTGAATTAATTATCATCGGACCACATTAAGAACATGTTACACTTAGTGATAACATTAATCTTCCTCATTGTAACTTGAATATATTTCTATACACAAAAAATTATGATGAGAAAACTTATCCACATCATCATAAACATGTATTCTTCACATCTTCAACTTTGGCTTCTCAAAATAACAACTTTACTAAGAGATATAACAAGTTTACTAGAACATGCCTTTGTAAGTCTATTTCAGAATAGTCTTCTCCAAAATGTGCACAACTTATTCTAAACTTAATATCATGTGCTTTTGAGGTTAGCTACATATACTAGACACTTATTATAATCTCCCTTTACCTAGCTACAGAATGTAGTCAATGATTTGTCTGTACTAACTTGATCTTTACATTGTTCTTCTGTCAGATACCATAGAAAATTGCTATGTTGACATCAATGAAAAACATAGTGATGAATGTAACTATAGGAACTAGAAAATGGGCTAAATGCATAACATAATATGAGAAATCATAAACTCAATCAACATATGTTAGCACACACTAGTCTACCATGAAAGAAAAACTAATAAAGAAAGAAAACAAAATTAAAACTCCCTTTTTCGTTTGTAGCTCCCATGTGCTTCTTTCTTCTCCAAACAATGTAGCTCCAAAGTTTCCTATAGTGCACACCAAATTGAAGCAAAATTATATGATATGGATAATGCCACGAGAATACTTGAAGTGTGATTTTAGTGTAAGAGAAAGAATGCAAAATGCAAAGAAGCTAGGGACTCAAAGACTCAAGAATTAGGATTGGAAATGAGAGGAAGAATGCTCATTTTATAATGGGCATGGAGGGTGAGAGCATTGTATTTGTCACCCTTAGATATGCAATGTGGAAAGAGATTTCTTTGAGAATCCATGACACATATGACAAAAGATGCCAAATGTAATATTCTATGATGCATGGAAGTCAAACTTGGCTAAATGTGGTAGAGAATCTATGACGCATCATAGGACACCTCAACCTACTTAAAGCAAAGAATCTATGGCAAATAAGCCAAATATGGATGTGCATAAGAGAATAAGAATATTTGATTATGACATATTTTATCCTAGTGTCGAAGGAGAATCCATGAGGTGTCATATCCAAGTGTCATGATGATGTCAATATTTTATGGAATATTTGAATTAAAAATCCTTTAGTCCACAAAATAGAAATTAGTAAAAATGGGATTAATGGATAAAAATGTGACTTAGGAAATTGAGAATTTCAATGGATTGTGAATGATGAATCAATTAACTAATAAAATTAATTAATTGAGGATGACAATTAGGAAGAATAATTAGTAAGAAGGATAGGATTAAATTATGGGTTATTTACTCCTATAGAGAAAATTAGTAAATGATTGGCCAAATTAATTAAATAAATGTGACCGTGTCCTTTGATGAAAATGTAATGATAATGGATATCAAATAAGATGATGATAGGTAGACCAAAGCCATGGTTAGATTGATTGATTGAAATTGATAACACGTTAAGGATACATGACATGAATCGATTGATATGTAACATTTAACCAACATTGTAAATGCTACAAGATCGAGGTTGATTGATAAGGTTGATCATAATAACATTGACAGATACTGTCAATATTATTGAAATGGTTGATAATGCCATGATATGACATTGAAAACCTCAAAAATGTCAAAGATTTAATGACATGGATGATAGTTTGACCTAACATTGAGAGCCATGATAGCACTAAGGTCAGATTGATAAGATTGATAGGTTGATAGGTTTCCAAGGCACTAAAAGCCACAAAAATACCTAGGATTAGATAAATGATGATTGATTTGGGATGTTTGATATGTTTCAGGTTGATTAGGACTGATTTTGAGTTGATTTGAGGTGATTTTGAGTTGATATGAAATGGTTTTGAAATGATATGAAGTTGATGTGAAAAAGGATACAAATGATGAAATATGATTGATTTTGGCCAAAAGATCAAAGTTAGTAGAATGAAAAAATGGGACAAATTAGTATGAAGAAGTGATGAAATTGTAGATGTGAACCATTTTTGAGCATCTACATTTTTCCCCTCTTTGATACAATGTGATTTAGAGCGTTGTGTCAAAGAATGCTAATGAAAAAGCCATAAAAGCATGTCCCAGAAATGTGGTATATATTTATGCCCCCTCAAGAAATTGACCAAAATAGGCATATGATAGGTTGATTTCATTGAAAATGGGAAAATACAAAGTCATGGCAACTAATAGATCATAAATTGGAGTTAAAACATGAAAGTTATGGGTTTTGGAGTGAAAAAGGGCATCATGACCAACATAGAAAGGACCTCATGCACATCCATCTAGGTAGCAAAAAGTTATAAAAGGGTTTTGAGAGGGTTTTGAAGGTCATTTTCACTCTCTCATTTGGAAGAAAAGAGCTTTGAAGCAAGGAGGATGGATTGACTACGTAGGGAGCAACGCCGTGGTGAATGGGTGTAGACCTTCCGATAGCAAGTAGATGTTGAACCTCTAGTGAGTACATCGAGGCCATATTTTTACTTTTTATGCTTTTTCATGCTACTTTTCCATGCTTTTTTACTACTTTTTAGGTACTTAGGAGTCTGTCAGGGGGAAACATGGATCAAACAGGGTCAAACAGAGGTCCTAGGGTCAGGTAGGGCATCCAAATGCCCCAACTACACCCAAAACATAGTCAAGTGCATTTTGGATGTAGTGGGAATTCCCAAGTGCATCCATGATGTAGTTTTTATGACCAAATGTGTCCATGATGTAGTTGGGAACCCCAATTGTGCCCTAGGATGCTCTAGGGCTTTGATCGAGGTCCGGATGGTCCCAGATCAATCCAAAACTTGGCAGAGGCTAGTATAACCCTAGGGGGATGTTATAAAAATGATAAAATACATTAAAAGGTGGTCAACATGCTTAAAATTTGGTCAAACTTAGGGCAGATGAAGGTCAAACCTAGGTAAATGTTGACAACGAATAGTGCAAAGGGCCCGAAAGGGTGCAAATGAACTCAACATGACTCAAAATTTGGAGGACATGTTCAAAACCCTATTAAGGGTTGAAAAAATAGGTTGACTAAGGCTAGGATAGTGGGAAAAAAGTCAAACTTGGTCAAACTTAGCTGTGATGGAGGAGAAAGGCTAATCGATGGATAGGGATAGGGTCAAAATGATGCAAATGAGCTCAAAATGACCCAAAACTTGGCAAACATGTTCAAAACCCTAGGAAAAGTTCAAAAAATAAGTCAACTTAGTCAAACATGCTAAGAAAAAAGTCAAGCTTAATCAAACTAGAGTCAACCTAAGTTAAACTTGGGTCAAAAGTACGGTAAACTAGATGCAAAACCATAGGAGGTTGACATAGGCTATGTGATTATGTAGGAGGAGCTACCCCTGTTATAGATATGGGGACATAGGCCATGGAGCCTGGCACTACATCATCAGATGACACCTAGTGAGTGGGGGATATTGGCTAGGTTGGGATTATATCATGTGACATTTATGCCAGAGGTGAGGGGGAATAGGGCTTTGCTGACAACTTTGACAGAGAGGTGGCACTCAAAGACTAGTTCATTCCACCTACTAAATAGGGAGGTAAATGTGACACTAGAGGATGTATGGCACATCTTGAGGATCCCTATCCATAGAGAGTTAGTAGCATATGACCCAGCTATTGGACGAGTAATTCTACACCAATTATTTGGATGTGGAGATGTAGAGCTATGGATTCAAGACTATGAGATCAGATGGGACCTATTGGTGGTACTCCATGAGTGACTGATGGTTGTGATCTGTTGGATGATTGGTGGATTACTGATACCTAATAGATGGGGACATGGATTCCTGATTGGATGGGGCCAAGTACTTGAGAAAATGATTATGGAGGGTACTATGTTTTCTTGGGGCCCATGCATATTGGGGATGTTATTTTATTATCTACATTAGGTAGTGTATAGAGGGGGACTATCCTTTAGCACTGGTGGCACATTATTATAGATCTAGGCCTATGAGCATATCTCAGTATTTAGGCCTCTAGTAGAGTGAGTACTGGTGGATGATATGCCATATGCTTATAGCTATAGAGGTGTACTATCCCAAGGACCATTGGGATATGCGAGGTACCTTTTCCATTAGATAGACATGATGACCTAGTTCATATGGAGATCATACAAAGATTGCCCTGGATGGGATGATGATGACATCCACTTACCATACTATAGGCAGGAGTGCTACCTCATAAGGTGCACAATGATTAGTCACCTGGTTATAGAGATGTACCTACCAAAGCAAGTACAGAGACAATTTGGGGAGACATAAGATGTACCTATGGGGTTAGCATTGTTTGGCTAATCTAGAGAAAAGGTGTGAGAGTGGGGACCACCCATTAAGAAATAGGTAGAAAATGCACAGTTAGTAGAGTTATAGCCAAGAATATGGGGGGTAGTAGTAGATATAGTGGATGCAAGCATGAAAACAACGCATGATAGGTGGTTTGCACAACATCAATCGAGACCTTTGATAGATCCAACAGTACTAGTACCCTGAGGGAGGCCACACGATGAGGAGGATGATGATGAGGAGGAGGATGGGGGAGAGGATGAGGAGGGATTTTATGATTGAAATGATGAGGAGGGGGGGTGGGATGAGAAGGGAGATGATAGTGAGGATGATGAGAGGGGGGATGATGAGGGTGATGATGAGGGTGAGGAGGAGGATGTAGGGGATGATGTATGTGATGATAAGGGTGATGATGATGAGGAGGGTGGAGATAGTGTTAGAGTTGGTGACAAGGGAGAGGATGAGGATGAATACTAGGAGGATAGGGGTGCAACTACCATGGACATGGAGGGGGATCCTGTGGACTATGTTGATAGGGCACTAGTACCAGTATGGGCAAGGCCTAGTTAGTTAGATCTATTAGAGGGCTATAGATTTAGTTGGATTAGGTTGTGGTAGAGAGGGATTCCATGATAGGAGAGAGGGATGTAGTTACAATAGATAGAGATAAGGTGATGGTTGAGAGAGACCAGGCTAGGGTTGAGAGAGAAACTGCTGTGCATAGGGTAGAGATGGCAGCATAGGAGTCTCAGGA
The DNA here is from genome assembly GCA_028749045.1 of Cupressus sempervirens. Classification (NCBI taxonomy): domain Eukaryota; kingdom Viridiplantae; phylum Streptophyta; class Pinopsida; order Cupressales; family Cupressaceae; genus Cupressus; species Cupressus sempervirens. The sequence continues at coordinate 794,861,311 of CM053790.1, forward strand.
TTTTATTAGTAGCATTAGAGATGTGAACTTCTGAGATCTGGCGATGATGATGAGAAAGGCTCACATGGAGGCACAGTATTGGTGAGATCACTATGAGAGAGTGGTGCTACTAGAGCAAAGAGTAGAGAGTTTCCATGTATCAAGATCTCATTCCCATAGGACACAGAATAGTGCGGGGGTGATGAGGCCTATGAGGTCATCGTAGAGAGAAGAGGGATCCTCCTCAAGGCCAGACAGAGGTTGTGAGGCTAGGGATAGTACAGGGTGACACTGGCATACTCATGTACAGAGGGTTTCTCTATGTTTCTTTTTGGTTTTTATTATGCTCTTTCATGGTTCATGGCTAAGGGTAGTTAGTATTGATGCAAACCATGGTTATGTACTTTGAAACTTTTGTGAGAAATTTATGAGATGTACTTATTTTATGATGACTATATGAGATGGAATAGATGATGAATTATGTTGTGATGCCTATATGTTATGTTATGCATATGCTTTATATCTTTTATATGGATGCATTTATGCTTTTGTGTGGACTTATATATGATGACATCACATGTTGATTTATCACATGTTATGCATAGGAAATGCCACCTTTTATTTTTGTCACATTTTTTATGAATGTAAATGAAATGTGAATATGATAGGGAATGAATGTAAATGAAATTTAAAATGGATTCAAATGAAATGTGAATATAATATAAATGCCATGTTTATTGATTTGGATCATTTTGGAATTTGGACATATGTAGGAATGTAGGATGACAATGCTTTTGGTGTATCAAAGTACGAGATGAAGGTAGTAGATGAAGAAAATGCAAAAGAATGAGGAAATGAGATGAAGAATTGTTAGTATGATGAGAAGACTTTTTCTTTTGTATAGTGCACTATATGTCAAATGGAGCTTTATTTTGATATGGCAAATGGAATGCAACACCTCATGGCATAAAGGGTTAGAGCGCAAATGCAAGCTTTTTACATAAACAAGCACAATGTAGATAGAGAATGACCTTTTCCTTCCTAAGGCATATGTACATGCCCCAAACTCTCAAAGGTACATTGTAATAGGAAGAAATAGAAAAAGATGACCATGAACCATCCCGACCACTCTTATAGATTAGTTTATATCATTGAGTAGCATAGGAACATGATCAAAGAAAAATAAAATAAAAATAAATGACTCACAAAAAAGCATGAGCCAACAACTATTCTTGTCCATTATTACATTCTTTTGAGTTTTCTAGGTGTTCAGATAGTGTTTGACATGTTGATGGTGTGATAGTTTTGGTTGTGGATTCAGCTGACAGGTTCATAGTGACATGTTGGATTGATTGTTGGTTCACATTGCTCAGATAGTGTGATTGTCATTGTAGTGCTTTGAGTTTCAGTCAGCAAAGTGCAAGTGTGTATGCAAAAGGGGTGGTTATCCATAGTGAATATTTACAAGGTTTATTGCAATTTTTTTATGGGTTTTGTGATTTTTAGGGTTTTTGGGGATATTTGATTTTTTTTTGTGTGACTAGTTTCTTTAGGACATTTTACAATTTTTAGGGTTTATTCAAGATCATTTTATGATTTTTAGTGATTTTTTTTACAATCATAAAAGCATATACAAGTGTTAACTCCAATCCATTATGTGATAGGTTCAATGGATAAAAAGTTCTTAGGGACATGCCCCTAGTCCAAGTTCAAACTCATGCAATGTGTAGGTAATATGGCCCCAGACAAGACATAAACTATGTACAAAGGCCAATGATGGAGTGTGTGTAGACTGGTGATGTGTTAAGTAGCATAATGATGGATATTAACTAGTTCATGAGCCATGGTCAAAGAGCCAAGGATGTCTTGTAGGATGATGGATATGATCAAGGAATGACAAAAGGGGAACAAACTAGATGGAATCTCGATAGATGGAGTAGTAACAATTGATTACACATGGTGGTTGTTTGCTAGGTTTTAACCATGGTACTTGCCCAAAGTGCCTGTTTGCCAGCTTTTCATTTTTGGACAGGATTTTTCTCTTGACTCAAATTTTTGTGCCAAGACACCTGTTTGCTAGGTTTTCATCAAGGCATCCATTTTTTCATGACTTTTTTGACTTTTTTTCTTTTCTTTTTTCAAGACATTTTGCTAATTTTTTGATATTTTTATAGGACTTTTAGATAGAATCAAGTGTAATACTTGCAAAGATGCATGCCATTGATGGACATGGGTAGTGGTTCACCTTCTGGAGTCACAAGCTGATATACTTTGAACCCAAATGATGGAGTAACTACATAAGGTCCTTCCCAATTTGGTTCAAATTTGCCTTGTTCTTCTCTATACTACTGAGTCCTGTAGTTCATCTTTAGGACCAGATCACTGACCTCAAAATGACGACCTCAGACTTTCTTGTTATAGCTCCATTTGAGTTAGTTTTGGTAAGCTTGCAAATGTGTCAAGGTAGCTCGTCTCTGTTCATCAAGCATTTCCAACTCACAGAGTGTAGATATTTAATAGGTTTCATCATCAACAACATCTTTTAGGGACACCCTCAATGATGGAATTTCAACTTCAATGGGAAGTATGGCCTCAATGCCATAGATAAGAGAGTATGGTGCTGCATTGGTATGAGCACACACACTTGTTCAATATGCCCAAAGAGTTGGATTTAATTGGAGGTGCCAGTCTTGACCCGAATCATTGATAGTGTTTTGGAGAATCTTAACAATGGTCTTGTTAGATGCTTCTGCTTGGCCATTGCCCTATGGATGGTAAATACTAGAATATCCATGGTATATGTTGTACTTATCACAGAGCTTGTCTACATCTTTGTTTTGAAATGGACTACCATGGTCAGTAATAATAGCCAAGGGGACTTCATATTGACATATGATGTAGTTTAGAATAAACCTTGAGATCTGCTTGCTAGCGGTGAAGGTCAAAGGGATAGCTTCAACCCACTTGGTAAAATATTCTATTTCTATGATAATGAACTTATGACTAGTAGAGGATGGGGTAGAAATAGCTTGAATAAGATCAAATGCTCATTGTGAAAAGGGTCATGGTGATATGATTGGCTGCAATTCTTGTGTTGGTGCATGGATCAGATTGCTATGTATTTGACACTTATGACATGTTTTGGCATAGTCATGGGCATCCTATTCCATGGTAGGCCAATAATACCCAACTCTGACAAGTTTCTTGGCTAGATTTAGACCATTAAAATGGCCTCCGCATATACCTTCATGAACCTCATGCAAGGAAATTTTATCTTCTTGTGAGTCAAGGTATCTAAGAAGAGTTTTATCAAAGGATCTCTTGTAAAGGGTGTCACTGATGATGATGTACCTAGTGGCTTGATAGATAAAGGCTTGACGATCATTTTTGGATAAGTTGGGTGGTAGGATTTGGGCATGTAGGTAATTATAAATATCTTGATACCAGGGGGATTTGGGACCAACAAGTTTACACACAAACTCAGATTGAGGAAGTTCGAATGCCAGAATCAAAAGTTGCTCAACAAGGAATTCACAACATTCCACATTTTGAGGCATATCAATCATAGAAGCAATGGTGGCCATAGCATTAGCTTTCTTGTTGTTTATTCTTGGTAGTTGATGAAAAGAGATAGTGACAAATTTAGACTTAAGGAAGTGTGCCATCTGCTTATAGGGCATTAGTTTATCATCTTTGGTTTCATAGTCATCATTGACTTGGTGGATGACCAACTGGGAATCCCTAAAGACTTGTAAATGTTGAATGTTCCATTGGATGGCTATCTTGAGTCTGGTGATCAGTGCCTCATATTTTGCTATGTTGTTTGTACAATGAAATGCTATCCTGTATGACTTGGTGATTATGTCTCCTTGAGGGGTGGTAAACATAATGCCAACTTTTGAACCATTTTGTGTATGTGATCCATCAAAATAAAGCTTCCATTCATTAGCTATATCCATGTGAAATATGGCTTCATCTATAAAGTCTATCAGCATGGGATGATCATCTGACATAGTTGCTTCTGCTAACTAATTTGCTATCACTTTCCCTTTGATTGCCTTTTTCTCTACATATTCTATGTCAAATTCACTAAGGATCATGACCCATTTGGCTATTCATCCCATGAGAGAAGCCCTACTTAGGAGATACTTCAGTCGGTCTATCTTAGAGATGAGCATTCTTTTCTGATGGAGCATGTAATGTCTAAGCTTTTGGGCTGCAAAGACAACAACAAGGAATGCTCATTCAATTAGTGAATAATTTAGTGCATAGCCCACAAGTGTTCTACTAATGTAATATATGGCTCACTCTATTCCTTGGTCATCATTTTGTGCTAAGAGAGCTCCTAATGCTATATCTGTAGTAGATATGTATAGGATGAATGGCTTAACTAGAATGGGAGCCATTAAAATTGGTGGATGTAGAAGATAATCCTTGAGCTATTGGAAAGATTCTTGGCACTACTTATTCCGTTGAAAGGATACTCCTTTAGGTAAGAGATGTTGAAAGGAGTGACACTTATCTACCAATTGTGCAATGAATCTATGGATAGATTGTAATCTTCCTTGTAGTCCTCTTAAGGCTTTTAGATTTGTTGGAGGAGGCATGTCAAGTATTTCTTTTACTTTCTCAGGATCCACTTCAATGCCTCGTTGAGAAATAATGTAGCCTAGGAGCTTTCCAAAGACAACTCCAAATACACACTTTTTTGGATTTAGACGAAGCTTATAGCTTTCCATTCTGGTGAATATTTGATCTAGGATGCCCAAATGATCTTTTATTTTATAGGATTTTCAAAGTAAGTCATCAACATAGTCTTCCATGAGGATGTGTATGAAATCATGGAAGATAGTGGTCATTGCTCTTTGATATGTTTCCCTGGCATTTTTAAGACCAAATGGCATGTCACTCTAGCAATATGTTCCCCAAGGGCATGTAAAAGCTATCTTGTGTTGATCTTAAGGGGCTATTCTTATCTAATTATACCCCAAAAAGCCATCCATTATTGATAACATCTCATACCTAGCTATCATGTTTACAATGATATCTATGTTTGGTAAAGGAAAATCATCCTTGGGACATGCCTTGTTAAGATCATGAAAGTCGGTGCATATCTAGATTCTGCCAGAGTGTTTGCTTACTAGTACTAGATTAGATATCCACTTTGCATAATCAATGGGTCTTATGAATGTGACATCCAATAGTTTCTTCAATTCAACTTTGACAAGAAGGGCAACTTGAGGACGTATTTTTCTCAACTTTTTCTTTAATAGTTTCATTCCTAGTTTTAGTGGCAAGCGATGAAGGACTAGTTCAGGATCCAATCTAGGCATGTCTACATGTGACTAGGCAAGTTGATTTGCCTCTCTAAAAAGAATCTGACTAATTTATCTTTTTCTTCTAGTGATAATGAGGTTGCAAAGTGTATGACTTTGGGATTGTTAGGAGTTCCTAGATTAATCTCTTTTATAATCTCCACAAGTAGTGCTGAACTTTACTTCAATGGGGGTGCATCCAATCTTCCATCCTCGGGTGCCTCAGAGAGGTTTTCACCCTTAGATACATCCTTTATTTTTACTTTTTCATGATCTAATGACATCTTTCATTTTTCACCAAGAGACCTACTTGTGTCTTTTTTGTTATTTTCTCAATTTTGTGATTGGAAGATGGAGTTGACTCCCTGAAATATGCCATGATGTTTAGATCAATGGAAAATCTAGACTTGTGATCACCTTGTGGTACATCTTCATGGAGCTCAAATAATTCTATGATGACATCATCATTTTCAAACTAGTCAAACATTGGTGGTCCCAATCAATAAGTTCAAGGAAAACTAAGGAAATGCCATCATTGGTGTTGAATAAGCTTTGGTCAAAGGCATATATGGATATCTGCTTTAGTGATGTCATCGGGATCATGTTTAGAAGCAGGAGGGCTTGGATCCTAGAATGTTTCGATCCAAGGTGAAGAATTAGTTTGAGTGATAGGTGGATTGATATATTTATCTTCCATAGGTAGGCTATCTAGGTCTGCAAACATATGATCAAGACCAAGGGAGGTATTAGGATCCTTAACGTTGGATAAAAATTGGGTGGGTTTAGGTTGGTTGTTCTCAGATGCCTTGTCATCATAGGAAGCATTCACCTCCTCAGATGAGGATGACTCAGTATTAGGAAGACCCAAAACAAATGGTTTGAATCCTAGTCCCAAGCTGCAAGGTCCTCCTGATGTAGTGATGGGTTGAACAATGGTTTGGTTTTGGAGTCCCAGGCCACTACATCTGTCATATCCTTTCTTCTACATGATGGTGAATCTAGGTCCATACCTGACAAGGGATATAGGATTAATTTCTTGTTCTGCTTTAGCCTTTTAAATCCATGTAGAGGTATTTTCATAGACATGTTCTTCATGTAGTCCACCTCCACTAGTAAAAGCCATAGAAGGTTTCTTTTGAAATGCAAACTTAGGCTTGTTCTGTATAAGTTGAGGTTTACCATATGAATTGGGGGATAAAGGAAGTTTCCCAATGTGAAAGGCATGAGACATGGAGTACTCACCACAACCTTGGTCTTGGATCTTGAGCTTTCCTTTGGATGTGGGTGTGAGTTTGGAAGGATCAACATACTTGGAGGACTTTAGAGGATTTGATGGATGGTTTATCGAGACCTAGTTTGCAGTGGTTTCTCTAAGATTGGAACATAACTAGAAGGGATCTAGATCACTTGGGATGGTTACCTCTACATTATTATAGGAGAACTTTAGGCACTGCTGATATGTAGAAGGAACTGCTTTCATAGCATGGATCCATGGGTGGCGTAGTATCATATTGTAGTTCATTTCTATATCTAGGACCTGGAATAAAGTGTTCTTAGTAGCTGGACCAACTCTGATAGGTAAGATGATGAACCCTATAGAGAAATGTTCACTATCATCATAGGCTTTGATTTTGATCCTTTGAGAGGGATCCATGTCATTTTCATAATAACCCAAACCTTTGACCACTTTAAGTGTACATATTTTCAGCCCTACTCCATCTATCAAGACACATCTAACTTTAACACCGTGGACAAAGACTTCAAGGTGGAGGGGATCATTGTGGTTGGGTTTTTATTTAGGAATATCCCGAGGGGAAAAAGTGATATGCTATGACATGGATAGGTTCCCAACCATGGCTTGGAATTGGGGAACATCAATGTTATCTAGGACTAATGACTCTTTAAGGGCTTAATCTAAGATCTTCTGATGTTAGGGAGATGCACGTAGGAGGTCCAAGATGGATATTTTTGTAGGGGTCTTGCCAAGCTGTTCAATAAGGCTATAACTAGATGAAGTAGGAGCAGCAAGTCTACTAGGGGGTACAGGTCTAGTAGAAGCCTTAGGTCTAAATGGAGCTCCAAGTAGGGTGATCTTGGTATGACATGTAGTGATAGCACAATGAGGGTCTTCAACCTTTAATGTGAATGTGGATATGTAGGAATAAGGCTCATTGAAGCAATTGATAGTGTAGTCATATCCGGTGCATGTGTAATTCGGATTACCTTATGAGTTTGAGTTTGAACTTGAGGGTTTTGATTTGTCATGATTACCCAAAGGATCTTTGAAAATAGTGTGATTAAAGTTGGATGCTAATAGTGATGGATCAACCATGATTACACCATGATCAATAAGGTCTTGTATTGCATGTTTCAATTGGAAGCACGATGAAGTCTTATGTCCTTTGGTGCAATGGTAATCATAGTACTTTTTGTCATCCTACCAATTGGCTTTAGTCAACGGTTCATCTTTGATTGGGGGTAATTGTAGGAAGTTATTACTCAGTAATGTTATTATAATGGAGTCTCAAGAGGTATCCCCAATGGTGTGAATTTTCTATCCTTGGTTCTAGGATGTCGTCGAGGTTTATCTTGCATGGAAGTCTTAGTCTTTTGTTGTGGAGCTGATGTTTGATTGGAAGTTTGTGAATTTGTAGGGTTTGCACCTTTCAAAGTCAGTTGAGGTTATGCTATGCTAATTGTTTGTGCATACACAATGCCATCATTAGTAACATTCTTATTTTTGGAGAAAATTTTTGGCTTGTAATTAGATGAGTTAGTGCTTGTTTTTTCTTTGTTTATCTTGAGGATTCCCTTACGGATAAGAGCATCTTCAATACTTGTCCCTTTTGTCATTAGTTTAGAAATGGTGCTTGGACTCTTGATTTTGAGTTCATACATCAAGTCTAGGACTAAGTTTTCAATGCACAAATTAACTTGTTGTTCTTCAAGAATGTCTAGTGAGCATTGACTGACTAAACTTCTCTAATGAAGTAAGAATGTGATAAATGGCACTCTTGCCTTTTGTTTAGTTGAGCACAAATTAGAAAGTGTCACCTCATTTGTAATGCTAAAGGCAAAATGGGAGATGAACTTGTCTGTGAGTTTCGACCAAGATTTGATATTACCAAGAAGTTTGGAGTACCATTCAAGTGTGGGCCCACCTAGAGAATGAGGGAACAATCTCATGAGGTAAATGGGCTCATCACTGAGTTTAGTGCATGAGGCAAAAAATTCTCAGATGTGGTCAATGGGGTTGTCTTTTCCTTGATATTTTTCAAACCTTGGAGCCTCAAAGTGTTTTGGGAATGGAGGCATATAGAGCCTTTTGTCAAATGGATTAGGAAATAGGTCCCTTTCTATATATAGAGCCTATTACTTCTAGACTCCCAATGCCTTGACTTGTTTGGAAAGTTGTTTGAATTTTTGTAATAGTTCTTCATTAGGGTTTTGCATGATAGTCTTTCCTTCAAGTCCTTTGTTTCTATGAGTAGATCGTTTGCTGTGGTGGGAGCTATGTCTACTTAGTTCTGACATTTTTGTGTTTGATGAGTCTGGAGATGTGTCACTTGGTGGTGGATGTATGGTGGTACCTCAAAGACAAAAGGGTTTTTGTTGTGATACTTGTTGGGGTATTTGATGTGGCACTTGTTGCAGTATTATTGCGATTGATGTACCATGTGTTTTTGTTGTGCCATTTGTTGTGGTTGTTGTTGGGATACCTTTGTTGGTTATATGTGAGACCATGTATGTGATTGTTGTGGTAGAGGTATCTGTTGAGGTTGCTGTGGCACATGTTGTTGTAAAAAATGTTGTTGGTATGCAATTTTTTTCTCAAGGCATCATTGGTATTCTAGATGTTGCTTGAGTTGCTCCTATTGTTTAGCAAACATGGCTTGTTGTTGTTGATATCTTGTATAGAAGTCAAGTGGGTATACATTGGGTTACCTGTTAGGGATGTTGGATCCTTGCACCACTTGAGGTTGTTGCTATTGTGGTTGATGTTGTTATTGTTGATATGTTGAATGTGTATCAGAAAAATTAGTTCCTGGGACTATTGTAGGCTAATGGTGTCGAGGTGGTTGGTTTTATCCTTGCGAATTGACCATCGTGTTTGTATTTTTTCTTTGGTACCTTTGTGTGTTAGAGGTTTCTTCTTGGGACATCATATTGACTTGACAATGAGGTGCATTCCTTTTGGGAATAGGTGTAATGTTAATAAGACTTTTCCTTTGCACATCAATAGGGATTGTTGTAGTTGATGTTGCACATAGTGTACTCGTGGGAGGCTCCATAGCATTTGAAGTCATACCACTTGGTAGAGTTAGGAACAAAGGGGCACTTTGTTGATTTGCCTCCAAAGAAGGTATGTTTGACATCCCTAGAGCACAAGTCCCTTTAGGTGCATCTATTTGTTGCATCATGTGGCTAAAATCAAGTCTTAATGTTCTTTTGGGGTGTTTAGGAATTTTTGGTATCTCATCGAACAAGGGATTAACATTGATGTGTTCAAATGTGCCTTGGAGGATTTTGATGGTTGATTCTTGATGGGACCTTATAGGTCCCATTATTGTGTTTGAAAACTCCAAAGGTTGTTTTCCCTTATCTAAGTCCAAATTGATCATGGGTTGTATGTTTTCAATGGTTGTGTTGGTTTGATGTTTGGACTTAGGTCATTCCACATTTGGGTTGAATTTGACAATTTCTTGGGTTGCCAAAATTTTGAAGTTTTTATGAAAGTTTTTGTCTTGACATGCCCTAGCCATTTCTTCATCAGTGATGCCATAATTAGTGTCAGAGTCATCACTAAGGTGTATAATATCTTTTTGTATGTTTTATGTGTTAGGGTGGAAGGTACTTGTGTGAGGTTGGCTGAATTTGAAGGAATGTGATTGTTCATCTTCGGGTGTGGTTGGTACACTTCCTCCTCTTGGTTGTATTGGCACAAATATAGGTTCAAATTTTAGACTCCATTAAACCATCCCATGTGTAGGGGAAGTGTTTGAAGGAAACCTCATAGTAGGTGCATTGTTTAAGGTTTGTTGTGTCATAGCTTGATTATGATGATCTTGCGGATACATGTTTAAGGGGTCTGCAAGTAAAGGTTGTGATGCCTCAATTTGGTCTTCGTCAAATGGTTGTTGGGTCTTCTTACTATTCTTCTATCATAGATGAGGTTTTGGTTGTGCTTGTGCCTCAAAAAAAAAAGTTTGATAAAGTTCCTCAAGTCTCTAAGATGGTTGTGTCCTAGTAAGTGCTGGCATGATACCTAAGAATGCAAATGCAATAGGGGAAAACCTAAATGGACTTTCTGCCTCCCAAGTGTGCATCTAAACTACCAACTATGCTTAGACAGTACCAAGTTTTCCCATGACATAGTCAGGGGTTTGAAGGTAGATAGTTGGTAATTAGGAGGTATGCAATGGGTTAACAGAGGTACTAGGGTGCCTAAAATGCAAATTTTGAGTGTTTTGAGTAATTTAGAGTGTTTTCTAAGGTCATGGGATGCAATGCAAGGTGTGGAAGTGTAGATTAGGGTTCTAGAACCAAGAATGAAACACCTAATTACCAAGTGCATCCTAAAACTACCAAGTTCATCCTAAAATAAAAACTATGCACTTGAAGTGTGCAATTTGTAAAATAGGGTTGCAGTTGGTAAAAGAGGTCAAACCTTGATAACTAAGATGTGGGTATGCAAGATATGAGTGTTTTTTGGATTTTTAAGTGTTTAGGGATGTTATGAAATGTGAGAAAATTCTAAATGAATTAGGATTTTGACATGAAAAGTGAAAATGTGCTAGGGATATTATGCAAATGCGAATGCAAGGTGCCGTTTTGAAGTTTGACTAGAGGAGATGAAAAAGACTCTAAGGTATGCAAAATGACAATTAGGGTTATGTTTTGGACTTGGTAAGGATGATAAAGGTTGATGTATGCAATATTTATTATGAAAAGGATTGTGTTCTAGGGTTGATAATGACGTTTAGGATATGCAAAATGAGGATAAGTGATCAAAAGGGCAATTTGGTTGATGGACACTTTGATAGGGTTTGGTAGTGGAAATGATGCTAGGATTTTGATCAATGAAAGATGAAGGGGATATAACACTAGGTAAAGCCAAAATGAAATTTAGGAATATTATTATGCTGATGATAGAGGTATATGCAAGGTTTTGATCTTGGGTGAAATCTTTACAAGGTATTAACATAAGAGTTTAACGTTATGATAATAGACTTTGGATTTTGACCAAAAAAGGAGAAAAAAATGATAAGATCAAAATGAAAAAGCCAAATATAACTTGAAATAGGTGGAATTTGACCAAAAAAAATGATAAAAGAAAATTATAAAATGACCATGGTCAAGATCCATCATCCGTTGACACAATGTGATACTCTAGAGTTCATACTTTTGTTTAGATTTTTGACTAAGTTCAAAGGTTTGGGGGGTTCAAAATGATGTTTTGGGGACTCAAAATGGTGGTGATGCTAAGAAAATATGCAATATGGACAATTCCTATGATGAAAAATGGGATTTTGGGTGCAAGATGTAGTTTTTGGGTCAAGTGTAGAATGAGGAGGTACAAAGACTCCTAGATGCAGTTTTGGGGCCCAAAATGGTCATGCAGGTGCCCAAGTGCACCCTAATAGTGTCAAGTATGATCAAATAGTACCAAATATGTCATTGATGTATTTGGAGCTAGTTTGGGTGTAGTTGGTAGTTTTTGGGTGCAATTGGTAAGTCAGGATGAAGGTTTGCTGATTCTGAGTGGTATGGTTGCAAAACTGATATGCCAGGAAGATAAGATGTTGGGGTTGATGTTATGATGGGTTGGGAGATTTAAAATAGAGGTTATGACCTAAGGAATGATTTCCTAAGTTAAAAAAATGAAGACTAGGTGATGTAGAATGTAGATCTGGGAAAGCTAATGCAAGGGGACCTAACCAGGTACCTAAAGACACAATTGAAGCCCCAAAATGTTATTTGGAATCCAAAATTAGGTTTGAGGACCATGAAGTGTGCCTAGATAGTGAAAAATGCATCAATGATGTAGTTGGTAGTTTCAGGATGTAGTTGGTAGTTTCAAGACACAGTTGGTAAACTGGACCAAAACTAAGGCAATTTTGGGAGTTATGTTTTCCAGATTGATCCTATAGAGAGGTAAACAATAGGGGATAGTGTTAAGAACAATATGAATGCTTAAAATGATGCTTAGGATACCTATAATGAGATTTAAAGTGTGAAAGATGATGGTTAGTTATGCAAAGATGCAAAATGGACAATGCAACATGCAAGTTTTGGGATTTGGAATGCAAAAACTAAGGGGGGTAAACTCAACACAAATGGATTCCATATGAAAGGTAATGGATACTAAATGAGGAATAAGATGTACAATATGAATTCTATATGATGCAATAATGAGGCCTAGACTAGGGTGAATGCAAGTGGAGTTTATGTAAGGATGAGATCTATGTTTTGCCAAGCACGTTTAGGAGCACAAGTCGCCATGTTTTCCAAGGTTTGAATGTGTTGAACCAAGGTCTGCAAAGTTTGGACAAAATTTGAAATGCTTTGACAATGTGTAATGTTTTTACAAGTGTTTTCAAGTTTCCAAGGTGTAAATTTGAATGTTGGCTTTTATCTTAATTAATGTTTCACACCCACGCAAGACACATTAAGACAAGAATAGCTGTTGTTAAAAGTGAACAAACACACCACAACCTAGGCTTTTAGGACTGTATCCAATGAATTCCTACTTGAAACAAATTTTAACCACACTTATCTAGAGTATAGAACCTAGGATCTTGGAACCACAGGCTCTCCTTACAGTGCACTCACTTCTCGGGGCTACCAAGATCCACTTCCCAAGGGGTATAACTTCTCAAGGGACTGTTGCCTCTACTAAGGACCACCAGAATGTAGGATGCCTTCACGAGCATGGGTGACCCCTTGAGCTAGTGGATAGAAAGGATTTTAGCCACTAAAACATAGTTTTTAGTAAGGGTATTACATTCGGCAAGTGAATGATAAACTTTCGCAAAAGGTCTCCTAGCCTCGAGAATCAAGGTTTGACGCACCACAGGGGTACTGGAGGAGAGCTATCACACAACAATACCACCGACATGACTTTCACCATAATCAAATTTTATATAGCAGCTAGAATGTTGACTTGGATTTTGGCCCATTACTGCTCTAAGGTTGTCCCCTGACATACCCAATATCGAGTATCTTGGTCCAAGGTAGGCCTCCTATAAAAGTTGAACGAATTTCTTTTACACCCAAGATCCATGAATGGCAAGGGGAGAGGATACATCCAATGTAACCCCCAGGGATTTAAACACTATAGACATGTTAGGCAGAAAAGAAAAAGGTCATTTTAAGCACCAAATGAAGTGTTATTTAATCTAAGAAAATCCACACACATGGTTTTAACAGACACACAAAGTCTTCAACAACATCCTAAAAAGCACGTATTAATAGTTTGTTAGGATCAAGTCTTCATCCAATGATTGCCACATGTTGAAAATAGACCATCAATAACACAAAATCATCTAAGCTATGTCCTAAAGAGTGGTAGAAACCTTAGATGTAGATTATGTGTTATGTGTGATGTGTTTCCTATGAACTAGGTGCACTCTAAGAGAGCAAACTATATCCCTAAAGGCCAAAATGGTTCAAAAAACCTCCAAGTGCACCCAAAAAATGTAGACTACATCAATGACATAGTTGGGGCCTAGTTGGTGGTTTTAGGACATAGTAGGGAGGTCAGGCGTAAAATGTGGGGAAATGGTGTCTGAATGAGACCTAGAAACTGCAAATTTTCAAAGTTACACTCCTAAGTGCACCCAAATAGTGCAGACTACGTCAATGATGTAGTTGGTAAATTTTGGATGTCATTGGTAAGTCAAAAATAGCAGAAAGAGGTTGGCTCCTAGACTCCTAAAACTACTCCTAGGGGTCCCAAGTGTGCCTTGATAGAGCAGAGTGCACCCTAGGATAGAAAGCTAACAAAATGCATAGAATGAAAGGATACAACATATTACTAGACCCCCTAATTAATCTAGGTGTGAAAAGGAAGAGAAGATAGTCATTATACCCTTCCAAGTGAACTCCTTCCTTGCACCTACAAGCACAAAACAAGAAAACCCAAGTTAGATAAGCATGTTCACATCGGGTTTACCAAATGTAGGAACTAGAAAATGGGCTAAATGCATAACATACTATGAGAAATCACAAACTAAATAAGCATACATTAGCACCCACTAGTCTACCATGAAACCCAAACTAATAAAGAAAACAAACAAAATTAAAACTCCCTTTTTTGTTTGTAGCTCCCATGTCCTTTCTTCTCCAAATGTTGTAGCTCCAAAGTTGCCTATAGTGCACAAAAAATTGAAGAAAAAGTCTATGATATGGATAATGCCATGAGAATACTTGAACTGTGATTTTAGTGTAAGAGCAACAATGCAAAATGAAAAGAAGCTAGGGACTCAAAGACTCAAGAATTAGGACTAGAAATGAGAGATAGAATGCTCATTTTATAATGGGCATGGAGGGTGAGAGCATTGGATTTTTCACCCTTAGATATGCGATGTGGCAAGAGATTCCTTTGAGAATCCATGATGCATATGAAAAAAGATGACAAATCTAAGATTCTATGATACATGGAAGTCAAACTTGCTAAATGTGGAAGAGAATCTATGACACATCATAAGACACCTCAACCCACTTAAAGCCAAGAATCTATGAAAAATAAGCCAAATATGGACGTGAATAAGAGAATAAGAATATCTAATTATGACATATTTTATTCAAGTGTTGAAGGAGAATCCATGAGGTGTCATATCCAAGTGTCATGATGATGTCAATATTTTATGGAATATTTGAATTAAAATCCTTTATTCCACAAAATAGAAATTAGTAAAAATAGAGTTAGTGGATGAAAATTTGACTTAGGAAATTGAGAATTTCAATGGATTGTGAATGATGAATCAATTAACTAATAAAATTAATTAATTAAGGATGAAAATTAGGAAGAATAATTAGTAAGAAGGATAGGATTAAATTATGGGTTATTTAATCCTATAGAGAAAATTAGTAAATGATTGGTCAAATTGATTAAATAAATGTGACTATGTTCTTTGATAAAAATGTAATGATAATGGATATCAAATAAGATGATGATAGGTAGACCAAAGCCATGGTTAGATTGATTGATTGAAATTGATAACATGTTAAGGACATATGACATGAATTGATTGATATGTAACATTTAACCAACATTGTAAATGCTACAAGATCGAGGTTGATTGATAAGGTTGATCTTAATAACATTGATAGACATTGTCAATATTATTGAAATGGTTGATAATGACATGATCCAACATTGAAAGCCTCAAAAATGTCAAAGATTTAATGACATGGATGATAGTTTGACCTAACATTGAGAGCCATGATAGCACTAAGGTCAGATTGATAAGATTGATAGGTTGATAGGTTTCCAAGGCACTGAAAGCCACAACAATACCTAGGATCAGATAAATGATGATTGATTTGGGATGTTTGATATGTTTTAGGTTTATTAGGACTGATTTCAAGTGATTCTGAGTTGATTTGGGGTGATTTAGAGTTGATATGAAATGGTTTCAAAATGATATAAAGTTGATGTGAAAAAGGATACAAATGATGAAATATGATCAATTTTGGCATGAATGGGACAAATTAGTATGAAGAAGTGATGAAACCATAGATGCAAACCATTTTTGAGTGTCTATAGTAACATATCATCATGATAATGATTTGATCATGTTTCTATAGTACTCCCCCATAGGAACATCATCAACATTCATGCTTCCAACAAGTGCTAACCATAGGATCAAGACTAAGACATTCTAATAGGTGAATCAATAAAAATCTCTTAACAGAGTATTCCTAACAGGCTTTAGTAAATCCTTTAACATGGTGCTTACTTTATTTTAGGTTAAATTCCTTTAACTAGGCACACTTTTAGTAGGGTGTTGAAATCCTTTAATAGCGTAAGATCTAATAATCTTTGTAATCCTTTAACATGATTGACCTTTCATAGGTAGATCATAATTTATGATCAAAAATTTTCTAACCATAATTGGCTACACTTTACAACTATAGTAATGAAGATTTGTGGGTGTCATCCTCACCCCAATTTTACATTCTCATTGGTTGGTTTCTGGGTAATCATATCTTGTGTCATATGTGTTATTGATTTCATGGTATGGATGAAGATGTGTAGTTAGCTATTTCAATTTACATGCATATTATGAGATGGATGTGTGGTGAATGTTTTATGGGTTAAAGTTTTAAAGTAACTAATTCACCCCCTCCCCCTAGTATTTAGTTTCCCATTTTTATTTCCAACATTAGTAGCCTCCCTTTCCATTTGACTAGATACTCTTCATATATTTTGTTCCTTATGCTTCTTCCATCATGATTGTCCAATATCTCCTCAATCTCCTTTGTTGCTACTGGAATAATCCATTATGCTTCTGTGAACTCATCTTTAGTACTTGCTTCATAATATTATTTCAAATTTAAAATGTTGAGTAATGGTGAAATATTCAAAAAAGCAACCAACTCTACTTTATTGACATTTCAAGAACCATATTATTTAGTAGTTTGCATGATCCAAACTTCTTCTTTTCATCTTATTATATCACCCAATTGACATATCTCCTTCCTCAAACAAATCATGACTTTATCTCCAATTTAGAATTTCTTATATCTCCTTTTCACATCTTCTGTAGCCTTATACTATGTATTCATCCTTATGATTTTATTCCTCACTTCCTTATGGATGTTCTTCAAATGTTCAACAAAATCCTCTAGTTCATCACTACTAATGTCTTCTTTATCCAAATCCCTTAATTTAAAATCATTTTTAGGATCTCTCTCATATACAATTTGGAATGGTGATTTAGTAGTACTCATTTTCACATAATTATCGTATGCAAATTTTGGCTATGGTAAAATAAAATCCAATCCTTTTTGACTTATCTACAACAAAGCATCTCAACAAGTTCCCCAAACTATCATTCACAACTTCTATTTGTTCATCAATCTATGTATGATGTAATGAATTTAACTTTAAATCTATCTTCATCTTCTTCCACAATGTTAACTAGAAATAGCCAACAAACTTGGTATCTCGATAAGAAACTATGCTCTTTAGAAGACCATGTAGTCTAACCACTTCTATGGAAAAAAAAACTCTACCACATGAACATCATAAGTAGTCTTCTTATAGAGGATAAAATGTTCCATATTTGAAATCCTATCAACCACCACAAAGATTAAATCATGCCCTTGATGAGTCCTTAGTAAATCAACAAACAAATCCATAATGACATCCTCCCACAACTTCTATGGGATAGGTAATGAATGATACACCCCCATATTTTTCTTCACTCCCTTTTCCAAATGACATACTTTACAACTTTGTACACAATTTTTAACATCTTTTTAAACTATGGCCATCAATAATTCTCACCAACCACCAATTTTCTATTCTGCTTCTCTTTGATGAGAGTCTCACTCATGGAACTTATTAGAGTTGATAATTAACTTCCTTTGAACAACATACCATCCTGGATTATAAAATATAACCACTTTGTCTTGTCAAGTGTAACATGTCTTGTGCAAGCTTTCCAAGCTTCACCATATCAAGATCCTTAGAATAAAAATTCTAGAGTTTCTTGAACCCAACCACCTGAATCTAAACCTTTTTAAGAAAATGTTGTCTCTTACTAATATAATCTGCAACTCTGTTAGACTTACCACTCCTCTATTTCAATAAAAATGTATAACTTTGCAAAAAATGAACCCATTTCAGATTCATTTTGTTTAATTTTTCTGAATTATTTAAATATAGCAAAGCTTGATGTTTAATATAGAAAATAAACTCCTTAGGAAGAAGATAGTTTCTCCACTTCTTCAATGTTTGAACTATAGCATAATTATTTTGAACATTAACATAATATTTTTCCTTTTGCATCAACTTAATTCTCACTAAAATAAGCATCAATTCTACCTTTTTGACTCAAAACAACACCTATTGTATTGGTACTAACTCTTATTTGCTCCTACTATCCATTTAAACTCTTTTTGACCCCCTCCCATTAATTTAGTTAAGGATCCACAAACACTGCTACAACCTTTGATAAACTTTCTATAAAGGCTATCCAAACCATGTAAATATCTTACCTCTATAGTACTCCTTGGAGTAGGCCATTCAAGGATAGCCTTCACTTCTAAAGGTCCATTTGCAGGCCTAATGATAAATATACAAATACTAGGTATACCAGCTATTTCTTCACAAAAAAATGATTCTTCAAATTTATCAACCACTTTTCTTTTCTCAACTTCTAAAATATGTTACAATTTATTATATGTTCCTCCATTTTCTTACTAAATATCAGAATATAATATAGGTAAAAAATAAAAAACCTACCCATAAATTCCTTCAACACCTCATTCATTGGTTTCATGAAAGTACTCAATGCATTGGTTAGCCCAAAAAACATGAATAACTGCTCATACAATCCTTCCTTTGTCTTAAAGTCAGGATTCCTTTCATATTATTCTCTAATTTGAATATAATGGTACCTAATCTTTAGGTCTGTTGGCGCTCAAAATTGAGTTCCCATTTTGAGTGTCCATTTAAAATTTTGAGAGAATTGAGCCCTATAAATTATTTTAAATGAGATTGTACCCGACTATACCTTTGAGGCCCCTAAGGTGTTTAATGCTTCTAGCACCTTGCATTTAGCCTGTCTAAGTGTTTCATGAAGTTAAATTGAGATTTTGAGCCTTCCCGTGAAGTCTTGTTTTAAGCAATTATCAAATTTGCATTTTCACCTGAGTGTCAAACAACGATAGGAGGCTGTGTTTGTCATTGAATATCTTGCACCGAAAAATGTTTTGTGAATTTCCACTTTGGGAGTGTCTAGTTCCATACCCAAGAACCTATGTTTCAGATTTTGAGTCATTTTGAATCTGTTTGACTAGGTTTTGAATCCCTCAAAGTTGGTCATTTAAATTTGTCATGCTGATGCACTTTGCTCACATTTCTAGGAAGCCCTGTTTGATGTGTTATAACTTTGACCCAATTGACCAAAATCTTGAATTTTTTTTTTTGCGTTGGATTATAGACATCAAATACTTGTTATGTATCAATTTTTAAGTCTTGAAAAATCTGTTTGATCGGTTTTCAAACGTGATTCCAAATGCAATTTGTAACTTTTTATTGGTGTCAGCATTTGTAGATTTGTCAGTACCCCTATTCTTGGCATTATAACTCCTAATCCATGATTGGAGAGATCAAATGGATTGTACCACTATGTTTTCCTCTAAAAACACTTTAAGTGTGTTAGTTTGCAAGTCTTGATGAATCCATCTGTACACTTTTCCAGGTCCATTCCATTTGCAAAAAATCACATTTCAGACATTGTTTCCAATCAATAATTTTGAGTAGCCCATTTTGACTGTTTGCCAAATGCGTCTTGTTATTCATCATGAGCCCAAATTACAGATCCACAATGCCCTCATGATAGAGAACCAACACCTTAGTTTTGGTTTTCCCAAGTACCCATTTGTCTAGTTTTCTAGGCCATTTTCAAATGCACTTTCTAGTTTTCTAACATGCTTATCTGCAGGTGAATTTAAGTTGGCAACTTCGGAGGTCAATATCATTCGACCTTGATGTCATCGTGCAATGAGATCTGGTAGGTCTATTGAACATGTTAGAGAGATTGAGTTTCAGAGTTTTGTCAGATGTTTGAGTCAATTTTTAAAGCTAGGCAACATGCCTCCTAATAAAGATTTCATAGTGATGCAAAAATGATTTAAAATGAGTTTCTATGGTGTGTTTGTCTTCAAATTTGGTTTCCAAATAGTTCAAGGAGATTATTGGATTAGTTTACATATCAGTTTCTTGGAAACAATTTTTTTTTTATAGACGGACCCACTTTGGGGTCTAACTAATTACATCAAATTAAAGAAGAGGCTGAGAAAATTGAAATTTTTGAAAGGGAAACTTACAATGCAAATTAAGTGTGTTTGAAATAATGTTTCTCAAATTCCTTATGAAAGGAAATTAGTGTCACTTAAAACATCAATAGTGGGAAAAGATAAAGCTTTTCCACTTTACATATGGAGGTGATTAAGGCGAAGTTTTAAGATGAACAAGGTGTAACCTTTAATGCAGGTAGTCTCCATAATTGCACTAATAGAAAAATAGCATCTGTATGTGGAATATCGCCATGTGTGCAATTTAGGGATCTCTATTGCAAAAACCAAACCGCAGGCCAAAGAAGGGTACAAAGAGCCCCCTGTGGGAAATAAAACACCATCCTTGGCAACAAGATATAGTTTTATAAAGAGAAGCCTCATCAATATATTTGAAATCAGGCAGAAGCTCACGCAATGGAGAGAAGGCCATCCGTAATGAGCTCTAAAGACACAAGGTCACAATTTTTGGGTGGTGACGTCAAGAAAGCCAATTTTACATATGAACTCTGCTACTACACAAACATTGGCCACAAATATGAAATGTTAGGCCATCACAATGTCCTTTGACTAAATAACAATCCCTCTTGCAATCACTAGGCTACCCTTCACATAGATTTTTGCATTTTGCATCAAAATCCTAACACTGAGCTACCCCTTGCGTAGATTTAGTGTAGGTCATTATTTAGAATTAGAATTAGAATTTCAAATGGAACTCCTCATGCACAACAAGCATAAGTTGTCCATGGTGGCAGCAAAGGAATGTGAGGACATTTGGAGGTGCAGGGGCATCCATTAACAGAGAGGCTCCACACTGAGCATGGGAGATCCAAACACAAGGGAGACATGATGAAAGCCATGTAGATAAGCAAGCAGACTCACTTACACAGAGTTGCATTCCACGCAGGGGAGAGGGAGTTGCATTTTATGCAGATGAAGTTACATTTCATGTGAGCAACATCCACACAAGCAGAGTATGAGGGGTCAAAGATCAAGCAAGGACTCACATTTTAAAAGGAATAGAGAAGCTGGCTTGAAAGTAGAAGGAAGTCAGCAAATTTTGGAGTAGGGGAGGGCAGAAAAGAAATGGCTAGTGTTAAAAGGAAAACCCTACATGCTCACATTCCTCCATCCACGCACAACACATAGTCATGGTTTCCTGCTTTGTGCATTTCTTTTGAGTGCAAAGTTTTACATGCTTCTCCCTACACATCTCATGTTTGAAATGCACTGACACCATCATAGATTAAATAAAAACATGAGTAAACATGATGAACATGCGCTAAGTAAGAAAGATGTTCACTCACAGCCATAGCAAGGAACAAGGGACAATTTTCATTTTTTATCCCACATTCTTAGTGGGTAATACTTTTGAAGTCTTTAAATATAACTCTACACCACATCCATTGTGTCTAAAGACAAAGTACTTTTTGTGGAGGCCGTGAGTGATGAAGTGGGACCTGACCTAGGTGAGGTGGACTGATGTTAGCATGACAAGGAAAAATTTTAAACAAAATAACTAATGCAATGATGTGGTGCCCAAATCTAGATGCGACGAGATGCTGACACATGGACAATCCTACGGTTGTCACTATGTCACCAAGGGAAGTTGCTTGCTTGATAGCCATAGCGACATAGCGACCAAGGTAGGTGGAGCTAACATGGTGATGAGTGGGCATAGATCTAGCAGTTGGTAGATGATGAGGTGTTGATGTGGCATCCAAGTGTTGAGATCGTGACACGTGTAAGATCATGTGGATGTCACTATCTCGTCAAGCAAAGATGCACACTAGTTAGCCATAGTGAGATAGCAATGCTATTGTGGCAGGGATGATGTGGTGGTGATGTAGAGTTCTTGAACAACCACAAGGTTCCATGTGGCATAGATTTTGAGGTAATTATGATGTGGCGAGCAGGTCTAGAGACACACCAGATCATGCTATTGGTAGATCTAAGGGTTCTCGTTAACTCGCTATAAGAAAGTTGCAGGGAAGATAACATGGCGAAGTAGTGAGAAGACAACACGTGGCACTGATGAGGATGTCTAGTCAGAATGTGACATGTGGCATTGCTCAAGTTTGAGCCAATCAGAATATGACACGTGGCAATGATGGTCAAACCATGTTTGACCCATATTGAAACTTGTGGGGAAAATTTCAAGAGGTTTTAAAAAGTTATTTTTTAGACATTTTTCTCAAATGTATGTGTCAAGGTCATTTAAATAATTTTTGGAACTTTTGTATAGTTTAAACTTTGTAAAGGTTTAAATTTTTGCAAAATATATGCCATGGAGCCATGAATGGAGACATGAACTTCAGAGGGCCATATCTGGGGTGATTTTTATCAAAAATGGTCACTTCAATATACCACCAAAATTGAGAAAATTTGAATTTTCTAAATATGAAGTCAGATTGTGCACATGTACTTATTGGTTCGTGTTATAGACCAATTTGTGAAATCTGGGGTATTAACAATGGAATAACTAGATTTCATCATGAAGCGTCAAGATTAGTTATAGGGTGGTTTTGAAGACTTTTTGGAATCTGAATGTGAAGAAAATCAAGCCAAATTAGTTTTCTTGCATTCTACAAGCCATTTTCAATTGATTTGTTACTTTTACTGAGTTCAATTTTACACCAAAATTAGTTACATTTTCATCATCAAATTTCTGAGATATTTTAATGCCTTTGAGAGCCAAAATGAAGGGATTTGATTTTCAATTATAGAGAGAAGTTAGAGAGAGGCTTTTTCTCTTCTTGGGAAGGAATTCTAAGGGTACACATGTCAATTGTAGATTCAATCCGAGAATTCACTTCTTCCTATATATCTCTCATTCTTTCTCATTGTAAGGGTTCCAGTTTTTTGTGACTGGGAAACCAGTAGGTTCCATTCCTTTGGAAAAAATTGGCACATTACTATGATACCAAGGTTTTTGGATCCAATTCTTGATGCATTCCCATGATTGTGACCACATTCTTCAGCAAATTTCTCTTGTATGAACAATAGTAGGATGGTTAATACAACAAGTTCTAATATGTTAGGTTTCTCTGTGTTTTCATTTCATGCATATGGTTGTATTGTTTCAAAGAGATTAATACAAAGAACTTTAGGATTTCATCAATTTCATCTTGAATCTTGTCTCCTCTCTTAGTAAGCTTCAATGTTTTATGATCCTTGAACAAAGAGCCTAGGTCATAGTTGTAGTCCCTTAAAGTTGTATGATGTTTTATTGTTGTTTATAACTCAAGGGGTTGTGTAAATGCTTCAGTAAATCAATAGGGTTACAATTTTATTAAGGCGGATATTAGGTAAGAATGAGGTTTAGATTGAGCACAGATGTCTATTTACAAGTTAAATAGATAGATTAAATATCTGAATATATGTATAAGTATCAGATATCCATATGCATGCATTTGATTCATGGATTTGCCCAATGGATTAGACATTGATCAGCTACAGGATCATTAATTTCTTACTGCTACATATCTAAGGGTTTGTTGAAATCAACATTATTAATCAAAGTGTTTTCACCTTTCCTGTTGAAGGACTTACCCTCACTCAACTTGTGAATATTCTAGATTTACATTTAGCTATTGTAGATCTGTGTCATTTCATGAGTTACTAGGAGATATAAGGGTTTCATCTGCTTAATAGATTCAGGGATATGTTTTGTACTGGTATGATATTGGTTGAATCTTAGGTCTACCCACCTAGGTTTAGTAGATCCTAAAGTAGAAGAAGGGTCATGCCTTATAGTTGGCCTGTTGTCAGAAATGGCATGTTGAAAATGGGATTTAGTTGCCCCTAGATATGTCAATTTCTTAGTGAGGTAATTGAAAACCCTCCAGCATTTTCAAATACCAGCAAGGTCTATCTTTGAGAAATGCACATCTCCACTCCAAATGTTGACAATATCATCCATTTAGAGAAATAGAAATCTACAAGTGATTGTGATCTTGTTGATAGCCCGAGAATCTATACATGCCCTTTATTCTTCATTCTTTTTTTTGTTATAATAGTTAGAATAACTAAGAAGTGTGGGCGGGGGGGGGGGGGGGGGGGGGGGTGTTGAATAAGTTATCCAAGGTTTAGGTGCACCAATTGAACAAATGAATACATAAAAAACTTCATATCTTAACATCTATTAGCTTGGTGTTAGTGAACAGATTGTCCTTTGAGAAAATGCATGTAAATCGGACCCTGAATGCCCAAGTGAAAGAACAAATTGGCACCAATAGTTGGATAGATTATCATTGGATTGATAACCTTCCTTTGAATTTTACTAGGTATAGCTCCCCATGTGAGATATTAAATGAATTAGTTATAAGTACTTTTAACTAGAAAGCACAAAAGGATATCAAGCATCTATCCATAAATACAACGTAGATGCAAGAACCTAATAACTACAAGAAAAGAAATGGAAAATGATACAAAGCCCATTCACCCTAACATGTTACAAAGGATTAAGTTAAGAAACACATTATCCATCTTCTTGAGAAAGTACAAAAACAAAGCTATGGAGATGTAACAACATATTTCAGAGAAAACTAAAGTGACACAAAGATCACGATTAGTGGAAAGTAGATTGCTCAAACTCTAAGTTTTGACATACAATTGACTTTCAAGTCTCCCTTCTCTAAAAGCATAAAGATTCATTTTCTATTACAATCACCATTAATGAAATATAAAGCTTTACTCTACATTTCAAACAAAACATAGCTCTCTTGCTTTCTAACACCTGCAGTTTAGAAAGAAAGAAAGGAAATCCTAGCTCTGCTCCCCATAACCTTCACAAGAAAATGGACTAATTTTTAAAATAATCTAGAGAAATTTCCCTCTATGTTGTAGCACCAAGTTTGCAGTCCTAGAGAGGAAAGATGGAAACCCCTACCTTCTTCTCCACTCAATTAAATAGAATTCATTAAAAGTCCCATTTTGGAATTTTGTAATTGTCTCTTGTTGTTGATTCTTTTCACATTCTCTTAGATTTTTTATTTTCCCCCTTTTTGGTTCCTTTATTAAGGTTTATTTTTTCTAAACCATTCCCATGACTCCTCAACTTTTATCTCTGTAAGATCAAATCATCTTCAGTTACCAAAACTGATTCTTGAAATTGTCCATTTTTACTATCAGGTTGTCATCTACTTTTTTTTTAATCTTCATATGATATTTAAATAACATTACCCACTAAAGATAGTATAATGTTTATTAGAACATTATAATATTATTTTCTTCTTTCCCAATCTTCATTCATGAACACTTATCATTATATACCATTGGGCAACCTTTAAATGTAGATTATTAAATCATATGAGTTGCGGGACTGGAAGCATTTCCTCAAAATGAATCATCAAATTGTTCAACACACCAATTGTGCATGATAAGCATACTCAAGCTCCTCTTCAATATGAATGAATATCTACTCCTTTTATTTGTACAGACTCAATCTTTTGTGGTGTCAGACATCTTCATGGCTTAGGTTTGTAGTTTATCACACCATTTATGTGCTTTGTTGATGTCAGCCTTCAATATCTATGAGGAATATATTGAATTAAAACTCAATTTCTAGCTTTTCAGATGCTTTCACTGCCAAACAAGGTTTCTAAATATATCTGAGCATGTTATATGTTCAAGCACTATATTAGATTGTTTTTTCTCGAGTTTTGTTTCATCTCCTGCCCATGATGATTGGTTTTGAGAAACTGATCCAATTAGATGGATGGGTATTGGTAGATTCTATGTCATATAATTCTATTTTTGAGTGCCCAATAAAACCATGGGCCATCCTTTCCCTTGGTGTGTCCATAGTTCTTCATTTCCCTATACTCGCATCACCATTTCTACCCACAAAACCTAATCCAATTATCGGTGATTTACATTTTAAGTGTGCTATTTGAGGGAAGCATAGAGTCTCATTGGTTCTACATTTAACTCACATGGCAATAGATGATCCCACCATCCAAGGTTCCATATTCACCAGTCATACTTACATGTATCAGGTTTGAAGGAAAGTTAATTCAAACATCAGGGGGTTTTATTCTTCATCTTCAGCTGCTATAGTCAAACCAAATCACAAAAGAATGTTCAAAACCTTATATCACCATTCAACTTTGAGACTCTTTGATGGTCAGGTGCTAATGTCATTATCTTAGGCAAAAGTCACTCTTAATCCTTTATTACTACAAATGTCTTCATGGGTAGGACTGGTGGCATATATAGATGTATCAACACGACTCCCCAAATGTTAGTGCCAACCTTCCCAAAGCATAACACATGCATATATATTTTTGAATTTCTCCATTTTGATGGATTTGGGTATGCTACAGGTTCTTCACATATTGGATAAGGAGGTTCAAGTTTGGGATGGCCTCTAAAAAAAAAAGATAGCCAAGACTATGTGCTCTTTGTGAGATTGAATCCACAAGAAATTTGCAATATATTAATAGCTTGACTAAAATTTACTCTTGTTGGTTCAAGATAATCAAACTCATTACCAAGACCCAATTTCCCTCCTGATATAACTATTGTATGCTTTCAACCACGTAAAATCTCTGAGACATGTGAATGTGTCAAGCTACTTTGGATTCTCTCTAGAAAAGGAGCTAAGTTTTTAGACTCAAGGCCAAGGCAAACATTTTCATTTGAACCCTATGTGTAAACATCTTCATTGGTTGTTATAACACATGTATGATATCCTCTACATGCAACTTTCTATGCAAATGGTAGGTCTTTTACGTGAGATGGTATAGATGAATCCTTGTATACCCCAAACCTTCCTTGACCAAATGCAAGATCACTACCATTAACATCAATACATGTAGAATGTGTAAATCTAGTAGCAATCCTATGAACATCTGAGTATATCTTATTCCAAAATTTACTCCTAGTTGTCCATAATCATTCAAACCAATTGCGAGGACACACCCTTGTTTGGATTGTCACATTCACCAAATTGAAGGTACTACAATGATCTATTGATGAGAACTCTATAATGGACGGCTGGGATTCTCCCTCATGGCTGAGCTCAGGCCATTAGCTTTGCCTCATGCATCTAATTGTTTTTAGGAACTTGGGGTTCTCACATACAAATGTAAATGTGGGTAAAAAATATTCCTAATAGAATATAAACATCTACAATATTTATTGATTACACATATTCTTTTATGTTAATTGCATTTACTTAGTATGCCCAATTATCATTATGGACTCATATATCCATGAGCTCAAGATGATGAATGCTAATTTCCTTTATGTTAAACAATTCCTTTTAACATACTTTCTCATGATGAGATCCAAGCCACCTTGAATATAGACATGGTGCTCCACTGAACATATTCTACCATAGGTGAGTAATCTTGCAGGAGTTTGATCTTAGCTCTATATTTTTATTATTAGATGCTCAAAATTCAATGACCCTTCATGATATGAATTAAATCCCAAAATAAAGCTTGATTTCCTTTGATCCTCTCCTTCTTGATGGATGGATCTTCTTTAATTAAATGCCTCCAAATTTACAATTTGACAATGATATCCCCAAACACTCGAGCTGAATTTTGAACCTTTGAAGCCTCTTGTGAAGTCATCTGAACTTGGATCAAATGATCCCTATACTTCTTCTGTAAATCAATAGAGTTTATAGTTTTGAGTTTGAGCCCTGATTTTGAATCTACATTTTAAACTAATTTGAACCATCAAACCAATTTGAACTACTTTGAACTTTAGTTTGAAGTGGCTCAAAAACTTTGCACTTGAAGTTTTAAAACCATGTTCATATTGGGTGCTAATAGAGGCTCTAATTGTGGGATTGATTTTGATGCAAAAATAGAGAACTCCAGTAATCTCTAGCAAAGATGAGTTCCTTAACCATTGGGAAAATAGAGTTGATAAGAAAAGAAGACTAGGAGCTACATGCAGAGAGGGAAAAGGGGAGCAAGGCAAACCAACAAACCAAGACTGACAACAAACACCTAAACTACTAGCAAGAATGAGGCTTGCACATTATTCCAAACTACCAAAACACACAAAAAAAAATTATTTACAATATTTACAAAGGTAGGAAGAAGACCTACCATAAAGATTGAAAGAAATAAGAAGTTAAGTGAATCCATTTACTGGTTGAGAGAAATAGGAGCCTTTTTGAATTAGCAAAGTGTACCTCAATGGAACAACTTCAAACTATAACTTGATGATGACTCATTCAATACCAAAGTTCAAATTGAAAAAACACATGTATATGTTGATCCAACTATCTTTTCCAAAAAGCCATAACTCATCATAGTACTCATCTTCACTTAAGAATTGATCTTTCACATTCACAGGGTTAGATTCCACTTCAAGCTGAAAAACATGAAATGAAGAAAGCTCAACGAGAGATGGTACATAATTCCTAAAACTACTATCATGAAGATTCAATTCTTGCACATGATCATGGTCAACTTACAGCCATAATGATGCCTCCTTCAACATAGGATCAACCCTTGGATATATGTCTTCTTCATTTCTTTCAAGGAACCAGCTGTCATCAAACATGCCATAAATTCAATCCCTTTCTCTTTCCTAGATGTCTTCATATATCTCAACATTTTTCTCACAATCTAAATCAGCAACGTTACACATAGATGGATGAAAAGAAAAATTGTCAATAAATGCTTCATTCTGAAACTGATTTGAACAAGTACTTGAGGCATCGTCAAAAAAATTATCTAGCTTGAGTGATGACAAGAATGTGCCTATGATTTCTTCTTCTTCATTGTGAATCACATTCCCCAACACATCAACTAAGTCACTGTTAGATTGAAAGTGAGCTTCATATTTCCTTGTTTCATCTAGAAATTCAGCAAAGGCGTCTTCATCCAGAGGTATCTTTTTCTCCTCTCTATGAAGAATTGAATTACCATCAAAAGAGTTGGTTTGAGAGAGATCTCCTAGCTAGAGATATAACAAGAATTCAGAAATGATTTCTTCTTGTTGATCAAGTGATGTCCCTCTCCCTACTTCAGTTGGATAATTTTCAAACTAAGTACTAATTTCAACATCTTCATAAGGAGAAAGAAGCTTTTCTTCATGTACTTTCACCTTATCATAGTTATATATTTCATCATCAAACTGAACAAATTTTTGAATGGACTAATCACTAGTTTTTAGGTATGAAGAATAATCTTCATTTTTCATAAAATTAGGAATTTCACTTTCAGGCAACATGTTATTGTGGATTCTTTCATCAAGAAGACCTTTCAAAGAAAGGTAATCAATATCAAAAGTGAAAGATTGAAAATTCGGAGGCAAGTTGTCTACTTTCTCATCAATAGGAAGTTCTAAAATGAGAAGACTATCAATATTCTTGAAACTGAAATTTTCAAGATGTGGGGAAAAAGATTTGAATGCATCTCCATTAATATCAGCATTATCTATAAGGTTTGTTGTTGCAATATCTCTAGAATGAAAATATTCAAGAAAAGGATCTTTTTCTACATTCTCATTCAAAGAACCAATACCCTCACAATCTTTTGTGACATTTAAAGATTCATTTTTAGACAAAACACCCCAAGAAAGCATTTCAATAGAATCTTTAGGCAAAGAACAGTCACCATGATCTTCTACTATAAAACTTTCTACATGAGATGAAGAAAGACCTTGAGATGAAATTTGAACATTATTGCTTACCCTTTCTCCATTGTTGGAACATATATTCCCATTCATTGAAGCTAGATCAACAGGAGGTTGGAGTAACCTTGGCTATACCTCTTGGTCATTCATGACAAGGAGATTGAGATACATGGGTGAGACTACGATAACGGGAGGTTCATCATCATCTACCTCCAGATGCTTCTTCAACTGAGCCACTTTCTCTTCATGGTTTTGCAAATCTTTCAACTTATGAAATCTTTTGTAGAGGCCTTTCCACAGTAGCTAAGAACTTGTATCATCTTCAAAGCTTATGTCTTTCTAGATACCCTTGGAAATAATTTCTCTAAATCTATCCACAAATTCACATAACGCTTTATCTTCAATTTGACAAAGCTCTAGGAGAGAAGGGTCTAGCCTTGGTTTTCTCATGACTTCCATATCTGGCATGGTCGTTGTATAGAGTCACCAATCTCCTACACACAGAGATAATTAAAAATCTAAGGAAGAAAATGTTAGGCACTTAAATCTTTGATTCGATTCCCTAGCAGAGTCACCAAAAATTTGTTAGTGAATAGATTGTCCTTCGAGAAAATGCATGCAAATCGGACCCTAAATGCCCAAGTGAAAGAACAAGTCACCACCAATAGTTGGATAGGTTATCATTAGATTGATAACCTTCCTCTAAAATTTACTGGGTATAGCTCCCCATGTGAGATATTCAATGAATTAGTTATAAGTACTTTTAACTAGAAAGCACAAAAGGATATCAAGCATCTATCCATAAATACAATGTAGATGCGAGAACCTAATAACTACAAGAAAAGAAATGGCAAATGATACAAAGAAAATTCACCCTAACATGTTACAAAGGATGAAGTTAAGAAACACATTATCCATATTCTTGAGAAAGTACAAAAACAAAGCTATGGAGATGTAACAACATATTTCAGAGAAAACTAAAGTGACACAAAGATCATGATTAGAGGAAAGTAGATTGCTCAAACTCTAAGTTTTGACATACAATTGACTTTCAAGTCTCCCTTCTCTAGAAGCATAAAGATGCATTTGCTATTACAATCACCATTAATTAAATCTAAAGCTTTACTCTACATTTCAAACAAAACAAAACTCTCTTGTTTTCTAACACCCACAATTTAGAAAGAAAGAAAGGAAATCTTGGCTCTACTCCCCATAACCTTCAGAAGAAAATGGACTAATTTTTAAAATAATCTAGAGAAAATTTCCCTCTATGCTGTAGCACCAAGTCTGTAGTCCCGAAGAGGAAAGATGGAAACCCCTACCTTCTTCTCCACTCAATTAAATAGAATTATGTAAAAGTCCCATTTTGGAATTCTATAACTATCTCTTGTTGGTTGGTTCTTTTCACATTCTCCAGGAATTTTTATCTTTTTTTTTCCCCTTTTTTGGTTCCCTTATTAAAGTTTTTTTTTTCTAAACCATTCCCATGACTCCTCAACTTTTATCTTTGTATGATCAAATCATCTTCAGTTACCAAAATTGATTCTTGAAATTGCCCCTTTTTTTTGTCAGGTTGTCATCTGCTTTTTTCTATCTTCATATGATATTTAAATAATATTATACCACTAAAGATGATATAATGTTTGATTAAAACTTTATAATATTATTTTCTTCTTTCCCAATCTTCATTCACAAACACCTGTCATTATATACCACTCGACAACCTTTAAATGTAGATTATTAAATCATATGAGTTGTTGGAATGGAAGCATTTCCTCAAAATGAATCATCAAATCATTCAATACACCAATTATGCATGATAAGCATACTTGAGCTCCTCTTCAATATGAATGAATAGCTATTACTTTTATTTTTACAGACTCAATCTTTTGTGGTATCAAACATCTTCATGGCTCAGGTTTGTAGTTTATCACACCATTTCTGTGCTTTGTTGATGTCAGCCTTCAATATTTGTGAGGAATATATTTACTTAGAACTCAATTTTTGGCTTTTTATATGATTTTGATGTCAAAAAAGGTTTCTAAATATATCTAAGCATGTTATACATTTGGGCACTATATTAGATTGTTTGCTCTCAAGTTTTGTTTTATCTCCTGCCCATGATGATTGGTTTTGAGAAGCTGATCCAATTAGATGGATGGGTATTGGTAGATCCTATGTCCTATAAGGCTATTTTTGAGTGGCCAATAAAAAAATGGGCCATCCTTTCTCTTGGTGTGTCCACAGTTCTTCATTCCCGTGTACTCGTATCACAATTTCTGCCAATAAAACCTGATCCAATTGTCAATGATTTACATTTTAAGCATTTTATTTGAGGGAAGCATAGAGTCTCATTGTTTTTGTATTTAACTCGCACTATAATAGATGATCCCACCATCCAAGGTTCCATATTCACCAATCATACTTACACATATCAGGATTGAAGGAAAGTTAATTCAAACATCAGGGGGTTTTATTCTTCATCTTCAGCTGCTACAGTCAAACCAAATCACAAAAGAACATTCAAAACCTTATATCACCATGTATCTTTGAGACTGTTTCATGGTTAGGTGCTGATTTCATTATCTCAGGAAAAAGCTGCTCTTAATCCTTTATTACTAAGAATGTCTTCATGGGTAGGACTGGTGGCATATATAGATGTATTAGCATGACTTCTTGAATGTTATTACCAACTTTCCCAAAGCATAACACATGCATATATATGTTTGAATTCCTCCATTTTTATGGATTTGGGTATGCTATAGGTTCTTCACATATTGGATAAGGAGGTTCAGGTTTGGGATGGCCTCAAAAAAAAAAAAACATAGCCAAGACTATGTGCTCTTTGTGAGATTGAATCCAGAAGAAATTTGTAGTATATTAAAAGCTTGACTAAAATTTACTCTTGTTGGTTCAAGATAATAAAACTCATTACCAAGACCCTATTGCCCTCCTGATATAACTGTTGTATGCTTTCAACCACGTAAAATCTCTGAGACATGTGAATGTATCAAGCTACTTTGGATTCTCTCTAGAAAAGGAGCTAAGTTTTTAGACTCAAGGCCAAGGCAACCATTTTCATTTGAACCCTATGTGTGAACATCTTCATTGGTTGTTATAACACATGTATAATAGCCTCTAATGCAACTTTTTGTGCAAATGGTAGGTCTTTTGTGTGAGATGGTACAGATGAATCCTTGTATACCCCAAACCTTCCTTGACCAAATGTAAGAATTCTGCCATTAACATCAATAGATGTAGAATGTGTAGATCTAGTAGCAATCCTATGAACATCTAAGTATATCTTCTTCCAAAAGGTACTCCTAGTTGTCCATAGTCATTCAAACCAATTGCAAGGACATACCCTTGTTTGGATTGTCACATTCACCAAACTGAAGGTACTACTGTGATCTATTGATGAAAACTCTACAATGGATGATTGGGATTCTCCCTCATGGCTAAGCTCAGGCCATTAGCTTTGCCTCTAAAATTGTGAATTATCCTCATGCGTCTAATTTTTGTCAACAACTTTGGGTTCTCACATGCAGATGTAAATGTGGGTAAAAATATTCCTGATGGAACATAAACATCTACAATATTTATTGATTACACACATATTATTTTATGTTAACCACATTTACTTAGTATGCCCAATCATCATTATGGACTCATATATCCATGAGCTCAATATGATGAATTTTAATTTCCTTTATGTTAAACCATGCCTTTCAACATACTTCTCATAATGAGATCCAAGCCATCTCAAATATAGACATGGTGCCCCACTTAACATATTCTGCCATAGGTGAGTGATCTTGTAGGAGTTTGATTTGAGCTCTATATTTTTATTATTAGATGCTCAAAATTCATCAATCCTTCATGATTTGAATTAAATCCTAAAATAAAGCCCGATTGCCTTTGATCCTATCCTTCTTGATAGATGTATTTTCTTTAATTAAATGCCTCCAGATTTACAATCTGACAATGATATCAACAAACACCCGAGCTAAATTTTGAACCTGTGAAGCCTCTTGTGAATTCATCTAAACTTGGATTAAATGATCCCTATACTTCTACTCTGAATCAATAGAGTTGACAGTTTTGAGTTTGAGCCTTGATTCTGAATTTGCATGTTAAACCAATTTTGAACCATGAAACCACTTTGAACTACTTCAAACTTTAGTTCAAAGTGATTCAAAAACTCTGTGCTTGAAGTTTTAAGACCATGTTCATACTGGGTGCTAACACTTGGTCACTACAATAAACTTTTAGTAACATCAACTAGCATTCTACTATCCTAAATATAAAAAAATTGGTAGAATGTAAACATTGATAGTAAATCATCACAAATAACATCCACACAAGTTTGAAACTAGGATTTAACATGGAAACCTAATTTGTGAAAAATGACTAGTAATATTTTACCAATCTTTTTACTCTTTTGAAGTGAGCTCTGTTAGGAGGCAACACAATTAAAGGTTATAAATGTTCAAGTTCACAAGTGGGAAGATTTACTTCTGAGAGGGGGGGGGGGGGGGGGTGAATCAAAAGTAATAAACTTCAACCTCTAAAACCTTTTAACTAAAATCAATCACATGCATGTAACGTATCTAATTTACATGAAAGAAAAGATATAAATGAAAATAGATAACCCAAGATTTGATCACTCAGAAACTCTTCAAAATGAGAAGGTAAAACTGGGGTGAGGATGACACTGACAAATTATCACTGAAGTAATATGTAACTTGTCAAGGTTACAAATTTTTGACCATCATCAATGGTATGCCTTGTGAAAGGCCCACCCTATTAAAGGCTCTAACACTTTGTTAAAAGTGACCTATCTAAAGGATTTACAAACACTCACTTGGAATGTCACCCTATTAAAGGATTTACAATATGGCTATTAAACCAACCTATCTTCATAGGATTTTTATTCTCATAATACAATGGCTAGATATTATTGTAGAATGTGTTGACCTGATGACTTACAATCTTCAATTTTTGATTTTAGATCTTTGTTCTATCCAATCTGATCTGATCCTTCTTGATTTGATATGACTTTGTTCGAAGTGTTGATACTCTATTCTTGTTATCTGATGCTATAATTCTATCCTTCTTCTTCTAAGTCTTTTCACCCCTTTCACTTCCTTCAAACTTCACTAGTATTCACTTCTTGCATGCATTCCCTTCATGCATAGTCTCTCTCACACTCTACTGAATTATGGGGTTTTGACATCCTTAAAAAGGTTTCATAACTTAAGGTTAGGTATGAATCTATGATTGAGATTCATCCATTTTTCCTGCTCAAATCTTTCCATTTTTCTGATTGGTTACATGTTGATTCCATAGGGAATATAATAGATTTGATCTTATCTTTTAATCCTTCAAGATTCATCATATGTCGGCCCAAAAATGGTTTACATATGAGTTTGTGAGAGTACAAACTCTTATGCTAATTTTTTGTTATTCGACACTTACTAATTACTGATGCTTGACACATATAGGAATTTTGTCTTGCTCAACATCTATATGAATTTTGTCTTGCTAAGCATCTATAGTAATTTAGTCTTGCTCAACACCTATACTTTTCTCAACACATATGTTGGCTTGGCATTAATTTTCATTTGGCACTTGAAACTTGCTCGACACTATCTATCTACTCAGCATCTGAATAACTTGGCACCTATTTAATTTTTGGCTTAGCACGTATTGTAGCTCAACATCTATATTATACTCGGCATCAACTTAGAAATTTCTTAAGTGTGTTGACACTCAATTGTCAAAATGAATCTGAGACCAACAATCTACCCCTTTGACATGAGTGTCAAAAACACTTAACTAAACATTATGAATTTGATCTTTATGAGTATAATATACATCTTGTTCAACATATGTACAAAACTTCAAAACTATTCAAAATTTTGTGAAGATACCTCAAAATTTGTATCTCCCTTTGAGCTGATGTGCCTTTGTTGTATCCACAACTTCTCATGGTTGATTTGTCTCATGCTGATTATGCTTTCCCTTATCATTCTGCCTTATCTATCCTATTCTATTTGCTCTATTTTTGCTACCCCTTTCACACATCTTTCCTTGTAGTTATTGCATCATTTTGGGTTTATTATTTCTCAAAATTTATCTCCTTATCTCCCCCTTAGTTTTATCTCCTCAAAACTCAAAATAAAATAATTTTTATTTATCTCCCCCAAAATGTTATCTCCCCCTTTTTGATACTTATGTCAAAGGTTGTGTACATTAACTTAATACTTAGCCAAAAAGGATTTATTTACCTCCATGAAAATATTCAAAGTAGCATTGCAATTTTCTAGTGCAATTTCTAGTGCTTTAAGCTAGATGGCTATCTCAGCTGCAAGGTAAACTAGGCCTTCTAGTGTAGAAAGATTGAGGTCTTTCTTTAAAATATTCTCAGCATAGGCTAGTTCCTTCTACAAAAATTGCATGTGAGGGGTGATAGTAGATTGTATTTGTATCAATTTGGCCTTTATGTTTGCCTCATCTACTGTTAACATAGCTAATTCCTTCTGTGTGTAAAGTGTAGTAGCAAAATGCTTCTCACTCTGAGCTAGATCCTTGGGTAGCTAGATGCTTGATATTTTTAGGTTCCTCTCCAAGCTCATTATCTTTTGGCTGGTCTCTTGTGTGAAAATTGATGGATCACATAGCTTTGAGTACAATGAGAATATGCTCTCAAGTACTACTTTTACCTTTTCTATCTTTTTAGCCAGCTCCACCTGGGATAGTGCTATTTCACTTGATATTCATTTATTCACCTTCATTTGGAACTTCTGTTCAGACCATTCTAATAATTTTGCATCAGTGTCTAGGTTTTCATTCTATACCTTGTCCACTATATTGGATAATTTTTCCATAATTGGCTTGGTTTCATTAGGTACTTGCAAGCTAAATGCATCTAAAAAGATGTCTTTTATCTCTATCAACGCTTGCCTCTACTTGTACTCATTTCTGAGTATCTCTTGTTTCTTCTTCTTGTTTAGTGCCTCTTGTACTTCATTTATCTGATCTATATTTATAGTTTTATAGTCATACCTGGGAATGATTATCTCTTCATCAAGAGTAGGGTCTCCATATTGAATTACCCTTGCAACTTTGGTAGAGCTCAAGCCTTGGTGTTGAAACTTGAAGTGGTATTGTTTTAGTGCTTGACTGTTGTGTTGTTCCTATAGGGGTCTTTGCTATAGGAAAATTTATTAGTGTTTTTATTTCCTCTTGTTCTTTCTCCTTAGGGGTCTCCTCTTCTTCTATTCTTCCTTGATCAATTATTGTGATCTGAGGTGGTGCACCTTGTCCTTGTGTAGTAGGAACAGAGGTATCCTTCTATCCTGTTTCATCCTTTGCTTGATCCTCAGTAGTTGTTGTGTCTAGTACTATGGAATCAACCCTAGCTAGTGTGTCTTGTGTATCTTTCTCTTGGAGTTTTCCACTTGTAATTATTTGGATATTTGAAGGTGGTTCTTGTGGATTCACCTTCTCCTCTGTGATATCAGCCACAACTTTCTATAGTTCTTCACACTCACCAAGACTAGGTTAGTACGTAACTGTGATTATAGAGTAGTTTGGTGAAGGATATTTTTAAGGTCCTCTATAGTTAGTGGGTTCATGTTTTAACTAGAAGTTTTAGGAACATCCTATATAGTTATTGTATCTATGGGTGTGGGAGTTACATGTGGAGGACTTGCTGGTGGCAATTGTGTGTTTTACATAGTCTATTCTTGTTGCTGCACCTTAGCAGTTACCACATCAAACTTTTGTGTTTCCTTCTCCATTGTAACATTTTCCTTTTCTTTTTCTCCTTCTTCTTCCTTATCATTTTCCTCTTCTTATTCACCACTATTTCTTCCCTCAAAGGGATCTGCTTCTCCTTCTTTCATAGTTGTGAGCCCATAAATCAATTTCCACAGTTGTGTGAACTTTTTCAGAAAATCTTTAATTTTATTCTATAGTATACTAAAGGCTCTAGAATTGGGTGCAAATTTTCTCCCATGCTTCTTATTTGCTTTAGTAATTTTCCCTTTGGTGAGTTCAGGCATTACTCGAGCCAATTTTGACTCTCTTATTTCTTTTTCCATATTGAGGCAATAATGCCACTTATTTTCTATAATAGAATATAAATCATTAGGCATTGCATTGTCAAGTTCAAGTGGAGTGTTTTTGAACTTGGCCATCATAGTGTAAAACAATTCTTCCACTATGTTCTATTCTTCTCAACTTAACTTATTGAATTCAATGCCTTTTAAGCCTGATAAATCTGCATTATCTCTAATGTTATCACAAATATTTTCTAAATTAGATTTATTGGTGTGACTTACTACTTTGAATTGTCCATTATCATTAGACTCTATTCTTTCTTCATCTAATTTAGGAGGTGCCACATATTTCCTTCTCTACTTCTTCTGGGCTAGTCCTTCCTATTTAGTGGCCTTCTTCTTTTCTTGCTCCTTGGCCTTCTTTGATATGGCTCTTGTAATAGCCCTTGTTGTAGACTTTGCTAGGCTAGGCTTTACTATTTTCTTGCCTTTGGGTTGAGCTATAGGTTGGTTCTAAGCTTTCCTCTTCTTAGGCTTAGGCTTGGTAGGTGCTTCCATGGCTTCCTCTTCCTCCTTAGCACCTTCATGCTCTTCTACATCTTCTCCCATGCTTTGGGTTAATGCAAGTGGGCCTTGATCCTACTCTTCTTCATCTTCACCATCCTCTTCATCATCATCCTCACCTTTTGCAGTGTCTTCACCAAATCTTGCCTTAAGCTTCTTCACCAATTTGTCCTTTTTCTTCAAGGTTGAAGTAGTTTTCAATTCCATGTCCACCTTGGATCTTAGAACATCATAAGTGCCAAAGGGTTGGGCACTTTTATCTACTTCCTCTACAAGTAGAGCAGTGATTTCTACAAATGCCTCATCAATGTTGATTTCATATCCAAGTGGCCTTAGCCATCTTACCCTTGGTACTGCTGCTTGGATGTATGTGAAATTAGTGTCCACTAGAAAAAATATGTCATTAATGTTTTTCTCAACTAATGAAACAGGTATCTTGAGTCTCTATTTCATAGACTTCTTGAAGTCTTCAAAGTAGCTGCTCATTATGGTCTCAAAATTTACCCCCATCTACTCTATGTATTCATTGACCTATACTACTATTGACCTATTTTTTTTCTAGATTTTCTTTCCAAAAGAGGGGAATTCATTTTGAACATAGAAAAATGTGCATATCAAAATTGCTCCAAATTTGTATTGGGCTCCATTTGTTCTTCTTATAGCTCTCAAATTTTCCATTATCTATTGTAATTGCAATTTAGCTAGATCATAAGTATGATCCTTTTTGACAAGTTTGTAACCAACATCCACTACAATACAAGGAACACTATTGAGTTGACTTGATTGGTAAAATTTGTGGGATATGACTCTAACTACTAATTCAACAAGAGGATCTTTGATTGTGTCTATTGTCATCCCTCTCTTGTTTCATTTTGCCCTAATGTTCTTCTCTATCACTTCTTTAGAATCACTCCTTAAGGTTTTAGGCCATTCTAGGGTTGGATACCTGATCACCATATGTATAATTCTCTTGGATATTTTAATAGGTCCATCCTCCAACCAAAGGATTCCATCATGGATTTGACACAATACAATTCTAATCCATTCTATCTTGAACACAGTATGAAAATCTAGGGCATGGGTTAAGCCCTTCCTATCAACAATTTGAAATTCCTCCTTCAAAACTCCATTCTCACATAATTTATCATATGCCTTCCTGATTTCCATATCACCTATTGCACCAATCTTGCACTTATAACATCTTTGCACATCTTGCACCATCACCACTTTAGGTGGAATCATGGATAAAGCTATGAAAAGGTCATTTTTGTAAGAAACTTTAGGAATGGGTCTAGAATATGGCTGCTTAACTTCATTACTAACCAATTAGACTTCAAACAAATCCTTTTCCTATGGTTTTCTAGAGCTACAGGCCATTCCTACAATCTAGGGTTTTAACACATAGAAATAGCTTAACTGCATAGCTCAACACAAGTGTAAATACCTTAAAATCAATGAAATGACGCTAAAATCTTCACAAATGCTTCAATCTCTACTTGGAAACCATTTTAGCACTCTTCTTGCTCTTGTTTTGTATTCATGATGATGAAAAAGATTGAAAACATGACCTTATACCCTTCATTTGATAACATTTAATGCTTAGTGCATATATAGCTATCCACTCAGCTTCTTAAGTAATTCTACTTTACTTGGCTTCCATTGATTTCTAATTACTCGACATACACTAGAGTTTCCCTTACTCAGCTTCAATAAGAATTTCCCCTTGCTTGACATCCACTACTAGCTTGGCTACAAATCATCACTTGGTTTCTACTAACTTTGGTAGACAACTCAACAATAATGTGACAATTTTGAAGTTTTAACTTGCATCTTTATTCATGCTGATCTATCTTTTTCAGTACTGACTTAGTCTTAGAACTAATGTATGATAAAATATTTAAATATTAGTCCCACATACCTTCTTTTTCTAAGTTGGATGAAGTGTGACCACTTGACCTTTTAGGTGAAGTGATCCCTCCATTGGATATGCTACTTCCATCTTTTCTTTTCCATGTCCTACTCATTTCTCTTCTGATGTGTTCAACATTACCTTTTCCTTTTCCTTTGTTGAACTTTGAGTTGGGTGCCTTTGACCTAGTTGGGCAATAATTTCTAATGTGTCCAATCTTTAGAGAGCTAAAACAAGTGGTTTGACTTAGCCACCTATTGTAGTTGCCACTAAAGTGTGTTCTTATGTAGTTCTCTAGAATGTGTCCATATTCTTGACAATAGTGACAACTATGCCTAGTGTTGTAGTCCCAATTGTAGTGATGTCCATGACTATTTGACTTTTTTGGTTGGTCTAGTTTCCACATAGGCTTTGATCTAAACTCAAAAGCTCTATGTCCATACTTTTTACAATTGTATAGTGATCTTCAAATCTTGGTGTTTTGATGGTTCTACTCCTGCAATCATGTGCATGATGTCCTTACTTGTTGCACTTGTGATAGTGACCCATATTCTTAGGTTTGTCATGCTAATTAGAATTCTTGCTCCTGTACACATTAGATGTGTTAGGATAAACCACGGACAGAAATAAAAACTACATGCAAATATAACCAATAACAGAAAATAATAGAACACACAGAAATGAACACAAGGCACCAAGATTTAACGTGGTTCACCCAATCCCTGGGCTACGTCCACCAAACAGCAAGTCCGATCTTATTACAATCCAGTGATTACAACCTGATTACAATCCGTAATCCCTTACAGCTCAATACCGCCGCAAGAACCAATTTCGTATCACCACATATCAAAAATACCCAACCCTAAGCCCTTTTTATACAAGTATTAAACCGCTTTAGGGTTATAACATGTCGGCCATATGTCAGCCATAATATGTCGGCTACCATGTCGATGTCGGCTACTTCCAAAAAAAATTTTTTTCGGGGCGATGCCCCGAACCCCACTATTTATGAAGTATGTACAGTACTTTCCTGATCAGTCACCACAATCTAACAATCTCCCACTTGGGGACTGATCAGGCTCCACACTAAACAACAATCTCCCACTTGGAGACTGATCCTGTAGCAATACAACTACCGCATGGGGCTCCCACTGGATCAAACCACCCTGGACTCTGCTGTTCTTTTATTCACATTTGGTCTAAAAGACCAACTGAAGCTGAAGAGGAGTTCAACTTCTCCCTTGTGACAACCTTTGTCAACATATCTGCTGGATTTTCATTGGTATGTATCTTCTCCAGCTTTAACTGTCCATCCTCCAAAACAGACCGAATGAAATGGTACCGCAACTGTATGTGTTTGGTCTTAGAATGCAGAGCTGAATTCTTAGCAAGATGAATGGCACTCTGACTATCTGTGAACAAAAAAATTATCCTTCTGAGGATGTCCCAATTCTTCCAAGAAGAACTGAAGCCATATCATCTCTTTGGCGGCCTCTGTAGCAGCAACATACTCTGCCTCTGTAGTGGAGAGAGCGTTAATCTTTTGTAGCCTAGAAACCCAGCTCACGGCTGCCCCACCAACAGTAAAGACATAACCTGTAGTACTCCGCCTGGTATCAATATCCCCAGCCAAATCTGAGTCAACATAGCCCTGTAAATCAGTAGTAGAGCCCCCAAAGTGTAAACACTTATTGGATGTTCCTCTCAAATATCTGAGAATCCACTTGACAGCATTCCAATGCTCAAAACCTGGATGACTCATATACCTGCTAACGACTCCCACTGCATGTGCAATATCTGGCCTAGTGCATACCATAGCATACATCAAACTTCCTACAGCTGAAGCATAGGGTACCTTGGACATCTTATCCTCCTCTTCCTGTGTCTTGGGACACATCTCCTTAGTCAATTTCAAATGACCAGGTAAAGGTGTGCTGACAGCTTTAGCATTCTCCATAGAGAAACGTTGCAACACCTTCTCAACATAATCAGCTTGAGATAGCGTCAATGTTCTGTTCTTCCTATCTCTGCAAATCTTCATACCAAGAATTTGTTTTGCTGCCCCCAAATCCTTCATAGCAAATGCATGTGCTAATTGGCGTTTCAGCCCCTTAATATGATCCATGTTAGACCCAGCTATAAGCATATCATCAACATATAAACATAAAATAATGTAGTTGTCATCATCCAACCTCTTAAAATAAACACAGTAATCTGAATGACACCTATTATATCCATGCTCATGCATAAAACTGTCAAATTTCAGATACCATTGCCGAGGTGCTTGCTTCAGGCCATATAAACTTTTCTTCAATTTGCACACTAAGTTCTCCTTACCTTTGACCTCAAAACCCTGTGGCTGAGCCATATATATTTCTTCATCCAAATCACCATGAAGAAAGGCTGTTTTAACATCCATCTGCTCTAAATGCAAATCTTCAGTAGCCACAAGACTTAAAACAGTACGAATAGAAGTCATTTTAACAACAGGAGAAAATATTTCATCAAAATCAATTCCTTTTTTCTGTGCAAATCCTTTTACAACTAACCTGGCCTTAAATCTTTTCTTACCTCCTTCCTCTTCTTTCAACCTGTAAACCCATTTATTCTGTAAAACCTTTTTACCTGCAGGCAACTTGCACAAATCCCATGTCTTATTTTTCAGCAAAGAGTCCATTTCATCTTTCATTGCAGACTCCCACTGAATCTTAGTATCCACCTGCACAGCTTCATCATAACTTTCAGGTTCACCAGCATCAGTAAGTAAAATAGAATACAAAGAGGGAGAAAACCTTTGTGGAGGTCTAATTGGCCTTGTTGACCGTCTAACATTCACTGGTGTATGTGGTATTCGTTGTTGCGGTTGTTGCACATCATGAGGAATGGCTGGAACATCAGCTTTTGGAGTATCATCCAGCACTACATAATCATCTTCTTTCTTCTCATGTTGCTGCAACAGATCTTTGTACAACACTTTTTCATTGAATATGACATCCCGGCTTCTTATAATTTTATGATTTTCAAAATCCCAAAGCCTATAACCAAATTCATTAATGCCATATCCAACAAAGACACATTTCTTTGATTTAGCTTCTAGCTTGGTTCTATTTTCAGAGTCTATATGAGCAAAAGCTTCACAACCGAAGGTCTTGAGAAAAGAATAACTCACCTTCTTGCCAGTCCATTCTTCCTCTGGAATACCACAGCCCAAAGGAGTAGAGGGACCTCTATTAATCAAATATACTGCAGTATTGACAGCCTCCGCCCACATGTGTAAGGGCAACCCAGCATGCAACCTCATGCTCCTTGCGCGCTCCATTATAGTCCTGTTCATGCGTTCAGCCACTCCATTTTCCTGTGGAGTCCTTGGAACAGTTT
Source organism: Cupressus sempervirens (assembly GCA_028749045.1). NCBI lineage: Eukaryota > Viridiplantae > Streptophyta > Pinopsida > Cupressales > Cupressaceae > Cupressus > Cupressus sempervirens. Next base: position 794,905,161 of record CM053790.1, read on the forward strand.
TTTGTCTACGAATACCATTAGTGGAGCAATAATCTTCAAATTCATGACTGCAATACTCACCACCATTATCAGATCTGAGACATTTTAATTTCTTACCAGTCTCATTTTCAACCAAGCATTTCCATTTCTTAAAAGTTTGAAATACATCAGATTTCTGTTTAAGGAAATAAACCCATACTTTTCTAGTTGCGTCATCAATAAATGTAACATAATAATGAGAGCCACCAAGGGAAGATACCTGAGCCGGTCCCCATACATCTGTATGCACAAGTTCTAATTTCTCCTTTTTGTTTTCCTTCCCTGTCTTTACAAAACTCACTCTCTTTTGTTTTCCATACACACAACTTTCACAGAAATCCATATTCACACATTTTAGACCTGGTAAAACTTTCCTTGAATGAAGTACTTTCATACCTTTCTCACTCATGTGCCCAAGTCTATTGTGCCACAGCGCTGTATCAGAATCAACAGCAGCTATTTGTTCTCCCTGCTCATCTGCAGTAATTGTTCCTGAATATTCATTTTTCTCTGAAACAATCAAAGTAGAAGGAACAATATGACCTGTACAAAGATATAAGGTGCCTACTTTCACACCTTTTGCTACTACAAGGGAACCTTTTGAAACCTTCCAATTTTTATCATTAAAAGTAACTACACAACCCTCATCACCGAGTTGCCCTACTGAAATTAAATTTCTACTTAGTTTTGGAACATGTCTTACCTCATGTAGTAGCCAATGATTCCCATTCTGCAACTTAATCTTAATTTTTCCCTTTCCAACAATCTGACAGGGTTCATTATCCCCCAAATAAACAAGCCCAAAATCCCCTTGGACATAATCAATGAAATAACCTCTATGAGGTGTAGCATGAAAAGAAGCACCAGAATCTAAAACCCATGAATCATCAACACTCTCTAAAGACAGAAGCAAAGCATCCTCTTCGGATTTGTTACTTACCACATTTGCCTCTTTGTCTCCATCTGATTTATCTCCTTCATTTTTCTTTCGAGTCCAGCAATCTTTCTTTTTGTGCCCTGGTTTCCCACAGTACCAGCAATCATTTGGTCCTCTCGATTGAGACCTCCTCCCCTTTGACTTTCCTCTTGATTTCCCACGATTTCCAGAGTTACATCCTCTTTCAGTCGTTCTGCCCCTGCTTTGTGCATTTAAAGCACTTCCTGATGTAGATCCACCTGAGGATTTTCTACGAGTTTCCTCACTTAAAATAACACCAATCACATCATCATATTTTAGGGTACTAGATCCAGGAACAGAATTACTCACCGCCATTACCAAGCCATTCCAGCTTTCAGGCAAAGAACACAAAATCAAGAGAGCCCTAATTTCTTCATCAAAATTGATACCCACAGAAGATAATTGACTAGTAATAGTATTAAACTCATTTAAATGATCTGCAACAGATCCACCTTCTGCCATTTTCATATTAAATAAACGCTTCATGAGAAATACCTTATTTGAAGCGGAGGGCTTTTCATACAGTGTCGCTAGGGTTTTCATCAAATCTTCTGTCGTCTTTGCTTTTGTAATATTAAATGCCACCGATGGTGCCAAGCATAACCGAATGCTTCCAAGTGCCTTTCTGTCCAAAAGATCCCATTCAGCCTCTGACATAGTTCCCTGATTCTTGGCTTTTCCTTCCAACGGCTTCCACAAATCCTTCTGATATAAATAGTCTTCCATTTGCATCTTCCATAACTGGAAGTTCTGCCCATTAAACCTATCAACCCTCAGCTTACCATCATCTGCCATTGCTCCCACTCAACCGTGAGACTCCCACTTAACCGTGAGACTTTCCTGCAGAGGATAACTGAGAAACAACTAGGCTCTGATACCACTTGTTAGGATAAACCACGGACAGAAATAAAAACTACATGCAAATATAACCAATAACAGAAAATAATAGAACACACAGAAATGAACACAAGGCACCAAGATTTAACGTGGTTCACCCAATCCCTGGGCTACGTCCACCAAACAGCAAGTCCGATCTTATTACAATCCAGTGATTACAACCTGATTACAATCCGTAATCCCTTACAGCTCAATACCGCCGCAAGAACCAATTTCGTATCACCACATATCAAAAATACCCAACCCTAAGCCCTTTTTATACAAGTATTAAACCGCTTTAGGGTTATAACATGTCGGCCATATGTCAGCCATAATATGTCGGCTACCATGTCGATGTCGGCTACTTCCAAAAAAAATTTTTTTCGGGGCGATGCCCCGAACCCCACTATTTATGAAGTATGTACAGTACTTTCCTGATCAGTCACCACAATCTAACAATCTCCCACTTGGGGACTGATCAGGCTCCACACTAAACAACAAGATGTATGTCCTTTTTTACCAAGAAAATGACAAGTAGGTTTAGTGTTCTTACCTTTGTCACTTCTTTCTTTTGCAGTCTTAGACGGCTCTCCTTTTTTAGTGCTAGTGTATCATAGTCCTAAGTTTCATTACTGGATCTTGGTGATTTTAGAAGCTGTCCAAAGTACTTGATAGCTTCATTAAGTTTGTTGAAGCTTTCTAAAATCTCCTTCTCTCTTCTCAAGTCATTTTTTAGTTGTTCATTTTGCATCTTTAGTGTGGAGATCTCAATGTCCTTGACATTCAGTTCATGATAAGCATTCATCATCTGGCTTAGGGTGTTTAGCTACATGTTGGAAATTCTTGCAGGCTCAATTGACTTTTCTTCCAATCTGTTAGCTAGGTTTCTCTTGTCATCTTCTATCATAGCTTTTTCTTCAAGAGCTCTCTTCTTCTATTTAGTCACTTCATAAAGCATCATGGCTTGTGATTCTTGCTCAATCTTGAGAGTTCTAATCTCTTCTTCTTGAGCTCTATTCTTCTCCATTTGGTCTGCAATTTCTACATCAAAGTCCTTGGAATCTCCATTAGAAAACACTTTTGAGGTGTAAATCTCCTTATACTATGTATCATTCTCAGCTATGGCAATTTCTCTTCTTCTCTTTAGGGATTTCCTCAATTCTTCCCTAGCTTCTTCTAGAGAATGTAGAATGAGATGTATCTCAACCTCTTAGTTCTCTATAATCTTCCCAACTTTGTAGACTTCCATTTTTAGATCTTTTTCTTGAAGATGTAAGGTTTCTCCTTGTGAGAACTTACCTCTAATACCAATTGTTGGAATTCACAAGTGGGAAGATTTACTTCTGAGAGGGGGGCAGGGGGGGAGTGAATTAGAAGTAATAAACTTTAACCTCTAAAACATTTAACCAAAATTAATCACATTCATGTAACATATCTAATTTACATGAAAGTAAAGATATGCATGAAAATAGATAACACAAGATTTGATCACCCATAAACCCTCCAAAATGAGAAGGTAAAACTAGGGTGGGGATGACACCTACAACTTATAACTACAACAATATGTAACTTGTCAAGGTTACAAAGTTTTGACCATCATCAATGGTCTGCCCTATGAAAGGCCTACCCTATTAAAGGCTCTAACACTCTATTAAAAGTGACCTATCTAAAGGATTTACAAACATTTACTTTGAATGTCAACTTGTTAAAGGATTTACAATATGGTTGTTAAACCAACTTATCTTCATAGGATTTTCATTCTCCTAATATAATGGCTAGAAAGTATTGTAGAATATGTTGACCTAATGACTTACAATCTTCAATTGCTAATTTTAGATCCTTGTTTTGTCCAATCTGATATGATCCTTCTGGATCTGATATGACTCTGTTCAAAGTGTTGATACTCTATTCTTGTTAACTAATGCTACAATACTATCCTTCTTCTTGTAAGTCTTTTCACCCCTTTCACTTCCTTCAAACTTCACTAGTATTCACTCCTTGCATGCATTCACTTCACACATACTCTCTCTCACACTCTACTAAATGATGTGGTTTTGATCTCCTTAAAAAGGTTTCATGACTTAGGGTTAGGTATTAATCTACGATTGGGATTCATCCATTTTTCCTACTTAAACCTTTCCATTTTTTTGATTGGTTACATGTTGATTGCATAGGTAATGTAATATATTTGATCATATATTTTAATCCTTAAATATTCATCATATGTCAGCCCAAAAATGGTTTACATTTGAGTTTGTGAGAGTACAAACTCTTATGCTGATTCTGTGTTACTTGACACTTATTGATTATTTATGCTCAACACATATAGGAATTCTATCTTGCTAGACATCTATAGGAATTATGTGTTTCTTAGCATCTATATTAATTTAGTCTTGCTTGGAACCTATAATTTTCTCAGCACATATATTGGCTTAGCATCAATTGTCATTCGACACTTGAAACTTGTTCAACACTATCTATCTACTCGGCATCTGAATAACTTTACACTTGTTGAATTTTTAGCTCAGCACATACTATAGCTCGACATCTATATTATACTCGGCATCAACTTAGAAATTTTTAAAGTGTGTTGACACTCAATTGTCAAAACCAATTTGAGACCAACAAAAAAACATACTATTAAATGTGACCTTAAAGTATTTAATCACCTTGTTAGGAGTGGCCATATTAGAGGAATTAAGAACATTCTATTAGAATGTCACCTTGATTAAAATATTTTAAACTAATACAATGGTTAGAAAGTAACAAAAATTTTGATATGTCAAGTATACTTGACTTTTACAAATATAGATCTTATTTTGGATTAAATTTTCATCCTTTGATTGGCCTCATTTTCATCTCAATCTTTAATTTTCTTGGAAAACCTTCAAGAAATCACTCTTCAACTCTTCTCAAATCTTCTCTTCCTTCTGATTAAGTTTTCCAATCAAAAGCATCAACAATATATTCCAACCTTCTTTAGGTTATCCCTTGTACCTCCTTAAATAGGTAATTATAATCTTTTTCCATTTAAACACCACTATCGATCTAAGGGTTTGGTTAGATATATCAAATCCTTCCAAAATTTTATTTTCTCTCTTTTATTATAGAAACTTCTCCCTCCAAATTTCTCCTTGAATCCTTGCATAGAAATGTGCAAACATAGTTTCCCTTGATATAAATGTTCCAAGTCATCCATCCTTATCTTCAACAAGATATACATATTCTAAGAAATCAACTCCATCAATTGGTAATTATAATTTATCATAAACTATTAAAATGTTGTCCTTTAATGGACACTATGTTATGACACTCGATCATCATTGTGTTACTCTATTGCTACTAAATTTCTTCTTCAACACAAATGCCTATGCTTGGTCAACACTATTTATTCTTGGCACATACTGACGCTTGATCTACACTAGCATCACTCAACATGTAATGCAAGTTCCTTAACCTTCTACCTTGTTTCTACATCAAGCCTTTATATTTACTCTATCATTGATCACTTCTTCAAATCTTCAATATAACCATCTTATTCTATTGTAATATGATTAAACAATCACTTTATCTTGTCATATTCTAACTAATCAAGTGTCTATTGTAGTTTACTTCTCATAACTCAACCTTTCCTCTAGGTTCTTTTGTCATGACCAAATTCTCAAATCCTCTTCATTAATCATCTAGATATGCCACTCAAATCAGACAGAAAACTAGATCACCAATAAGGTTTGTCATCAATGAAAACATAAAATTTGTTCCAATTATAGTTGTTAGAATATATAGTCCACCAATATAAATGAGGGGGGGGGGGGGGGGGGGGTGGGGGTGGTGAATCAATTATCCAATTATTATCACATTTATCAACCTCAATAATCCTTAAATATGTGAGTAAAAAAAACATAAACCGTAGCAATAAACTCATGCACAATAACACCAAATATGTTATCCAGGGAAATCATTGATTAGAGGGAAAACCTTAGTGGGGATGGTACCCACAAAATGATGTACTAATATAAATGTTCCTTGTTAGAGGATGGACCCTATTAGGAGTCTATGAATACATTCACTACATATGAGTCTCTATTAGGGGAATTTGAATCTCTGTTAGGAGATTCCAACCCTGTTAGGAGTTGTGGAAGACATATGTACACTCTATCCAAACAACTTCAAGACAAGACCAATGAAACCACTATTCAAATAATCTTTGTATTATTCCTTGCAGAATAATATATGTGAAATGTACTTCCTTCCTTTGTCTCTTTCCTATCAACCAAACTTCCCCTCCTTTTGATCTTGTAACTAGATCACCAATCTTTCTTCCAATAATCCCTTGGATATCTTACACACATTTACCAAACACTCTTCTCCTTCATGCACTTCACAATTAAAATTTAATGGATTCACTTTATAAATAAGGAAAATATATTTTCTTTATACCATATCTTCATAATAGTTCCTTAAGTCAACCTTGAGGCATTCCCAATTGATTATAATAAGATAATCAATTAATTACAATTACAATTGCACTATCAGCTAACAGTCTAATACAAAACTTCACATGTGTGACTTTAGGGCTTGTGCACTTGTTGACGTCACCACTTGACTGTCCTCTATCATGAGTTGACTATGCATCTTTTCATTGTGATTCAGATGTAAGGTAGTAATCAAACATCAAAACACTATTCTTCAATGCTCTATTTCTATACTACTCTTAGTAAATCATGTACAACTCTTGTACGTATTCAACTTACAATCTATACACTTAACCATGCCATCTGTGAATAGTTTAGAACATGTCCTCAACTGCACATCTCTAGACAATCAAACTATTATTTGTACCAATAAGACCTTTGTCTACTACTTTGCAAATCTTTACAAAAACTATACTATGTTTTCATCAATGACAAAAAAATTTGTGAATTTAAAATGTTAATACTCTCCAATACTTTAGGACACACCACCAAAGTAGTATCATCAACATTCATGTTAACAATCTCTCCCTTTGGAATTGATGACAACATAGATGAAAAACAACTAAGTTCCAAGAACACCAAACAATACTCTGTTGCTACTACTGCTCCTCATCTTCTTTGGGATTGGTAATAGTTGTTCATAGTAAACAACTCACAATACCTTCTAGCTTCATATCTCCGCATAGAGATATTCCTCTTGATCACTTACATGAATCTTTCTAAATCTTTGCAATAAATACTCTCCCCTATTGACATCACAATGAGTATTTTTCATATTCATATTGTTGGAAATATAAGAGTAACTAAGAGGGGAGGGGTGAATCAATTAGTACTAAAATAAATCCCAACTCCATTAGATGTTAGTACAAAAATACAATCTAAAAACTAAATACTGTTGATGCTCGGTAAATGTACATAAAATGTTGTAACTAGGTAATTATTGATTATGAAAATCTTTACATGTTAACTATGATTATCCTTACTTTAAATTAGTTTCAAATACATAAAGAAAAATAGCATGAACACAATTGACACTAGAATTTAATGTAGACACTCAATTTGGGAAAAACCACCAATTGCAACTAGTTACTATTTTCACTCTTCTGAAGTGAGCCCTATTAGGAGCCAATCCTATTAAAGTTAAAAAAACACACTATTGGGTCCAACCCTATTAAAGGATTTAATAATCCTATTAGGAGTGGCCTTGCTAGAGGTCTTGAGAAAATTCAATAGAACTGCCACCTTGTTAGAGGATTTACAAATGGCTACTAAGCCAACTCTATTAGGAGATTTTAGATCACTACTACAATGGTTAGAGAGTAACAATGAGATGAACTAATTTGAATGCAACTGAATTGCTAATTACATATCTCTATTTTGGCTTATAGTTGATCCTTCCTAATTGAATATAAATTTTCTACTCTACAAGGATATTTTGCTTATCCTTCAAATTTGCTTCCTTTCTTCATCATTAAATCTTCAAATATATTCATCACATCCTCATACTCTTGCACACTTTGAATCCACAACTTGACCTTATACATATATCTTTCATTTTATCAAGTTGGCTCATATACAACTTAGAATAATTAATATTCATCACCTCAGTCAGCTAGAACCAATAGATAAATCAATTAAGCTTAATATGCCAAAATAAGAAAATCTTTCATTAGCCAACCCAACTTAGTGGACACTAACTCATAAGTGATTTCCTATGTTAAGCAATAGAAGCTTAGTTAACAATACAAACTTGAAAAGATCCTTTGGCAACCAAGTGAGCTCGATTAGTACACTTTTCATCCAAATTTCCTTCATTAACTGAGTGAGCTCAGTTGACACTCATCTTCTGTAGTCTTTTCTTTGACGCCTGAGTCAACTCGATAGAAACTACATTCTGAACTAGACAATCATAGGAACACTTAGTAGACATAGAAAACTTCTTCAGTGCCTAAGTGAGCTTGGCATATACTAAATGATAATGATATGATATTTGTGTAATATCAAAGACAATACACAATTAATCAATTGTATCAAACAATCTCCCTCTTTGGCATTGATGGAAACACAACATGTCATAACATAATAAAATTTTGGATTTATTCTTGAGAACTCCCTCTATCAATATGAGTGCTTCCTTTCACTAGATTCTTTCTTTGCCTGCAACAACTTCTACCAAGTTCATTCATAGAATTTTCTCCCTCTTACAACAAACTTCTCCTTCTTTGGAATGAAAAAAAGTTCTATGAGATATGATAGTAAACTTCTCCCTCTTTGATAGTACATGCCAAATACAAAAACTCTATTAATATCAATGTACCTTAAGTACTAATTCATTTGCAATATGCCCTTGATAATTCTACACCAACTAATTGATCTTCAACTTAGCTCTTGTTGATGCATCACTAAGCTTTATTTAGTGATCTTCAGATAGAGGAATGACCCCTAGCTTACGTCTTAGATACAAAAATGCATCTTTAGGTAATGGTTTGGTGAATATGCCTACAATCTATTCTTTTGTATTCACATATTCCATCTTACTTCTTTATCCTACACTAATTCTCTTAAAAAGTGATATTTTATAGCAATGTGCTTTGTTTTGGTATCATCACTAGATTCTTTGATATATTGATTGCGCTAGTGTTATCATAGTATATGACTATTGGATCCTTGATCTTTATCTTCATTCCTTCCAACAATTATTTGAACCAAAAAATGTTAGAACAATTAACTATTGCTACCACATATTCTACCTCTGCTATGGATTGAGAGATTGAATTTTGTTTCTTGCTTCTCCAAGACACTAGTCTTTTACCAAGAAAGAATGCTCCACCACTTGTGCTTTTCCTGTCATCAAGACTTCCCATCCAATCAACATCAGTAAACCTCTTCAAGTCCAAATTGTCTCCAAGTTTATAACATAAGCCACAGTCTTTAGTACCTTTTAGATATCTCATGATTCGCTTGATTTGCATCATGTGATTTTCTCTAGGTTTTTCTGAGAATCTTGCCACCATTCCAACTACTAGAGCAATATCAGGCCTTCTATGTACTACATATTACAATGTTCCAATCATTGATCTATATTTGGTCTAATCTACTTCTTTGGAATCATCATTCTTGGAAAGCTTATGTCTAGTAGGCATAGGGGTTCCAACTTTTCTTGAATCTTCCATTCCAAAATTCTTTAGTATCTCCTTGATATACATAGATTGAGTGATGTAGATATTATTTTTGTTCTGCTGTATCTATAACCCAAAAAATAATTTTATTTCACCAAACATTGACATCTAAAATTCTTTACTGATTTCTTCTTAAAAATGCTTTGCACAAGTCATCATTTCTTATGAATAAAGTATCATCAACAAAAATTTCTACCAACACAATCTTTTTGTTTGGTCCTTATTTGACATACAAACTATTGTTATCACTTGTTCTTTGAAAGCCAACTTGTACCAAGTAATTATGAAGTCTTTCATACCAAGCTTTGGGAGCTTTCTTGAGGCCATATAATGCTTTGTGTAACTTGCAAACCATGTCTCTTTTGCTAGGATTTACAAAACCTTATAGTTGTTCAATATAGACTTCCTCATCAAGAATTCCATTGAAGAATGTAGAAATAAGATCCATTTGGTATACTTTAAATCCTCTGTGTGTTGCATATGCTAGTAAAGTTCTAACACCTTCTAGTCTTGCTACCAGAGCAAAAGTCTCACCATAATCAGTACCTTCTTCTTGAGAATGACCTTTACATACTAGTCTTGCCTTGTTTCTTGGAATGTTTCTAAATCTTCATTTAGCTTATTTTTGAATACCCACTTTGTGATAATTATATTTTTATCCTTGGGTCTAGAAACAAGAGTCCAAGTTTTGTTCTTTTCTATCTGATCTATCTCTTCATTCTTTGCTTCAATCCAACTTTCATTTTCTAGAGAATCTTTAACATTTCTAGGTTCAAATTTAGAAAGTGAACATGCACCTTTTAATTTTCTTCTTGTCATTGTTCCATCTAATTTATCTCCAATGATTTGATTAGATGCATGATGCATTCTTACATATCTTGCTAACACAAGCTCTTTCGGCTTTGAATAAATTTCATTGTATTCATCATGAACATCAATATCAAGCTTAGGTTCCACTATTTGTGACTCGGGTCCATCAGACTTAGTTTGAACTAGCTTAGTAGCCTCTGACTATGACTCAGGTCTTTCAAACTGTGACTCAAGTTGCACTATCTACAACTCACTAACTATTGGAGATTTTGGGGACTCAAGAGATGAAGCCTCCTTTCTTTTAGATATATTTGGTAGGTATTAGGTTCATAGTAAACAAATCTTTTGTAATCCTCTGGCTCTGTTTTGCTTTCTTCTTCTCTTTTTTATGCAAACTCATCAATTCTAACATGTGCACTTTCTATGATTTTATGAGCAAAAAAATTCAAACATTTGTATGCTTTACTTCTATAGGAGTATCCTAGAATTATGAAGTATCCTAGAATTATGCCTTGATCACCTTTTACATCAAATTTTCCTTTTCTAGATTCTTTCAAGATATAACATTTGCTACCAAATACTTTCAAGTAACTTACATTAGGTTTGTAGCCATACCATAGCTGATAAGGAGTTTTGTTTGAATCTTTCTTCAACTATACTTTTTTCAAGATATGAACTACAATGCTGATAGCTTCCTTCCAATATTTGAGAGGAACATTCTTTTCAATCATTAGGGTTCTTGCACAATCAATGATAGATCCATTTCTTCTTTCAGCTATACCATTCTACTGTGGTGTACCAAGGGCTGATACTTGTCTTTTAATTCCTCTTTCAATGCAAAAATTATTAAATTCATTGGAGTTGAATTCACCACCTCTATGTAATCTTAAACATTTCAACCTCTTTCCAATTTCTTTTTCTACTCTTTCTAGATACCACTTGAACTTTTGAAAGGCTTCTAATTTTTATTTTAGATACATTATAGTCATCATTCTAGAATAACCATTAACAAAAAGAATGAAAAAAATTTCTCCACTGTAACTCTCTATTCTAATAGTTCCACATAAGTCTGTATGAACAATTTCTAAGACTTCTTCTAATTGATAGTTTTTTCTTTTGAAACTAGTCTTTCCCATCTTACCAATTTGGCAATTCTTGCATAAACCCATGTTAGGGTTCTTAAAACTAGGAATACCTCTTACTCTTCTATATTTTCTTATCTTAACTAGATTATCAATGTTTAAATGACATAGTCTTTTGTGCCATAACTAGCTTTCTTCTACTTGAACAATAAAACATGAACAATCACTATGATCAAGATAAAATAGATTAACTTTTATTTTCTTGCTAGATCCAACTAGATTTACTTTTCCATCTAGTAGTTTGGCTTGTCCATTCATGAATTCTACCTTGAATCCAATGTTATTCAACTATGCCACACTCAATAGATTATTCTTTAGTCCTTCAACCCAATAAGAATTGTCACATACAAGTTCTATAGTCAATGAAATACATCCTTTTCCTTTCATGTTAAGATAAGTGATATCTTATCTCCCTCATCATCAGATTCATCTTTTACAATAATATATACCATTTCATCTTCACAGTTATCAAAATCTTTAGCAATAAAACAAGATTTCTTACCTTTGTCCTTATAGTTCTTGTAGTTTTTGAAATCCTTCTTCTCTTTGTGCTTGCTGATTTTCTTTTCATATTTGATCTCTTTATTTGGATACCTTGCATCAATGTGACCAACTTCTTCACAAGAAAAGTCAATAAGAGGAACTTTACCTTTGTACTTTCCTTTGCCTTTGGAATAATTTCTTGCAAGTAGGGTTTCAATAACTTCAAGATCACTATCTAAACTTTCTTTTATTTCTTCTTCTTCACTTCTTGATTGACTAGGTTTTGATTTCTTACCCTTTTCTTTGAGTGAGAGTTTAGCTTTAAAAGAAGACTAAATAACCTTTGAATTAGGAATATAGTTACCAAAGTTATCTAACTTAAAAGATGTTAGCCTTCCAACTAGAGCATCTAAAGATATTTTATTATTTGGATCACATCTCATCTCTTGAATAGAAGATACTCTAATTGCATAAATAGGAAAAGAGTTCTAAGTACCTTGTTTACAACTAATTTCTCTTCAATATCTCCTCTAGATGTTTTGATTGCACTTACACTTTCTTTGATTCTTTCCACATATTTTATAATGTTCTCATCTTCACTCATTTTCATTTGATCAAAATGACCTCTTAGACTTTCAGCTTTGGCTGTTCTTACATTGTCATCTCCTCCATATATGTCTTTTAGTTTGATCCACATCTCATGAGCTATCTTGCAATCTTTGACTTCATCAAATTTAGCATAACTAAGAGCAGATGCAATATCGATCATCATGATGTTATGATTCTTATTTTTAGCAATATCTTCAATAGATAATTTTCTAGTGGGAGTTTTGTACTCAGTATCAAGATGTTTATACCCTGAATCACTAATGGTAGCTAGATGTAACCTCATAAGTTCTTGCCATGCTGCAAAATTGTCTTTGTTCAGCTTGGGGATCTCTCTTTTGTAAGACATCCTAATCTTTAGCTTAGGTCCTTGAAACCTTCTCTATAGAACCAAAAGCTTTGATACCAATTGTTGGAAATATAAGAGAAGTAACTGAAAGGGAGGGGTGAATCAATTATTACTAAAATAAATCCCAAATCCCTTAGATGTCAGTACCAAAATACAATCTAAAAACTAAATACTACTGATGCTCGATAAACATACATAAAATGATATAACTCGATAATTAATAATTATGCAAATCTTTAAATGTTAATTGTGATTACTCTTATTTTTACTTAGCTACAAATACATAAAGACAAATAACATGAACAAATTTGACACCAAGATTTAATGTGGAAACCCAAATTGGGAAAAACCACCAATTGTAACTAGTTACTATTTTCACTCTTTTGAAGTGAGCTCTATTAGGAGCCAACCCTATTAAAGGTTACAAAACACACTCTTAGGTGTGACCCTATTAAAGGATTTAATCACCCTATTAGGAGTGGCCTTGTTAGAGGTCTTGAAACAATTCAATAGAATTGCCACCTTGTTAGAGGATTTACAAATGGTTGTTAAGACAACTCTGTTAGGAGATTTTAGATCACTACTACAATGGTTAGAGAGTAACAATACAATGAATTGATTTGAATGCAACTAAATTGCTGATTATAGATCTCTATTCTAGCTTATACTTGATCCTTCTTGATTGAATATAGATTTTTTGCTCCACAAGGATATTTTTCTTATCCTTCAAATTCACTTCCTTTCTCCATGAGTAAATCTTCAAATATATTCATCACATCTTCATACTACACACTTTGAATCCACAACTTGACCTTATACATATATCTTTCATATTGTCAAGTTGGCTCATATACAACTTAGAATAATTAATATTCATCACCTCAGTTAGCTAGAACCAATAGATAAATCAATTAAGCTTAATATGTGAAAATAAGAAAATCCTTCATTAGTCGACCCAACTCAGTAGAGACTAACTCAGAAGCAACTTCTCGTGTTAACTAAAAGAATCTCAATTAGCACTGTAAACTTGCAAAGATCCTTTGGAAACTGAGTGAGCTCAGTTAGTAGTGGTTCCATCCAACTTTCCTTCATTAACCAAGTGATCTCAGTTAATGCTCATTTTCTATAGTCTTTTCTTTGATACCCGAGTGAACTCGGTAGACACAACCTTCTGAACTAGGCAATCACATGAATGCTCGATAGAAACAAAAAACTATCTTCACTACTTGAGTGAGCTTGGCATATATTGATTGATAATGATATGAAATTTGTGTAACATCTAAGACAATACAAAATTAATCAATTGTATCCAACACATATCTCCACCATTCACATCAATGTCAAAAGCTTCAGTATTACATCCCAATTGCTAAATACCAAATGTTACAATATATTTCTTCAACCAGCTAAAGTTTCCAAAGACACTATTCAATACCAAATACCAAATACCAAATATGAAATGTCCTTAATGACTTAGCACATCACAAATACTCCCCCAAATAGGAAGCATCTACATTCAATCTAGTCTAACAATAGTGCTCTATACCAATGGACTGATGCACTCACTACATCATCTAAATTAAAGAAGGTAGGAGCATAACCCCTAGCATACCTCTTAGGTACTCAAATATATCTTTAGGAAAAAGGCTTTGTAAAGATATCCAGAATCTGTTCCTTAGTATTCACATACTCTAATATGATTTCCTTCTCTGCTACCTTTTCTCTAAAAACATGATACTTAATAGATATATGCTTGATCTTATAATGCAATATAGGATTCTTAGACATACTCGCTATACTTGTATTATCAAAGTAAATGATAACGGGTTCTACAAAATCAATTCTAATATCCTTCAACATTTTCTTCATCCATCTAACTTGATTATAGTTATTTGCTATTGCAACATGCTCTGTGTCAGCTGTACTTTGAGAAATGCAATCTTGCTTCTTTCTTAGCAAAGAAACCAATCTTCCTCCAAGAGATAATGTTCCACCATTTGTGCTCTTTTTATCACTCATACTATTGCCCAATCCACATTAGTATATAAATATAGAAACAAATAACCTGATCTATCATACCAAATTCCATAATTAGATATTCCCTTCAAATATATGATTATCATCTTAACTACTGCATAGTGATATCTCTTAGAATTAGCTTGAAATCTAATTACAATCCTAACTGCATTTTCTATATCTAGTCTAGTGTGAGTCAGATATTGCAATCCTCCAATCATGGATCTATACTTCTTCTACTCAACTGTAGGTGTCTCATCTTTACTAGAAAACTTGTGACCAGTTATCATAGGCGTACCAATAGGTTTACAACTTTTTAATCCAAACCTCTTCAATATTTTTTTTAGATACTTAGCTTGTGAAATTAAAATACCATCACTATTCTACATAATCTACAATCCTAGGAAAAATTGCATTTCTCCTATCATGCTCATTTCAAACTCATTTTTCATCTCATCAGCAAACTTATCACTTGCTTCATCATTTCCTCTAAATATGACATCATCAATAGATATTGCTATTATTAGAAAACCATTCTCTACTTCTTTCAAATAAAAATTACTATCTGTCATACCTTTAGCAAATTCAAGATTTTCCAAATGCTTGACCAACCTTGCATACCAGGTTCTACGTGCTTTCTTCAGACCACATAGAGATTTCTTCAATCTACATGCCATATCCTTATCTTCTATCAAAGGAAATCCTTTAAGATTCTCAATATATACTCCTAATTCTCCATTTAGGAAGGATGATATAACATCCATCTAATATACTTCCAACTTCTTATTTTTTTCATATGCCAAGAACATTCTCACTACCTCCATTCTTTCCACAAGTGCATATGTCTCTTCATAGTCTTTTCCTTCTTGCTATGAAAACCCTTTGTAAACAAGTTTAGCCTTGTTTCTCACAACTTCTACCTATTCATTCATCTTGTTCTTGAATACCCATTTGGTTCCTATCACATTCTTGTCTTTAGGTCTAGGATCTAATTCCCATCTATCATTCTTCTCAATCTAATCCAATTCTTCTTTCATTGCTTAAATCCAATGGTCATCCTTACAAGATTCATCTATGCTTTTAGGCACAACTTGAGAAATCAAACATAATTCACACACTTCTTCATTTACCTGATCACTGTTTCTCTTGACAATGTTTTGTCCAAGAGGATGATTCTTTGATATACTTTACCTAGGAGTTGTCAACTCAATTCTCTCTTCTACTCTAGGCTTAGATCTCTACTCTTTAATATGATTCTCATTCTGCAACTCATTGTTAGTCTTAATAATAACATTCACATTTTCATGGTTTTCCTTTGGATCAAAAATAGTTACCAAAGCTATCTCTTCTACTACTTTCTTTTCCTTAACCAATTTAGGGTTATTATCTTTATCATCGCAGTCATTCAAGAATCTTTCCATACTTGTTTTAAATTCTCCATCTTTATTAGATAGTGAACTATTTCTAGACTTTCTTACTCTCTTAGGACATCTAGATGAAAAATGACCAAACTCTATACATATCCAAAAAACAAAAATTTCCATACCTTCTAGCTATCTTTTTATAAGTAGATCAATACCTTCCTTGATCTTCTTGTCATCTTTAGATCTGGATCTAACTTCACTTGTTCTTCTATTCCTTTACATGCAACAAAAGGTTTCTGGATCTAGAAACTCAATGCTCTCTTCTTTACACAAATCTAACAACTCACCAAAAATCTCCATCCTCTAGGTGTTAAAATTTCCTCTTTCTAACTTAGGACTATCTTTTCTAAAATAACTTGCCACAAATCTCCCAAATATATTAAGCTTATCCTTCAAGGACTTGACACTCTAATACTAATTGTTAGAATATATAGTCCACCAATATAATTGGGGGGTGGGGGGGTGTAAATCAGTTATCCAACTATTATCAAATTTATCAACCTGAATAATCCTGAACCATGTGAATAACATAAACATAAAACATATAAATAAACTCATGAACAATAACATGAGATATGTTAACTAGGAAAATTGTTGATCAAAGGGAAAAGCCCAGTGGGGATGGTATCCACAAGATGATGTACTAATATAAATGTTCCTTTTTAGAGGATGGACCATATTATGAGTCTATGAATACATTTAGTACATATGAATCACTATTAGGAGATTCCAACCATGTTAGGATTTGTGCCAACCTTGTTAGGAGTTGTAGAAGATAGATGGACCCACTATCCAAATAGCTTTAGGGCAAGACCAATGAACCCACTATCCAAATGATCATTGTATTATTCCTTGCAAAATAATAGATGTGAAATGTACTTCCTTCCTCTATCTTTGTCTCGCCAACTAGACTTCTACTCCTCTTGATCTTATAACCAGATCACCAATCTTGCATCCAATGATCCCTTGGATTGCTTACATTTAGTTACCAAACACTCTTCTCCTTCTTGCACATTGCAATTACAATTCAATGGATACAATTTACAAACAAGGAAAACATCTTTTGTTTATATAATATCTTCATAATAATTCCTTGAGTCGGCCTTGAGGCTTTTCCAATTATTTATAATAAGATAATTAATTAATTATAATTATAATAGAACTATTGGCTAACAATCTAATACAAAATTTCACTTGCGCACTCACTAATATCACTACTTGATTGTCCTCTATCATTTGTTGACTGTACAACTCTACATTGCATCTCAAAAGTAAGATGGCAATCAAACATTAGAATATTGTTCTTCAATGGTCTACTTTTGTACTTCTCTTAGTAAATTAGGTACAACTACCATACATCTTTGACTTAGACTCTATGTAGTTAACCATGTAATCGAGACATAGTCTAGAGCATGTCCTCAATTGTGCATCTCTAGAAAAACAAACCATTTTTTGTACCAATAAGATCTATGTCTTCTACTTTGCCAATATATATAGAAACCATACAATGTTGTCATGAATGTGATATTTCAATACTCTCTAATGCTTTAGGATACTTCCTCAAAGTAGTATCAATAACATTCATGCTAACAATATTTTCTATCAATCTCCCTCTTTGGAATTGATGGAAACACCTCTTGTTACCATAAAATCATAGAATATGTACTTAATCAAGAAAAATCCCTCTATGTACAATATTAAATCCTCATTAATTCCTTAGTTTCATTCTAATTCTCATATTTGTATCCAACAATCTCTTTCTTTTAGTTTCATTCATCTTATCACTCATTCAAATCTGATATGAAACACATCAACTTATTCTATCATACTAGATCATGAAATTAATTAGACACTTTTGTATTGATGGAAGCACCTTAGTTCTATGAAATTCTCCCCCCCTGCTCTCTCTCTCTCTCTCTGTCTCTGATTACATTTTCTACTTCTTTATTATGGTATCTCTCTCTTATTGCATAGGTGACTGCCTTTCATCTTCTTATCTTCCTCTTTGACAATAACACCAAAGTCATTTTAACTATTACATGCATCTTTCCATGTATCTATGTTGACGTTACTTCTAAATCTTACTTTATCATCTATGTATGATTGATACAAGATGCTATTCTTCTTCTTTCACTACTACTCTAGGCAATTCTTGAAGTGGAACTATTTGTATCAATTTTTAAGATATTTTGATCAACATATTTGATGCAAAGAACCATTTTAAATCAAGTAACCTTTTCTAGGGGAATCACCCCTAATTTACCTCTTAGATATTCATGAGAATCCAAGTTATGTAAATTTTTCATAATAATTTCAATTATTTTCTCCCTAGTATTCACATACTCCAATCTCACTTCTTTTTCTTGAACTAGCTCTCTCATGTAATGATACGTGATAATGATACTTGATAGAAATATGATTATTCTTTGTGTGTATTACATGATTCTTTGAAATATTTTTAGTAGTAGTGTTATTACAATAGATAACAACTGGATTAGTAATCTCTTCCTTCATACCTTTCAACAATTTCTTGATCCATAACAACTGGATCAATAATCTCTTCCTTCATACCTTTCAACAATTGCTTGATCCATATGATATTTGAACATCTACTAAGGCTGCCACATATCGAATTTAGTTATTGATTAATAAATATAGTTTTGCTTCTTGCTTGTCCATGAAACTAATCTTTTTCCTTGAAATAATGCTCCACTACTCATACTATTTCTGTGATTAACATTTCCTTTCCAATCCAAATCATTGAACACATTCACTTCAAACTTATCATTCTTCTCATAATACAATCCATATATATATATATATATTTTTAGATATCTTAGTATCCTTTTCATTTTGATCATGTGATTCACCTTAGAACTTGTAGAAAATATTGCAACTATCCCAACTGCTAATGCAATACCAGGTCTATTATCAACAAAATATTGTAGTTTTCCAATCATTGATCTATACAATGTCTAGTTCACATTAGTAGATTCATCAATCTTAGATAACTTGTTTCCAATCACTATAGGTGTACTACGCATCTTTAATCTTCTATTAAAAATATTTTAAATATCCCCTTAATATATTTTAATTAAGTAATCAAGATTCCTTGCTTCATTTGATAGACTTGTAAACCTACAAAGAATTTGATCTAATCAAACATTGACATTTCAAATTTCTTCATTTCTTCAACAAATGGTTTACATAATTCTTGTTCAGCTCCAAATATGATATCATCAAAAAATATTTAAGATACTAATACCTCACTTCTCTTACTAGTATTCAAATACAAATTATGGTTTTCATTTTTTCTTGAAATCCAATCTTCACCAAATAATTATGTCCTCTTTCATACATGCTCTCGGGGTTTGTTTCAAACCATATAGTGCCTTGTGCATCTTGCATACCATATTCTTATTGATGGGGTCAACAAAACCTTCTATCTATTCTATGCATACTTCTTATTCAAGTATCACATTCAGAAATGTAGATTTAAAATCTATCTAATATACCTTAAATCCTTTATAGGTAGAATGTACAAGTAGTTTTGTAACTCCTTCTAGTCTTGCAATAGGGGAATATCTCCCCATATTCAATTCCTTCTTCTTGTGCATATCCTTTGCATAGAAATCTAGCCTTGTTAGTGACTTTTACTTGTTTGTTTAGGTTGTTCCTAAATACCTACTTTGTTCCTATAATATTTTTGCCCTTAGGTCTAGGTACCAGTGTCCATGTTTCATTCTTTTCAATCTACTCAATTTATTCATTAATTTCTTATAACCAATCCTCATTCTCCAAAGCACCTTTTTCTAATTTGGTCTTAAACATACAAAGTAAACATGTATAACTTTTGAGTCCTTTCCTTGTCATAACATGGAATGTTTTATCACCAATGATTTACTTAGGTGCATGATGTCTCCTCACATATTTTTCTAGTATAGGTTCTTTCCTACTCTCTTCTTCCATAGGCTCATCTTGAAAAATTATTCCAAGCTTATTTTCTCTTTCTACTTTAGGTTTAGGTTTGCGTTCTACTTTCTCAACATTCTCTTCCTAATTTTTGACTCCTACATGTACCTCAACACATTATTTCTTGGCACCCACATTTTGCTACTTGGAAACTTGCTATTGCAACTCAACATTTTTATATTATTGTTGATTTGCAACTTTGATCTCTTTTTTAGGTGGGGTGAAAGGATCATCTTCATTTACACATATGAATGCACTATAGTCTTTAGGTTCTATCTTATATTCCATTTGATTCTTTTCTACATGTCATGAAATTTCACATTTTGATTTTCCACAACTTTGTTAGTGTTATATTTCAAACACTTGTAAGCTTTTCTCTTAGCGGAGTAACCCAAAAATATGTCTTTTATTACTTTTAGCATCAACTTTTCCATTTCTATTATCCTTAAGTATATAGCATTTTCTTCCAAAACCTTTAAATACTTCACATTAGGTGCATATCCATACCATAATTCAAAAGATGTAACATTTATACCTTTCTTGACTTGCACCCTATTCAAAGTATAAACAAATGTACTCATAGCTTCTATCTAATATTTTTGTGATTCATTTTTTTCTATCATCAACGTTATAGAAAAATCCATAGTTGATCTTATTGGTGTTTTTAAACTACCAAGCAAAAAAATACTTGATACCAAGATGATGAAGAAACACTTAGTCTAAGGGCTAGCTATTTGTCAATGCTCAACTAAGAAGTTCTCAAATCTAGACCCAACTTCAACAAAACCACAAGGATTTTCTACTCTTTAGGTTCTGCAAAACCAAGGCGGGTGCACCTGAGGGATAAAATGATTAAAAACTAGATACTATCTTCAAACTTCATTCATTTACTAATATTATTTTACAACACTCATCCCCTATAGAAAATATTTGGTCATAATTATTCTTAGATTTACATATAATTCTAGGTAATAGTAGCTAACCAAAACACATAAATTAAATGCAACTAAGTACTAACCATCTATAATATTCTTCATACATTAAAGTAAAATTGATTTGATTTTTGAGATTTTTTCTTGATGCTTATCCATGATCTCTTCATATGCAAATTGAAATAATCAACCGGTGCCTCATTCATTGGGGTTCAGAGTCTACCCAACTATTTTGACCTAATTGATTGCATTACAATCAATATTATTAGTAGTTTACCCTGAAACTCATTATTATGCATATCCTTATTACCACCTAGAAATCCTATCATATCACTGAAGCATTTACTTAATTAATTGAATTAAAAGCAATAACAAACTAATATACAACCTATTCTAGTTGCATTAAATTGAATAAATTTTTCCCATACAACCTCAAAATAACCAGTCAATAACAATGGACACAACATTAAGAGAAAATAGATATGGTGATAGTTCATCTTTGTATTCATTTTCTTTAAAAATCATATAACATTGGAATAAAACTTATAACAACTTAGAACAAGGCAACATGACCCTTGAATGTTAATGTATTCTTAGATTTGTAGAGAAAAATACATCACAAGAATTTACATCAAGAAAACTGGACCAAATGTAAACCTAGCAAAAAGTAAAAATTACATAATAGTTTGGACCCTTTATCTAACCTTGGGATCCCATTTATATACCATGAGATGCAATAAGCTTCAAGCTTAGAGAACAATGAAAACTATTCTTAAGATAGAAAGATATTTACAAAAGGTTACTATCACAAAAGACAAAATTAGGAGTCAAAAATTATGAAGAGAATGTCTTCCCCCTTTAGAGGTTATTTGTGCAAACTCATCCATGAAACTAGCATTAACTTCTTCTTCAATGTCAAAATCTGTTTTACTAGGTTGCTCTACTATGATCATTTTATACTTGGCCTCAAAATTGTCAATATTTCTCCTCCATAAGAATTGAGAAATGCTCTTGAATTGACAAAAGTCTCATCATCAATAATTTTTTTAGAGGCCTATGCTATTGCATGATCTATTTGCTTACCTCTGTAATCTACCAAAGTGAGAGCTAGTGTTTGCATAGGAAGTTTCCTAGGCACTCCTTCTATATCTGCTATTATAACTACAATGTCCCTCTCCCCTCCCATTTGTCTCAAATACTCTCTCAAGGAGACTTCGTCATCTATCTAGAGTGGGGTTTAGGTAGGGGACTATTCTTCAACCTTAGAAGATGATCCCTACTCCAATTTCTATTTCTTAGGTGTGTGTACAGTAGTTGGGCTTTTAGAGAATGGTATTTTGTACTAAGGAACAAGTTGTAGACTCCTATCCACTATATACTTGTCTTTCTTCTGTGATGTGTATTGCATTAGGTTTAAAATCATCTTACTTGCCAATCTTTGATCAACCTTAATGGCCTTATCAGGGTATGCTTTGCTCAAAATTTCCTTCTTCTCATTCAAAGTTGCATAAACCCAACAAAGTTATCCATCAACATATCTATTTTCATACCCTAGTATTTTCTATTAGCTAAAGGGATCATAGTATGGCTCAAAAGCATTTATAAAATCTAGGACCTTGCTACATACTTTCCATTTCTTCTTCCTAAGTTCCTGTTCCTATAATGAGAACTTATTCCCAACTATATCTTCTAGAGAGTATACCATTAAGATCTTTGGCTTTAGTTCTTTATTTAAATAAGTCATAAAATCCCTCTAGGTCAATAAAATGAGAATGGGATTGAGCCATTTGATATATATATATATATATATATATATATATATATATATATTTTCAAGTGCCTCCATCCCTTTTTGAAAAAAAAAATATTGTGTACAATAGTAACTTGGGGAAAGAAAGTACCTTTTGATTTTTCCAAAAATTATCTTTCTTCAATTGATCCTATTTGCCAGAGGAGCTCAATAATTCATACTTTCAAAGGCACTTTGTAGGGTAGCACATGTGGTTTTCCCAAAAAACCATAAACTCTGAATACACTAGACACTACATATGTGATGATGTCTCCCCAATTGTGACTTACCATCAACCCTTTGGCATGATCCTTTTGTCTAATAAATTCTAATAGAGGTTGAGGTATCCTAGGGCTATCCCCTACTAACAACATTATAAGGCTAGAAGCAAAATACCTATCAAATCTGACAAAACTTGCATCAATTACTTCTCATGTCATGTCAGCACTCCATAATTGGACTAGGAGTTTTTCTCCATCTCTTTCTAATTCCACCTTCATTTCTTTAGAGAAAAAGGTAACTCCCTTATACAACATATGGACATAAGCATGGAGTACCAAAAAAATGGCTTACTAACTTTAGCCTTTGCAATACCTATTGACCTAGAATGAATTTCTTCTTCCAGGAGAGAAGAAAAGTCTAAAATAGAACTCCTACCATACTGAAGAGTTTGAGCAATGATGAAGACAATGGAACTTGGGATGTGGTCTTTCTCATCCATGTCAAAGATCTTGCAGAGAGAGAAATATAATGCCTATGCTCTAGGGTTGAAACATTTTTTCAACAATGGCTCTGGAGTGTTTGGTGTAGCTAGGAGTAATGATCCTATTATGAAAAAATGTTCTTGTAATTTTCCTCCCCTTAAATATACCCTCTATGCATCATACCTAGCTTGGAGGTCTTCTATATCTATCTTCTCATGAATTGCATGGTTAGGGTTTAATTTGAAAACCTCTTTGATCAATTCTTGTGAAACCTTAAAAAGATTATCTCCAACATGATTCTTCACAATCCTAGTTATTGGATCATATTTCTTTGACATTATTGCAAGAAAATCATCATTAAAGAAAACTCTTAGCATAATTAATTTGCCAATGTCAAATTCCCATACATTATTTAGGGGAGTATTAAGTCTTCTCTTTGCAAACCATTTACCAAATAGCTCTAAACTTCCAACAAATACTTTGGCATCTCTTAACCAATTTTCTTTATCATAGAAACCCTCAATGATAATTAACCTAGGGTTCTTTGGAATAAACTATTTTCCCCTAGCAAGCTCATTCATGGATTGTGGCAATTGCTCTAAGAAATCATCATGTACAACCCTTTTTAAGTAATCTATTTTCCCTGAGAAATCCCTTCGTGGAGGCAAGTTTATATATTTATCTTACCATGAATATATTTTCTCAATTTTCTAGAAACCTAGAATACTCACCCTATTTTCTTATTTTTCTCCTCTAAAAATCACTTAGCAGAAAATCAAAACTCTCAGAAAATATGCACCCTTAACTTTAAAAATCTTCACTTTGTGAGAATTTTGCAACTTTAGTGTTCAATAGTGGAAAATTAGAATTTTGATTACAAAATTAACCTCACACAACAAATTATCAGAATTAATGCCCCAACATTCATATTTCATGTTGTTCCATGAAATTTAAAATTCAACTGTTGATCTTCACAAATTGGAAAATTTAGATTTAAACTCAAAATGACTATGTTACATTTTTGTGAAACTGGTCATGCATCAACAAGGTACTTCCCCACATTTGCTAAAGTTTTAGCATTTTCAAATTGTGGGAAAGTTCCGGTCATCAATCTTCATGAGATTGATGATCATGAAAACCTTTGGAATTTTCTACATTTTCTTTTTATACTTCAGGACCACTTACACAGTCACTCTCCAGCTCATCAAACAAGTAGGCTTCTCAGCAAATCAACATAAGACATTTGGCATGTTCCCACCTTAGCATTACCTAGAAAGTTTCTAAATGATTGACCCCACCTAGCCATGTGTTGTTGAGGCACTTTCCTACTTTATTTAAACATCAAACATATTCATAAAGGAGGAAAGCACTCTCTGTCGATCTCCAGATGATTGACAATTTCGTAAGATTTACTATGTTTGAAACCTAGTTAGCAACAACAACCAATGAGAATGAGTTAATCTGCCATGTGCTCTAACATTTTTCAACTATTCCAACAACTTTTCAAATTGGTGACCCATAACAAAATTTTCCTCATTAAATACAAGTGTCACTAGGGTGCTCCCCCACATTTCATAAAACTCTCACATCTTTAAATTGTAGGAAAGCACAGACTGTCGATCTCCAAATTACCAATAGTGCAACATTATATTATTAAAAAAAAATCCCAACACCTAGTTTGAACAATGAAATGGCTCAAGCTTTCTAGCGTGTCTTGACAACCATTTGACAACCCTAAACTTGTTCTGAAACATCAAAATTTTGTGGCTTATTAGGGAATTGACATCATGAAGGGCTATGTGTCATGTAGGTGCTTCACTATATTTGCCAAAATTTAGACACCTTCAAATTGCGAGAAAGCACTCATTGTTAAAATATCTATGATCAACAGTTTGTAAGAAAAGACCACATTGTAGTTAAAAGACTTTCAAAGAATATTAGTGGGTCAATATGATCTCAAAACCATCATTTAGAATAAAGGTTACTAACAAAAGAATTTTAGGAAAGTATTTTAAAAATGAACATGGAAAAAATAAAGAGAATTTCTTAAAGCAAAAAGCTTCCTGCATAATTTTTCAAACTAAAAGAATACTTTCCTTTTTTTTTGAAAACAAGGGCATAATAATAAGGGTTTCATGAAACTTAAAGTTTTCATCTAGAGTTTTAAATACACCTTACCTCTAAAATCACAATCCACTAGGTTTCACTATGAAATGCAACAAAATTATTTAAAAGTGAAAAACTAGGCCAATGGATCCATTTCTCCTTTTAGCTATTCAATTTTGAAGAGGGTTCCTAGGTGCTGACATCTATTTTTTAATTCCCCCATCATTGAAAAATGTGATGAATTCATTGGAAATGAATCCTCCAACTATATCAAATCTCAAGCATTTCAAACTCATTCCCTTTTCAACTCTGGCCAAATAATAAAATAACTAAAAAGAATCATATTTTTCTTTAAGGAACACCACAATCATCATTCTAGAGTAGTCATGAACAAATAGAATGAAATATTTGTCTCCACAAAAGCTTTCAACACCAATAGGTCCACATAGGTTAGTATGAACCAATTTTAAAATATCATTAGATGAATATTTTTTCTCTTGAAACTAGACTTTGTCATTTTTCTCAATTGACATTGTTTTCACATAGCATTGTTAGGTTTCTTTAGTTTTGGAAATCCTCTTACTCTTTTCATCTTGCTAATACTAACAAAATTTCCAAAATTTACATGACATAACCTCTTGTTCCATAACCATATATATCCTCATATTGTGTAGAAAAACATGTCTCATTAGATAAATCTGGATAGAAAATGTTAGCTCTTGTTTGATCACCACTTCCAATCAGCTCACCATCAAGATCAAATATCTTGGAATTTATATGATGGAATTCAACTCTATATCCTTATTTTTTAATATGTGAAACACTCAATAGGTTATAGCTAAGACCTTAAACCCAATAAAGAATATCACACTTGATCTTGCTAGTTAGTTGTATTGATCCTTTACCTTTTACAAGACATGGTACATAATTTCCAAACTTAACTACCTTTGTATGGTCTAATGTTCTCAAATTTACTTCTATCACTAGTCATGTTATTTGAAAAACCACTATCAATCATCCACCTATAACTTTTATTCACATAAGAGATTAATGCTTTTTTCTCATCTTCATCAAAACCTTCTTTTATAGCAACATAAACAACTTCTTTATCATTACTTTCAAATTTATTATTGGTTTATTCTTTAGTAATGTAACAAGATTTCTTAGTTTTTTCTTTGTATTCCTTATTGTTATGATATGGAGCCTAATTAGACTTAGATGTTTATTCGACACAGTGCTCCCCTAGTTTATTTCTATGGGGTTAAGGGGTTATGCCTCTTGTGAATTCCTGGGGTAGCACTCCAGGTGTGCTCCTTGTTACCCCCCAAAAAAAAAATGACTCACTATTGTAAAAGGAAATGACTACTAATTTTCTATTAGATGACTTGTTCTAGCCCTAATTTTATAAAAGGAAAAAACTTGTATAAAATGGCCTAGGGTTTGGGATTTCATAACATATGATGAGATTTTAGCTTCTTACAATAATATTGAATTGTAAGGGATTGTGGATTGTAATCACTTGATAATAATAATATTGAACTTGATGTTGGTGGATGTAGCCCAAGGATTGGGTGAACCATGTTAAATCCTTGTGTCTTGTGTTCTCTTCTGTGTGATTTATTATTTTTTGATATTGGTTATATTTTCATGTAATTTTTATTTTTATCCATGGTTATCTTAACATTTATTTCTCATATTGTTGCTATCATCTCTTCTTTCTTTGTACTTAATTTCCTTTCTTTCATCCTCATCTTCTCTGTTAGGAGATCTTGCAACAATATGACCAACTTTGTTGCTAAAAAAAAGATTATGGAAGTTTACCTGTATATTTCCCTTTGTCTCTTGGAGGTCTTCTACTTTCTAGTCATCAGTGATTCAAGCTCATCAAGGTCATCATCAAAATTATCACTATTATTTTTTTACATATTTTCCTTTTCCTTTCTTGCTAAGGACTAGTTCTAATTTAAAAGTAGATTCAATAGTAGTAGGAGTAAAATTATCAAAATTAGATTTCTCAAAAGTAACAATCCTACCAATCACATCTTCTAGAGTTAGATCATTTCCTGGTGTACATATTATTTTTTTATTGTAGAAACCCTAATAGAATAAATAGGAATTGGAGTTCTCAATGTTAGGAATAAGGTGTCTCAACCTTGGATAATTCCTATTCTTATTATTTGTTTTGTAAATCTATTTTTTGTAAATAATATAATTAATTTTGAGTGTACATGTCTAGTTGGCATGTTGATGTGTCACTCCACTTGCATGTGTCGACATCTTGAATTGTGTATAAGCAAATCATGATGAAAATGGTTATGATAGATTCCTATGACACATAAGAGCTATCTTTGGAATATTTACTTGTGTGTGATGAAATGAAGACTGAAATGGTTATGATGGATTCCTATGATGTGTAAGAGATATCTTTGGAAGATTTAATCATGTGTAATGAAATCATAACTGAAATAGTTATTATGTATTCCTATGAAGCATAAGAGCTATCTTTGGAAGATGCCCTAATAATGGAAAGCACATTATATAAGCACTTTCAGGGCTGTAGATAGTGAGAGAGTGTGAGTAGTGTATTGTTGGTTGCTATTAGATAAGTCTTACATGTCCTAAAAGAGTTTTCATTGTAAGTGTGTTGTAACCTTTGAGTTGAAGATAATACATTGTGCAAGTTTTGGAGGGGTGGGGTTGTTTTACCGAATTGTTTTTCCCCACCGGCATATCTTTGTATTTATGTATTATTATTTCTCTCTCTATTTTTTGTATTCATGGTTGATTACAATATTGTTGTTATATTGAAAATGAATATGAAATTGTGAGGATTTAAAAAGAATTTGCACAATACTTTCCTTAATAGATTATTGTAGGAAGCTATTTTTGCACTTGAGTTTCCTTATAAGTGGTATTCGAGCTTGATCAACTTTTGATCCTAGTTGTTGGGTAGGGTTTTTTGAGCTAATCTCAAGTTTGAGTGAGATTTTTGTGTAGAGCATTCTAAATCTTATTTATAGGCTAGTTCATTATATGGAAAAATGGAGGTGTAGAAATTTAATGGTAGTAATTTTGAGTTGTGGAAACTCAAGATGGAAGACTTGCTTGAAGATGATGATCTATGGGAGGAAACTTCACTTGATGTGAGACCCACAATAATATCTCAAGTAGATTGGGATCTCAAGGACCAGAAAACTAAGGTTCTCATTAGACTCTATCTAGTTGATTCAATTCTCTTGAATGTTCTTGATGAGAAGACCACAAATAGTTTGTGGACATGGCTTGGGTCTATGTATTAGGCCAAATCTCTAGTGAAAAAGTTGTTCTTGAGGAAGAAGCTATATTCTCTAAGAATGGAGGAAGGAGGATCTATTATAGATCATTTAAATGCTTTTAATTTACTAATTGCACATTTGATATCATATGGTGTCAAGAGAGAGGAGGAGGATCGATGTATGACCCTATTATATTCCTTATCAAATGCATGGGACCATCTTGTGATGGCTCTTGGAAGTACTTTAGTCACTTTTAGAATGGATGATGTGGTGTCTTCCCTATTATCTGAGGAGAAAGTCATCAGATTTGACTAAGGAAGATCTTTTTGTTCATGATAGATCCAATGACAGAGGCAAGGGAAATGACTACAAGTCTAGAAAGGGTAGACCCAAATACCATGGAAAATCAAAGTCTACTAGAAAGTCCAAGGAAAAATGTTGGAACTATGATAAGAGTGGGCACTTCCATAAAGACTCTAAAGAGCCAAAGAAAAAGAAGAAGGCCTCACATTTAGGTTCATAAAAATCTCAAGAAGATGGTGATGCTTTCATTGCAGCCTTGGTGGTGCATGCATCTAATGATGTGTGGTTGATAGAATTGGGATCTTCTTTCCACATGACCTCTCATTGAAGTTGGTTATCAAAGTGTGAAGTTTTTGATCGTGGAAAGGTGTACTTGGGTGATGATTCTCACCTAAAAATACCTGGACAAGGATGGGTCACTATCAAATTCCTTGATGGATGAGTAAAGGGGATCAATGGGGTAATGCAAATCCCTGGTTTGTCACAAAACCTATTATCTATAAGTATGTTGAATGATGTAGGTGTTCAAGTTATTTTTTCTAAAGTTGGATATAATATTATGAGAGGAATTATGGTGCTTGCTAAGGGTACTAGGAGAGGTACTCTATTTTAGCTTGATGCATGCATTTCTCAATGTAATATTTCTTCTATTTCAAAGAAGAGAGCAACTATCATTTCATCCCCACCATCTAAACAAGAAGTAAAGAAGACTATGGTTATTGGTTTTGATGGTAGTGTAGCATGTGTACCTAAGGGTGAAAACACATTAGAAGGAAAGCTTCCTAAAAAAAAGACAATGTTTTGGCATATGAGATTTAGCCATATTGGTGAGAAGGGTCTTAGAACCATGAAGAACATGAACCCTATTGAGGGGTTAAATAATTGTAATCTTGAGTTCAACTTCTACGAACATTATGTCTTATGATAAAAAAATTATGTTCAATTTTTCTCTAGTTCTCACAAATCTTTTGATGTTTTGGATCTTATTCATTCCAATGTATTTTGGTCCTATAAAAGTTCCTTCAATCTCCAAGTCTATATTTTTTAATCTTTCATAGATGATTAGAGTAGAAGGACATGAATTTATTTCTTGAAAGTAAGAAACAAGTCTTTAGTTGGTTCAAGGAATTTAAAGCCCTTGTAGAGAATTAGACTAGTAAGAAGATTAAGTGTGTGAGAACTGACAATGGTGGTGAGTTTTCTTAGCAGAGTTCAAACAATTCTATAAAGAATGAGGTATCAAGAGGCATAATACAACTCCTTATACCCCACAAAAAAATGGAACTATAGAAAGAATGAACATGACACTAATGGAGAAGGCTAGGAGTATGTTTAGTGGAGCTAGTCTTGAACAAAAGTTTTGGGCTAAAGCTATGGCCATTGCTTGCTATCTGGTTAATAGATCTCTGACATCAACTCTTATTGGTAAGACACCCATGGAGGTGTGGTTTGGTAAGAATACTTCAATTAGAAATATTCATCTTTTTGGTTGTGAAGCTTATGCACATGTTTCAAAGGAGAAAATATCTAAGTTGGAAAACAAAGCTATCAAATGTAGTTTCATCGGAGATAGAGTTGGTATGAAAGGATAAAAGCTTTGGGACCCTATGACTAGTAAGTTTTGTATAGAAAAAATGTTATTTTTAGAGAGCTATCATCTTCTCCTATTGTGCTACAATTAGATGAAAAAGAAAAGAAGGAAGATATTGTTCAGTTGTCACCTACCCCTTAGAAGACTGAATGAAAAAACCATGTCGTGTCTAATGATGAGGAGAGCTCTAATAGCTCTAATAGTTTATAAGAAGGGGAAGAACAACCTCAAACTCATCCCTTGAGGAGATCCATGAGAGTAAGGAAGTAGCTAGAAAGGTTTGGTTATTCTATGTTAGATTCTAGTTGTGCCTTTTCTTTGATTACTAACACTGATGAGCCTAGATCTGTGAAAGAGGCTTTGGATGTGGAAGATGCAGGTTCCTATATTGAGGCCATGGATGTTGAGAATCTTTCATTGGATAAAAAAAAAAAACTTGGGACCTTGTATCTTTGTCTAAAGGAAAGAAACTTGTTGGTAGCAACTAGATGTTGAAGAGAAATTCTGTGCAAATGGCAGTGATGAAAGGTACAAAGCTAGATTGGTTGCGGAGGGGTATTCATGGGTAGAGGGAATAGATTATGGTGAAATATTCTCTCCTTTTTCAAAGTTGACATCTATTAGATTTCTATTATCTCTTGCTGCATCATATGATTTAGAGATAGAATAGATGGATGTGAAGACAATTTTCCTTCATGGTAATTTGGAGGAAGAGATTTATATGTCATAGCCTGAGCACTACATTATTAAAGGTAAAGAATCTTTGGTTTGTAGATTAAAGAAGTCTTTCTATGGTTTGAAAGAATCTCCTACAATGCGTATGCACCCTAAAATGGCCACCTTGACTATGTGCCCCGATTTCATAATTTATCTCAAGCTTGAATTGATATTTACATCACCTTTTCCTTTGATCAAATTAAATTATTTGAATTATTCAATTTATTTGAATTAAGTTATTATTTTACATCAATTTCCTTGATTAAATTGGAATTAATTAATTTATTTAATTTTAAATCAATGGTTGAATCATCTTGATTTTTGTATTATTTAATTAAAGGAATTTGCTCCCTTTTAATTAAATATAACCCTTCTTCACTTAATTTTAGGTGCAACAATTATTATTTTAAAATAAATAATTAAATAAATGTCACACACTTTATTTTATAAGAAAAGAGATTTTTTTACATTTAAATTAAATAAAAAAACCCCTCATCTTATAATTTTTATAGAGTTTTACTCTCCAAATCTCTTAATTAAATGCTAATTGCACATTCTCTTATGTGGGTCACATCTTTTCATTTAATTTTCATGTTCCCTCAAATTTGGGAATGCCTTTTGGCTTTGGTATATAAGGAGACCTCCTTCCTTCATTTTGGAGGAGGAAATTTTAATTATCACTATTGTTTGCAACTTTCATGTGATTTCCTTGAGGACTTGGAGCATTCTTATGAGAAGATCAAGACTTCTTATGCTACCATTATGATAGACATTTTTTGAAGCTTTCTTAGAGACTTGGAGATACCTTGCATGTTCATGATCATTTAAATCTTATGTTCATTGGATGTATTTATGAAGACCAAGGCTAATGTTCATATGAGATCCACCACTACAAACCTTTGAAGGTCTTTACACATTGATGATAGGAAGCTATGAGTCGATTCTTGAGATCTTGCACTTTCATGGTGTTATTTTGAAGGATTTCAAGTATAAGGATTCATGGAAGTGTGTTTGCATATTTGTCCATATTTTTCACACACAAGATGTGGTACCCTAAGTTTTATGCCTTTGTGTTGTCAATTGGGTTTGTAAGATCAAATTAGATCATTGTGTTTGCTTCAAATTTGAAAATGATTGCCTTCTTATTGTTGCATTATATGTTGATGTTATGTTGCTATTTGGGAAGGATAAAGGGTATGGCTTCTGATTTTAAATCTCAGTTGTCAGCACAATTTGAGATGAAAGATCTTGGTGCAGCAAGGTACATCTTGGGTATGGAAATTAGTAGAGATAGGTCTAACAAAAAACTTTGGTTGAGTTAGAGTAAGTATGTAAGTCTATGTTGGAAAGGTTCAACATGGAAGATTGTAGACCATTGTGTGTTCCTATTTCTATGGGAACAGAGTTATCTATAGATGATTGTCCAAAATCCCCTAGTGAGGTAGATGACATGAGTAGAGTGCCTTATGCTAGTGAAGTTGGTAGTATTATGTATGCTATGGTTTGTACTAGATTAGACATTGCCCAAGCAATGGGAGTCCTAAGCTAGTTTATGGCTAATCCTGGATGGGTACATTAGGATGTACTTAAGGGAGTATTTAAATATTTAAGAGGTAAATTAGATTACTCTATTTTTTATCATGGTAACTCTTCTAGAGCTCTGCATTCAGTTTGTATTTATGGGTTTTTGGATTTAAATTGGGCAGTTGATATTGATAGTAGGAGATCCACCAATGCTTATTTGTTCACTACATTTGGTGGTGCCATCAATTGGATGAGTAAGAAACAACTTGTGGTTGCTTTGTCCACTACAGAAGCTGAGTACATGGTTGCTACTCATGCTTGTAAGGAAGCCATTTCTCTTAGGAGATTGTGTTCTAATATTGGTGTTGATGCAAGACAGATCACTATTGTTGCGATAGTTAGAGTGCTATTTGCCTTGTAAAGAATCCAACTTTCCATGCTAGAACAAAGCACATTGATGTGCAGTTTCACGTTGTGAGAGATATGGTGGAAGATGGAAAGGTAAATTTGGAGAAGGTAGATACTATAAATAATTTTGTAGATACATTGATGAAACCAGTGGGCACAAAGAAGTTCAAATGGTGTTTGAAGTCTACGGGCCTTTTGGCCTATAGTGGTTAGTTCTTGTTATGTCCTTGTTTCTCTTACAAGATGTTTAACAAGTGGAGAATGTTAGGAATAAGGTGTCTCAACCTTGGATAATTCCTATTCTTATTATTTTTTTTGTAAATATATTTTTTGCAAATAATGTAATTAAGTGTGAGTGTACATGTCTAGTTAGTATGTTGATGTGTCACTCCACTTGCATGTGTCGACATCTTCAATTTTGTGCAAGGAAATCATGATTGAAATGGTTATGATAGATTCCTATAATGCGTAAGAGATATCTTTTAAATATTTAATTTTGTGTAAGAAAATCATGACTAAAATGGTTATGATGGATTCTTATTACATGTAACAGCTATCTTTGGAAGATTTAATTGTGTAAGGAAATCATGACTGAAATAATTATGATAGATTCCTATGATGCATAAGAGCTATCTTTGGAAGATGCCCTAATAATGGAAAGCACACTATATAAGCACTTTGAGGGCTATAGATAGTGAGAGAGTGTGAGTAGTGTATTGTTGGTTACTACTAGATAAGTCTTCCATATCCTAAAAGAGCTTTCATTATAAGTGTATTGTAACCTTTGAGTTGAAGATAATACATTATGTAGGTTTTGGAGGGGTGGGGTTGTTTTACCAAAAGCTTTTTCCCCATTGGCATATCTTTGTATTTATCTATTATTATTTCTCTATCTATTTTTTGTATTCATGGTTGATTGCAATATTGTTGTCCTACTGAATGTGAAAATGAAATTGTAAGGATTTAAAAAGAATTTGCAAAATACTTTCCTTAAAAGATTAGTGTAGGAAGTTGTTTCTACACTTGAGTTTCCTTACACTCAATACCTTGCTTATTATAATTTTATCAACAATATTTCCATTGGCTCCTTTGATAACATTAACAAAATCTTTGATTCTTGCACAATATCAAACTATATTCTTACCATTTGTCATTATCATTTCATCAAAATTTTCTCTCAAGATTTATTATTTTTCTTTCAAGACGTTCTTGTCTCCTCATAGATGGCCTTCCATGTATTCCATTATTCCTTTCAATTATTGCAATCTTGTATGTCATTAAACTTGGTATAGCTTAGGGTTGATGTGATTTCCAACATTGCCTGATTGTATTCTTGCTTCTCTTTTAGTTGTTGAGAAGTCAGAGGGATTGTTGTTATCTCCACATAGTCAATCTCCACAAAATTTCTTATAGCCTCACCAATTTTAGGGAGATGTAATCTCATCAAACTTTTCCATTTAGGGAAATTCTCTTTATTCAATCTTGGAATATCCTTTTTGTACATCTTGATCTTTATCTTTTAAGTACCTTCAAACTTTTCTCTATAAGAACAATCTCTCTGATAAAAATTGTTAGAATGTTTAGAATAACTAAGAGGGAGAGGGGGATGAATCAGTTATCTAAAGGTCCAAATGTACCAATTGAACATACAAACACTTAAACAACTTCATATATTAATATCCATTAGCTTGGTAACTATAATAAACTTTTAGTAACATCAACTAGTAGTCTACTATTCTAAATATAATAGACATGTAGAATGTAAACATTAATAGTAAATCATCACAAATAACATCTACATAATTGTGACACTAGGACTTGACATGGAAACCTAATTTAGTGAAAATCACCAATAACATGTCAACAATGTTTTCACTCTTCTAAAGTGATCTTTCTTAGGAGCCAACCCTATTAAAGGTTACAAAATATATTGTTAATTGTGACCTTTCTAAAGGATTTAATCACCCTATTAGGAGTGGCCTTGTTAGAGGAGTTAAGAACATTCCATTAGAATGTCACCTTGATTAAAAGATTTACATATGTCTATTTGATCAGCCTTGATTAAATAATTTCAAATGGATATAATTATTAGAAAGTAACAACAAGTTTTGATTTGTCAAGTACAACTCACTTTCACAAATACTAATCTTAGTTTAGCTCACATGTTGATCCTTTGATTGGCCTTGATTGTCATCTTAGTCTCTAATTCTCTTGGAAAACCTTCAAGCAATTGATCTTCACAACTTTTGAAATCTTCTCAGACTTTTTCTTAAGTTCACTAATCAAAAGCATCAAAAAACTATTCCAACCTTGTTTAGATTATCCATTGTACCTCCTTAAATAGGTAATGCTGGTCTTTTTCCACTTAAACGTTCTCATAGATCTTAAGATTTGGTCAAATTCATCAAATCCTTCCAACATTTAATCTTCTCTCTTTTGTTTTAGAAACTTCTCCAAGATTATCATTGAATCCTTCCATAGAAACACAAAACCATAGTTTCCCTTGATTTAAATTTTCTAGGTCATGTATCCTCACTTCAACATGCTTTACATATTCCAATAAATCAACTTTGGTAGTTGGTAATTACAATTTATCATAAATTGTCAAAATGTTTTCCCTTAGCTAACACTATGCTTTGACACCCAATCATCACTAAGTTACTCGATCACTACTAACTTTCTTGTTTAGTACATATATAGTCACCTGGTCAATAGTGATGTTCGGTCAACACTAATTCTACTTAGCACAGATTGGTGCTTGATTAACACTAGCATTACTCAAGATGTAATGCAAGTTCCTTAATTTTTTGTTCTATTTCTCAGTCAAGCTTGTTTCTTCAAAGTTTTAGTACAACTATCTTTTTCTCTTGTAATATGATTAAATATTCACTTTATCTTGTCATAGTCTAACTAATCAAATTTCAATTTTAGTTTACTTCTCATAACTCAACCTTTCCTCAAGGTTCTTTTTTTATGCTAGCTTCTCAAATCCTCTTCATCAATCATCTATATATAACACTCAAATTAGATAACAAACTATCTCACCAATAAGTTTTGACATCAATGAAAATATAGCATTTTTTCCAATTTTAGTTTCCAACACTTTGGTGCTAATACTGATGGTACATCACATGGACTTTGAATCTCTCAAATAAAACCCTTCTGCAACAACTCATGCACTTGTATGTTCAACTCTTCACTTTCTGATGTAGGAGCATCTTGCATCATAAAATAAAATGGAACATTATATCATTACACACACACACACACACACACACACACACACACACATAGACATATACATATATACATACATATGTGTGTGGGTGTGTGGAGGAAAAAGAAAGTCACAAAAATGAGAGAAAAATAAATAAATAAATAAAAGGGGTGAATCAGTTATCTAGGGTC
The DNA here is from genome assembly GCA_028749045.1 of Cupressus sempervirens. Classification (NCBI taxonomy): domain Eukaryota; kingdom Viridiplantae; phylum Streptophyta; class Pinopsida; order Cupressales; family Cupressaceae; genus Cupressus; species Cupressus sempervirens. The sequence goes on from CM053790.1 coordinate 794,942,226, forward strand.
CAAATGTAGAAATAAAACCTTTCAGTACTTAATAGATTCATATCCATATGTCCATATCATGCATCCATCCATTAGATAATCCATTACCTTAAAACTTTGTCTGTTACTATCCTAGGTCAAAACAACTTTGCAAAAATTTAAACATGAAACATCAAAACTTTCAATAACACATTTGACACAAGGATTTAACATGAAGACCCAATTTTGGAAAAACATTAATAACATGCTGCCAAATTTCACTCTTCTAAAGTGAGCCCTACTAGGAGCCATCCCCATTAAAGGTTACAATGCACACTTTTAAATGTGATTTGGTTAAAAGATTTCAATCACCTTAATAGGAGTGAGTCTTGTTAGAGGACTTTAGAACATCCCATTAGAATGTCACCTTGTTAAAGGATTTACTCATTATTGTTAGGTCAACCTTAATCCAAAGGATTTATCCAAACTAATACAATTGTTAGAGAGTAGCAGTAGGACTTGATCTAATAACAAAACAAATCACTTGTAGATAACATATCTTTGTTTATCTCTTCATTCTTCATGGAATTCAATCTCATTCTTGGAATTCAATCTCATTTATCTTTGATAGCTTGTTCACCCCTTTAGGCCTTCACCTCCTTAAGCCTTCATGCTTAATATTCCATTTGTAGATCCATCCCTTAAGCCCTTATATGAAGCAATACCATTAGACTTCTCTTTTGTCTATCTTCACTCCTCAAACTCTTCCTTTGGATTTAAAAACCTTTGTTTCTAACTTAGCATCCTCTTAAATAGAGAATTTAGATCTTTTACTGCTTATTTATAATCCTCCATTTTAGGGTTAGGTCAGATTCATTGAATATAACCATATTTCTATTTCATTCTCCCTCTAGAAACTTCTCTTCAATCCTCCTTAGATTTGCCTCAAAATAGTTTATCTTGAACTCTATGCCTCCAACTCATCAAGCTCATCTTTTACATGCTTCACACAATTCAAGAAATCAACTTCTCAACCTAGATTAATCAAATCTTGATCAAACTCTTTATGTTGCCACTTGGAAACAACTATCTTTTGATGCTCAACCAACACTAGGTTTCTTGACATCCACTAAAGTTTACTCAGCACATACTATATTTTTTTGGCACTAGGTACATACTAAATTTTTCTTGAAACATACTAATTTTTTTCTTAGCTTGAATTAACATCGCTCAGGTCCCACTTTTTTCTCAGTCAAGGTTAGCAGACACATTTTTCTTTTATTCCTCTTCTTCTTGACTTTTCATAAGTATCCTTTCATTTTAGCCTTAAGTAGATAAACAATATACTATATCATCAATGTCTTATTTGGTCTTAGTCCTCCTTTTATAGACCATATAACTCAACCTTTCTCTAGGAAATCTTTTTTATCCTTTCATCTTCAAATTCTCTTCATCAACCAATTAAATGATAACATTTGGACCAAAGTAAGTATTTATTTCACTAGCAAGTAGCAGGTTTGGCATTAGTGAAAAAATAATTATTGTTCCACATTCTTATACTTCAACAATCTTCTTTCTCAACAAGGCCAACTTGTGGCTTGGTTTAGTATAAATTGAGGGTCTTGTGGAGTCTATAGTCAGTATTCATTTTGAATGGGATCCAACATGAAGGAAGTCTACTAGAGAGGAGTAGCTGAGAAGAGAGAAGTTTGTTAGTAGAGTTAGTAGCTACATCTTGGAAAAATAAAAAGGTTGCTTGGTGGCTTGTGAGAATAATTTTAGATTCTTCTTGGGGTTTTCTACTAGATTGTGTGTTTGGGCTAGCTAGGGTTTTGATCTCATGAGATCTTGTAGATCAATTATTCTATTTACTTATGTATTTGGTCTCTGAGAATCTCAAGGAGTTGTACTCTCAAAATATCACTTACATTTACTTGCTCCTTCTCAATGCAAATCCTGTAAGTTGCATAGATAAAACCTACTGACAACTCTTCACTCTTAGAACTTGCAAAAATAGAACATGCAATGATTCTACTCAAAAATATCACATCATGTTGTTTGATGGTGTTGATCACCATTTCCTTACCATTATAAATTGCCTTAGTATTGAGTTCCACCTTTTTCTTAACTAGTTTCTCACCAATGGGTACAATGCCTTATTTTCTAAGACTAGTAACCTCATGAATAAGGTTGGCTAAGATGTAAACTACATCGTGTCCCATCCAAATCTTTCCATTATGAATTCTACTTAATATAATCTAAGTCCACTCTTTAGTATCAAGTTCACAGTAAAAGTAATATCCGACTAAGTGTAAATACTTTAGATGCTCATATCCAAGCTTGATAGTCATATAATGGTTGAAAACAATTTCCATATCCTTGTTCATAAATTCTCTTCCAACATTTTCAAACTTACTGGATAATTAACTTCCTATGTCTTCCAAGTAAACTACATTGTTTAGAGTTATTGACAAAGCTGAATTAGGGTTTTCTTCTAAGGGTTTCATAGGAACAACTTTCAATTTGGGTCTCTTAATATTCTCAACATTCTAACCTATTCACATGTCCATGATAACACTAAGTAGAATTTTATCAAATAATTTCTATGCGAAAAATGATAAAATACCTTTTTTTGAAGTAGGGTTTTTCTCAAAATTGATACAAAAATTCACTTTCGGGAGCTCTATGCTTCTGAGATGATCACAATGTGAAGTAATCAAGTTTGTACTCTATTTATCTAGCTTAAACTAGCATTGATTGCATATTTTGCTAACTTAAAAAGGCTATTTATTTCATTCAAAAATAAAAAATTTGCTCAAAATCACCCGTTCAATCATCAAATGCTAGCTAAGGTTCACCATAGCTTCCTTTTATTATGAAAATGCTCCAAAAAAATTTTCTCCATGAAATTTTCTACAAAAACATAGATTTCATCTTCTATCATAGAATAAACTTTCTCTATCATAACAGTAACTCTTATTTCCTTTGTAACTTGTAGCGATAAGATCCAAATCACAAGAGAACTTAGATATAGTCTAAACTCATCTGGATACATCTTTTCCTAACCTTGCTACTCATATTTTGATCTCTAAATGAAGTTTCAAATTCTAGCATTGTGATCAAGCTTAATTCAACTTTGTTGAATCAATCTTGATTATAGACTTCAACCTTCCTTTCTCTACATCATTTGACTTTTCTTCAGATCTAATAGTTAATCCCTTTACAAAAGTTTCATCAAGTTCTTCTTGATGCTCACTGACTATATTTCCTTTTGGAATACTTTTAGAATAACTAAGAGGGGGTGGGGGGGGGGGGGGGTGTGGGGGGTGAATCAGTCATCCAAAGTCTAGATGTATAAATAAAACTTTTCATAGATTAGTAAAGCCATAAAATATTATTCATCATCCATGCATCAATAAGATTATGCAATCACTTAAAACTTGTAGGTTACTATCAAATCAACTTAAAAAAATGTAAAACATGAAACATAATAGATTCATCAACACACTTTACACAATGATTTATGTGGGAACCCAATTTGGAAAAAACTACCAATAACATGCTACTCTTTTCACTCTTTTGAAGTGATGCCCTGTGAAAGGCCAACCCTATTAAAGGTTACAATACACACTATTAAATGTGACCTTGTTAAAGGATTTTAATCACCCTATTAGGAGTGAGCCTTGTTAGAGGACTTTAGATCATTCACTTGGAATCTCACCTAGTTAAAGGATTTAAAAATGACTATTAGGTCAACCTTAATCCAAAGGATCTACTCTAGATTGATACAATTGTTAGAGAGTAATAGTAGGGCTTGATTTGATAAAAACTTAAAATTTCATTTGTAGATTATAGATCACCATTCAATCCTCCTTTCTAGTTGGCCTTCACTCATTGTAACTCTAATAGCTTGTTCACCCTTCAAGCATTCATATACTTAAGCCTTCTTTCTTAACATGCCATTGCAGACTCTTCTCTTAGGTCACTTGATGAAGCATAACCCTTGACTCCTTGTATTCCTTAGGTTCTCACACATGAAAAAATTTTCTTCTAACTAGCCATTTCTATAAATTAGAAATTAAGATCTTTTTCTATTCATTCTCCATCATCCAATTTAGGGTTAGGAAGGATTAGGTAGGATACACTAAATCTATCCCACATTTCATATCTCTTGTAGAAACTTCTCCTTGAATCCTCTTTGAAATCATCTAAAAAAAATTTACCTTGAATTTTGTACCTCCAACTCATTAATCTTATCTTCCACCTAGTTCACATAATCAAAGAAAATAAACTTGTCAGGTTAGATCCATCAAATTCATGATCTTTCAAATAATGCAGTAGCTTGGCATTATCTTACCTCTAATACTTGACACATACTACATTCCTTGACATCCTCTGTGAAATTACTTGACATGAACTAAGGTTTACTGGTGCTCAGCATCAACTAAACTTGACTTGGCATCCACTATTTTGTTCAGCATACACCAAAATGAACTTTTACTTGGTTCCAACTAATTTTTTGCTTGGCTTGCACTGACTTTTCTTGGCACCAACTATCTATTCAGTTAAGCTTGGTAGACAAACCTTGTGTAACTTGTTCGTCTAAACTTTCTTAGTGCAACCAACCTTTGTAACCTAAAGTAGATTATCAATATATTATGTTTTCATTAGCTTAACTAATTCTTGTACTCCTTTACATAAGCATAACTCAACCTTTCCTCTAGGTGCTAATGTTACATCTTTTGATCAAATCCTCTTCATTAATCAAAAAAGTGATAGTACTTAAATCATATAAGTAGTTGTCTTACTAGAAAATAGAAGGTTTGACATCAGTGGCAAAAAAATGATTGAAACAAACAATCTTCTTCAACAATCTCCTTCTTTCAATCTAGTCACAACAATCTCCGTCAACAATGATCTTTTTTAATCTGATCTCAACAATCTCCCTCTTTGGCATTGATGGAAAAACAACCTAATCAACCAAATGGTAAACATCTTGTTCAACCAAACTAACTAGGTTAAAATAGTAAGACCAAAAAAATACCAAAAAAAATAATTTTCTTGTATTGAAATCTCTCCCTCTATCAGCATCTTTGATCTTCTGATTAGGTTACAATAATCTTTCTTATAACTCCCTCTGAGTTTCTTCTTATATCTCCCTCTTGCTAGGTAGATGTTAGGATTTCTTCCTCTTTCTTGCAATTTTAATATCATACTTGTGTTTTCCTTGGATCAATAATGTTCTCCCTCTAAGATCCATCTTATCTCCCTCTAATAAGTAAGTTTCTCTCAGCAATTACACTAGCTTGAACAATAATTATCTCCCTCTTTGATAATAATGCCAAAGACTTATCATCTCTAACATGAAAATATAAGATTTCTTAGTTTCTTCAGTTTCTCCCTCTATTACCTTTCTTGTGACTAATTCAAAATTTTAGAACTTTGATTGCTTTAGGCAACTCCTAAAGTAAGATCCTCTACATCAATTTGTAACATATGAACATCATCTTGTTTGATGCAGGGAACTCCTATTGTTATTTAGATAGCCTTTGATATGGGTATCACCCCTAATTTACCTCTTAGATACTTATGAGCATCCTTAGGTAATGTTGTTGTGAAGATATCAACAATTTTCTCTTTTGTGTTGATATATTCCATCTTCACCTCTTTATATTAAACTAACTCTCTCAAGTAATGATACTTGATTGAAATATGCCTAGTCTTTGTGTGCATCACTAGATTCTTTGATATATTGATAGAACTTGTATTATCACAATAAAGTATCACTAGTTCTATGATCTCTTCCTTCATACCTTTGAGTAGTTGTTTGATCCATACAATTTTTGTACAATTTATAGTAGCAACAACATATTCAGCTTCAGAAGTAGATTGTGAGGTGTAGTTTTATTTCTTGCTAGCCCATATAACTAGCCTCTTGCCTAAGAAAAATGCTCCTCCACTAGTGCTCTTTTTGTCATCAATGTTTCTAGCTCAATCGACATCAATATAGGCTCTTAATTCAAATTGTTCATTTTTCTTATAGTATAGACCAAACTCTTCTGTTCTTTTTAGATATATCATAATTCTCTTTACAGTCATCAAAAGATTCTCCTTGGAATTATTAGAGAATCTTGCAACTATTCCTACAAACAATGTAATGTCAGGTCTTCTATGTACTACATATTGCAATTTTCCAATCATAGACCTGTACAATGTTTGATTCACCTCAGTTGAATCATCATTTTTTGAGAATTTGTGTCCTATCACCATAGGTTTACTTACTAGTTTGGAATCCTCCAAACCAAAAGTTTTCAATATTTCCTTGACATACTTTTATTGAGTGATGTCTATACCATATTTTATCTGATATACCTACAAACCCACAAGGAATTTGATCTCTCCAAACATAGACATCTCAGATTCTTGTTTCATTTGATTTGCAAAATCTTTACATAAAGCATCTTCACCTCCAAATATGATATCATCAATAAATATTTTAGATAATAGAATACCTTTTCTTTTCTCTATCTTTATGTACAAATTTTTATTATCACTAGTCTTTTCAAATCCAATCTTCACAAGATAATTATGAAGTCTCTCATACCATAGTCTTGGTGCTTATTTCAAACCATACAGAACTTTGTGTAGTCCACATACCATATTCTTATTGTGAACATCAACAAAACCTTCTAGCTATTCTATGCAAACTTCTTCTTCTAATATGCCATTCAAAAATGCAGATTTAACATACATCTAATAAAATTTGAAACCTTTGTATGTAGAATAAGCAAGTAGAGTTCTTTCTCCTTCCAATCTAGTAACAGGAGAAAATGTCTCTCCATTGTCAATTCCTTCTTCTTGTGCATATACTTTGCAAACTAATCTTTCTTTGTTCCTTGTGATTTCACCATTTTCTTCTAACTCATTTCTGAATACCCATTTGGTGCCAATCACATTTTTGTCTTCTAATCTAGGAACTAAGTTTACGTTTTGTTTTTCTTAATTTGTTCAATATCTTCTTCCATGGCTTTACTCTAGTCTACATCTTCTAATGAGTTTTTCATTGATTTGGGTTATTTCATTCTCAACAAACATGTATCATTTCTCAATTTATTTCTTGTCATTGGTTGAACATCTTTATCTCCAATTATTTGAGCAATAGGATGATGTCTTTTAACATATTTAGACAATCATGGTTCAACTCTTGTTTCTTCATTATGTCTTTCAGCTTTTGAATCACTATGGGCATCATTGTAAGGTAGTTCAACATCTCTTTCATGTAAAATAATCTCAAAATCAAAATGTGCTTACACTTTATTTTGCAACTCAACATCTGAATCTAGCTCAATTCTTGAATGCAACTTGACATTCATAATGTGTGACTTGATAGTGACTAAAAATTATTATTGGTTTGTAGCTTGATTTTTAGCATCTTCTTTAGTAGGCACACCTTCATAAAATTATACAAATAATTTCTATTCTTCTGGTTCTTTCATAGGTTTAGCCTCATACACTTTTGTATATTCATCAAAATTCACATTTGCACTTTCTACAACTTTGAAAGTATTATTATTCAAACATTTATAAGCTTTACTTCTTGTGGAATAGCCTAAGAATATACCTTCTTCACTTTTTGCATCAAGTTTACCATTCCTAAAATATTTAAGAATGTAAAATTTGCTTCCAAAAACCTTTAAGTATTTTACATTGGGTAAGTATCCATATCATGGTTCAAAAGGTGTTGAATGAGTAACTTTCTTGACTTGTACATGGTTCAAGGTATAGATAGATGTACTTACAGTTTCTCTTTAGTATTTTGAAGCACCATTTTTCTCCATCATGAGTGTTCTAGCACAATCCATTAAAGACCTATTCCTCCTTTCAAAAATTTCATTTTGTGGAGGTGTTCTAGGGATAGATGTCTATCTTTATATTCCTCTTTCATTATAGAACATATCAAACTCATTTGATGTAAATTCTCCTCCTCTATCAGATCTCAAACACTTTAGACTTTTACTTTTTTCCTTCTCAACTCTTGCTAAGTACCACTTAAACATTTGAAAAGCATTAGATTTCTATTTCAGAAACATAATCATCATCATCCTAGAATAGACATCAACAAATTGCATAATGTACTTATCTCCTTTGTAACTTTGCATATTAATTAGTCCACACAAGTCAGTATGAACAATCTCTAGTATTCCTTTAGAGGTATAAGTTTTACTCTTAAAATTTGACTTTGTCATTTTTCCTAACTAACGTTGTTTACACATTACATTATTAGGATTCTTCAACTTATGCTATTGATCTCAGATTGGTTTTGACAAGTGAGTGTCAATACATTCATGTCAAACAACTAGTACATATCAAGCACAACATGTATATTATAGAGCATGCTTAGTTCACAGTGAGTGCTAAGCCACTCAAGTGCCAAACAAATAGTGTATGCTAAGTGATTTAGCAACTGAGTGAATATTGGATGCCAAGTGATAAAGATGCCAAGTCATAGTAGAAATATTGGTGTATGCTGAGCATCAGAGACTTCAAGCACCAAGTAAGATAATTTTGACATATTTATTTGTAATGACACAAACAACTATGGAAACCATTTTTGAGCTAACTTAAGGATGAATTACAATATTCTGGAGATAAAGAAAAATATTAAGTTGGATTTCCAATGCAATTACATGTAGCCAACTATAAAAAGGGAAGGATTAAGTAACAAAATAGATGAATCTCAACCATATATTCATACCTAACCCTAAGTCACCAAAGTCTTCTTAAGGAGGACAAAACCTACACTCTCTATGAGCATGTGTGTAAGGTGTTGAAGCAAAGTATAGAGAATTTTGCATGCACAAATAGAGAATTCATGTTGGCTAAGGAATTATGAAGTGAGAAAACATTATAGAATCAATTAGAGTAGAACAAAGGAAAGAAGATAGCATATAGGAAAGAGACATCTGATCAAGAAGGATCAAGAAGAGATTAGTTTAGAGGTTATTTGTTATCAGGCAATCAAGTGCTAACTAAAGCATTAATGTTGAGACATTTTAATATGTAATTTTAGTCAAAATATCTTAACAGAGTAGTCCTAATAGGCTATATTGAAATGCTCTAACAAGGTGCTTACTTAGTTGTAAGTTAAAGTCTTTTAGCAATGAACACTTCTAATAAGGTGTTGAAATCCTTTAATAGGGTAAGACCTAATGGTCTTTGTAAGCCTTTAATAGGGAAAACCTTTTATAGGGTAGATAATGTTTCATGGTCAAAAAAATTTATTCTTCATTGGATATACTTTATTTTAGTAGTAGTGAAGATTTGTGGGTGTCATCCCCAACCCAATTTTACCTTCTGACTTGGAAGATTTCTTAGTAATCATATCTAGTGTTATATGTGTGTAAATTTTTACTTGCTTATATGTTTTAGATGTACATGATTTTCATGTTATTCAAGTTTATACATTGAATGTATGAGATGTATGTGTGGTTGTAAGAATTTTCCTTAGGAAAAAATTCACCCAAGACTAAAGAACTCAAACACAAGCAAAAAATAGACTAGAGTATGATCAAAATAACAATATAGTATTCAATTAAATGTACAAGTACACTAGAAGTACCTATATATAAAGGCCTCTAAGATGCATCTAGATTGCCTAGGCTTTAGCAATATGATAAGTCTTACAACTAGGCACATGTCCACCAGGTGTGGGTTATCCTTAATTTAGCACATAAGTAAGTGTGATGATGAGAGGATAAGCTTACATAGGTGTAACACAAAAAATAATATTGTAGACACAATGTGCTTAATTAGGGCTACATACTTCTATGTTTTCAACATGACAACTCATAAAAGTACACAAACTCCTAAGTTTCAACTGAATAAATAATAAAAAAATGCACTAACTTAAGTAAAATTAAGTAAAGTGTAATAAGTAAATAATTATTTACACCAACACCCCCCCTTAAGTGAAACTTAGGGGAATGCACTTAAGCTTAAGAAAGCTAAGATGAAAATGCATGATGGGTCCCAGCTACTAGGCCATGTTAGGTGCTCATTTATAGAAGCAATGCAATCTCTCATAAAGTGGAGAAAGAGGTAAAACCTCATGGGAAAAATCCTCCCCCAAAAAGAGAGATGAAAAAATAAGATGCATGGATGGATGGAGTAATCAAGACCTCCCCATTATGACATACATCAAGTATATACAAAAGAGAAGTAGAAGAACAAAACCCCATAAGAGGAAAAAGTCCCTCCTATAAAAGAGAAGAAGGAGAAAAGGTAGTCCTCCCCCTAAATGTAGAGTGCTGATTAGTGAGAGCTACTCCAATGTAGAAGTTGATCCATGACTACTAAATAATGTTCCTCCCCTTTAGAAGAAACAATGATAGAGGTATAGGTGATATGCTTTCCCTATGTGTAGAAAGAATCCCAAAAATGAATGGTGTCTTTGAAACCTGCTCAATTGTCCCTATGTCAATGTTGATGGTCACTCCTTCTAATACTACTGAAAAGAGGAAGTGCAGATCTAGCAAAGATGAATGTAGAACCTGATCCAAAGAATCGACTATCTCCTCAAATGATAAAGAGATCTCCTATAACTATTGTACATAAGGATACACAATCATATGGATCTATGTGAAGACTGATCATGTAGAGAATGGACAAGAGGGTCAGAGTGAACTCTAGTGACAACTAAAGAAGATTCTACTTCATCAAAGAGAAGATGTAGATCATCAAAGATGCCTCCCAAATCTGTTATGTGTGACTCCATGAACAAACCTTCAATATCTCTCAAGAAGTCATCCATTGATGCTGGAGCTGGACGACAAGGTGTACCCTATTGTGTTGAAGTACATGAACCTATCACTGTGGCAATGTATGAAGTATTCACCTCAACAAAGAGAAGACAAATATCATAGATGATGTCTCTCGCATCTTCAATGCAAGACTCCATGAACAACTCTGCAATGTTTGGAAGGATTATATAGTATTTTTATTTTGATCATACTCTTTTGGTCTACTGTTGCGCTTATGCTTGAGTTCCTTGGTCTTGGGTAATTTTGTCCTAAGGAAAATTCTTACATGGTATCGATGCTAGAAATGCTTTAGAATAACTAAGAGGGGTGGGATGAATTAGTTATTCAAGGTCCAAATGTCCTTATTCAAAATTTTCACTAAGTGTAGTGAGCCCATTCATTCATCCAAGCCTTAGCTTTCCTATTCAGCAAGTTATTGTAAATCAACATGAAAGTATAACACATGAAAGATCAACACATAATACAATGATTTACATGGCAACCCAATTTGGGAAAAACCACTAGTAACATGCTACTCAATTCTCACTCTTCTGAAGTGATGCCCTGTGAAAAGCCCTCCCTATTAAAGGCTTACAACACACTGTTAAATGTGACCTTGTTAGAGGATTTAACTACCTTGTTAGAAGGAGGTCTTGGTAGAGGACATTAGAACATTCACTTAGAATGTCACCCTGTTAAAGGATTTTCAAATGGTTGTTAGGCCAACCTAAGTCCATAGGATTTCCATATCTAATACAATTTTTAGAGAGTATTAGAATTTTTTTGACCTGATTACAACATACAACTTAACTTGTAGATCTTAGATCACCATTCAACTCTTTACATTTCCTGGCCTTCAATCTCGACAACTCTAATAGCTTGCCCTCCTTTCAATCTTAGTCTCCTTGAGTCTCCATGCTCAATGTACTAGTGCAATCATCACTTCTTGACCACTTGTAGAAATAGAGCCTCTATGCTCTTCCTTCTCCTAGATGTCTTCTACTTGACACCCTTCAAACCACTTCACAACTTGGCACTTTAGTAGTAGTAGCATCAATAGCATTTGCTTCTTGGTCTATGACTTCTTAAATAGAAGTCTTAGAGTTCCTTTCTTGTTTGATTCTTCCATTCTTTAATTTCAATTCATATGGATTAGGTAAGATTCATTGTATCTAACCCATATTTTGTTTCCTCTAGAAAATTCTTGAATAATCCTTTTGAATTTGCACAAAAAATGGTTTAGATAGAATTTTGTGCCACCATGTCATCATCCTTATCCTCCAACTAGATCAAAAAATTCAAGGTAACAACTATGTTGGGTCAGATTTGGTGAATCTTTATTATTTAAAATAATGCAGTAGCTCAACACTATTGAAATATGGGTGCTCATCATATACCGTGTTACTTAGCATCAACTATATTTTTTCTGATGCTTAACACTAGAAGTTTACTCAGCACCAACTAAGATTTTCTAATGCTTAGCACTTGAACTTCACTTAGCACCTAAAGATCGCCCAGCATATACTAGAATTTCCTATTGCTTGGCTCCAACTGAGAATTTTCTCAGCTTCAACTAGCATGCTTGACACATACTAATGAACTTAGTTTAAGATTTGCAGTCAACCTTATTACAACTTATTCCTCTGATGTTTCTAAGTGGGACCAACCTTTGTATCTTTGAGTATGTTATCAATATGTCATTTAACCATTTTCTTAACTGATCCTTGCATTTCATTACAAGATCATAACTCAACCTTTCCCTTAGGTACTCTTATTACATATTGTTGATCAAATCCTCTTCATCAATCAACTAAGTGATAGTACTTGGATCTTATAAGAAAATGTCATTTGTTCAAATATCAGGTTTGACATCAATGACAAAACAATGATTGAAAATGTTCTATTAACAACAATCTCCCTCTTTGATCTTCAACAATGAGCTTCTCAATCAGATTTCCAAAAAGCTCCCTCTTTGGCATTGATGGAAAACTAAATTAATCAACCATTAGACTAGAACTATTCAACTATGTGCTAACTGGGTTAGTACAGTAAGTCAAATGCCAAAAAGTAATTGTGTTACCATTAGTTTTCACATCTTCTCTTAGCTGTTGTATCCCTTCTTTTCTTCTCTCCCTCTGTATGCATTGCTCTTCTTCTGCTATTCATTTTTCTAATCAACTTCTTCATCTTTTCTACTATTGATCATTTCTGTCTACTTCTACCTCTATCTTCATTTGATCAGTTTCTACATTTTCTTGACATTTCTCCCTCATACTTTTGATCAAATGTTGTTGATCAGTTTCTCACTACTTCTCTCTCTCTTTGACAATAATGCCAAAGATATATTAGCATCTTTTCATGCAAGTGTAGTATTTGCAAGTTCATTCAATTTCTCCCTTTGTCACCTTGCTTGTGACTAATTTGGAACTTCAACACTTCAATTAATTTAGACATGAATTATAAAGTAAACTACCTCTACATCAATGTGTAATATCTCAACAACCAGGTCATTTGATGTAGGGTAGTCTTACTTTTTCTTCAAGTAGCCTTGGCTAGGGGTATCACCCCTAACTTACCTATAAGATACTCAAAAACATCTTTAGGTAGTGCTTTTGTGAAGATGTTAGAAATCTTTTCCTTTGGGCTAACATATTCCATCTTCACTTGTTTGTCTTCCACAAACTCTCTTACATTGTGATACTTGATTGCAATGTGCTTGGTTTTAGCATGCATTACAAGATTCTTTGATATGTTGATAGAACTTGTATTATCACAATAGAGTATCATTGGCTCATTTACCTCTTCCTTTATACCTTGCAACAAATGTTTGATCCATACAATATTGGTGCAATTGATAGCAGCTGCAACATATTCAACTTTAGTAGTGGGCTGTGAAGTACAACTTTCTTGTTGCTAGTCCAACTAATCAATCTTTTTCCCAAGAAAAGTGCTCCTTCACCGGTGTTTTTCCTGTCATCAATTTTACCTCCTCAATTTGCATCAGTGTAGGCTTTTAGCTCAAACTTTTCACTTCTCTTGTAATAAAAAAACCAAAGTCATCAGTTCCTTTTAGATACCTCAGTATTCTCTTTACTGCCATTAGGTGATTCTCTCTTGGATTTGCAAAAAATCTTGCCACTATTCCAACAAAAAATGCAATGTATAGTCTACTATGTACAACATATTGCAATTTTTTAGTCAATGATCTATACAATGTCTAATTTACTTCAGCTGATTCATCATTCTTAGATAACTTATGTTCTATTGCCATTGGTGTGCTAATTGGTTTGGAATCTTCTAATCCAAATGTTTTAAGTATCTCCTTGATGTATTTTGATTGGGTCACAAATATGCCATGCTTCAATTGATGTACTTACAATCCAACAAAGAACTTGATTTCTCCAACCATTGAAATCTCAAACTCATGTTTAATTTGATCAGCCAAATATTATATCATCAGCAAAGATTTTGTTGAGATAATGGGTGTTGCACACATTGCATAATATTGTTATTTTATTATTTTATTTTATTATGTAATGTTGCATCTAGATGGACATGCAACATGCAAAGATTCCTATGGAATATTCTTGATGAGTTGTATTGTAACATTGTAAAAATATTTTATGTAATTATTTAATATTGGGGAAAAGAATTAAATGCCCAATATTAAATGGGGGGTCAGTGGGTTAGGTAGCACATGGTTTTAGCACATGGTTTATGTAATACCACTTAGTGGTTTTGTGGGACTTGCTAATATATAAGCAGCCACAGGGGTAGTTGTTGTAGTGAAGAGAAAGAGTGACAAGGAGAAGACAAAAGGCAAGAGTTGAGTGGGACAAGGCTTGACAGGTTAGCCAAGGGAGCATTTGTGAAGGTTGAAATCATGGCATGGGATGTGTGGATTCATGCTTGTTCACATAGTTTGCTCAGTTGTGGCTATGGCCATGAAGGCTTCCATGGTTGTATGGCAATGGTATTTTTGCTGAATAATACATGATGATGGATGCTTTTGGAGGCTGGGTTTTTCCCTCAATGAGGGTTTCCCAGGGTATATCTTGTGTCACAATTTTGTGGGTATGTTGTCTATTCTCTTGCATGTGGATTTTAATTCCATGTTTATTTCAGATCTATTATGGGTTATGTGGAAATGGTTATATTCTTTGTTGCCAAGTTCCCTTACAGATTTTTGATATCAAAATGTATTTACCTTTTTCAACTTTGATATATAAGCTATTGTTATCATCTGTTCTCTCAAATCCTATCTTCACAAGATATCTGCGCAGTCTCTCATACCATGCTCTAGGTGCTTGCTTCAAACCATAAAGTACCTTATGCAATTTGTAGACCATGTCCTTATTCTTGTCATAAAAAAATCCCTCTAGTTGTTCTATGTAGACTTCCTCTTCCAGTATACCATTTAGAAAAGTAGATTTAACATCCATTTGATAGATTTTGAAACCTTTGTAAGCAGCATATGCAAGTAGTGTTCTTACTCCTTCCATTCTTGCAATAGGGGAAAATATTTTTCCATAATCTAGTCCTTCTTCTTGTGCATAGCCTTTACAAACTAATCTAGCTTCATTTCTTGTTATCTCACCATTTTGATCAAGTTTGTTTCTAAACACCCATTTGGTACCAATTACATTCTTGTTAGCTAGCCTAGGAACTAGGGTCCAGGTTTTGTTCTTCTCAATCTAATCTATCTCCTCTTCCATAGCTTTTTACTAGTCATCATCTTGTAATGAATCTTTTACTATTTTGGGCTCAACCTTTCTCAGCAAACATGATTCATTCCTTAGTCTATTCCTTGTCATTGGTGTGGCATCCTTGTCACCAATGATTTGATTAGTAGGGTGATATCTTCTTACATATTTAGCTAACCTTGGTTCTTTCCTTCTCTCCATATTTTATCCTTTAGCTTCAAATTCATTTTAATCTTCTCTATTTGGTACTTCATCATTCCTCTCATGTATATTATTTTTAGAATCAGATGGTGCATTTTCTATATTTTGCAACTCGGCTTCTATATGTAGCTCGGCATTCACTGGTTGTGACTCGGCTGATACTGAAATTTGTTGTTGATTGCTATCTTGATTTGTGGCATTGTCTTCAATAGTCATTCCTTCATAGAAGTATAAAAAGGATCTATAATCCTCTAATTTCTTCGTTCCATCAAGCTAAACTTTTGCTTGCTCATCAAAATTTACATTTTCACTCTCCACAATCTTGTTAGTGTTAGTAATCAAACAATTATATGCCTTATTTCTAGTGAAGTAGCCAAGAAATATGCCTTCATCACTTTTTGCATCAAACTTTCCATTTCTAGTATCTTTACAAATATAGCATTTACAACCAAAGACTTTGAAATGTTTAACATTAGGTGAGTGACCATACCACAATTCAAAAGGTGTTGCATTTTTACCTTTCTTGACTTGGACTCTATTTAGGGTGTAAATAGTAGTGCTTATAGCTTCTCTCTAGTACTTTAGAGAAATTTTTTTCTCCATCATCAAGGTTCTTACATAGTCTATCACTGATCTATTCCTTCTTTCAGCAATACCATTCTAAGGTGGAGTTCTTAGTGCTGATGTTTGCCTTTTGATACCTTTATCATTGTAGAACATCTCAAATTCTTTTGGTGTAAACTCACCTCCTCTATTTGACCTTAGGAATTTCAAATTCTTCCTTATTTCATTCTCAATTTTGGCTAAATACCACTTGACCATTTGAAATGCTTTATATTTTTGCTTCAAGAACATAATGGTCATCATCGTTGAATAGTCATCTACAAATAGCATTATGTATCTGTCTCCTAGGTAGCTTTGCACTTCTATTGGACCACATAAGTTTGTATGGACTAACTCTAGTACTTCTTTGGAACTGTATATTTTTCTCTTGAAACTAGACTTAGTCATCTTCCCTAGTTGACATTGTTTGTACATTGTTTTTTCAGATTTCTTCAATTTGGGAAAACCTCTGACCTTCTTCTTCTTGCTAATGCTAATCATATTATCAATGTTAACATGACACAATAGTCTAACAACAAGATAGGTTGCATCTTCCATATCTAGGTAAAACAAGTTACTCCTAGTTTGTTCACCATTTCCTATCAGATTTCCATTAGTGTCATAGATCTTGGCAGTTTTGTTACCAGACTCTACTTTGGAACCTACATTGCCTAATTGTGATACACTCAAGAAGTTGTAGTTCAATCCTTCAAATTAGTATGCATTATCACATGAAATTTTCTTTGTAAATTTAATAAAGCCTTATCCTTTGATTTGACATGGAGCATCATTACCAAATCTAACACTATTTCCATCATATTGAGTAAAGGTAACGAACTTACTTTTATCTCCTATCATGTCATGTAAGCATCCACTATCGATGATCCACTTGTTATTCTTGTTCACATAGGTAACCAATGTTGTTGCTTCATCTTCATCTTTATCTAATTCATCCTTCATGGCCACATAGACTACTTCATCATCATTCTCATCAGAGTCTTCTTCAAGAATGTAGCATCTTTTTCCTTTTACCTGAAAGTCTTTGCTATCATCTTCTCTTTTGTTCTTTTACTTATTTCCTTCTTTTTAGTTCTTCTTTTGTGTACACCTTGTAGTAATATGACCTACTTCATTTCAATTCAAACATATGATAGGGAACTTACCTTTGAATTTACTTTTTCCTCTATGGAATCTTCTAGCTAGTGGTGCTTCTAATTGTTCCACATCTTCCTCATCTACACTGCTATCACTGGATGTATGTTTTCCTTTTCTTCTCTTCTTGTTTGATGTCTCCTCCTTAGTGTCTTTTATTGTCATCTTGTTCTTGAAAGTAGATTCAAGATTTTCAGGTCTATAGTTATCAAAGTTGGACAATTCAAATGCAATAAGTTTTCCCACAATTCCTTCAAAGGTTAGTGTATTTCCTTGTACACACCTTAGCTCTTGGATAGCTGAAACTCTAATAGCATAAATAGAAAGTAGAGTTCTTAAATATTTACTAATGATAGTTTCTTCTTCCAATTGACCACCTAGACTTCTTATTGCACTTACCACTTCTTTTATTCTAGCAGCATATTGAGTAACATTTTCTCCTTCCTCCATTTTTATGTCATCACACTTTCCTCTTAGGATTTCTCTCTTTACTCTCTGGACATTCTGATCTCCTCCATAGATATCTAATAAGGATTTCCACATCTTGAATGTAGTGTCACAAGCTTTGGTGTCATCATATTCTGCATAGCTGAGTATGGAGGAAATCTCCAACATTGCTTGATTGTACTCCTTCCTTTTGCTCAAATCATCTACAATAAGATGTCTAGTTGGATTTACATATTTTGTTCCAATTGAGGTTTGTGCATAGTTGCCTATTGATCAAAGGTGCAATTTCATTAGACTCTGCCATGCAACAAAGTTATCATAGTTGGCTCTAATATCAATTGTTAGAAATGCTTTAGAATAACTGAGAGGGGGGTATAGTGAATTATTTATTCAAGGTCCAAATGTACTTATTCAAACTTTTCACTAAGTGTAGTGAGCCCATTCATTCATCCAAGCCTTAGCTTTCCTATTCAGCAAGTTACTGTAAATCAACATGAAAGTATAATACATGAAAGATCAACACATAACACAATGATTTACATGGAAACCCAATTTGGGAAAACCACTAGTAACATGCTACTCAATTCTCACTCTTCTTAAGTGATGCCCCCTAAAAGGCCTACCTTTTTAAATGCTTAGAACACACTATTAAATGTGACCTTGTTAGAGGACTTTAGACCATTCACTTGGAATGTCACCCTATTAAAGGATTTACAAATGGCTATTAGGAAAAACTAAGTCCAAAGGATTTATATATCTAACACAATTGCTAGAGAGTATTAGAATTTTTTTGACCTGATTACAACATACAACTTAACTTGTAGATCTTAGATCACCATTTAACTCTTTACATTGCCTGGTATTCAATCTTTGTAACTTTGACAACTTGCCCTCATTTCAAGCTTAGTCTCCTTGAGTCCCCATGTTCAATGTACTAGTGCAATCATCCCTTCATGACCACCTATAGAAATATATCCTTTGTGCTCTTCCTTATCCTAGATGTCTTCTCCTTGACACCCTTCAAACCACTTTGCAACTTGGCACTTTAGCAGCAACAGCATCAACAACATTTGCTTCTTGTTTTTTGATTCATTAAATAGAAGTCTTGGAGTTCCTTTCCCATTAAACTCTTCCATTATTTAATTTCACTTCATATGGATTAGGTAGGATTCATTGTATCTAACTCATATTTAGTTTCCTCTAGAAACTTCTTGAATAATCCTTTTGAATTTAGCCAAAAAATGGTGTACATAGAATTCTGTGCCACTAGCTCATTATCCTTATCCTCCAACTAGTTCACAAAATTCAAGGTAACAACTATGTCATCTTAGATTTGGCAAATATTTGTTATTTAAAATAATGCAGTAGCTTGGGACTATTGAAATACTAGTGCTCAACACATACTATGTTACTTAGCAATCAACTATGTTTTTACTAATGCTCGGCACCTAAAGTTCACTTCGGCACCTAAACTTCACTTGGCACCTAAAGATCACTTGGAACACACTAGAATTTCTTATTTCTTGGCTCCAACTAAGAATTTTCTTGGCTTCAACTGGCTTGCTCGGCACTCACTAATGAACTTAATTTAAGCTTTGTAGTCAACCTTGTTACAACATATTCCTCTAATGTTTCTAAGTGGGACCAACCTCTGTATCTTTGAGTATGTTATTAATACATCATTTAACCATTTTCTTAACTAATCCTTGCACTTCAGTACAACATCATAACTCAACCTTTCCCTTAGGTACTCTTGTTACATCTTGTTGATCAAATCATTTTCATCAATAAACTAAGTGATAGTACTTAGATCTTATAAGAAAATGTCATTCCTTCAAATAGTAGGTTTGACATCAATGAAAAAACAATGATTGAAAACATTCTGTTAACAAAAATCTCCCTCTTTGATCTTCAACAATGAGCTTTTCAATTAGATTTCCAACATTCAAAGCTATACCAATCATGTAGCTAACTTCTAGACATTCTAGATGCATCATAGAGGCATGTATATACATGCACCTCTAGTGTATCAATTCAATCATTTGAATATCATATCATTATTCTAATCATACTCTTTTGGTCTACTATTGTGCTTGTGCTTGAGTTCCTTGGTCTTGGGGGAATTTTTCTCTAAGAATTTTTTTTACATGGTATCAAAGTTATACCAAATTCGAAGAGTGGCGAAAGTTTTATGGGTCCAAGTTTAAACTATTGGTTGACCCCCCCCCTCTTAGAAGTTTACCTTTCCTCTTATAATTAAAACAATTGGTATTAGAGACTTGTTCTCTGAAAGAGAAGCTTTTTAGTTTTGAGGAAATATCTTGAAATATAAGTTTACAAGTTGGGAAAGACTATTAAGAATTAAGAGATTGAAATACATCTCATTCTACATCAACTAAATGAAGGAAGAGAAGAACTAAAGAAATCCTTGAAGAGAAGGAAGGAAATTGCTATTACGAAGAATGACACACAATACAAAGAGATAGACACTACTAAGGTCTTTACAGATGGAGACTCCAATGAATTTGATGCAGTAGTTGTAGATCTAATGGAAAAAAATAGAGCCCAAGATGAGGAAATTAAAAATCTCAAGTTAGAGCAAGAATCAAAGCCATACTGCTATGTGAAGTGACTAAATAGAAGAAAGCCATGGAAGAAAAAGTTATGATTGAAGAAGATAAAAGAGTTTTGGCTAAAAAAATCGAGTAATCATCAAAACTAACCAAGATCTCCAACATGCAATTGGATACTCTAAATCAAATGATGAATGCTAACTATGAATTGAATGTCAAGGACATTGAGATAACAAAATTAAAGTTGAAAAATGAATAATTTCAAAGTGACCTAGAAAGGGAAAAGGAATTTGCTGAAAGTTTCAATAATCCTAATTAAGCCATCAAATACTTTGAACAACTATTGAGATCCCCTAGATCCAATAATGACACATTTGGACTAGGTTACATAAGCACTAAAGAAGGAGAGTCATCCAAAAGTGCTAAAAAAAGGAACATCAAAGATAAGAACTCCAAATCTACTTGAGTTGTGGTTAAAAAGGACATACTACTTATGTGTATAGGAATAGAACTACAAATCAGAATGTCAATCATAAGAGCATGGTTCATTGTCATAAGTGCAACAAACTAGGTTATCATACACATGAATGTAGAACCAAGACCATGCGCACACAAAGATTTGAAGGATCTTGGTACAACTATCAACAGTATGAACATAGAGCTTTTGAATGCAAATCCAAAACCATGTGTTCATCAAACAGGAAAACAAAGGTAAGGAATAATGACAACCCTTATGATTGGGATTATAATACAAGATATAGCTATCATTATTATCAAGAATATGGACATGTTCCTAATAATTGTATTAGGACACACTTTAGAGGTGACTGCAAGAGGTGGTTAAGTCGAACCACATGTTTTAGCTATTTGATGATTGGTCACAAATATTTCCCAACTAGGTCAAAAGCACCAAGTTGTGAATTTGATAAAGGAAAAGGCAAGGTAAATGTTGAAAATATAAGAAATGAAATGAAAAAGATATGGAAGAAGAAAAATGATTGCAACAAATCAAATGGGAAGTGATCACTTCACCCAATGGGTTAGGTGATAAAACCTCATCAAGCTAGGCAATCAAGAGGTATGTGGGACTGATAATTAAAGGTTATATCATTTATCAGTTTCAAAGGATTTAGTATTGAAAAGATTACATTAGCATGAATAAAGATGCAAAATGTTATTAGGAATTCAAGAAAAATCTTTAAGTTTTCCAAGTTACTACTAAGCATGAAATATTTCCTATGTGTGCCAATTAAATGCTAGAGGATGATGAACTAACATAGCAACTAGTTGATGCCGAGTGAATCAAATGTAAATGGATGCTGAGTGAGCTTGAAATTGGTTGATGCCAAGCTTATAGCTATGTAAGCACTCACCATTTATTACAACATTTTCAAAGGGTATTTGATTGATTATAGTTCATTTCACATCATTTGAAATTTGAGAAAGAGCAAGGAGAGTAGAAGGTGATAGTGATTCTACACAAGTTCATCAGATATTATAAGGTATTTATTAAGAGCCGAGCTATGTAGTTTATATTTTTGTAAACCCTAGTTTCACACTAATGGAATCTAGTTTGAAGAATAGAGGGAAAGGAGGTTTTGATTATTTAATTAGTGAGTAATGAAGTTAAGCAACTAATTATCAAAGCTATTCCTAATATTGCTTACAAGCAAGACCCTTCTATTGCGTTATCCATGATACCACCAAATGTTTTAATGGTGCAAGATGTTAGAAAATTCTATAACTATAAAATTGGTAGCATTGGTGATATGGAGATTAGAGAAGCATACAAAAAACTCTGTGATAATGGTGTACTAAAAGAAGAATTCAAAATTGTTGAGAGGAAACGGTTAGCACAAACCCTAGATTTTGCAAATGTGTTCAATATAGAATGGATAAGGATAGTGCTTAGCCAAATTCATGATAGTTAATTATGGTTGGATAATGAACCTATCAAGGTAGCCAAAAGGATAATCTATAGGATTACTAGTTATCCAACCCTAGATCAGCCTAAGACATTGAGAAGTGATGCTAAAGAGGTGATTGAGAAAAACATTGGAGCTGTATCGAACAAGAGAGGCATGATAAATGATATAATTATTGATCCATTGATAGAGTTTGTTGTGAGGGTTATATCACACAAGTTTTACCAATCTAGTATATTAAAAAGTGTGCCCTATTTAGTAGTGGATGTTGGATACAAGGTTGTCAAAAAAAGTCATACATATGATCTAGCAGAGCTGCAATTACAACAACTAGTTGAGAACCTTGGAGCAATTAGAAAGTCAAAGAGTGCACAATGTAAATTTGGTTCTATTTTGACATTCATATTATTTTATGTGCAAAACACATTTCCAACATTTGGAACAATTTCATGGAAAACCAACAGATCGGTTGCAGTGCAAATTGGTGAATACATTGAACATTTAGGAGAAAATTTTGAATCTGCGATGCCAAGCTACTTTGAGGACTTCAAGTAGTCAATGAGGAAGAGGTTAAGAATACCAGTATCACTAGTAGAGAAACACTATGATGAAATTTGTTTGCTAGTGGATGCCGAATATACTTTTGTACAAGCTCCTACACTAAGGGTGAGATGGTTGAGACCCTTAGGATATGAAATAGATGTGGATGAAGCCTCTACAACTATAACAACTTTACTTGTAGAAGAGGTAGACAAAAATGCTAAGGCATTTAGGAACTATGAGTTAGATAAGTCCAAAACTACCATGGAATTGAAGACATCTTCTTTTAATAAGAAGAAGGATAAGCTGGTGAAGAAGCTAAAAGCTAAATTTGGATAGGATGTCGAGCAGGAAGAAGACAAAGAAGAAGAGGATGAAGAGAAAGAAGATTCTCAAACACAAGAACCTCTAGCTTTGACACAAGGTATGGGAGAGGACCAACAAGAAGAGGAGGAAAGTGAAGTCACTAAAGGTGTTGAGGAAGAAGAAGCTAAGGAAGCAACTACTCCCACACAACAAAAGAAGAGGAAGGCCAAGGCACAACCTGTGACAAGGGTTAAGAAGATTGTCAAACCAAGCCAAGCCAAGCCTACTGTACCTACTACAAGGGCTAGTACACATGCAACAAATCAAAAGGCTAAAGAAAAGACAAAATCTATAGAGCAAGGTTGTCAAGTATAGAAAAAGCCAAGAAGGAAATATGTGGCACAAGCAGAATCTAATGAGGAGAAAAAAAAGGCAAATGACAACAACCAATTTAAGGTGGTGAGTCACAATCCTCTATCAAATCTTGAAAATTTATGTCAAAATGTTAAGAATAGTGCAGACTTATTAGGATTTATACATGTTGATTTTGACAATCTTGGTAAAGTGGAGAAAAATCAAGTGGAGGAGGCCATATATGCCATGAAGAAAAAATTCAAGACTACCCTACTAGAGATTGCCAACTCAATGCCAAAGAGTTTATATGATAGAATTGAACAAAAATGGCACTATTGTCTGAACTTGGAGAGACAAATTAGAGAAACATCTCTAGCACAAGTGATGCTTGAAAAAAGGCATAGATTGCTAAGGCTGTGAAGAAATATGTAGTTAGGTTTGTACCTAAATATAGAGCCTTTAGCATTTTAAAAAATAACATTGAGGATGTAGTTAAGAAGACCACTCATATGTGGAAGATTATATATGGGTTGACTATAGTGAAGGAAGGAAAGGTAGAACCCATAGAGGTAAACGATGATGATGAAGAAAATGACCATGTTGACACTATTGAGCGAGGAGTAGAGATGAAAATAGATGACAAGGCAACAACTAAGCCAGAGTAGCAAGAAGAATAGAGTGTGCAAGACACACAATTTTTGAGTTTCAGCCCTCAACATATAATAAGTGAGAACACTAAAATAGTAATCATTAAGGATTTTTTTGATGTCACAGATTAGACCATCAATCCCCTTATACAGGAAGATCTCAAGAAGATCCTAGATTAGTCCACACTAAGGCAAAACTTCATGATAATCTTGTACTAGTCAATATGGATGAATTAAAGAAATTAGTGATTGAAATAGCAAGGGTAGAGGTGGATCCAAAAGAACCACCTTCTATCATCCCTCAAGTCACTTATGCACAACCTTTGGACAAAACACTAGAAGCTACATCTGAAAAGGTTGATACAATTGCAATGGATATAGTGGAAACACAAGATCAACATGAAATAGGTTAGATAGAGTTATCTGCATCTACAACATAGGTTCAAGGTTTATCACAAGTCATTATGGAAGTCAAGGGCAAGCCTGAAGAGACAGAGCTGACACCTAAGGTGAAGGAGTAAGTTTCCATACAAGCTCTAGTAACCTTACTAGCATTTGACACTCCTACTCAAACTCTTCAAAAGCCAAGCATAGATGCAACACCATTACATATCTTAGTGCCAAGCTTGAGTTCATCAAAGGCAGAGGAAGTCATACAATATGGAGATGTGAGCCTTGATGAAGAGATTGTTCTACCCAAGTATGACTATAATACAATGAATATAGAATAGTTGGGAGTACTCTAACAAGCCCTAGAAGGGAAGACACATCAAAAAATGCTTCTAAGGGAGCACAGGTAGATGCAAGCATTGTAGGATATAAAAGACAGCTTTTTAGATGCGTTCAGTCTACCAACTCTAGATGAGACCAAGCCATCAATGGAACAACTGACAAATATAATGGAATAGGTTAGTAATGTTGACCTAGACACAAATGCAAAATTGTTAGAATGGTCAAAAAAGAAGTTCTAAAGCAAATTAAATGAAAAGATATTAGGTGATATAGCATTGCCACAAGTTACATTGGAGACTAAGGTTGAGGATGTGAAGAAAGTACTTGAGAACATATTCTCATTGTACACTAAATTGTGCAATCTAACACTCTTCACCCAAGAAACTAGAAGTCACATCTTGAGCTTGGAAAGTTAGATCAATTCATTAGGTGCAAAACTACCTATGAATCTAGCTTAGAGTGAGAAGCACTTCATGACATTGCTTCAAACCCAGAGTTAGTTAGCTGCATTATTAGTAGATGAGGCCAATATAAGGGCCAAACTGATTATCATTTAGACCCCTCTAACCCCTCATATAGAAATTTTTCACAAGGAACTAGGCTATGAAAAAACCATAATGAAGAAAGACCCAAATCTTTCTACACTAGATGGTCTAGTCCACCTTGCTACCAAGCCAACTATCCAAATCAAGTCAATGGATGTAGCATGTGAGAATTGGGATGCATCTCTCAAGATAATCTTAGATGTCCATAAATATTTTTTAGACAAATACACTATAAGTGTATAGCCCATTGACATAATTGTCAAAAAGGGAGAAACATATTTTGGGGGGAGAATAAGATAATGGGGGAGAGTAAGCAAAAGGGAGATATAAGGAGAGTATGAGAAAGGGGGAGTAATAAAGAGATAAAAAGATAGATAAAGATAAGGGGGAGCAAGCACAAAACAACATGAAGTCAAAGAGTATTAGTTGAGGCATATTTACTTAGTAGGAGTACAAAATTTTAGATACATAATAGACATATCAAATTAGGGGGAGTTATCAGATTTTGAGGTATCCAAGCTATTACAAAATTTTGAAATATTGAAGTTTTATATATAAGTTGAGCTAGCTATATGTTATACTCAAGAGATTAAGGATATTATTGCATACTCAAATGTTTTTGACACTCATGTCAAAAGGGGAGATTGACAATCAATTATCCAAGGTTTAGATGTATAAATAAAACTTTTCACAACCTAGTAAACCCATACAAAATTATTCATCATTCATGCATCCATAAGATTATGCAATCACTTAAAACTTTTATGTTACTATCAAATCAACTTGTAGAAATGTAAAACATGAAATATAGTAGATTCATCAACACACTTGATATAATTATCAATGTGCAAACCCAATTTGGAAAATACCACCAATAACATGCTACTCTTTTCACTCTTCTAAAGTGATGCCCTGTGAAAGGCTAACCCTATTAAATTTTACAATACACATTGTTAAATGTGACCTTGTTAAAGGATTTCAATCACCCTATTAGGAGTGAGTGTTGTTAGAGGACTTTAGACCATTCACTTGGAATGTCACCCAATTAAAGGATTTACAAATGACTATTAGGTCAACTTTAATCCAAAGGATTTACCCTAGATTGATACAATTGTTAGAGAGTAATAGTAAGGCTTGATTTGATAACAACTTACAACTTTATTTGTAGATTACAGATCACTATTTAGTCCTCCATTTTTCTTTTCCTTCACTCATTGTAGCTCTAATAGCTTGTTCACCCTTCAAGAATTCATATCCTTAAGCCTTCTTTCTTAACATGCCATTGCAAACTCTTCTCTTATGTCACTTGATGAAGTAAAACCCTTGACTCCTTGTCTTCCTTAAGTTCTTGCACATGAAAACCTTTTCTTCTGACCAAACATTCCTATAAATAGGAAATTAAGATCTTTTTCTTCTCATTATCCATCAGCCAATTTAGGTTAGGATGATTAGGTAGGATACAATAAATCTATCCCACACTTCATATCTCTTCTAGATGCTTCTCGTTGAATCCTCTTTGAATTCACCTTAAAATGACTTACCTTGAATTTTGTACCTCCAACTCATCAACCTTATCTTCCACCTAATTCACATAATCCAAGAAAAAAAACTTGTCAACTTAAATCCATCAAATTCACAATCTTTCAAATAATGTAGTAGCTTGATATTATCTTGCTTCTGATGCTCAACCCATACTATGTTGCTCAACATCCTTTATGAAATTACTCGTCATGAACAAAATTTTACTGGTGCTCGATATCAACTAAACTTTACTTGACATCCATTGTTCTACTTGGCACACACTAGAATGAACTTTTACTTGGTTCCAACTAATTTTCTACTCAGATTGCACTTACTTTTCTTAACACCTACTATCTATTCGATCAAGCTTGGCAGACAAACTTTGTGTAACTTGTTCTTCTAAACTTTCTTAGTGTAACCAGCCTTTGTAACCTTAAGTAGACTATAAATATATCATGTTATCACTATCTTAACTAATTCTATTACTCCTTTGCATAATCATTATGCTCAACCTTTCCTCTTGGTGTTATTGTTTCATCTTTTGACCAAATCATCTTTATCAATCAAATAAGTGATACTACTTAAATCTTTAATCTTCATTATCTTTGTTAGTTTCAAAGTTCCTTTCATGATTCCTTTTGTCATTCCGAAGTTACTTTCATAGTTTATTTTGTTTCTTCTATTTCCATTGTCCCTTCTATTTTTGAAGTGTCTTCCATTGTTCCTTATGTGAATTCTACAATTCTTTTCTATATGTCTAAAGTTGTTGCATAACTAAAATACTAGAATTCTACTTCTAGAACTCCGCTAATCAATAAGTGTTTGACAATTTTGGGCTATGTGTCCAAAGTTATTAGACCTATAAGACATGATCTGATTTCTTTCTTCATAAGGTCTTCTTTCTCTTGATTTCCTCTCATTAGATCTTCTTCTATCTACAGAATTAGTATTTCTGACCATTCTACCATTTCTTCTATCATTATCATATTTAGGTTTCCTACAATCAATAGCATTATGATCAATACCATGAAAATTATGACAATTTTTTTTTAATATGATTAAATGACTTATTTATACAATCTCTTTTCATATAACCTATTTTATTACTTGAAAAACATGTACCTCTAAATTCATACTTGGTTTCTTTAGGAGATTTGACTTGCGTAGGTTCATTCAACCTCTTAATTTCTTTGTTTTGTTCAACTTCTTTAGATTTGTCAAAAGATTGATTGGATTTGATCTTATCATTAGATTTATCTTTTTCTTCCAGATCTAATCTATAATTAGGTTTAGATTTATCTTTCTCTTCCAAATCTAACTTATTTTCAAGTTCCTTTGTAGACATGCTAAATAGGTAACCAAGACTAGTTTTATAACAGGTAGGTCTTTATATTGACATTTGTTCATGAATATTTTCATTGCTACAATAAAGCTTTTCAAGCTGTACCTCACTTTGAGTTAGTTCACCTTTCACAATGCGTTGTACTTTTGAATTTTTTCATGATTTTATTTCAATGCTTCAAGCTTAGATGTCATCTTAGCTAGATTGGCTCTAAGATCTAAATTTTTAGTCTTCACATTAGATTCAAATTTGCTAGGATCACTCTTCAAATTCAACTTCAGATTGGTAATCTTCAATTCATGCTTCAAGATATTGTACTCTATTTTCAGCTTTGAATAGTCATCATTACTAAATTCAAATTTAGTAGATTTAGGTTTAGATTTAAGATGATTAATCTTGTCCTTTAGTTGTCTAATGTAGAATTTGATTCTTCATATCTATTTTTTAAATTATCTCTTTCTTCAGTAAGGAGATCAATTTGTTCAAGTTCCTCTTCAAGGTTCTTCATCAACTATTCCATATCCATAGGGATCTTACTCAAGTCATTAAGCCTCTTCGGAGTAACTGTGCTTTGATACTAATTGTTAGAAATAGGCAATACTAAGAAGGGGGGGGAATCAATATTCTACAAACTTTTGTTAGAAACTAGATATTATTTATTACTTTGTGTTGGTAAACATATTGTTGTTTGAATTAACTCTTTAAATGCCTAAATTTGTGAACAATATCTAGTTACAATAGTTGGAAAGTTGTTTCTGAAAAGACTAACTTTCCTCTAAATTATTAGGTACAACTCCCTACTATAGATTTACAATGAATTATGTTTGTTCCTAAATCTAAAATGGGGCATGTTCTTATCTTGAGAATAAGAGAGGTAAATTGAGCTAGGCCTAGACAAGAACTAACTTAGGCAAGAAATGAGATTTAAGATTGATTAATTTTATGAATTCACACATCTTATGAATCCACAAGAATTAACAATTCAATAATGCATACTAACTAACTAAGATGATATAGTAGGAAATTAACTGAGAAAGAAAAGCTAACTTGAGGGAAAACACAAAGGGGATTTCTCTTGAACCTATGATTTCAATTCTTATCATATTTAGTTCATTGACTCAAAACATGGGAATGAAGCTCTATTTCTTCCTTGTTTTAATTCCCATAAGAGAAAACATACAATAAACATAACACCAAATACAATAGAAAATAATTGACACAAAATACCATTCAATTGGCTCCACAAAATCAACTATTTCACACCAAAAATTAGTTGACCTTTTGTTAATCTTTCATTTCAATACATACAAGATTTTGAGATGACCGTTACAAGGAAGTTTAATCAGTTCATCTCTTCAAAAATGACAAATGGAAAGAAGCCAACTTGTCTATTACAATCATTCCATCAAAATATGAGAGATTTAGAATACGAATTACTTCATCTTCTTTCCCTTTTCCAATTTTGTCCTATAGGCCTTAGTGGAAACAATAATTGGAATCAATTATTCATGCCTATGAACATATACATTGGTATATTTTAAGAGCCATTGAGAATGTTCTCTAGCAAAATCTTTGATATCATTCAACTAGTCTTGTATTTCCTCTATGGCCATGTGTATACACCCACCAAGCTTCTAGAGTTCATAAATTTGATTCTAATGACTAGAAGATATATCTGTCAAACTATCAATGTAATTGGAGAAGTTTGATTACATGGTAGTTATCCCAATGATTCCCTTCCCTTGTATGCTAGTCTAAGAGGCTTTATGTAGACCTTTTAGGAGTTCATAATCTCTATCTTGATCTTTTTTCACTTTGGCTTCTATCTCCTTAAGCCCTTCCTATACTGCCATGATCATCTCAGACTTGAACCTTATGCTTTGAAGCCATTCAAATAAAGGCTCATCTCCTTTAGGTAGGAAATTTACTTCAACAACCTCCTTAGTCTTTATATGAGTGATCATCCTCAAAAAAGAGACACAATATTTTTTTTGAATCTTTTCTATTGCCAGTGTAGCTCTATTAGCTAAAATATTGTCCTTCTCAGTTTCTAGGCTTAGTATGGCATTTCCAATCTACTCTGTAATAGTGAGCCCCTCCGAATTAAGTTTCTCACTCCACTCTTTACTAATTTGTCGGAAGTGTTTATCTTCTTGGAGCTAGGAGATGAGTTCTTGGACATCTGCAGTAGTAGGATCACTAGTGATAGGCATTCTAGAGATGCTTGCCAATGGGGTGACCAATTGTCTGATGAAGCTATTTAATTCTTGAATTTATGCCTTCATCTTGACCTTTGACAATTTACGGCTTTCCAATTGTTCTTTAATCACCTCATTTTTTGACTTCCATAAGCCAACCTTGGTATCATGTCTGGCCTCTTTGAGATCCACCAAATGCAAGGCAAAATCATTAGTAGACATATCCTCAATTTTCCCTCCTTGGTGGGCTTTTTTGTCTACATTGTTAGATGCCCTATTTCAGGATCTTGTCTGAGGATGGACAAGGTCTTTTTCTTCTTGACCTTGCTCAATGTTGATCTAGAGAAAATAGCAAGAGATAAGGTATCCTTTTTGGGAGCTCCTTCATCTTTCCTCTTTCTCTTTTTGTCTAGTGTGTCCTCCAACCATGAATCTATGCCTATCACCTTGGAGGTAGTCTTGAGAGAGTCTATGTTGAACATCTTTCTCTTGCCCGAGGTGATTGCTTTTGTGGATGAAGAGCAAGGATTCTTTGGGGCCTGTGAAATGATCTTTGAGGAATCTTGGCCCTTATATTCCTCTAAGGTCTTCTTTGTTGCCTCATCAGATTTGGTAGACTTGCTATCACTACTTCCTCCATCTCCTAAATCCACTACCTACACTTGAGGACTACTTGGCAAGAGAAGTGCAACACTTATAGATGGAACTGGGCTACTATGACATGAGAGGGCCAAAGTAACTACACCATCTTTTGGTTCCTTTTCCTTCTTCTTCTCAACTTTTGGTTGGGTTCCAATCATCAAGAGGGAACCATCTTAACAAGTCTTAGCAAAAGGAACAATTTGTCAAGAGGTTGATCACCTCCACCTGATGGTTGAGCTGGTCCTTGAGTAATAGCCAAGGTTGCACCTAATATGCCACCTTGAGAGGAGTAAGTTGTCAAAACTATTAGAGAAGCTTGAATAGATGTACTTTTACTTTGAATCCTAGGTATGGTCCATTTGACCCATGTCTTGATCCTTTTAATAATTAGGGTTATCATTATATCTAGCTCCTCTCTTACATCTTTGTAAGTTTTTGAGCTAACCAGAGTGTGTCTTAACTTGGTCAAATAGGTGTTACTATACATGTTGTATCCATCATCCTCTACTCTTACATCAATATTAAATTTATATATTTTTACTTGATCAACTATCAGCCTAGTGAAAGCATGGTCATAGCTCTCAAACTCATCCTTACAATTGGCCTAGTAGTCTTCAATGGTGGTGATGTGTTTGATCACACTTCCAATCTGCATCACCTCCCTTGCATACCCATTTGGATCAAACATGGGCCTCAAGAATTCATACATCTCCAACTTAAACTTCATTTCAAACACTTTTAGCATGTTCTTTGGATCAGACTGGGTTTCACAACTAAAAGCTCCCACCTTCATAGGAAATTCTTACCCTTTCTTCTTTAGACTCCCAGACAACATGTTCACTTGAATTTATTTTTGCACAATCTCAATCAACATGATCATACCACTAGGATATCTTGATAGCTTCAAGGGAAAACCATCAAAAAATACAAGATGCAAATACGAAAAGGATGAGAACTGGACAAAGTAACTCCTAAATTGGCTAATGGCTACCATAGCTTTAGGACTGAATCTCCTCTCTGGACATCCCTAGACTATTCCAAATATAGTCTTTGGAACTACATGATTCCATTTCTCCAAATCATTTTCTTTGCAAAGAACTCAAAAATGGCTCCTCTGAAAGTCAAATCTAAAAATTCCTCTCATTCTAAAACTCGAAGTCAATTCACCACAATTTTCTTGTTGATGGAGATCAACACTATTTCATCTATAGCACAATTTGTTTGGTATCCAAGTTTTAATGATTTATACATTCATGGATTAACTCTAGGGCTTGGATTGCCACTAGAAAACTAGCTTCCTTGAACAACCCACATCATCAAAGCTTTTTTAGTAATAGGATGGATTGGCTCCAATCTCAGTCTCTTTTGAAAATCTTGCATGTCGTAAAAATAGAGAGAGGTATCCATGAAATTTTGTAGTGAAGACTTAATTCTGTTCAACCCATGAAAACCCACAAATTTGGTTGCCATTCTTTTTGGATATAAATTTTGAATCAAGAGAATGAGTAGATTAGCTAATGCATAGATACTAGCCTTTTGAAAAAGTTATGCACATTAATAGAATAATAGTTCAAGAGAGAGTGGTAGTTTATTCAACTATTCATGTTTCCATAAATACGAGAGCTTTGATCCATCTATTGATCTTCAAAATTCATGTCACGCAAGTGAATTGAAGGAGAGATTTGTTAAAATAGTAAATACATGGTTTTAATGGATATCTTAGGGTCTTTTCACTATTCTATTGGCCCAACAATAACTTTCTATCTTCCCATACTTACTTCCTATTTTCCTTTAAGTTTTGAGAAGTTACCAATAGAGTACTCCGTGAGAAAATATCTGCTGAGTTGAATTTGATTCATTAACTCTTTCCCACAATGGTTAGATTATTTCTATTATCATCTTTAGATGTTTTGCACACAAATTGTGGGTCCAATCTACTTATTAGCTTGATTTTCTTTAAAATCCATGAAATTGTCTTCATGGGTTGAAAACCTGTTGAGGAGAAGACAATTTGTATTTCTCTACTAAAGCTTCCCTTTTAATTGACTCTTAAACTATTGTCCTTTTTGGGCTCAAAAATGTCTGATTAAGGTTTGGAAGTTCAATAGGGGCCCACCTTTTGTTTCTTTTCCTTTAGAATTTCCTTTTGTGAAAAACTAATTTCATGGGTTGAAAACCCACCAAGGAAAAGTTCATTCTAAGTTTTCTGCTAGGAATGATTATGAGAGCTTGTGATGAATACAACATATTTTCTAAGGTAAATAATCATAAAGGGAACATGAATTCTCCATTTGGTACCTTGCTATTTTCTTTCTTTGATCCATATCCATCATTTGGTGTCCTTTGCAGGAAATCGTCTTCATGAGTTAGAAACCCACCAAGGAGAAGATGAAGTCTGGATTTGTATAAGCTTCTATTTTTATTGAGAAAGTGATAAACCACAAGTAGATATAAATTTTTAAATGATCTTTGTAAGAGCAACATGAATCTCCATTAGTCTAGGCACTTACCTACCCATACAATCCCTTTTATTACATTGGAAAATCACTCGACTGTGAAATGTGGAGGGAAAAATGAGAAATCTAATGGAGACTCAAGCCACCTAAGAGGACTTATACCTAGGCTCAAAAAAAACAAGGAATTCACTATTGTATATGCTATATTAGTATGTTAGAAACACTAAATTAAGAAATCAAAAGCATTTACAAACTAAAATACCATAACATAAATGAGAGACTAAAGAGGAAACCCCTATTGGAAATATGAGCCAAATGAATGGACTCTCCCAATAGGATTTAGCTCTTTGCTTGGTAGATTATTCTAAGGATTGCGATGTATGCTCAAGCTTCAAACTAGCTTCAATGGAAATTTTTGGGTTTTTTGGTGTGGATGTACGAGATTGGTATAAAACTTGGTCTTTAAAATGGCATTATAACTTTAGCTCAAAAGTTTTGATGAAATGGCTTGGGAGGGGATTCAATTTATAGGCTAAGGGCTTGAGGGATGAAGGGTTAAGATATAAGGAGAGATGAAAGCTTAAGGAGGGCTAGGATGCACCCAAAGGGGAGCACATGGATTGTGCTTTTTTAGCACCAACCAAGGAGTGACACATGTCACAGGGTGAGTGGATGGAGGCAAGGGGATGGATGAGTCAACAAAGGAGGCTCAAGGGATAATATCTTCATAAAGACCCTTCATAATGGCTTGTAAGAGCAATGAATGGGCTTGTAAGAGTCTTTATGGCCTTTGTAAGAGCATTCATGGTTGGGTGGTTGGGATATTTTGGAGGGAGTTGAGATTGTTGACTTTGCTTGGCTTAGGAAAGTCTTAAGCTTACTTAGGGAATGTGACAAGGTTAGGGGGGGGATTAGGAGTGATTTAGGATTAGATTAAGTTTGTTAGAGATTTGCAAGTGGATGGAATTCATGAGGGTGAGTGAGTTAGTGGCTAAGCTTGGTTAGTATGGGTGGATGGGGTGGTTTAGGCTAAATGAAGGGTTTAGGGATAAGTTAGGGGCTTATTAGATTTGAGGGTTTTATTTATCAAATAGATTTATTTGATAAATGGGGATTTTGGAATTAGATAGAAGAATAGGATTAATTGATAAATAATAGGTTATTTGATTTATCAATTAGGACTATAGATGATTAATTAAATTAATTAGCTAGGGGATCACAAAGGATTAATTAAATAGGAATTTAATCAATGATGCCTTTAGAGATAACTAAATAGGATTACCAAAGTGGTGTAATCAAATTTAGGTGTCTACATTTTGCCCCTCTTTGACATAGTGTTGAGACAACACTATTTCAAAGAAGTTTGAATGAAGAAGACACGAGGAAGATGTTTTAGCAACAAGGTTGCCCTAGTCTCGGATAAGAAGAGGAGAGACTAGACATAGAGATGCCCCCTCAAGAAGGTGGCGGGAAGAGAAAATGAGGCTCAACGACTTCTTAAAAAATACAAGAATCTAGGATTAGCAAGGAGACTCAGAGTGTCAAAGAGAAGGGGCTAAATTAGCTCAAACTCTCACTAAGGGAGAATGATAAAGGGAGGATTAGATGCTAAAAAGGAAGCAAGCTTAAGACGTTCCAAGATTTGGGGGAGGATGAAGGAGTGGAGCGCTATAAAAAGGAATCGAGGATAAGGAGATGGATGAGGGGATTATGAAGCTGATGCAACAAAATTTCAAAGAGTCAAATTGGTAGAGGATGGGTTTCGGAGATCCCTAGGACTAGGATTGTGGATCTCGAAAGATGAGGCTTGGTGGATTGATTGGATTGGTGGATCCCTAAGACTAGGATTGTGGATCCCTAAAGCTAAGAGTGATGATTGATTCAAAGAGATACTAATGCATAAGCTGGGGGAGGAGCGATAGATGCTAGAGATGGATGGGGGATAATGGAGATGAAGGGAATCCATTGAAGCCTTTTGAGCAGGGGGATACTTCAAAAAGAAGTACCACCATGTAGTTGAGCACTAGATTTTCTATAGGACTATTGGTTAATTGCCAAGGGTACCAAGAACATCAAGGCCTTTTCACCAACTGTCTAGAGGACTGACAAATTGACTCAAAACAAACATGCAAGGATTGCCCCAGCATCACACATGAATCTTGAAAGAATCAGAGTGGAACCGACACTGGGTAACCCACAAGTAGAAAAGAAAAACAAACTAAAGACTTGATCAAGACGTTACACTCAAATTGCCCTATTCGTAGTATACCATGATATGGAAGATCATGGCAACCTTGAGGAGGGAACAAAAAGATTGTTTGGAAAAGATACTTCAAGACCCAAAAGGGAAGATTCCAAATCAAAAGAAAGCGAAAATCCAAAAGAGAAACATTTGCCAATGAGATGGGTAGGATGAAGTACTAACAGACCAAGATCAGACATGAGGAAAGCTATATCCTGCAAGGATCTATCGAAGAGCACCTAAGCTGATGGATCTGGATGAGTGATGCATCTGGCAAGCTGAACTAAGAAGGATAACACTTGGGTGATAGGAGATCTACCTAAAGGATGCATTGGAATAGCTAACCAAGGGCTGTGCGATGTGTGCAAGATGCTGACCAAGGATGAACTGACATGAAAGCTGGATAGATACAATGGTACTAAGCTAAAGAGGATGTACAAGCTGATAGACCAAGATATTTACAAGCTGAAGCTGACCAAGATAATTACAAGCAGGCAAAAGCTCAAGATGATAGGATAGCAAGATGGTTCGATGTTGTGCAAGATGTGAAAGCTAAGGATGGGGTGATAACAAAAGGTATGGATTTGGGGAGGATGCATCCAATGATGATGATAGATGTGCTACCAAGGATGCGGAAAATACTAAGGTTGGTGGTAGCTGACCTGATATATGGCACTAGAGTGAATGGCTAATGAGAGGATGACATTGGATTTGCATGAGGATAGCCTAGAGCAAGATACTAATGACAAGGGAGGATGGACAAGACAAGATCTCCAAGATATACAGTGCCCCTAGTCAGAAAATGACATGTGGAAGGAGGTCTTATGATGGATGTGCTAGGATTGAAGCTAGGATGGAAAAAGCTGAAGGGGCGAGGGAGATGGATGATAGCTATAATGGTTGGCTGAAGCTGTAGGAGATAAGTGGATGATGTGAGATGGAAGCTGGAGGGTGGAGGATAGGTGGATAGATTGGAAGATGGAGTTGGATGTCAAGAGATGACCAAAAGCATGAGGGTGATAGGCTAAGCTAGGGATGGCGGGATTACACATGATGCTTGCTTGCCAAGTTTTCATCATGGTACTTGTCCAAGGCACTTGAATTGCCAAGTTTTCACCAGTGGATGCTTTATTTTTCTTTTTTTCTTTTTTGAATTTTTGACTTTGGACTTAGCTGGAATGATTTTGTTTTTCTTCAGCTATTTTTTGGCTTTTTTGGGATTTTTCACTAGCTGTTGGAATGTTCAATTTTGTTGCTAGCTGTTGGTACACTGGATGTGTGATTTATGCAATAGATTGGATTAGATGGGATTGATGGTAGGAGATGGAGGGATGAAAAGGCTGGAAAGGAACATGAGATGGGGATGCTTGCAGGATCAACATTGGCAAATGTTGGGACAGGTGTGAAAAGAGCATATGGGGGATAGATGGTAGATGCGGGCTTGATGGAGGATTTGTGGAAGCGTACTTGTGGATATAGGCACCCAAGATGGAGTTAGGAGATGGGGGACATGAGTCATTGGATGGGGGATTAGCAATGGTGGATGCCATTATGCATTGGGTTTCAACTTTTTGCTTTGGGACCCACATGGTTTTGGATTTTCTTTTCATAGGCTTTTGCATTGTTTTGCATTCTTTGATTAGATTTTTCATTTTTGGAGTATGTCTTTTAGAATAGACATATGATTGCCTAGGATGTGGATTTTTAGCTTTATGCATTTTGAAGTTAGTATTCACATTGCTGTGGTAAGCTTGGGGAAGATGGTTAGGAGAAGCTTTGTGAGATGGAGAGGATATGGAAGAGCGTGTAGGGGATGATGATGGATGATGTGCCTCGATATGTGCCTTTGCTGATCTTGAATAGGAATGGAGGGAATAGGATTTGAATGATGGCTGATAGGAGGATGGAGGATCGTAGATTTTGGGACATAGGGACCCAAAATGGATGTAGCAGATGAAGGGGGAATATGGTAGGTTGTTTTGGGTTGCAAAGATGGTGGAGGGGGGATGACATAAAATTTCTTGAAGGAGTGATGGGAGGTTGGCATGGTGGGTTTGGAGATGGGCTTGGTTTGGGGGTGTGGTGTACCAACACCTTTAGATGGTGAGCCCCATGAAATCTTAGATTTTTTTGTGCAATAATAGGCTCTCTGATTCCTTGCTCTTGTGGTCCTAAACCTTGACCTTGATAATGCCATTGATTGAGCATTTGAACTAGCTGAGGATACTTTTTGCTTGCAAAAACTGGTGCAAGTGCTTTATTAGATGTACTACAACGGGGAGATACTGTTCTTAATTCTTCTGCTAAGACGAGGCCACCATGGAT
This sequence comes from Cupressus sempervirens, assembly GCA_028749045.1. NCBI lineage: Eukaryota > Viridiplantae > Streptophyta > Pinopsida > Cupressales > Cupressaceae > Cupressus > Cupressus sempervirens. The sequence goes on from CM053790.1 coordinate 794,980,437, forward strand.
GAATGAAAGTGAACCAAGAGGGTAGATTATAGATTGTGCAATAGCTTGGATAGGTGGTAAGATGGAAGCATGGATCAGAGGAGATGGTAGGATAGGATTTTGATTTAGCTGATGGGATGAAAAGATATCCTTTAGTAGAGGAGGTATGGCTTGAGTTTTTGGAGATGGAGGAGATGGTGACTGCACTATGGATGGAAGACATGATACGATGATATCTTTGTTTATGCTTTGGGGGATGTCAACATGCTTTTGGGTAGGATCTTGATAGGAATGGTTTGGAGTGGATGGTGCGATAGGAGCTGAGGGGATGGATTCTTCAAAGGCAGCAGATGGATAGATGAGAGATTTGGTAGTGGAGATGGGTGAGTAGAAGATGGATGCATAAGGGTCATTATGGGAGATGTGGGAAATGCTTGGAGGTGAGGTGGATAGGATTTGGAGGGATTTGACAGGTGTTGGGATTTTGATGCTTGTGGGAAGTGGAAGGATTTTAAGAAATTTGATGGATGGTATGGGGATGATAGAAATGGGAGATGGAGGTGATAATATAGATGGGGAAGCTTCATCACTAACTACTTCACATGGTTGGATTAGATGACATGGCTCATCGACTACTGGAGGTAGCTTTTCTTGTATTTCCTCTAGGAGATTCCTTGGAGACTCATGTGTCGGAGGTGGAGGTGGATTGCCAGGAATAGCTAGTGTGATGGGGATGGAAGATTGGAAGCTTGGTTGTTTTGGTGATGGAGGAGAAGCTGGGATATTAGATGGCATGACTAGATAGTTTGGAAGAATGTTTGGATTTTGGGGGATGCTTGGGGGAATGTTTCTAAGGCTTTCAATATACTCATCATAGTCAACAAGATTTTCATCATCATTGGAATAGGAGGTGGCGGGAGCAAGGACAATACGATCGAACAAATCATGATAGGTTTGGGATTTCATGTTTTGATGATGAGTCGGATGGGGATGGGGTCTTGCATATGGATGGACACGAAAGCTCATGGTTGGATTTGGATTAAGTGCAAATTTTGGATTGGCTGATGAAGGATTTCCTAGGGAGAGTCAAAGCTGTATGACAGACTAAGGAGGATTGGTTGGAGATTTTTGGCTTTCCTGTGGATGGAAGACTTCAAGAGTATGCTGTCAAAAAGTGAGAGTTTTGCTTTCCTATGTGCAAGATTGGTGGAGATTGTGTCAACTTAAGGATAGAGTAATGATCCTATGGGCATGACATGAGATTGACCACTTGTGTATCCCAACCTTTAGCTCAAGGTGATGAGTGATACAAGTGACAAAGTTGGATTACCCTAGACAATGCTCTGTTAGAGGAATAACCTTGGTGAGATTGGTTTATTGGTAGGATTGATTGGATAGAAAATTCTAGTAGAATGACAACAACTCTTTAAAGGCTTGGGTGTGATTTTGGATTGGGTTGCTAGCTAGCTGGGGGGGATGATTTGGATGGACTTTGGATTTTGGATTGTTCTAAAGCAAAGAACTAGATAGATTTGGTTGTGGCGGGGGAGCTTGGATGATTTTCTGATGAGGTAGTGACTATGCTAAGTATGCCTTGAGCTAGAAGATTTTTGCTTTTCTAGGATTTTGACCAAAGTTGGCAAACATTCTTTCAAAAGCTATGAATAAACAAGCAGACAAAATTTTGGAGCAAGAATGTCAAACACACCAACATCCTAGGAAGCTTTCTACAAGGATTAAATTTAGTTTAGCTAGGGAGTCCTCAATATATTCAAGGTACGTGAGGCCCAAATCCGTAGATGAAACCAAAAAGATGTCACACAGCCAAGAGGAGTGGTAACCCACTTCTCCTCTTTCACTTCTCAAGGGTATAAAGTTCCTTTTGCCTTAACCCAAGTGACAAAATTTTGTTCCCAAGAGAGGTATCTTTAGATTCACGTCCCAATCTTTATACTCCACTAGAATTCTAGAGTTGAGGTTGTCCAAGGGGTGATGAAATCCCCAAGTAGGTCTCCTAGAAAGTGTAAAACAAGACCACATACATGATCTTAGGTTTTAAAAGACACGCATTCATTCCAATTGATGATTTAGATTTTGCAAGTTATGATTGAAGACACTTGTGATTATGGCATACAATGTTTATTCCAATTTGACAGCGTCGTCAACATAATGGAAGTCGAGAGATCGGCAACATAAAAAATGCAAGAGTCATTGAAAATCCGTCAAAACCATGCGATGTTCATTGATTGTTAGGCATTCAAGATTGAGTGTGAGTTTGTTTTAAGCCCAAAACAAAGATATGTGTAACTCAATTTGTCAAGCACGCACCTGGAGGCCCTCCACGTCAAGATTTGTCCAATTTTTATGCCCAAATGAAGTGTTAGCAAGATTAATGCGTATTCAAGAAATTTTCTAACTTAAAAAAAATAATAAAAACCCAAGTAATTGGGTAGCAGGTGAAAAGTGAGGCAACACTTTGAACCATACATAAGAAAGTAAACAAGTATTGTTGAACAATAAAAGTAACCATGCATAGAGAAAACTCATAACACCATATTTTGTTAACTAGGGAAACCCTAGCTAAGGGAAAACCTTGGTAGGGATGATACCTACTAGATGATGTACTAATATAAATGTTTCTTGTTAGTGGATGGGCCCTATTAGGAGTCTATAAACTCATTCATTACATGTGAGTCCCTATTAGGAGACTTTGAATCCCTATTAGGAGATTCCAACCCTATTAGGAGTTGTAATACAATGTACACGAGAAAAGCTCACTGCCCAAATATGCACTTTCAATTATATGAAGGGCTCACTACTCAGAAAAGTAATTTATTATTAAGTTCCTCAAGTAAAAGAGTAGATTCTATAACTTCTTTTGGGTGATCTCTATCCTCAACTCAATATTGGATCACAAAATCACTTTTGCATATGATACAAAAGTTTGCATTGGCAAATAACATTACTTTGCATTACATCACATAACTTTCACACTAATCTTGCAAGATGTCTTTGCATAAATACCATGCATTTTCACAAATTTATAGTAGGTTGGCTAAGACCAAAATATAATTTTCCATCTTAGAGAAAACATCTAGGATGTCATCCCTAATTGATCAAGTAATTCTTTTGTGAAAAAAATAATTCCTTTACATTTAATTCCTTTATTCTGTTCACACAGTTACATCCTGATATTCATATCACAATTTGACTAGCTGTGGAAATTATCTCCTATTTATCAAATTGTAAATATCTTTTTTTTGTACTGTCCATACTAAGGTCTAAGGTTTTATACATCATCTCCATGTATACTATTTCCATCTTAGTTTTTTCTCATAGATAACATCATATAAATAAGTTATACATCAAAACAATAAACTGTTGTAAACCAGTTTCATACTTAGACAATTTTCTAAGTACCAAAATCTAAGAATCTTTATTTCCAAGGTTTTCTACAACATGTACATCATGTGTTTCCATTAATGAAAACAATTACATCACTACATATATCCAATTTTCAAAAAATTATACATTGGAATTATTGTATATCTTTGTGATATGGCAGAGACAAAGATTTTAGAGACATTTTCTTAGTTGGAAGCTAGTTTGACCAATCAAATTAACGAATGGATAATTGAGTTTCACATAGATTTTTGGAGTTGGAGTATACTGATCTGAAAGAGAGTGGTTTTTCTAGTTAAGAAGATTGTGTAGAGGAGTAGAAACATTTTTTTTAGGGAAGATGTAAAGGATGACTTCACTAAAGCTAAAGAGGACATTTGTTTTCATGATTAGTTACATGGATCTAACATGAAAATTGTAGAGCATCTTACTGTGGATGATGAGATTGTTGATTGTGATAATTTACATATGGATGTTTCTACTAATATAGAGTCAGCTATTGTTGGTGTGGATTCACTAGTTGCTAATGTGGTTGAGGATCTACACGATAGTGTGAGTCCATATGTTCCTGATCTTCCTATGGTTGACATGGCTAAGGATTTGTAGGTTTCTCTTATTGTGGATTTGATCTTACATGTTAATTTGGTTCATGGGTTATTTTATATTGCTAACATTGATTTCATTTTTGAGGATATTGTTGTTGGTGTCTGTGATCAATTACAAATATTATTGGTGAAGCATTATGTTCACTTTGTTCCTAGGAGTGAGCTTGTTGATTCGGTTGTTGAGATTCATTTGATTTTGATGTTTGAGTGAATGAAGCATAGATGGGTAATTTTCAGATTTCTTCTTCTATCTGGGATGGATTGGAAACCTTTAGTAAAGATGAAATTGTGTACATATATTTCTTTTGGCATCAAAGTATGGGACATACTTTTCTATCTATCTGGAGAGTTTGATGTAGGAGCATCTTGCATAAAAAAGTAAAATGGGGCTTTATTTAAATTTATTAAAAAAAAAGAACAAAAGAATAAAAAATAAAAGATCAAATAAAAAATATGTGGAGCAGAGAGAAAGTGACAAAATTTAGAGAAAAATAAATAAATAAATAAAATAAAAATGGAGAAAAGGGGGGAAAGGTAATTCATTTACCAAGATGCATAGGTGGCATTTTGGAAGATTGTGAAAAGTTCCTTTATGTATTTAATTTTTTTTTCCAAGCTGACTTGTGGCTTGAAGGTTTATTTAATGTCTTTTATGCTAGGCCAACATGTGGCTTGGTTTATTTTAAGTAGGGGGTCTTGTGGAGTCTAGAGTCATTATTCATTCGACATGGGATCTAGCATGGAGGAAGTCAAGTAGAGAGGTGTAGTCAAGAAGATAAAAGTTTTTTAGTAGAGATAGTATATGTGGCTTAAAAAAATAAGAATATTTCTTGGTGGCTTGAGAGAAGAGGTTTAGATTATTCTTGGGGTTTTCTACCAAATTGTGGATTAGGGCTAGCTAGGGTTTGGATCTTACAAGATCTTATAAAGAATTTGTTGTATTTTTTATGTGTTTGACCATAACCTAGAAGGCCTTACAACAAGGAATGTATTTTCTTATCTATATTTCTATGTTATTCTTATTCTTCTATGTGGTTATTTACTAGGATCTAGGAAATATCCTTTGGTGATTCTCCCACCTTGCATTGCATCACTTTCTATTGGTGTCATTTTGGGTACTACCTTGTTTGTAAAATTGACTCCTTGAATCAAGTCCATATGGAAACTAATCTTCCTCAATGGTGGTAATCCATTAGGAACATTATCAAATACAATATTTAGATACTCTTCCAAAAAATCTACAACTTTTGCAAGTACATATTCTATTATTCTTTACCATCTTTTGGAATTATAGAAAAACACATATGCTCATGCCTCATACCCTCTAGGAACTACTTTCCATTAACAAAACATACTTTGGAAATACTACATAGTATTTAATTTTTATCCTTCAATAGCTTGAGCTTATATTTTACTCCATCATTGGTTAGTGTGTAGGTTTTCAGATGACCATCACGTACAACATGCCTATCGAACTACCACAATCTAACCAAAAACATACTACATATGCTGATAGGTTTGATATAACCTAACATCTCATCATGGTAGATTTAAATCTTGAAATTTTCTAGGCACTGCTCATTAATCATGATTTTGTGGTCATCTTGCACCTAGGCATAGGCAATATGGTATGGATGCGGGTATTTTTCCTCTTGAGCTTTAAATTTGTGACTATGTTTTATGACATTAGCTTTTTAGTGCTTCCACCATCAATCATCACAACACTTATCTTCACATTTGCACCTTGTGTACAATAAGCTCCTCATTTGATCAGATTCAATCTCACCACTTAGCAAGAATTTTTTGTTAACAATGACTTTTTCTCTTTCAACATCTTCAAGATATGATGATTTGGGATCTTTATAAACATGCACAATTATCCCATGACCTTTAATTCTCCTTTTGGTCTCTCCTTGGGACTGAGGCCACTTAAATTCCCTATACCCTTCTTATCCAAAGTGAAAATAGGTTTAGCAAAAATATCTTCTACTAGGTCCTTTCCCTCTCCCTCTTCCTCTCCAATATCTATTGATGTGATCATGGAAATGATTAGAATTATTTCCCCTTTGGTTTAGACTACTCCTTCTAGCCTTATCCTTATTCTTTTGATCTTCATTTTGGCCTCTATGAGATCATCTGCTAGATCTTTCACTACAACTTCTACCTCTATTCTTTTTATCAAAATTCTTATTCAAATTTCCTCAACTCTTAGCGAAAGCTGATATGTCTCTTCAATACTATTCATTTGGACTAGACTCATTTCCTCCTAAATTTTTGGCCTCAATCCATTCAAATAATTGATGATAGCCAATTATAACCTATTTAATACCCTATTTTAATTTGTTTTATGCACTTACCTTCTCATTTCCTTATTCTATTTCCATTATATTCCATCCCACTTTATTGGTTTATGTTGCATATGGATTAATATTTATAAGTAGTATTTAATATTATTTTGGGATTAAATTATGGAAAATAAATAAATTGATTTCTTTTACTAATCTTTACTACTACAACATGTTCATTTGTCATTGTAGATCTTCCTACTATTTGAGAAACTTCTTGACACCTATCAATCAAGATTGCAGCTTCTTGTCACTTGTCAGTCAAGATTGCAACTTCCTATCACCTACTAGTTGGGACTGTAACTTCCTATTGCATTTGGATGTGAGCTATTATTCTTCTAGAATAAAATATCTACTACTGCAATCTCATTTGAGAATATATGCTAGTTGGACATATGTATTACAATCTATATGAAATTTAAACTACTTAATATCTAACTTTGTTTCCGTCACACGATGACTTCTAGCCATGCAAGGGAAACAATAGCAAACAACCAAAGAAAAATTCTATTGCATATACTCATGTGGGAAACTTTATTAGTATTTAGTTTCCTATATTTATGTGTATTTATAAATGTAATTCATGTTGCATTGTTTTGTTATATCTACTTTGTCATAAGCCAACCACGTAGATATCTCATACATATTTTGTTTAGTGTTTGTTTTACAACAATGGTATATATATGGTCAAATATCATAGCAGAGGGAGGTAGGTTTGAATACATAGATTTCTATAGAAGGGATTATTGTACATAGACTATTATTATTATTCTCAAATATAAGTTCCATATTTGCATGATTACAAAGGTGTAAGTCAATTATTTTTCTTCACCAAGTAGTTGAGGAGGAAGGGCCCACTCTGAAGTTACCCAGTGATTATTTTCTATGAGTTATGTTTGGAGTGCATTTAAATTAGTTTTCATTTGTATGTTAGTTATCTTAGCATTACATAGTATCAATTTAATCATAGTATATTATTTTATGTGTTTAATATTATGAGTTGATAATTTGTTAAGAGTTGTAGTTATTTTATCATAGAATATTTCTGTTATACTTCAGTAAGTTTTTGCTACTAGAAGTGACATTTCCTATCACAGAAGCATTTTGATTTGGTTATAGATTCATTCATAAACCCTCAAATCACAACTACCATCCCTTGATAGCATATTTCTCAGATGCCTTTTGCAAGCTTACACTCTTGGATTGACACGTATAGACTAGCCAAACTTCATTATAAATCATTAATTCTTTATTACTATTTGGCCCAGTGTTGGCCTATCATTTTGGTGCCATTGTCAGGGAAAGGTGTCAAAGGCATGTTAGTTTTCTGATTTGAGTTAGGAACAATGTGTTAGGATGAATTCTTTTACAATTGTTAGCCTTGCTTAGGTAATTAATCTTAATTTGCATTGTGTAAATCATATAGATGCATTGCTTTAGAGTTTTGTTTTAGAGTTTGCAAGTAGGTCAAGAAATTAGATTCATTAGTTTCTTTAGAAACTAGATTTAATTTTATATTATCATTAGTTGTTGTGAGCTATTGGTAAAGAAAAGACACTTTCAAAGAAAAATGTTTAAAATAATGCATTCTCAAGGCTGTTCAAGTACATCAATTTTGGTTGAAAAATGTTTAAAAAATGAAAAATTTGAAGGGAATACAAGAGGTAAAATTTTCTTGGCATCGGGGGCATTGCCCCTTGACCTTTCCCTATATTGTGATAGGGAGCACACCTCGGGTACTACCCCAGGATCACACAAGGGGCATTGCCCCTTGACTCCACTGGTGATTGCTGCCCCCAGACCCCCGCTGTCAAATTTTAAAAAAAATGAAGAAATTGGTGGGGAAATCACGTTGACCAAATGTGATGTTTTAATACCCTCTATACCTAATGAATACATCTTAAAAGAGATTGATCTTCCACCATCATAGGCATGTATAAATGGTATCTTCATGTCTGACCAAGAAAATATCATTGATGAATTCTTAGAACAATGTGATTTTGATGACAAAAATCTAACTACTTGTTGTTCTAATTTCTATAGGAAAGATGACCAATGTATATTCACAAACAACCACAAGCACATGGTGAATGAGATGCAAGCTATTTATTATCCTTACCATGATAAGAGTGGAAGTGACCAAGTGTTCCTTATAATGGATGAATAGTCTCAAGAACCAACCCAAGAAGATCAAGGTATGCATTATGTTGGTAACATGTATTATCACTCTAATTCATTACAAAGCCAACATATTTCTTCAAAATGTACTTCTCCACCTAGCATGCACAACAAATATAATCATGCATGCTCACAAAGACCTATATATCGCTCTTATATTCCACCATATCCATCCTTGCCATCTTTATTACTTCCATCCTACTTATTTCCATCTACTTTATGTCCTTCACACTTCTTACCATATTCATTATCTCATTCACATCATATTTGACCCATTCCACCATATCCACCAAAGGAAACTATATTTCCTCATACAACACTTCATAATAAGGTGGTTGGAAATACATATAGTATTGAGCTTTCAAGGATCCCTATACAATCTAATAATGTCCTTGATATTGATAAATCAACATTGGAATATATCGATGCACTTAAGGAATGTGATTTTGCTTTAATTAAATTAGAAGAAAAATATTATTTATTGAATTATAATCAACTTTATTCTTCCTCTCCACTTAGTGAATTCCAAATATCCATAAATGTGCTCATACTTCAAATTGCACCAATTTTAATTATTGGACTCATAAGCATGTGTGTTTATGTTAATCACTCGCTAAGTAATATTGAACCATATACATTCAATATTTCATAAACATGGTACCATATCCTCCATGATCTATAATATACTATTTTTGTACTTATACATATTAATATTTGGAGGCCTATGGTTAAAAGGTGCATCACTCATGTACTTGTTGATTTGGGACCAATAATTGATTATGCACAATCGTACATGATTCTATGCATTAATGGTCAAAATGTTAAAATTGGATGATCATTATTCCTCATTGTTGATTCGTTTCATTGTCCTAAGATGACCAAATACACTATGGATGATTCCTTTATTTAGCAAGGATCAAAGTATTACTATTTATATATTTTTCATTCTTGGTTCTTGTATATCTAACTAATCATTCATTGATTACACGTGTTTATATCTTGATTCCTTGGATGATTTGAATTCCCTATACTTTTATAACATACAATTAATTTGGGAATCAATCCATTGAATTATTAAAATATTTGATTTATCTATCATTAAAAAAGGCTCACAAAATTCTAATGATGTGTTACTCACTTTAGGTTACCTAATTTTTCTAGTTATCCTAATGTTCTTGTGACCTTGTAGCATGAAGTTAAGTTGGGGAGAATCCCTCCAATCGTGTGGTTCTTGAATGATTTCAAATAAAGCTTCATTTATTGTTCCATCGATCCTTGTAGAGAACCTTGATATGTGACATTTAAACAATTCAAGGTATGTATTTTGATTAACATTGGTATAATCATTGTAATCACATTCTTTTGTTTTTATCAAGTGTTTATTTATATTAATGACCCTACCTACCATTTTTCTAAATGCATTACTCACTTAATGGTAGGGTTATTAATTGGATACAAATTCTTTACTACACTTGATATGCTTGGTTTTGAGAATATGGTTACAGGTCTATTGTTCTAGTGAGGCACAATGATTATTCTTCTCTACACAAGCATTACAAAACATACTCTATTGGCTTTGTCAACATTATGTGGGCTTGCTAGCTATCTAGTGCATGTATGTTTCACTTGTGGTTCACTATTCAAGATCACAAGATGACTATGGCATAAGGTGTTTACCACGTTGAAATGAGATTTCCTTTCTTTGGTGATTTCTCACATAGAGGAAAATATGCAACTTGGTCTATGAGATTTATCATCATTTTTGAGCTATACATCAAGAAAAACTTTGAAGACATCGTAGATCATCACACTCCTTTCTTGAGTTGTGTCTCCTTCTTTTTGAAGTTCTATGGACACATTGGAGACTATCATTGGTTTTCACTCGATACTCATGTATTTGGTAATGAAGGTGTATTACTTGCAACTTTACATATTCCTACAATGGATATATCACATGCTTCACAATAATAGGGTTTCATATCTTCAAGAGATGCCTTCTTATTCAGTCAGCATAGAGAAATATGAGAATCATCATCCTTGTGTGTAATATTCTTATCCAAGTGTCCCAGTAAGCTCTAAAGCTCTACTGTTAGTTTTTAGATTCAATGGTGAGAGATACATAGATCAAAAATGTTTCTAGTGTAGTGGTTTGTGGTTCTAGTTCTGATGATGTTATTCTTGGTGATCATTTCAAGTTCATTATGCAATCAAGTTTCAACAGTGTCTTTTGTGAGGTCATGGAAAAAAGTCAAACTTTGGATGGTATCATTTTTCATCATCCATGTTATGATTTCATTTCTTTGGTCATTCTATGCAGTTATTGAAAGATTGAATTTTAAAAAATCAAAAAAATGCAAAAAAAAAGAAAAAAAAAGAAATAAAAGATCCAACAATGAAAACCTTCGAGCGTTGTTGGCCAGTTAATATCTAAAAACTAGTTTTTGGTGGATATTAATTGCAAAATAAATTCTTAGTGGTGAAAACTATTTTTACAGTGCCATTAAGTGGTGAGTGATTGAAAATTGGCTTGCCAACAGTCACTTGTTTTTATCAAAATGTGAAGAAAAATAAATTGAAAAATAATAATAATAATAAATTGAAAAATGCCATAATTGGTGTTCATGGTTTTTTTGCCAATCATTCTTTTTAGGAACACTCATTGGCTTCAGTGGTTCTTTCATTCTTGGCACCACCTATTGCTCATTCTTTGTAGCTCTACTCCTCTTCAGCATGATCTTCAAATTTTGATCACCCCTCATATGTGTTTCATGCTCAATTGAGGTGTTTCAGTGGATTTTGGTACCTACAATATGATCCCTAGTACTTCATTTGATGATGGTGGCCCCATAGATTGCCCTCTTTGTCCCATGTTTTATGGTTGCTTCTAGTAGTCTTCTCTTTGTTGCTTTTAGTTAGATGGTGGTCTTTTGTGGTGTTGTAGTGCAATTTTAGATGCCTCTCTTTGTTCTTTATTGATGATTCCTTTCTTTTGGTGGTGCAAGTTGTTGAGTTACTCTATGTTCCAACCTTGGTCTCTCTACACCTGCATGTTCGTAAAACAATCAATTTTGTTTTCCCTTATTTCATCCCTTAACTTTATTTTTATTAATTATTACATTGATCATTATCCAACACCCCTCCCTTTCCTCTCCTTGTTTCTCGTGGATGGTCAACCTTTAAATTGGGGGGAGGAATGTCATCCGATTATCTTCCATCCATTTCCCTTTATAATTCCCTCACACTATCCATTATATCCATCATACAAAAGCCTTTGTTTTGTCTCTCATCTCTCTTGTCTTGCCCATTTAAACTCCCCTTGTGCAAAGTGAGATAAATTTCTCCTATATGCAACCTTTTGAACCATAATGCTAAAAAAAATTGAAACAAAAAGCAAAAGAAAAAAGAGTAGAGAAATAACTTATGAAAATTTGAAAGAGATATCCCTATTGAATTTTTTTTTTTTTTTAAAAAGAAAGCTTAAGCAAAGAAAGGGATTTGTGTCTATGAGTTGTCATGGTTTGAGATGGAGACAAATCAAAAATCCATAAACCTAAAGTGCTTTTAGTTAAAACTAAAGACCTCATGATCATAATGATCTCATGAGGATGTGCAATAAGCTAAGTTTTTTTTTTTTTGGTGGGGGGGGGGGGGATGATGAGAGCCAATTATAACCTATTTAATGCCCTCTTTTAATCCATTTTATGCACTTACCTACTCACTTCCTTACTCCATTTCCATTAAATTCCATTGCATTTTATTGGTTTACATTGCATATGGATTAATATTTATAAGTAGTATTTAATATTGTTTTGGTATTAAATTATGGAAAATACATTAATTGATTTATTTTACTAATCTTTACTACTGTAGCATGTTGATTTATCATTGTAGATCTTCCTAATATTTAAAAAACTTCTTGTTGCCTGTCAGTCGAGACTACAACTTCCTGTTGCTTGTCAATTAGGTCTGCAACTTCATGTTGCTTGCCGGTTGGGACTATAACTTCCTGTTGCATTTGGACATGAACTATTATTCTTCTAGAATAAAATGTCTACTACTGCAATCTCATTTGAGAATATATGCTAGTTGGACACATGTATTACACTCTATATAGAGTTTAAACCACTTCATATCTAGTTTTGTTTCCATCACACGATGACCTCTAGCCATGCAAGGGAAACAATATCAAACAACCAAGGACAAATTATGTTGCATATACTCATGGGGGAAACTTTATTAGTATTTAGTTTCCTATATTATGTGTAGTTATAAATGTAATTTATGTTGCATTGTTTTGTTATATCTGTTTGGTTGTAAGTTGGTCATGTAGATATCTCATACATATTTTGTTTAGTTTTTGTTTTATAGTAATGGTATATATATAGTCAAATATCATAATAGAGGGAGGTAGGTTTGAATACACAGATTTTTGTAGAAGGAATTATTGTACATAGACCGTTATTATTATTCTAAAATATAAGTTCCATATTTGCATGATTACAAAGGTGTAAGACTATTATTTTTGTTCACCAAGTAGCTAAGGAGGAAGGGACCACTCTGAAGTTACCCGTGTATACACTAATATGTTAACAAGAAATACTAATCTATTAAGAGAAAAAAGCATTAACTAAAAACACTAATATAACCTTTAAGAGAGACAAAGAGGAAATAAACTCAAATGAGAATGTGAGCCATTGAGAGGCTCTCTCAATGAGATTGTTCTCTTGATTTGGGGATGAGTCTAATTTAGATATGGATTTAGGATGTATGCTCAAGGTTCTCAAACTAGCTTCAATGGAGATGGGAGATGGCAAATTGGTGTGGATGTATGTAAAAACATAGATTTGGCTTCTCAAAAGGGCATTATAACTTTAGCTTAAGGATTGTGATTGAAATGGCTTGGGAGGGGATTCAATTTTTAGGCTAAGGGCTTGAGAGTTTGAGGGCTAAGATGCAAGGATGGAGAAAAGCTTATGGAGGGCTCAGATTGCATGAGAGGAGAGCGCATGGATTGTGCTTCCTTACAGCCAATCAGGGAGTGACACATATCACAGGGTGAGAGGATGGAGGAAAGGGAAAGGATGAGTCAACAAAGGAGGCTCAAGTCCTTAAAGACCCTCATAAATGGCTTGTAAGAGAAATAAATGGGCTTGTAAGAGCATTAAAGGCTTAGTGGTTGGGATATTTTGGAGGAAGTTGAGATTGTTGATTTTGTTTGGCTTAAGAAAGTCTTAAGCTTGCTTAGGGAATGTGACAAGGTTAGGGGGGATTTGGCTTGGATTTAGGATTAGATTAAGCTTGTTAGAGATATGTGAGTGGATGGCAATTAATGAGGGTGGGTGAGTTAGTGGCTAAACTTGTTTAGTATGGGTGGATGCGGTGGATTAGGCTAAAAAGGGGGTTTAGGGATAGGCTTAAGGTGAGGATGAAGACCTTCTAGAAGAGTCTAGAATTTCCTAGGATGAGGATAAAAAGTTTTAGGAAATAAATAAAGTTTTATTTATTTGAAGGGTTTGGGTTGAGGGGATATTCATTAAAATATTTTTAATAAACATGAGGTTTAATATTTGACCTTAATTAAATATTTTGAGTTGGGATTAAGGGTAGAAAATGATGGGATTAGCCTTTAATCGAAATTAAAGAAGGATTAGAAGATTTTGGAAGAGGTTAGTGATCTTAAAGAAATTGGCCAAGTTTTGGGCAAAAAATAAATTAAATATTTATTTTGGGATTTTTGGTCAATTTATTAATTAAATAATTAATAAATAAGGAAAATAATGTTTAAATAAGATTTAAACATTTTTGGGAGGTATTCCTTAGTTAAATATTTTTAATCAAGATAAAAGGATTTAATGGCATAAAAATAAATAAATTAAATAATTAATTAATTAATTAATTAATGATGATGTCATCAGGGACTTTTCAAAAAATAAAAATACTTTATTTTCTAAGGGATTTTAGGTGTCTACATTTTGCCCCTCTTTGATGTGATGTCACAAGCGGCATGGCATCAAAGATAAGAAAATAAGATGCCCAAGGCTAGAGTAGAAGAGGAGAGAATGGACTACGAGATGCCCCCTCAAAAAGGTGGTGGGAAGAGAAAGTGAGGCCCGAAGGCTTCTTGAAAAGTACAAAATTTTGAGATGAGCAAGGAGACTCAGATTGGCAAAGAGAAAGGGCTGAATTAGCTCAAACTCTCACTATAGGAGAATGATAAAGGGAGAAGCAGAGGCACAAGAGGAAGCAAGCTTAAGACTTTAGGGAAGGTGGACGATGAAGGAGCGAAGTTCTATAAAAAGGAATCCAGGATAGGGAGAAGGATGAGGGCATTATAAAGCTGATGCAATAGGATTTCAAAGAGTCAGATTGGCAGAAGATGGGTTTCAGAGATCCCTAGGACTAGGATTGTGGATCTTGAAAGATGAGGCTTGGTGGATTGATTAGATTGATGGATCACTAAGACTAGGATTGTGGATCCCTAAAGTGAAAGGCGATGATTGATTCAAAGAGATGATGACACACAAGCTGGGGTAGGAGAGATAGATGCTGGATATGGATGAGAGATAATGGAGATGAAGGGAACCCATTGAAGCTTTTTGAGCAGGAGGATACTTCAAAGAGAAGCACCACCATGTAGTTGAGCACTAGATTTGCTATAGGATTGCTGGTTAATTGCCAAGGTTACCAAGAACATCAAGGCTGTGTCACCAAATGTCCAGAGGACTAATGGACTGACTTGAAACAAACACACAAGGATTGCCCCAGCATCACACCTGAAACTCGGAGGAAATAGTGTGGAACTGACACTGGGTAACCCACAAGCAAAAAAGAAACAAATGAAAGACTTGATCAAAACTGTACGCTCAGAGTGCCCCATTCACAGCAGAACCTTGAGGAGGGAACAAAAGATTGCTTGGAAAAGATACTTCAAGACCCAAAAGGGAAGATTCCAAATAAAAAGAAAGCAAAAATCTAAAAGAGAACCATTTGCCAATGAGATGGGTAGGATGAGGTACTAACGGACCAAGATCAGACATGAGAAAAGCTATATCCTACAAAGATCTATTGGAGAGCACCTAAGCTGATGGATCTGGATGAGTGATGCATCTAGCAAGTTGAACTAAGAAGGATAACACTTAGGTGATAGGAGATCTAGCTAAAGGATGCATTGGAATAGCTAAGCAAGGGTTGTGCGATGTGTGCAAGATGCTGATCAAGGAGAAACTGACACGAAAGCTAGATAGATACAATGGTACTAAGCTAAAGAGGATGTACAAGCTGACAAACCAAGATATGTTACAAATGTACAGGTTTGTTCATGATTTGATTTTGTGACATGGAAATGTTTGTGAAGGGTGGAATGTCGGTAATAGTTGGAGTTGATAGGCGGATAGGTAGATGGTTTGCGAAAAGCTTAAGTAAAAATGGGATTCTTTGTGTGCATGTGATAGGATACAAGCTAGGATACAAGATTATTTACAAGCTAGAATATGGTACAAGCTTTGGACAAGATTCAGATATACAAGGTATGGTCTAAGATTTACAAGGTATAATACAAGCTTTGATACAAGATTTACAAGCTATACAGGATTTACAAGTTGTACAAGAGCTTCAGATGATAAGATAGTGGGATGGCTCAAGTTGGTGCAAGATGCAAAAGCTAAGGATGAGGTGATAGCAAAAGATATGGATTTGGCAAGATGCATCCAATGATGATGATAGAGGTGTGACCAAGCATGGGGACAATGCTAAGGTTGGTGGTAGTTGAGCTAATAGATGGCACTAGAGTGAATGGCTAATGAGAGGATGACATTGGATTTGCATGAAGATAGCCTAGAGCGAGATACCAATGACAAGTGAGGATGGACAAGACAAGATCTCCAAGGAATACAGTGCCCCCAGTCAAAAGATGACATGTGGAAGAAGGTCTTAGGATGGATGTGATAGGATTGAAGCTAGTATGGAAAAGCTGAAGGCGCTAGGGAGATGGATGATAGCTGGGATGATGGGGTGAGGTTGTAGAAGATAAGTGGATAGTAATAGATAAAAGTTGGAGGATGAAAGATAGGTAATTAAATTGGAAGATGGATCTAGATGGCAAGATGTGACCAAAAGCATGAGGATGATAGGCTAAGCTAGGGATGGCTGGATTATGCATGACACTTGTTTGCCAAGTTTTCATCATGGTACTTGTCCAAGGTGCTTGAATGCCAAGTTTTCACCAGTGGACGCTTTATTTTTCTTTATTTTTTTTGACTTTTTGACTTTGGACTTAGCTAGAATGATTTTGGCTTTCTTCAGCTATTTTTGGCTTTTTTGGGATTTTTCACTGGCTGTTGGAATGTTCAATTTTGTTGCTAGCAGTTGGTACACCGAATGTGTGATTTATGCAATAGATTGGATTAGATGGGATTGATGCTAGGAGATAGAGGGATGAAAAGGCTGGAAAGGAGCATGAGATGGGGATGCTTGTAGGATCAACATTGGCACATATTGGGATGGGTGTGAAAAGAGCATATGGGGGATAGATGGTAGATGCAAGCTTGATGGAGGTTTTTTGGAAGCACACTTGGGGATATAGGCACCCAAGATGGAGTTAGGAGATGGGAGACATGAGTCACTGGATGGGAGATTAGCAATGGTGGATGCCATTATGCATTGGGTTTCAACTTTTTGCTTTGGGATCCACATGGTTTTGGATTTTCTTTTCATAGGATTTTGCATTGTTTTTCATTCTTTGATTGGATTTTTCCTTTTTGGAGTATGTCTTTTAGAATAGACATATGATTGCCTAGGATGTGGATTTTTAGCTTTATGCATTTTGAAGTTGGCATTCACATTGTTGTGGTAAGCTTTGGGAAGATGGTTAGGAGAAGTTTTGTGAGATGGAGAGGATATGGAAGAGTGTGTAGGGGGATGATGATGGATTATGTGCCCTGATATGTGCCTTTGTTGATCTTGCATAGGAATGGATGGAATAGGATTTTTATGATGGCTGATAGGAGGACGGAGGATGGTAGATTTTGGGACATAGGGACCCAAAGTGAATTTAGCGGATGAAGGGGGGATATGGTAGGTTATTTTGGGTTGCAAAGATGGTGGAAGGGGGATGACATAAGATTTCTTGAAGGAGTGATGGGAGGCTGGTATGGTGGGCCTGGAGATAGGCTTGGTTTGGGGATGGCATGTACCAACACTTTTAGATGGTGAGCCTTTAGATACATATCCAAGACCATGAAATCTTGGATTCTTTTGTGCAATAATAGGCTTTCTGATTCCTTGCTCTTGTGGTCTTAAACCTTGACCTTGATAATGCCATCGATTGAGAATTTGAATGATATGAGAAAACTTTTTGCTTGTAGAAAATGGTAGAAGTGCTTTATTAGATGTACTGCAGCGGGGAGATACTATTCTTAATTCTTCTGTTAAGAGGGGGCCACCATGGATGAATGTAAGTGAACCAAGAGGGTAGATTATAGATGGTGGAATAGCTTGGATAGGTGGTAAGATGGAAGCATGGAGCAGAGGAGATGGTAGGATAGGATTTTGATTTAGTTGATGGGATGAAAAGATATCCTGCAGTAGAGGAGGTATGGCTGGAGGTTTTGGAGATGGAGGGGATGGTGATTGCACTATGGATGGAAGACATGGTATGATGATATCTTCATTTATTCTTTGGGGGATGTCAACATGCTTTTGGGCAGGATCTTGAAAGGATTGGATTAGAGTGGATGGTGCGATAGGAGGTGAAGGGATGGATTCTTCAAAGGCAACAGATGGATAGATGGGAGATTCAGTAGTAGAGATGGGTGAGTAGAAGATGGATGCATAAGGGTCATTATGAGAGATTTGGGAAATGTTTGGGGGTGATGTGGATAGGATTTGGAAGGATTTGACAGGTGGTGGGATTTTGGTGCTTCTAGGAAGTGGAAGGATTTGAAGAACTTTGATGGATGGTATGGGGATGATAGCTATGGAAGATGGAGGGGATATTATAGATGGGGAAGCTTCATCACTGACTACTTCACATGGTTGGATTAGATGGCATGGCTTATCGACTGTTGGAGGTAGCTTTTCTTGCGTTTCCTCTAGGAGATTCTTGGGAGACTCGTGTGTCAGATGTGGAGGTGGTGGATTGATAGGAAGAGCTGGTGTGATGGGGGTGGAAGATTGGAAGCTTGGTTGATTCGGTGGTGGAGGAGAAGCTAGGATATGAGATGGCATGACTAGATAGTTTGGAGGAATGCTTGGATTTTGGGGAATGGTTGGCAGAAGGCACCGAAGGCTCTCAAGATACCAGTCATAGTCAACAAGATTTTCATCATCATTGGAATAGGATGTAGCAGGAGAAAGGACAATGCGACCAAACACATCATGATAGGGTTGGGATTTCATGTTTTGATGATGAGTTGGATGGGGATGGGGTCTTGCACATGGATGAACATGGAAGCTCATGGTTGGATTTGGATTAAGTGCAGATTTTGGATTGGCTAATGAAATATTTCCTAGGGAGAGTCAAAGCTACATGATAGACCTAAGGAGGATTGGCTAGATATTTTTGGCTTTCATGTGGATGAAAGACTTCAAGGGTATGCTATCAAAAAGTGAGAGTTTTTCTTTCCTATGTGCGGGATTGGTGGCTGTGTCAACTTGAGGATAGACTAATGATCCTATGGGCATGACACAAGATTGATCACTTGTGGATCCCAACCTTTAGCTCAAGGTGATGATGGATAACAAGTGACAAAGCTAGATTACCCTAGAGAAAGCTCTATCAAAGGGATAACCTTGGTGAGATTGGTTGATTGGTAGGATTGATTGGATAGAAAATTTTGGCAGAGTGACAACAACTCCTTAAAAGGCTTGGGTGTGATCTTGGATTGGGTTGCTAGCTGGCTGCGGGGGGTGATTTGGATGGATTTTGGATTTGGGATTGTTCTAAAGCAAAGAACTAGATAGATTCAGCTGTGGTGGGGGAGCTTGGATGATTTTCTGATGGGGCAGTTACTACGCTAAGTATGCCTTGAACTAGGAGATTTCTGCTTTTTTAGGATTTTGACCAAAGTTGGCAAACATTCATTCAAAAGCTATGAACAAACAAGCAGACAAAAGTTTGGAGCAAGCACATCAAACACACCAACATCCTAGGAAGCTTTCTACAAGGATGAAATTTGGTTTAGCTAGGGATTCCTCGATATACGCAAGGTATGTGAGGCCCAAATCCATAGATGAAACCAAAAAGATGTCACACAGCCGAGAGGAGTGGTAACCCACTTCTCCTCTTTCACTTCTCAAGGGTGTAAAGTTCCTTGAGGCTTAGCCCAAGTGACAAAATCTTGATTCCAAGAGAGGTGTCTTTGGATTCACCTCCCGATCTTTATACTCCACCAGAATGCTAGAGTTGAGGTCATCCAAGGGGTGATGAAATCCCCAAGCAAGCCTCCTAAAAGCTAAGACAAGATTTTGGATCCTAATCATATGCACCCAAGATGGCCTTGAAAGACGACAAGGGGAGAGAAGACTTGGATGATCTTGGGCTAAAAGATAGAATTCTTTTCCAATTGACGCTTAAGTTTTCTTATCTAGACTTTGCAAGCACTCATGTTTAAGATACAATGTTTATTCCAACTTTGAAGCGTTTAACAAAAATAAAATCAATTGAATAATGCGAACAAAAGGAAGAGTTAGGGTCAACAAAAATGTAAACCCGCATGCCTGGAGACCCTCCACGTCAAGTATCGATTAATTTTCTTTAAGGCATTCAAGAGTTGGTGTGATTTTGTTTTAAGCCCAAAAAGAAGGATGTGTAAAACTTGGTTTCAAGCGTGCGCCCGGAGGCCCTCCACGTCAAGAGTTGTTCAATTTTAATGCCCAAATGAAGTATTAGTGAGCTTAATGTACATTCAAAAAAATTTCTAACTTAGAAAATCTAATAAAAACACAAGTAAGTGAAGTTTGATCTTTGTGGAGTACTTAACACCCTCTTAGGTGGACCCATCCCCATAGATGGCACTGAGATTGCAACCAATGGTTAAATTGATGGGTAATTAAAGAGGGTGAGTCCAACAACAAACTCACTCAAAGTGTTTTTTATTTATTTTTATAACTTAGAAGATTACAAAAATGTGGATTTAGATTCTTTTTTATGCCCAAAAATTGAAGTGTGAGATATTGCAGTGGTTAATTGATCCTTTGCATTCAAGATTTAGTTTGTTTTTTTTAAGCATGCATTCCAAAGAAAATTGATTTTAATCCATGAATTCAAGAGTGTGTTTTGAGCAACATACATTCAAAGAACAATGTGTTTAGCCATGCAAGCTCATTCTAATAACAACCATAAAAATGCCAAGACGAAAATGATGATGGTGCGGGTGGGCAACAATAATAGGCGGAGATGACAGTTAACTAGGTGGAGACACCAAATTGCGGAGACACTGAACTGCAAAGATGCCAATCAGCAGAGATGATAGGTCAATTAGGCGGTGCAAAAAATAGGAGACAAGGCGGAGATGCTGAACTGCAAAGACGACAGTTAGGTTGACGGTGGTGGAGACAATAGAAAAGATGAGGCAGCGACAGAGACAACAGATAAGCAGAAGTGGCGGCAGAGATGACAAAAAGCCAGGCGTAGATGCCAAACTTCGGAGACGACGATTGAGGTTGCGGAGATGACAGTTTAGTGGCGGCGTAGCCAACAGTAGACTAGGCAGAGATGCCAAACTTCAGAGATGATGGTTGAGGTTGCAGAGACGATAGTTTACCAAGTGCAAATGATAGTTAACCAAGCACAAACGCCAATCTGTGGAGACGACACTGCGTGAACAGAACTGAAATGCATGGGTTTTTCCAAAAAAAAATGATTTTTTTGATTATTTTTGAGTTTTTAGAGGATATGTCTTTCTCCCAAGTGCATCCTTCAACCTGCAAAAATAAGGAAAACACCCTACAACTCACTTAAACAACAAAAAATGTTAGATGGTTAGTTTACAATAACAAAAACATGGATTGAATGACCCATAGCGAGGTCCCACCGGGCGTGCCAAAATATATACACTAATATGTTAGCAAGAAATACTAATCTATTAAGAGAACAAAGCATTAACTAACAACATTAATATAACCTTTAAGAGAGACAAAGAGGAAACAAACTCAAATGAGAGTGTGAGCCATTGAGAGGCTCTCTCAATGAGATTTTTCTCTTGATTTGGGGATGAGTCTAATTTAGATATGGATTTAGGACATGTATGCTCAAGGTTCTCAAACTAGCTTCAATTGAGATGGAAAATGGAAAATTGGTGTGGATATATGTAAAAGCATGGATTTGGCTTCTCAAAAGGGCATTATAACTTTAGCTTAAGGATTGTGATTGAAATGGCTTGGGAGGGGATTCAATTTATAGGCTAAGGGCTTGAGAGTTTGAGGGCTAAGATGCAAGGATGGGAAAAATCTTATGGAGGGCTCAGATTGCATGAGAGGAGAGCACATGGATTGTGCTTCCTTATAGCCAATCAAGGAGTGACACATGTCACAAGGTGAGAGGATGGAGGAAAGGGCAATGATGAGTCAACAAAGGAGGCTCAAGGCCTTAAATACCCTCATAAATGGCTTGTAAGAGCAATGAATCGGCTTGTAAGAGTCTTTATGGCCTTGTAAGAGCATTGAAGACTTAGTGGTTGAGATATTTTGGAGGAAGTTGAGATTGTTGACTTTGCTTGGCTTAGGAAAGTCTTAAGCTTGCTTGGGGAATGTGACAAGGTTGGGGGGGGAATAAGCTTGGGTTTAGGATTAGATTAAGCTTGTTAGAGATATGCAAGTGGATGGAAATTAATGAGGGTGGGTGAGTTAGTGGCTAAACTTGGTTAGTATGGGTGGATGGGGTGGATTAAGCTAAAAAGGGGGTTTAGGGATAAGTTTAGGGTGAGGATGAAGACCTTCTAGAAGAGTCTAGAATTTCCTAGGATGAGGATAAAAGGTTTTAGGAAATAAATAAAGTTTTATTTATTTCAAGGGTTTGGGTTGAGGGGATATTTATTAAAACATTTTTACTAAACATGAGGATTAATATTTAACCTTAATTAAATATTTTGAGTTGGGATTAAGGGTAGAAAATGATGGGATTAGCTTTTAATCGAAATTAAAGAAGGATTAGAAGATTTTGGAAGAGGTTAGTGATCTTAAGAAAATTGGCCAAGTTTTGGGAAAAAAATAAATTAAATATTTATTTTGGAATTTTTGGTCAATTTATTAATTAAATAATTAATAAATAAGGAAAATAATGTTTAAATAAGATTTAAACATTTTTGTGAGGGATTCCTTAACTAAATATTTTTAATTAAGATAAAAGGATTTAATGGCATAAAAATAAATAAATAAATTAAATAATTAATTAATTAATAAATGATGATTTCATCAGAGACTTTTCAGAAAATAAAAATACTTTATTTTCTAAGGGACTTTAGGTGTCTACAACCCGATGATTATTTTTTGTTTGTTATTTTTGGAGTGCATTTAAATTAGTTTTCATTTGTATGTTAATTATCTTAACATTACATAGTATGGATTTAATCATAGTATATTAGTTTATGTGCTTAATATCTATATTTGATTGTATAATAACATTTCATATGAATTAGATTCTGAGTTGATAATTTGTAAAGAGTTGTAGTTATCTTATCATAGAATATTTCTATTATACTTTAGTAAGTTTTTGCTATTGGAAGTGATAGCTCCTATCACAAAAGCATTTCAATTTGCTTAACGATGCATTCATAAACTCTCATCTCACAACTAGCATCCCTTGATAGCATATTGCTTGGATGCATTTCACAAGCTTACACTCTCAGATTTACACATATAGACTAGTTGAACTTCACTATAAATCTTTAATTATTTATTATTATTTGCCCTAGTGTTGGCCTATCAACAATGATCAACTTTCTCTTTATTAAAGATTCTACATGGCCTCTTTTGATAAGAACTTGGTAGAATTCTTTTGTATTCTCCTGAAAAAATCTTCCCAATTTCTTCAACCCTTGCATTTTCTTCAGTAGATCAAGCTCTTAATCCACATGAATGAATTGTTGCTTCAATTTAGCTATTATTTGATCCCAGCTTTTAATTTTTTCCTTCCCTATTTTTTTATTCTCTAATTGAATCTCCCACCATTAGATCTCCAAATGACCCTTCAGTTTGGCCTTCACAAACTTATCCCTACCATGATCCTAAATATCTTCATACTCAAGATATTCTTCTAATTCATTAATCCAATCAATCAATTCCCTCGTATTAAGATTTACCAAAAATGTGGGAACCAAAGTCTTAGGTTTTTTTTGAATCTTAGAGATGGCCCTAAAATGCTTTTCTTCGTTAGAGATCATTATTTCATCTTCAAGTTTTGGCTCAATATTTCCTTCTTCTTCTCTTTCATCCCCACTTCTATCTCTTACAAAAAGATTCATCCCTTGTGCACTTGTTCTTAAAATGCTTGTAGTTGTCTCAAGAGGGCTCTAAAACCCTCAAGTGTGATAATTTTGACTCTTCCACCACATTCTCTTTGTGGGGGCATTTTCATGCTTTCGGTGAGACCTTAGTGCAAATTGCCTCACAATCAATGATCTATCTACATTCTTAGCCCAAACTATGGTCTTGGTGCAAACTAGCTCACAATCGATGATCTATTTACACACTCAAGAACTCTCCCTCTAATACCACTTGATGAAGGTTCTCCGCTTAATACCAAAAACACATAACATAAATAGAGGAACAAGAACTATTTGAGAGAACAAATTATGGGCTTCTTATTATCTCCATAAGTGTGGAATTATAGAATTTAGATTTACAATATGCAAACCCACATGAGCACCTTCCTTACAATAATCTACAAGATAGAGCAGCTATTATCATCCCCAAGACAACCTATGGGTCTTCCTTATATAAGAATTTTCCACTACCTAGGAAGGTTCTAAACACTAAGCCTTAGCTCTTAAGGCTAATCAACCTCATAATATGTTATTTTATTACACTTTATTACATATAATCAAATCAAGAAAATTTAGATGCCACATATATTTTTTATAACATGTAATGACCAAACCTATTTTGGCTCAAACTAGTTTCAGTTGAGACCCTTAGACTATCCTAAAGTGGGATAAAAATTTATGCTTTTACCCTAACATCAACTCACCTATAAGGGCTATGAGAGCTATTTAGAGATGATGGTTGAGCATAAATCCTTGATTTGACAAGAGTAGAAGCCCCATACAAAGTGAGAAACTCTCTCAACTAAAGCCTTTCCTTGTTCGTTAGGGCTTGAAATAAAGAATCAATCAACTAGTCCAATAAAGGCTTAGGATGAGTCATACCTTTGAGTTGGGTATTAGAAGCTGATATACTTTTGTGAAAATCCAAGGTGTGTTTACCCTTGCAAACCACCATAGTCCATTCTTAAACCATTTATGAGAGCTGTTCTCATGCTAATGTTATTTTCATTTTTCAAATCCAAGTTTGAACCCGTGTTTAGAATAATTTCATTTAAAATGAAAAATGAATCTACAAGGCGCAGCGATTTCAACTACATGTTGATTGACGCCAAAATTCATACTAACTTACTTTACATTTTTATTAATCAGAACTTACAATCGATATCACATTCATTCTAAGACAATAAATTTGTTCAAATTCATGAAACAATCCCATATTCTTCGACAACAGCTACACAACAAAACTTTTGCACGTACAAGAAGATTTGATCTTACATTTAGTTCAAACATGTGAAAAATATAAGAGATCAGTATATAACATTCAAAGTCTTATTAAATATTGATATGTTGTTTGGCTGCTTCTTAAATTGTCAAGATATGCATTGATCTTGAGGTTGCGTTCCTCCATAACAAACATTCATTCCACATTACTAAACAATCCTGCCATCAATCGATACAATAAAACTGCTCAAATTATTGTTCTATAAGTCATTTATTGTACTTTTAAAACTAAGATTGTTTTTGTTCATTGTAACGTTGATATTCTCACACCCATTTCTTACTAAAATATGACAGTCAACTTAGGTTTTTGGGGAAAGAGCAAACTCAAAGTCCATGACTTCATTATTTTCTATAACTAGTCCGTGCTTGCGTTGGAGGAAAATTCAACAAGGCCAGTTTTGTCTTTAATGTTTGTATGGACATGTTTGTTTCTCATTTGATCCACCGATTCCCTGCACCACATACATCACTTCTCTCAAATTACATGGGTAATGTCCAAATATAGGGAGATTTCCTAAGCATATGTGAAGAGTTGTCGTGCACATGTAGAATAGAAAGCCTGGCCTATTATTGTGCTTTTCCATGAGAATGCACCCTCACAAGAAGTCCTTCTCCAAATGGGTTCTTAACAACTGGTAAAAGTAGGGATGAGTGTCTGAATTGTTTAGGGGCTGAGTAGAGATTGTTTTATTATGCATATTTGTAGATCTAGATTATGCTCAAGCTACCCTTCAATATGAGGCATGGAAAATTAGAGGGATACTTTTAATGTTAAATTGTTCAATTTTCACTTTTATCTTAAAAGCTGAACATCTTTTTGGCTATTCTTATATGAATTTAGTTTTAGGAAAATTGTATTTTAATCTTCTAATAATTAGATTGTCATCATTGATATGAGAATGGTGAGGATTTTATGGCATTGTTCTTCACTTGGGAGTTGCACTATTATTTGTCATTGTGAATTTTGATCATTTATTATTAGGTCATATGTCTGATGGTAGATATAAAAATTGTTAGTTTTGATGGTTTCATCTCATGGTTTTGCAAAACCACTTGATTGGTTTATGTTTTGTATATCATATCGATTAGTCACATGAGAGTCATTGTGTTGTATTCTCAGTATTCTCATAATTTCATAATTGTTGAGTTGCCTTTGAATCTCTGTTGGTGACACTCATGTGAGAACCTAATTTGAAAGTATATTATAATTTGTAATTGATTTCTAAAAAGTATATTGGGTGACTTTTGAAGTATGGATATTTTTCTTTCTAAAAGAGTATTCACATGCCAATCATTGTGTTGTGGTATACATGTCAATCTCCACTTATTGTAAAGATCTAAAAAAAATTGACATGACCCTCCTCTTAAGATTAGTGTAGGAAATTATTTTGCTACCATAATTTCCATTCAATTATCAGATACCAATTGTATATCATCTTGTGTACTCTAAAAAGTGCCCCTCTCTAATGTTCTTATATTCAAGGTTATCTCATGAATTGAGCGCCTCCAATGCCAACATAGAGCTCCCTAGTCATGGTGTGCAAGGGTGTATACATAAGCACAAGATTAGCTCTTAGTTTGAGCTTCAGGAACATGCCCCTTGCTAGTAAACCACAAAATGAGAGATTCTTTAGGGAGAACAACAATGTAGATGCCAAGAGGTGTTTTAAAGTATGCAATGCAACTATACTAAGATTATGCTAATGTAATGTAGCTATACCAACAAGAATTGCAACTAAGTAAACAACATGAAAGTATTGCAATTCCTCCTAATTAACTAGATGAATTTAGCCCACTACAATGCATGAAAGAAGCTAGATTAATATGCATATGAAACAAACTAATGTATGCAACATAAAGCTATGATGATAGAATGAAGACTTAGAAATTCGACAACATAACTTTGAGAGAGTGAGAATCTTGTTTGAGAGGGAGAGAGCTCTCCTTTTTAAAGCTAAATGAATGGTTGAGATTGAAATCTAGAGAGCAAGATCAAAGGTGGAGATTGATCCAAGATGTGAGTGGGTGTGTCATATTTAGGATATCTTTATTCAATATGGAGAATTCTTTTGAATAACAAATTGAGCACTTTGAATATTCAAGTATTAAAATGAGCACTTTGAATACTTAAAGTGCATCATGGATCTACTTTAAATTCCATTATGAAACCTCGAATTCCATTATGACATCATGGATATTAAACTATTTTCCTTGATCTTACTATGAATATTAAATTGATTTCCTTGATTCCACTATGATTCCACTATGAATATTAAATCAATTAGGGTTTTTCCAAATATTCAAATCATTATTGGAGATAAATACCCTTTTTAGCTTTATTTGGAATTAATATTCATGTGTGTTTTTTAATGGTTTCAAGTAATTGATTTAAATAAGAACGTCTAAAATTTGAATTAATTCAAATGTTTAACATTATAGATAGAAATGAGTGATTAAGGAGCATAAGCTATGTGAAATTTGATGACTATCTGATTTTCCTTGATAGAAGCGATGAATTTAGCCAATTCAGTTTGTGGGGCCAATTTTGGGTGATTACACATATAACCTATAGATTTGATCATCTAGGTCTTTAATTAAGGGCATATCTTGAAATGATCCTTAATCCCTTTCATACCATCAATTAGGATGTGAAGGTAATGAAAAAATAAACCAATTACTATAAATGTGTGTTTAGATATTGTCATTTTTGAGGTCATCTAATAAGAGATTTTCATGTCTATGAACCACACCTATCACTTCAGTTCTATAAATCTTGTAGGCCACTTCTCTTTATAGTAGTAGACACATGGCCAAAAAGAACCCCATTATTAACTTTTCATGAATCCCAATCTTGGATAATCTCTCCACTCTTTTGATTGATTGATGATTTTGGAAAACATTCAATTTTTTTCCCACTAGAAACCTTACTATCCATATTCTTTTTTATTCAAAGATGTTAAACCTTTCACAAATAATTAGCAATGGCCAACAAAATGAGACTTTACTAGTTTTTAAGATTAAGATTTTTATCCCTAACAATATTCAAGTACCAACAAGCCACAATATAGTTAGATCTCACTTACCTTAAATTATGAGAGTGATCTAAAAGAGCTACATATTGATCCAAACAAATCATGAATATTTTGGGTCGTGTTTATGCAAGAAATAATCATAAATAATAAAAAATATTAACAAACACACACACACACACACACACACACACACACACACACACACACACACAACACACACACACACACACACACACACACACACACACACACACACAGAGTTGGAAATACAATAGGAAAAGTAAACTATGAGAAGGGTGGGGGGGTGAATCACTACTTAAAAACTTCAACCATATACTCATTCACCTCACATCCATCTCACAATTTAATATGAAAACTAAAATACCAAATTAAGCATAAATATCTATAGCATGTAAAACGTTGAAATATTCACACACATTACACAAGGTATGATTACCCAGAAATCCTCTAATGAGAAGGTAAAACTAGGGTGGGGATGACACCCACAAATCTTTACTACTATAATTGTGAAGTGTATCCAATAAAGGTTACAATTGTTTGACCATAAAATATGATCTACCTTATGAAAGGTTTGCCTTGCTAAAGGCTTGCAAGATTGTTAGATCTTACCCTGTTAAAGAAAATCAACACCCTGTTAGCAGCCTATCTAATTAGAGGACATCAACTCACAATTAAGTAAACACCTTGTTGAAGTACTTCAACACAGCTTGTTAGGACTGCTCTGTTAAGAGATTTAACTGATTCACTTGTTAAAATGTCTCAGTAATGATCTTGTGGTTAGCACTCTACTGCTAGATAAAAAAATCACCTCTTTGCATGTATCCTCGATCCTCCTTTGATCATATGTATATATTCTATCCTTTAACTTCTTTCCTCTATTCTCATCTTACTAATTTTGCAATTCTTTACTCTTGATTACTCTAGATCACTCTTGATCACTCTTGATCACAACTCCTCTGTCATAGTGAAATTGTCTGTTTCCATGTGAAAGCTTCCCTTCCTACTCTAACTTCTCTTTCTCACACTCTAATCTGTATTAGGGTTTACTTTGCTTATGAAGATTTTTGTCACTTAGGGTTAGGTATGAATCAACGATTGCAATTCACCCATATTGCCACTTAATCTTTCCCTTTTTCTGATTTGTTGCATGTACTGCATAGGGATCAAAAATTAAGATTTGTCCTTATCATCTAGGATCTCAAAATAATCCTTAAGTTGGCTCCAAAATGGTTTATATAGTAGTTTGTGCCATTACCAACAACTATGTCAAAACTATATAACTCGACATCTAAGTCCCTGATGCTCGACATCAACTACAACTTTAATGTTATCACTTGACACTTGAATCATGTGACATCATCTATTTTCTCAACACTTGAGTGACTCAGCACTAACTATTTACTTGACATACATTGAGTAACTCACTTGGCATGCACTATGTGACATATTATTCTTGACATGCACTAAGTTCTAACTTATAAAAGACATAAGTATATTGACACTCATATGTCAAAACCAATTTGAGATAAAAATCTCCCCCTTGGACATGAGTGGAAAAAATACTTGGTCATGTATGAAATTCTTAACTTATGAGCATAGCTCAAATCTCACTATCTACTATTCAACATATATACAAAATTTCAAATTTTCAAATTTTGGCAAAACTTGACTTCTCAGTCATACCTCAAAATTGTATAACTCCCCCTAAGTTGATTGTTCTACTCTGAATCTAAACTAATATTCTCCTTCTGAGTGAATATATATATGTTGAACTATGCTATGTTTTATTTTGTATTCTGTACTCTATACTCTATCTTTTCCTTTGACTCCCCCTTTGTTTGGTTTTCCTAAAATTGTATTCATGCCTAACTTTGGAGTCATTTTCTTATATATACTATCTCCATATCTTATTTCTTATTTCTCCTCAAAAATAGTATCTCTCCCAAAAATATTATGTCCCTCATACTTATTTCTCTCCTATCTCCTTATTTCTCCTCCTTTTTGACACTTAAGTCAAAGGGTTATACACTTATAGTGTATTTTTCCAAGAAAGTTTTATGGACTTCAAGTATTATTTTGAGAGTTGCATCCTAGTTATCACAAGCTACCTCCAAAGATTTTATTTGGATGGCCAACTCGATAGTGAGGTGTACTAGGCCTTCATATGTAGAAATATGAGGATCTTTCTTCATGAGTGTCTCTACAAAGCCTAGCTCCTTGTGCAATATTTCCATTTGCGGGCTCAACATGGATTGGATGCTTATCAATGTAGCCTTTATGTTTGCTTCATTTGCTTGTAATGTGGCTAACTGACTTTGGGAGTTCAGTAAATTTCTAAAGTGTTTCTAGCTTTGGGATAGAGAAAGGGTTAGGGTTGTGCTAGTTGTCTACATATGAACCTCTAGATTATTTATATGTCTCCTAACTTCTTGTGTGAAAGGTGTTGGATTACACAATTTTGTGTATAAAGAGAAAATTTTCTCTAATACTTTCTTTACACTATCAATATTGGTTGCCAACTCAACCTATGAAAGTGCACTAGCACTTAATATCTTCTCATTTAATTTGCTTTGAAATTTTCTTTTAGACCATTCAAGTAACTTGACATCTGAATCTAGGTTTGAGTCATTTACCTTCTCTACTATGTTTGTCGATTCCTCTATGATAGGCTTATTTTCTTCAAGTGTGAACATGTTAAATTGATGTAGGGAGAGAGAGAATAACTAGGGCCAAAGGCACACCTAGCTATCCAAACCACCATGCAAGAGTTAACACAAATAGCAACAAATAAAGGAGTAAGAAGAGAAAACACTTTCATTGATTCATCAAGTAATTAACCTACATGCCCAACTATAAGGCCTTTGAGGTTACAACCATATAACAATTCAATTGTAATCCATGATGATCCTACTTTGCATTCTTTCTTCTTACTCTTCTATGTTCTATATCTAAAACTTAATCCTACACCTCTTTAAATACTTGTGCAACCATAGGTCAGCCTATCACAAAACTAAACCTTACATTAAATGTATACATAGCCATAAGTCAGCTCAAAAAAACTATTAACTACCTATATCAGAGTTAAATGCATGCAAGGTTGACCCAAACTAGAACTAAACACAAACTACCTAGAAAATGAAGACTTCACAAACATTGGCACTCAACATCCACATGAGCTTGGATTCCAAAGAGTCACTCGAGAGCTACTACAAACTCAAGATCCTCCAACACTCAACAACCACATAGAACTTGGCAACCAAAGGATCACTCAACAATTAAAGGAATTACTTGACAACCAAAGAAATCACTTGGCAGAAACTAAGAACTTGGCATCTACTAAATGCTCAACAACCATAGATGTTCAACAATGCAAGACATTAGAACTCAATAGAAAAGAAAACTTAGAATATGTAAGATATCAGTGCAATCTAGGATGCTCTTCCATCAAACAACTAGGGTTGGAAGAAATGATTTTCTTGAATCATTGAGATGTTACAACCTGAGCTAAATCTAACTCAGATTGAGAAATCTATGAAGCAGCTTAAATCTTGAAGTTGCTTTCCTCCATAACAAACATTCATTCCACATTACT
This sequence comes from Cupressus sempervirens, assembly GCA_028749045.1. Taxonomy (NCBI): domain Eukaryota; kingdom Viridiplantae; phylum Streptophyta; class Pinopsida; order Cupressales; family Cupressaceae; genus Cupressus; species Cupressus sempervirens. Next base: position 795,012,351 of record CM053790.1, read on the forward strand.
AAACAATCCTGCCATTAATAGATACAATAATACTGCTCAAATTATTGTTCTATAAGTCATTTATTGTACTTTTAAAACTAAGATTGTTTTTGTTCATTGTAACGTTGATATTCTCACACCCATTTCTTACTAAAATATGACAGTCAACTTAGGTTTTTGGGGAAAGAGAAAACTCAAACTCCATGACTTCATTATTTTCTATAACTAGTCCGTGCTTGCGTTGGAGGAAAATTCAACAAGGCCAGTTTTTTCTTTAATATTTGTATGGACATGTTTGTTTCTCATTTGATCCACCGATTCCCTGCACCACATACATCACTTCTCTCAAATTACATGGGTAATGTCCAAAATAGGGAGATTTCCTAAGCATATGTGAAGAGTTTTCGTGCACATGTAGAATAGAAAGCCTGGCCTATTATTGTGCTTTTCCATGAGAATGCACCCTCACAAGAAGTCCTTCTCCAAATGGGTTCTTAACAACTGGTAAAAGTAGGGATGAGTGTCTGAATTGTTTAGGGGCTGAGTAGAGATTGTTTTATTATGCATATTTGTAGATCTAGATTATGCTCAAGCTACCCTTCAATATGAGGCATGGAAAATTAGAGGGATACTTTTAATGTTAAATTGTTCAATTTTCACTTTTATCTTAAAAGCTGAACATCTTTTTGGCTATTCTTATATGATTTTAGTTTTAGGAAAATTATATTTTAATCTTCTAATAATTAGATTGTCATCATTGATATGAGAATGGTGAGGATTTGATGGCATTGTTCTTCACTTGGGAGTTGCACTATTATTTGTCATTGTGAATTTTGATCATTTATCAGTAGGTCATATGTCTGATGGTAGATATAAAAATTGTTAGTTTTGATGGTTTCATCTCATGGTTTTGCAAAACCACTTGATTGGTTTATGTTTTGTATATCATATCGATTAGTCACATGAGAGTCATTGTGTTGTATTCTCAGTATTCTCATAATTTCATAATTGTTGAGTTGCCTTTGAATCTCTGTTGGTGACACTCATGTGAGAACCTAATTTGAAAGTATATTATAATTTGTAATTGATTTCTAAAAAGTATATTGGGTGACTTTTGAAGTATGGATATTTTTCTTTCTAAAAGAGTATTCACATGCCAATCATTGTGTTGTGGTATACATGTCAATCTCCACTTATTGTAAAGATCTAAAAAAAATTGACATGACCCTCCTCTTAAGATTAGTGTAGGAAATTATTTTGCTACCATAATTTCCATTCAATTATCAGATACCAATTGTATATCATCTTGTGTACTCTAAAAAGTGCCCCTCTCTAATGTTCTTATATTCAAGGTTATCTCATGAATTGAGCGCCTCCAATGCCGACATAGAGCTCCCTAGTCATGGTGTGCAAGGGTGTATACATAAGCACAAGATTAGCTCTTAGTTTGAGCTTCAGGAACATGCCCCTTGCTAGTAAACCACAAAATGAGAGATTCTTTAGGGAGAACAACAATGTAGATGCCAAGAGGTCTTTTAAAGTATGCAATGCAACTATACTAAAATTATGCTAATGTAATGTAGCTATACCAACAAGAATTGCAACTAAGTAAACAACATGAAAGTATTGCAATTCCTCCTAATTAACTAGATGAATTTAGCCTACTACAATGCATGAAAGAAGCTAGATTAATATGCATATGAAACAAACTAATGTATGCAAAATAAAGCTATGATGATAGAATGAAGACTTAGAAATTCGACAACATAACTTTGAGAGAGTGAGAATCTTGTTTGAGAGGGAGAGAGCTCTCCTTTTTAAAGCTAAATGGATGGTTGAGATTTAAATCTAGAGAGCAAGATCAAAGGTGGAGATTGATCCAAGATGTGAGTGGGTGTGTCATATTTAGGATATCTTTATTCAATATGGAGAATTCTTTTGAATAACAAATTGAACACTTTGAATATTCAAGTGTTAAAATGAGCACTTTGAATATTTAAAGTGCATCATGGATCTACTTTAAATTCCATTATGACACCTCAAATTCCATTATGACATCATGGATATTAAACTATTTTCCTTGATCTTACTATGAATATTAAATTGATTTCCTTGATTCCACTATGATTCCACTATGAATATTAAATCAATTAGGGTTTTTCCAAATATTCAAATCATTATTGGAGATAAATACCCTTTTTAGCTTTATTTGGAATTAATATTCATGTGTATTTTTTAATGGTTTCAAGTAATTGATTTAAATAAGAATGTCTAAAATTTGAATTAATTGAAATGTTTAACATTATAGATAGAAATGAGTGATTAAGGAGCATAAGCTATGTTAAATTTGATGACTATATGATTTTCCTTGATAGAAGCAATGAATTTAGCCAATTCAGTTTGTGGGGCCAATTTTGGGTGATTACACATATAACCTATAGATTTGATCATCTAGGTCTTTAATTAAGGGCATATCTTGAAATGATCCTTAATCCCTTTCATATCATCAATTAGGATGTGAAGGTAATGAAAAAATAAACCAATTACTATAAATGTGTGTTTAGATATTGTCATTTTTGAGGTCATCTAATAAGAGATTTTCATGTCTATGAACCACACCTATCACTTCAGTTCTATAAATCTTGTAGGCCACTTCTCTTTATAGTAGTAGACACATGGCCAAAAAGAACCCCATTATTAACTTTTCATGAATCCCAATCTTGGATAATCTCTCCACTCTTTTGATTGATTGATGATTTTGGAAAACATTCAATTTTTTTCCCACTAGAAACCCTACTATCCATATTCTTTTTTATTCAAAGATGTTAAACCTTTCATGAATAATTAGCAATGGCCAACAAAATGAGACTTTACTAGTTTTTAAGATTAAGATTTTTATCCCTAACAATATTCAAGTACCAACAAGCCACAATATAGTTAGATCTCACTTACCTTAAATTATGAGAGTGATCTAAAAGAGTTACATATTGATCCAAACAAATCATGAATATTTTGGGTCATGTTTATGCAAGAAACAATCATAAATAATAAAAAATATTAACACACACACACACACACACACACACACACACACACACACACACACACACACACAGAGTTGGAAATACAATAGGAAAAGTAAACTGTGAGAAGGGTGGGGGGGTGAATCACTGCTTAAAAACTTCAACCATATAATCATTCACCTCACATCCATCTCACAATTTAATATGAAAACTAAAATACCAAATTAAGCATAAATATCTATAGCATGTAAAACGTTGAAATATTCACACACATGACACAAGGTATGATTACCCAGAAACCCTCTAATGAGAAGGTAAAACTAGGGTGGGGATGACACCCACAAATCTTTACTACTATAATTGTAAAGTGTATCCAATAAAGGTTACAATTGTTTGACCATAAAATATGATCTACCCTATGAAAGGTTTGCCTTGCTAAAGGCTTGCAAGATTGTTAGATCTTACCCTGTTAAAGAAAATCAACACCCTGTTAGAAGTCTATCTGATTAGAGGACATCAACTCACAATTAAGTAAACACCTTGTTGAAGTACTTCAACACAGCTTGTTAGGACTGCTCTGTTAAGAGATTTAACTGATTCACTTGTTAAAATGTCTCAGTAATGATCTTTCGGTTAGCACTCTACTACTAGATAAAAAAATCACCTCTTTGCATGTATCCTCGATCCTCCTTTGATCATATGTATATATTCTATCCTTTAACTTCTTTCCTCTATTCTCATCTTACTAATTTTGCAATTCTTTACTCTTGATTACTCTAGATCACTCTTGATCACTCTTGATCACAACTCCTCTGTCATAGTGAAATTGTCTGTTTCCATGTGAAAGCTTCCCTTCCTACTCTAACTTCTCTTTCTCACACTCTAATCTGTATTAGGGTTTACTTTGCTTATGAATATTTTTGTCACTTAGGGTTAGGTATGAATCAACGATTGCAATTCACCCATATTGCCACTTAATCTTTCCCTTTTTCTGATTTGTTGCATGTACTGCATAGGGATCAAAAATTAAGATTTGTCCTTATCATCTAGGATCTCAAAATAATCCTTAAGTTGGCTCCAAAATGGTTTATATAGTAGTTTGTGCCATTACAAACAACTATGTCAAAACTATATAACTCGACATCTAAGTCCCTGATGCTCGACATCAACTACAACTTTAATGTTATCACTTGACACTTGAATCATGTGACATCATCTATTTTCTCAACACTTGAGTGACTCAGCACTAACTATTTACTTGACATACATTGAGTAACTCACTTGGCATGCACTATGTGACATATTATTCTTGACATGCAATAAGTTCTAACTTATAAAAGTAATAAGTATATTGACACTCATATGTCAAAACCAATTTGAGATAAAAAATCTCCCCCTTGGACATGAGTGGAAAAAATACTTGGTCATGTATGAAATTCTTAACTTATGAGCATAGCTCAAATCTCACTATCTACTATTCAACATATATACAAAATTTCAAATTTTCAAATTTTGGCAAAACTTGACTTCTCAGTCATACCTCAAAATTGTATAACTCCCCCTAAGTTGATTGTTCTACTCTGAATCTAAACTAATATTCTCCTTCTGAGTGAATATATATATGTTGAACTATGCTATGTTTTATTTTGTATTCTGTACTCTATACTCTATCTTTTCCTTTGACTCCCCCTTTGTTTGGTTTTCCTAAAATTGTATTCATGCCTAACTTTGGAGTCATTTTCTTATATATACTATCTCCATATCTTATTTCTTATTTCTCCTCAAAAATAGTATCTCTCCCAAAAATATTATGTCCCTCATACTTATTTCTCTCCTATCTCCTTATTTCTGCTCCTTTTTGACACTTAAGTCAAAGGGTTATACACTTATAGTGTATTTTTCCAAGAAATTTTTATGGACTTCAAGTATTATTTTGAGAGTTGCATCCTAGTTATCACAAGCTACCTCCAAAGATTTTATTTGGATGGCCAACTCGATAGTGAGGTGTACTAGGCCTTCATATGTAGAAAGATGAGTATCTTTCTTCATGAGTGTCTCTACAAAGCCTAGCTCCTTGTGCAATATTTCCATTTGCGGGCTCAACATGGATTGGATGCTTATCAATGTAGCCTTTATGTTTGCTTCATTTGCTTGTAATGTGGCTAACTGACTTTGGGAGTTTAGTAAATTTCTAAAGTGTTTCTAGCTTTGGGATAGAGAAAGGGTTAGGGTTGTGCTAGTTGTCTACATATGAACCTCTAGATTATTTATATGTCTCCTAACTTCTTGTGTGAAAGGTGTTGGATTACACAATTTTGTGTATAAAGAGAAAATTTTCTCTAATACTTTCTTTACACTATCAATATTGGTTGCCAACTCAACCTATGAAAGTGCACTAGCACTTAATATCTTCTCATTTAATTTGCTTTGAAATTTTCTTTCAGACCATTCAAGTAACTTGACAACTGAATCTAGGTTTGAGTCATTTACCTTCTCTACTATGTTTGTCGATTCCTCTATGATAGGCTTATTTTCTTCAGGTGTGAACATGTTAAATTGATGTAGGGAGAGAGAGAATAACTAGGGCCAAAGGCACACCCAGCTATCCAAACCACCATGCAAGAGTTAACACAACAAAAATTTAACACAAATAGCAACAACCAAAGGAGTAAGAAGAGAAAACACTTTCATTGATTCATCAAGTAATTAACCTACATGCCCATCTATAAGGCCTTTGAGATTACAGCCATATAACAATTCAATTGTTATCCATGATGATCCTACTTTGCATTCTTGCTTCTTACTCTTCTATGTTCTATATCTAAAACTTAATTCTACACCTCTTTAAATACTTGTGCAACCATAGGTCAGCCTATCACAAAACTAAACCTTACATTAAATGTATACATAGCCATAAGTCAGCTCAAAAAAACTATTAACTACCTATATCAGAATTAAATGCATGCAAGGTTGACCCAAACTAGAACTAGACACAAACTACCTAGAAAATGAAGACTTCACAAACACTGGCACTCAACATCCACATGAGCTTGGATTCCAAAGAGTCACTCGAGAGCTACTACAAACTCAAGATCCTCCAACAATCGACAACCACATAGAACTTGGCAACCAAAGGATCACTCGACAATTAAAGGAATTACTTGACAACCAAAGAAATCACTTGGCAGAAACTAAGAACTTGGCATCCACTAAATGCTCAACAACCATAGAAGTTTGACAATGCAAGACATTGGAACTCAATAGAAAAGAAAACTTAGAATATGTAAGATATCAGGGCAATCTAGGATGCTCTTCCATCAAACAACTAGGGTTGGAAGAAATGATTTTCTTGAATCATTGAGATGTTACAACCTGAGCTAAATCTAACTCAGATTGAGAAATCTATGAAGCATCTTCAATCAGTCTATTCTCCCACTTCACCAAATATTCATAGAAATATTTTCCTCTTGTGCTCTTACCAACTCTCTAATCCAATATCTATTCAAATTCTTCAATCTGCTTCTTAGGATAATCATCTAATAGAAAAACTTCATTATTTGACTCATGATACTTATATAAATCAGCAATATTGAATATAGGAGATATATCATGTTGGATACAATTGATTAATTGTGTGTTGTCTTTGATGTTACACAAATGTCATATCATTATCAGTCAGTATATGCTGAGCTTAATTAGGAAATGAAGATATTTTTTAGTATCTATCAAGCATTCTTATGTTTGCCTAGTTCAAAAGCCAATGTCTATAGAGCTCACTTGGGCATCAAAGGAAAGATGCAGAAAGTGAGTGTTAACCGAGCTCACTCGATAAACAAAGGAAAGTTGGATGGAACTAGTACTAACCAAGCTCACTCAGTTGCCAATGGATTTTCACAAATTTGTAGTGTTAACTGAGCTTCTATTGGTTAACAAAATAAATATTTTTTGAGTTAGTTTCTACCGAGCTATGTTAGCTAACAAAGGATTTTCTTATTTTGTTGTATTAAGCTTAATTGATTTATCTATTAATTCTAGCCAACTAAGGTGATGAATATTAATTATTCTAAGTTGTATTTGAGTTGACTTGACAAAGTGGAAGATATAAGTATTAGGTCAAGTTGTGATTTCAATTTGTGTGAATGTGTAAGGCATGAAGATGTTATTGCTGGTTTAATGATGAGAAGAGGAAGCAAATTTGAAGGAAAAGCATAATATCCTTGTAGAGCAACAAAGCTATATTCGATCAGGAAGGAACAAGTATAAGCTAGAATAGAGATCTATAATCAGAAAATTAGTTGCATTCAAATTAGGTCATCTAATTGTTACTTTCTAACCATTGTAGCAGTGATCTAAATCTCTTAATAGAGTTGGCTTAATAGCTATTTGCAAATCCTCTAACAAGGTGACAGTTCTATTGAATTGTCTCAAAGACCCCTAACAAGGCCACTCCTAATAGGATGATTAAATATTCTAATGGGGTCATACCTAACAGTGTGTTTTGTAACCTTTAATAGGGTTGGCTCCTAACAGGGCTCACTTCAGAAGAGTGAAAATAGTAACTAGTTGCAATTGGTGGTTTATTCCAAATTGAGTTTCCATGTTAAAACCTATTGTCATATGTGTTCATGTTATTTTCTTTTATATGTTTGCAACTTAGTTAAAGTAATGGTAATCATAGACAACATTCAAAAGTTTATATGTTAAGCATTTACTAAGCTAATTTAGTTATTACTGAGTTATAACATTTTGTGTGTGTTTACCGATCTTCAGTAGTATTCAATTTTTTAGTTTTCATTTTTGTACTAACATCTAAGGGATCAGGGATTTATTTTAGTAGTAATTGATTCACCCCTCCTCTCTTAGTTACTCTTATATTTCCAACAATATCCATGTCATTAGGTAACTCAACTTCATAGGTATTTCCATTGTCAAACTTCTTCAAGATCTTACAAGGTCCAAACTTCTTCTTCTTTAGCTTACTGTATGTTCCAATAGGAAATCTACCTCTCTTCAAATGAATCATCACCAACTTTGAAAACATGATGTCTTTTAGACTTATCAACATTCTCCTTATACTTTTGATTACTTTGTTCCAACCTCAACTTCAATTCCTTATGCAAAGACTCCATAAAATTAGCAAATTCTTCCCTTGTAGTGCTTCTTTTTGCTTCACCAGCAACATCTCTCAAATCTATTATACTTATAGGCTACATTCCAATAAAAATCTCAAAAGGTGTTTTCCCTATACCCCTATTCATAGAATTATTATATGCAAACTCAGCTTGTACCAACACTACTTCCCAATTACTTGGCTTGTCTCCAACAAAACATCTTAGAAAATTACCCAAGCTTCTAATCATAATCTCTATCTATCTATCTATCTACAGATGGAATGTAGAACTAAACTTCAACTCAGTACCCATCTTCTTCCACAAAGTCTTCCAAAAATAACCAACAAACTTATTGTCTCTGTCAGAAATAGTACGTCTTAGTAATCCATGAAATCTCACAATCTCTTTCAAAAAAATTTCAGCAACATGCTAAGCATCTAATCTCTTCTTACATGTTATTAAATGAACCATCTTAGAAAATCTATCCACCACAACAAATATAGAATCATAACTCTTCACTATCTTAGGCAATCCAAGAATAAAATCCTTATTGATGTCACTTCAAGGTTTCTCAAGAATAGTAATAGGTGTATGCAAACCAGTATTTTGACTTACTACTTTTGCAACTTGAAAAATTCCACAAATCTTTACAAGTTTTTGAACATCTTTATACATTTGTGGCCAATAATACTTATCCTTTAGTAAAATCAATATCTTATCAATTCCAAAATGTCTAGCCAATTCACCATGATGCTTTTCCTTAATCAAATTCAACCTCATAGAACCAATAGAAATACAAAACTAAATACCTTTGAAAAACATATTTGTTTGAATAAAATACTCAACATACTTACTTATGTGATCTATTATATTTGGTACTCTGCACTCTCTCCATGCCTCAAAAAAATTAGGGTCAATATCATACAACTCTGTCATGTCTTCAAAACCAAGAACTTCAACCTTTATCTCAGTCAATAAAGAATGTTTTCTACTTAATGCATCAATAAATCTATTAGTAACTCCACTCTTATGCTTAATGACAAATGTGAAACTTTGCAAGTACTCAACCCACTTCATATGTCTTTGATTCAATTTATGTTGTCTTCCCAAGTAATGTAAAGCTTTATGATCAATATACAACACAAAATTCTTAGGAATCAAATGATTTCTGCACTTCTTCAATGTTTGAACAATAGCATAAAACTCTTGATCATACATATAATACTTCCTTTTATCATCATTCAACTTCTCACTAAAGAAAGTAATAGGTTTACCTTCTCAACTTAATATAGCTCCTATTGCACTACTACTAGTATCACATTTAACTTGAAATACCTTATTGAAATTAGGCAAATCCAATATAGGAAACTCAGTAACCTTTTGTTTCAAAGTCTCAAAACTCTTATCACCTCCATGTGTCCACTTAAATTCCTTTTTATCTCCTCTCATTGTCTCAGTCATAGCATTACAAATAGAACTGCAATTCCTTATAAACTTCCTATAAAAACTAGCCAAACCATGAAAAGACCTTACCTCATCCACATTCTCAGGTGTAAACCATTCCAAAATTGCTTTTACCTTTTCAAGATCCATTTTCATATCATCATCTAAAATCATAAATCCCAAATACACAATTTCCTCTTGCATAAAAGAACACTTCATCAAATTAATCATTAACTTCTCCTATTTCAATCTCTACAATACTTGTCTTACATGCTCAAGATGTTCTTCCTTAGTCTTACTAAATATGAAAATTTCATCCAAATAAATAATCAAAAAATTACAAAAAAATCTTTTTAGAACTTCATTCATCAACCTCATGAAAGTACTATGTGCATTAGTAAAACCAGAAGGCATAACTAGTCATTCATATAGACCATCTTTTGTCTTGAAAGAAGTTTTCCATTCATCACCTTCTCTAATTTTGATCTAATAATAGCCACTCTTTAGCTCAATCTTGGTAAAATACTTTGCTCCACTCAAACAATCCATTATGTCATCCATCCTCAACATAGGAAACCTATATTTCACTATGATCTTGTTAATAGCTATGAAATTAGTACATGTTTTCCATTCTCCATTCTTCTTAGGTGCTAATATAGTAGGTATAACACATGGACTCAAACTTTCTCTAATCGAACCTTTCTCCAAAAACTCATACACTTTTCTATTAAGTTTTTTACTCTTTGTAGGTGTCAATCTATATGGTGCTTTGTTTGGAAAACTAGCTCTAGGAATCAGATCTATACAATGCCTTATACTTCTCATCGGAGATAAATGATTAGGTATATCCTCTGCAACAATATCTTTATACTCATTCAGTAACTCTGCAATTTCTTCTGGTACTCAGTCAATACTACCATCTATCACTCGACCATTACCACCCAAACTTGCTTTTTTTTCCATTTCTTTTCCAAATTGTTTCCCATTAACCATGCAAACTTTTATTATAGTACAATTAACCTCATCTAGATTTTCAATCAAAGGCAATAATATTTGTTTCTTCCCATTCACCCAAAGAGTCTATTGGTTCAATCTTCCATCATGTATATCATATCTATCATATTGCCAAGATCTACCCAATAAAATATGACAATAATCCATAGGCATAATATCACAAAAAACTATACCACCCGGTACAAGGAGAGAAAGAATAACTAGGGCCAAAGGTACACCCAACTATCCAAACCACCATGCAAGAGTTAACATGGTAGAAATTTAACACAAAGAACAACAACCAAAGGAGAAAGAAGAGCAAACACTTTCATTGATTCATCAAGCAATTAGCCTACATGCCAAGCTATAAGGTCTTCTGGGTTATGACCATATAGTAATTCAATTACAATCCACAATGATCCTATTTCACATTCTTGCTTCTTAATCTTCTATTTTCTAGATCTAAAACTTAATCCTAGACCTCCTTAAATACTTGTGCGGCCATAGGTTGACCTATCACAAAACTAAACCTTACATTGAATATATGCATAGCCATAAGTGAGCTCACTACAAATATTAAATACCTATAGTAGAATTAAATGTGTGTAAGGTTGACCCAAATTGTAATTAGATATACACTACTTGGCAAATGAAGACTTCACAAATAGTGGCACTTGACATCCACATGAGCTCAAAATCCAAAGAGTCACTCAGCAACAACTACAAAGTCAAAATCCTCCAATGCTCGACAACCACGAAGAACTCAACAACTAAAGGATCACTTGGAAATCAAAGGAATCACTCATAAACCAAAGGAATCAGTCGGTAGCAACTAAGAACTTCGCATCAACTAAACACTTGGCAACCCTAGAAGCTCGACAATGCAAGACATTGTAACTTGATAGAAAAGAAAACTGAGAAAATGTAGGATATTAATGCAACCCAGGATGCTCCTACATCATAAATGCATTAAGAAAAATGTCTTTGATATCTTGCAAATCTTGCTTCTACCTATGCTCTGTTCTAAGAAATTCTTGGTTCTTTTTCTTGGCAAGAGCATCCTAAAGTATGCTCATTTTTTTAGTAGTGATTTTTGCAAGATCAAATTTTTGCAATACAATCACTTCATCGAAGTTGACATCACCAAATGATGTAATATCATCTACCTTGGATGTAGTAGGACTAGGCCTTGATGATTGTAAATGTGTAGCTTCTACACTTGGCTTGTGAAGAGATTGACTTGGAGGAGCAGTAGTTTCTTGCTAGATAACCAATGTTTGTATTGCTAATTGCTCCTTAGGCTTGGTAGTCAATTCTATCTCTTTATTCCTATCCTTTGTTTGTTCTAAATTTTTAGTTTAACCTTGAGTTTGTGTTGTAGGTGTAGGAATATGTACCTGACCTACTTGATCTTGAGTTTCTACCTCTACTTCTATAGCAACCTCCTATTCTATTTTATTCTGAACCATAGTGTTGATGTTTGTTGTAAACATCTCCTTTCTTTGGTACACCATAATGGGTAATGTAGATTGTACCATAGAAAATTGAAGTATTTGAGGTCTATCTTGTTTTTCTTCTACTTTAGATGTAATTTCTACCTCTTAATTTCTTCTAAACTCACTAGTATAGGATTATCACAAAGTTGTGCCTTGGTGGTGGATTCTATTAGTATCTTCTTAATGTCTTCCTCAGTTAGGGGATTGATGTTTTGAATTGTAGCATCAAAAAAATCCTTTATTTTTAGTGTATCTCTATCTTCTTTTACTACATTTTATGGATTAACACTTGCACTAGTATATTTGGTATCCTCTATTCTATTTGCTGCTCTAATTCAGCTATGACTTGTGTCTCTTCATTTGTTTCCAAGCCTTCCATATTTGTGCCTTTTTAGTCTCATCCTTACTAATCTTAGTTACTTCTTCATTCTTCTCATCACCTACCTCAACAGGTGTCTATTGAGTTCCCTTAGATGTTGACAATCCATATGTTAGTTTCCATATTTGAGTGGACTTCTGCATAACATCTTAAATATAATTCTGCAATATATTGAATGCTCTATATTTAGGAGGAAATTTCCTTGTGTATTTTTTAATGGCTTTTACCATTGAAGCCTTACTTATTTCTAGCATCATTTGAGCAAGTTTAGTCACTCTAATTTGTCTTTCTATTGTGATACAATATTGCCACTTTTTCTCAACTATGTCATATAGACTCTTTGGTATAGAGTTGACAACATCAATAGGAGCCTTCTGCAATGTTTCCATCATGGAATATAGACTCTTCAACTTGATTCATCTCAATGTCACCAAGATTGTCAAACTCAACATGTGTGCACCTAGATAAATCGACATTGATCTTTATATTGTCACACAAGTTGTCTAAATCCAAAGAAGGATTGTGACTTACCACGTTAAATTGGTTGTTGTCATCAAATTCTATCTTCTCTTCATCAGATTCAATTAGATCAATATACTTTCTCCTTGTTCTTTTCTTAGACTCATCTTCTTTTCTAGTTGTTCTAGCTCACTTTCCTTTTGTCTTTCTTCTGCTTGAGACTTTTTAGCAATAGCTCTAGTGATGGACCTAGTAGTAGGTACTGTAGGCTTATGTTGTGCAAGTTTTACATCCTTCTTAGGTTTGTTAACTGGTGGAGCTTTGGCTATCCTTTTATTCCTTTCTGTGACCACATGTGCATCATTAGCTTCTTCTCCCTTGGAACCTTCATCAATTTCTACTTCCTCTTCTCATAGGTCCTCTACTTGACCTTGAGTAATGGCTAGTGGTGCTTGTGTAGGTTCATCTTCATTTTATTCATTGTTATCATCTTCACCAAATCTCTTTTTACTTTATTCACCAATTTATTCTTCTTTCTAATTACTAAGGCCATCTTCAAATTCATTGTAATCTTATAGTTTTTTGCATCATAATTGCAAAAGACTATAGCCTTTTTATCTAATTTTTATACAAGAAAAGTTGTGATTTTTGTAGATGCATCATCAACATTTATGTAATATCCTAGAGGTCGCAGTCACCTCACTCTTGGAACTATAGCCTGAACATATGTGAAATTAGTATCAACTAGCAAGAAAACATCATTGAAATGTTTATCAACTAGTGACATGGGTATCCTTATTCTTTTCTTCATTGAGTTCTTGAAGTCTTGAAAATAGATTGTCATGATATACTCAAAGTTCTCTCCAAGTTGTTCAATGTTCTCACCTATTTGTATTGCAATGGATCTATTTGTCTTCCATGCAACATTACCAAAAGATGGAAACATGCCTTTCACATAGAAAAATATACATACAAGAATTGAACCAAATTTACATTGTGAACCTTTGGTCTTCCTTATGGCTCCCAAGTTTTCTAATAATTGTTGCAATTGTAACTTGGCAAGGTCATAAGTATGATCCTTCTTAACTATCTTGTAGCCTATATCAACAACAATACAAGGTACACTATTCAACCTACTATATTGAAAGAACTTGTGTGTTACTATCCTTAATACAAAATAAATTAGGGGATTTGTGATGGCATCAATTTTCATTCCTCTTTTGTTCCACACTGTCCCTATATTCTTCTCAATAACTTCTTTTTCTTCACTCCTCATGGTCTTAGGTCTATCTAGGGTTGGATACCCTCTTACCCTTTGTACAATTTTCTATGTAATCTTGATAGCTCCATATTCTAACCATACATAATTATCATGTATACTACTCAAATCTTTATCCATTATATTTTGAAAACATTGGGGAAATCTAGGGCACGAGTTAACCCTTTTCTCTCTACAATCTTGTATTCTTCCTTTAATACTCTATTTTCACATAATTTCCAATATATATCTCTAATCTCCATGTCACCTATTCTACACACCTTATATGTGTAACAACATCTCACATCTTGAACTTGTTGGGACTCAAAATTGCCTTCCCAATTTTGAGTACCATTGAGAAATTTGAGCCCTATAAATGCTTTTTGATACTTATTTACCTGGTTATCCGTTTGAGCCCCCTAAGGTGTTTAATGCTTTTAAAAACTTCCTTTTAGTGCATTTATATGTTTCATGGTGATAAATTGTCATTCCAAGCCATTATGCAAAGTCTTGTTTTGAGCAATTGTCAAATCTACATTTTCACCTAGGTGTCAAATAGCGGCAAGAGCCTGTGTTTGTCATTGAATATCTCACACCCAGAAATGTTTTAGGACTCACTGCTTTGGGAGTGTCTAGTATCCATACCTAAAAGCTTATGTTTCAAATTTTGAGTCATTTCAAGTTTTTTTGACTAGGTTTTGAATCCCTCAAAGTTGGTCAGTTACTGTTTTTGTGCTTATGCATTTAGTTCAAAATTTTGGGAAGCCCTGTTTGACGAGTTATAAATTTTTACCAGTTGACCAAAATGATAAAATTCCTCTTGCGTTGTATTTTAGATGTCAGAGACTTGTTATGTTTCAAATTTTAGTTCTTGACGAATCCGTTTGATTAGTTTTCAAACGTAATTCCAAATGCAATTTCTATCTTTTTACTGGTGTTAGCATTTGGAGATTTGTCAGGACCCCTGTTTGTGATGCTATATCTTGAAATTCATGATAGTTGAGGTTGAGTGGATTGTACCATTATATTTTCCTCTAAAAATAATTTAAGTGTGTCAGTTTGCAAGTCTTGATGAATCCATATGCACACTTTTCTAGGTCAATTCCATTTGCAAAAAGTCGATTTCCTGCCATTGTTTTAATCTGCAAAATCTGAGTAGCCCACTTTGAATGCTTTCCATTTGTTCCCAGTTATTCTTTATGAGCCTAAATCGTAGATTCACACTATCCTCATGACTAAGAACCAATGCCCCAGTTTTCATCTTCCCAAGTGTCAGTTTGTCCAATTTTTGAAGCCAATTCCAAACCTAGTTTATTATTTTCTGACATGTTTACTTGCAGGTAATTCTAAGAGGTCAAATTTGATAGTGAATATCTTTAGACCCCGAATTCATCATGAGACGAGATTTGACAAGATGCAAGTGTGTTGAACAAAGATTTAGTGTACTAGATTTCAGAGCCCGGTCAAGTGTTTAGAGCAATTTTTAAGGCTAGTCAAAAGACCCTCTAGCATAAAATTGACAGCTTGCAAGAAAGTGATAAAATAAGTTTTAAATAATCAGTCAGGGATCAAATTTGATTTCAATCAATTAGAAATGATTAGTAAGTCAGTTTTGCAATTCAGTCATTTTGAAACAAATTTTTTTTTAGCCGGACCCACTTTGGGGCCCGGCTAAATTTGTCAGATTTATGACATTTGTGAGGATTAAGGATGTTTCAAAAAAAATTAATTTTGCTAAAAAAATCCTTTTAGATTTTTTCTATAAGCCTTTTGGATGTTAAATTCTTGAATCCTTGCATGAGATTTGAGTGATCACTATCCTCCAAGAAGTCAAAGCAACACATATAATCGAAGTGCCCATCTTGCAAGGGAGATATTAATGATTTTCTTTCAAATCCATGGGTGAATAGACAAATGGAGAATGTTATACAGTCACTCCAATATAAAAATGAAGATGGGTCTGAAAGCGATGGCAATGTGAAAGAAGTTTAGTGTGAGGGTGCTGAGAATGAAGACATGGAAATAGAAAACTATATAGTGTAGGCTATAGAAGATTCTAATCAACCTAAGGTTACACTAGTTGACAGATCTGAATCCTTCAAGGTTATAGATGGAGGAAGAAGTACTGAGGTTCAAGAAATAGGTATTTTTCTGATAAAAAGGTCATTGTGAATAATGGTAAGAGGCTTTTAGACTGAGAGAAATAAAAAGCAATCAAGAAACTTCATTGCAAGTATTCTCGATATTCAGAAGAGCTATTGTGGAGTATGTTGGCTAACCGAGAAGGTGATATAAAGGAGCTTGAAGCTCCTTTGAGAGCATTGCAAAGGCAAGAGATTAAAGAAAATAGTGTGGTTTTAGATTCACTAGCTTCCAATAAGAGTAATGGCACATCTTTTCATAGCACTGTCCTGGAGAAAAGTGACAATGATGTTTCAAATGCAAAATAAAAATGTTGAAAGAATAGAGTCAACTGTGAATAATGCCAAAGTGTTGAAGGAAGATTGGATTGAAAAGGAAACCATTGAATCTGTGGACTCATCCCCAATAAGGAAATTAGTTTGGAAGAAGAATGGTATGCTGGAGGGAGGTAGGGGAGCCTCATAAAGCCACTAGTTTCAAAAGAAAGCATAGCCCACGCATAAGAAGGCTAGGTTGTAGGCAGAGAACATCCAATATAGGTGGCATATGAAGGAAGGAAGTGACAATTCTTAACAAAGGGAGATCAACGCAAACAAGGGTAGAGCCCAAATCAATGCCATAAGAGGAGGGGCTTCTAGTGCCACCAAAGACAAGAAGAAGCTGCCATGAATATAGGAGTCTTCACATAGCTGAAAAGAAAACCTCCATGCCTATGAGAAATAGCCAATTTGCACAAATAAAAGAATCCATCAGCAGATGCTCCATGGCAATGTACAAAAACAAAGCACAAAAGAAGTTCACACCATGTCTAAAGGAACTCATGCCCAAGTAGCCTGTTCCATACATGACATAAAACCCATAGATCACAAGCCTCATGTCTATCAAATAGTCAACATTATTGAAAGGAGTGGTGCCAAATATGAAGAATCCCCATATTTTTAAAGAGGAACCCATTGTTAAAGAAAATGGAGATCACGCCAAGGGAGTCAACTTTTAAGAGAAAATAGTCATGCTGATAAAAAAATGCAGAGTTTTCATCAACAAAAGATCCCAACGTGAAGGAAGCAGGGTTGGAAATGAATAGAAAACCACTCATTTGTAAAAGCATAGCAAAAAGGAACCCATCACCATGGTAGAAGGCAGTTGCATGAAGGCTAAAACCGTAGGCAGTGAGTAGGGCTACAGAGTAAAAGAAAATATAGCCAAATCGATTATCCCACATTTGCAACACAAACAACACTTTATATGTTTAAATACAAATCCACCCATCATGTATTGTGAATTGAAGTTGGCACCTTTTGTGAAGGCCAAGTTGCATTGTGTGGACCCCATTTGACTTGGACATGATAGATGATGTCAGCCAGATCTGACCAAAAGAAATTTTTTGAATGAACCAATGCACAAGCTGATGTGGCGATAGTAAATGAGATGTTGACATGTGTCTCAATCTGGTAGTCCTCGCTATCTCACCAAGAGAAAGTTGCACGAAAGTTACCATAGTGACATGGCGAGGATTGATGTAGTGATGACACATGGCAATGAGTCTAGGAGCTACTGATGTGGCAAGAAAGTTTCTGAGATGCACCAGATCACACCATGTGGCAAATCTAATGGCTGTCGTTAACTTGCTATGGGAGAGTTGCAAGGAAGTTAGTATAGTGAGGTAGCAATGATGATGTGGCATGTGGTGAGGTGGCACCAACATGGACAAATGGGCAGAGTTTGACTATGGGTCCCACCAGAAAAAAGAGCTAATCTCAGAGTGACACGTGGCAGATGGTCAAAATAAGTTTGAATCAAATGAGGAATGGTGGAAAACTTGAGAAAACATAAATTTTAATATTTTATTATTTTCTAAACATGCAGGTCTTTTAAATCATGTCTGAACTTTATTATAGTTTGAAACTATATATAAGGATTAATTTTTGTAAAATGCTATGGAAGCCATGAATAGGACTGAGAATTTCAAAAGGCCATATCTAGAGCAATTTTTATCAAAAATAAATGCTCCAATATACCACCGAAACTGGGAGAACTTGAAATTTTCAAATATGAAGTCTGTTTATGCATAGGTCTTCATAGGGAAATTTGTGAAATTTGAGGCATTGGTGGAAAAACAAGCTGAAATCATCATGAAGTATCAGAGTTTGTTTCAGGGCAGTTTTGAAGGCTTGGTAAAGTTTGGGTGTGAAGAAAATCAGTTTTAGAGTGTTTGCTTGGCTTTTAGAAGTCAAAAATTTTTAACTGATTTTCATTTTACCGTGAGTAAAAATCAAGAATCAAACTAGTTATTTGTTCAATCATACATTTCAGATATTTGATGCTTTTGAAGACATAACTGATTAAAGATTTGATTTAGCATTTGAGGGAAAAGAGAAGAAAGATGGTTTTAACCTGCTGAGAAGGTTTTCCAAGTGGACAAGTGTCATGTTCAGATTCAATCCAAGAAATTCCTTCTTTCCTATATCTTTCATTCTTCTTCTCATTTTGTGGGGTTGGCAGTTTGCTTTGGGTAATACCAGCAGGGTTCTAGTTCTACTATCAAAACCAAGATTGTAGATGGTTTTACTTCTTAACTTTGAGCTGAGCTCTAGCAGTGAAGGCCACACATCCACCCTGTGCAATTTTTTTTATTTCATGTTATGCATTGTTATTCTGAAGTACTAGATATTGATGCTAGATCATATGAATTATCTTGAGTTTCATTTTGTGTTACCAGTTACTGTATTTAGTCTTCCCAAGGATAAATACAAAAGGGGATTTATAAGAATTATCTAAGTTTTCTAATTCTGTCGTCTAATTCTTCATGTGTCATTAACTTTTTAATTGAATGGATAATATTCATTTGGTTTAAGACATTTTGGATGAAGTGTGTATCAGATCTTTATTGCTTTTGACTCAAGCAGTTAACTAAATGCTTCATATTTTTGATAGAGTTTCTGGGTGTATGAAGGGGTATTGCATAAGAATGGGATTAGGGAATTTCAGTTGATAAACTTGATTGTAATGCAAGAAAGTTAGGTCATCCTACTAGTAATGACTCTATTTTTCAATGGATAAGTCACTGGTCACTAAATCAGATGCAAGCTGATATGAATGGCATTTGCACAAATCATTTATTCAAATAAATTTAGTTGTTCATGTTTGAAGTGGGCATAAAAGTTAAACCCTCACTCAGCTTCCAAGATCCATAGATCTGCACCTAGTTACTATAGGTCCATGTCATTTCATAAGTCTTTAGGAGAAATAAGGGATTTTCATATGCAGTAAATAGATTCAGGGATATGTTTTGCACTGGTACGATATCAATTGAATCTTAGGTTCACCCACCTAGGTTTACCAGAGCCTGAAGTAGAAGAAGGGTCATGCCTTATAGTTGGCTCATTGTTAGAAATGGCATGTTGAAAATGGGAGTTAGCTACCCCTAGATATGTCACTTTCTTAGTGGGATAATTGAAAACCCTCCAGTGTTTTCAAACACCAACAAAACCATTAAAACTTGTGATGGTATCATTGATAGTGTATCAGATGGATCTTGTTTGTATGCAATATCAGGGATTGCCCTAAAGTGTGGTTGTTTGATGTCATCACTTATAAATTTCACATTCAAATTTTTTTTCCCTCTTTAACCTTAGTCTCTAAAGAACTAGACACAATATAAATAACCTAGGGTTTACAAAAATTCAAACTGTGTAGCTCAACACATGATAAATAACTTGACAAATCTACTGAAATGGTGTCAAAAAATTGTTGAATCTAGTTTGTAAATGCTTGGAATGATCTCTTCAATTCACCTTAATCTCTTTGTGCTCTCTTCAAATTTGAATGATGTCAAATGAGTTGAAAATTGATCATATATACCTTAAAACATTGCATTTAATGCTTAGTGTTTACATAGTTGTAAGCTCAGCTTCAATAGAAATTTCAACTCACTCGGCTTCCATGTAAGTTCCTTTATGCTCAAAAACAACTACAAGCTCAGCCAACACTATAACCTACAATATCTCAACATCAACTAGATTTCACTTAGCAACTATAGTGAAACTTTTCATGCTCAATAGCAACATGAAAATTGGACAAACTTAAAGATTTATTCTTGGTTCTAATCAACACTTTGCATCTCTCCTCATGCATATGTAATATTTTCAAAACTAAATACTTGGAACTAATACATAATATATTTTTTGAATATTACTCCCATACATTCCTTGTTGGAGGTGATGTGATCACCTAATCCATCGAATGAAGTGACCTCATCTACATTTTATTCATTGCAATCTTCTCTTTTCTTCCATGTCTTGTTCATGTGAACTTTGACATCTTCAAAATTGGCCTTTCCTTTACCTTTATTGAACTTACTACTTGGTGCCTTTGACCTTATTAGACAATGTCTGCTTATGTGACCAGTCTTTAGGCACCTAAAACATGTGGTTTGCCTTAACCATCTATTATAATCACTTTTGAAATATGCTCTAATGCAGTTCTTAGGAACATGTCCATACTCTTGACAATAAAGAAAACTATACCTAGTATTATAATCCCAATTATAAGAGTTGTCATTATGTTTTACCTTTGTTTGTTTGTTTGTTGACCACTTAGACTTGGATCTATACTCAAAAGGTCTATGCCCATACTTATGACTATTGTAGTAGTATTCCTAAAATCTTAGTGTGCTCATGGACATGGTTTTTCATTCATGTGCTTGATGTCCTTGTTTGTTGCATTTATGGTAATGACCCATGTATTTCTACTTAACATTCTAAATTTTAGTCTTCCTCCTACAAATATTAGTAGTATGTCCTAGTTTTCCACAATTATGACAAGTAGGCTTGGAGTTCTTGCCCTTGATAAATTTCTCACCACTTTTAGACAATTCTCCTTCCTTAGTACTGGTGTAACCCAATCCAATAATATCTTCATTAGATCTAGGAGATCTCATCAACTTCTCAAACTACTTGATGACTTCACTTAGTTTGTCGAAACTTTTAGAAAACTCCTTTTCCTTTCTTAGATTATTGCTCAATTGTTCATTCTATAATTTTTGGGTTTTGATCTCAATGTCCTTACCATTTAGTTCATGATTAGCAATCATTACCTGATTCATTGTCTCCAATTGTGTGTTGGAAATTCTTTGTACTTTTGATGTTTTCTCTTCCAATATATTGATCAATATCCTTTGTCATGTTCTATCATGAATTTTTCTTCTATAGCTTTCTTTTTCTATTTAGTCACTTGACAAAGCAATATTTCTTGTGTTTCTTTCTCTATCTTTAGGTTTATGACCTCTTCAATTAGAGTTTCATTCTTTTCCATTAGATCTATAACTATTACATCAAATTTTGTAGAGTTTCCTATTGTCACAAAATTTTGTACCCTTTCCTAAAGTTTTTACCTAAAGGCAACCCTGTGAAATGTGGAAATAACCTCCAAGTTGTGGGACTTGAACGATGAGGTTGAGTTTATGTTTTACAAGGTTTTCTTTAGCTAGAAAATTTAGGCAACGGTGCAAACTTTTGTGACAACAATTTTTGGCATGCCTAGTGGGAAAAATCTTGAAACATTCTTAAGTCTATTGGTGTCAAAGGAAGAAGAAATTCAAGTTCATACTAAGGAAACAATGTCGCTCTTAGTATTTTAGGCCTTCAAGAGGCTTATATTTAGGCACTTAGCGGCTCTACTCCATTTCCACATATGGTTTCAGACCAAAGTTGATGTGATTCATGCAAAAAGCTACAACAAGGGCAACTTCTAGAGGTAAGTTTCAATACACAGAGCTTTCATTTTCAAATCCTAGAAGAAGGAAGACTAGAGTATCTTTATCACCAGCTATGAGTGCATTAGTAGCGCAAACACCTCTAAGGTCCATCTCCACTCCTCCTATTGTGAGATCTCAACCCAAAGTACCATTTGCTCATATTAATAGATCACTTGCTTATATGGCTAGAGCTCATGCTTTTTCCACCTTTAATGGTGGAAGTCCTCTTTGTTGGAAATATAAGAAGAGTAACTGAGAGTGAGGGTGAATCAATTACCACTAAAATAAATCCCAGATCCCTTAGATTTCAACTATAAAATTTAGACTGATAAAACTAATTACTACTTATACTTGATAAGCATACATAAATTGTTATAACTCAGTAATCAATTATCCATAAGATGTAATTAGTAGTTACTTAACCTTAATTTTTTATGCATAAGAGAAAAGAAATGAACACATATGACACTGGGATTTAATGTGGAGACCAAATATGAGAAAAACCACCAATGTAACTGGTTACTATTTTTCACTCTTATGAAGTGAGCCCTGTTAGGAGCCAACCCTATTAAAGGTTACAAAACACACTATTAGGTGTGACCATGTTAAAGGATTCAATCACCCTTTTAGCAGTGGCCTTGTAAGAGGTCTTGAAAAAATTTGATGGAATTGCCACCTTGTTAGAAGATTTACAAATGGTTGTTAAACCAACTCTATTAAGAGATTTTACATCAATGCTACAATGGTTAGAGAGTAACAATGAAATTGACTTGATTGTGATGTAACTAAATTGCTGATTACAAATCTCTATTCTTGCTTATACTTGATCCTTCTTGATCGAATAACACTTTTTTGTTCCACAAGGATACTTTCTTATCCTTCAATTTCACTTCCTTTCTTCTTATCTCTTTCAATTCATTCAACTTTTTTTCTCTCACACTTTGAAATCACAAATTGACCTTTTACTTATACCTTCCAAATTTTCAAGTTAGCTCAAATAAAAATTAGAATGACCAATATTCATTACCATAGTCGGCTAGAATCAATAGGTAAAACAATTAAGCTTTACATGCCAAAATAAGAAAATCTTTTAGTAGTTGACCTAGCTAGGTAGAAACTAATTCTAAAGTGATTTCCTATGTTAACCAATAGGAGCTCAGTTAACACTGAGAACTTGCAAAATTCCTTTGGCAACCAAGTGAACTTGGTCAACACTAGCTCTATTCAATTTTCCTTCATTAACTGAGTGAGCTCGGTAGATATTGCCTTCTATATAGAGTAGACTCAAGAATTCTTAGTAGACAAGAAAAACTATCTTCACAAACCAAGTGAGCTTAGCATGCAATAACTATCAACTAATATGACATTTGTGTAACATCAAAGACAACACACAAATAATCAATTGTATCCAACAATCTCCCTCTTTGGCATTGATGGAAACAAAACATGTCATAGAATAATGGAAATTTGAGAACAAGACTCCCTCTATTAGAAAGTTTCTCCCTCTTTGATTTTTCTATAGTATTCTCCCTGTGTGAAGTAACTACTTAACTTCTTCTTGGAGAACGACTAAATTTTTGAAAGATAAGACAATAAAATTATCCCTCTTTGACAACACATGCCAAAGGAAATTCTGATTAGTGTCAATGTACCTTGAGTACTGATTCATCTACAATATGTCCTTGTTAATATTACATCAACTGATTAATCTTCAAATTAGTTCCTATTGATGCATCACTAAACTTTATTTAGTGAGCTTCAGATAGGGGAATGACCCCTTGCTTACCTCTTAGATACAAAAATCCATCCTTAAGTAATGGCTTGGTGAATATATCTACAATCTATTCTTTTGTATGTACATATTCCAATCTGATTTCTTTGTCCTATACTAATTCTCTTACAAAGTGATATTTTATAGCAATGTGCTTTTTTTTAGAATGCATTACTGGATTCTTTGATATGTTGAGTGGACTGGTGCTATCACAATACATGACTATTGGCTCTTTCATATCAATCTTCATTCCTTCCAACAATTATTTGAACCAAACAATGTTAGAGCAATTCACTGATGTAACCACACATTCTACTTCTTCTATGGATAGGGATGTTTAGTTTTTCTTCTTGCTTGCCCAAGATATCAACCTTCTACTAAGAAATAATGCTCCACCACTAGTGCTTTTTCTATCATCAAGCTTTCCTGCCCAATCAGCATTAGTAAATACTTTTAACTCAAGGTTGCCTCCAAGTTTGTACCATAATCCATATTTTTTAGTACCTTTCAGATATCTCAAGATTCTTTTTATTGTCATCATGTGGTTTTCTTTGGGTTTTGCTGAGAATCTTGCCACTATCCCAACTACTAAGGCAATATTAGACCTTGTATGTACCACATGCTATAATTTCCCAATCATTAATTTGTATAAGGTTTGATCTACTTCTTTGGAGTCATCATCTTTGGTAAGCTCAAGTCTAGTACATATAGGGGTTCCAACTAGTTTTGAATCTTCCATTCCAAATTTCTTTAGTATCTCTTTGATATACTTAGATTGAGTGATATAGATACCATTTTTTGTTCTGCTATATTTGCAATCTAACAAACAATTTTATTTCACCAAACATGGACATCTCAAATTTTTTATTCATTTGTTCTAAAAATGCTTTGCATTGGTCATCATTTCCTGTAAATAGAGTATCATCCACAAATATTTTTGCCAACACTATCTTCATATCTAGTCCTTCCTTGATATATCGACTACTATTATCATTTTCTCTTTGAAAGCCAATTTGTATCAAATAGTTATGTAATATTTTATACCAAGCTCTAGGGGCTTGTTTTATACTATATAGATCTTTGTGTAATTTATAGACCATGTCTCTTTTGTTAGGATCAACAAAACCTTCTAGTTGTTCAATGTAAACTTCCTCATCAAGAATTCCATTCAAGAATGCAAATTTAGCATCCATCTAATATACTTTGAATCCTCTGTGACATGCATATGCTAGTAATGTCCTAACACCTTCTAATCTTATAATAGGGGAAAAGTTTCATTCTTTTCTATTTGCTCTATTTCTTCATTCATAGCCTCAATCCAACTTTCATTTTCCAGTGCATCTTTAACACTTCTAGGTTCAAATTCAGCAAGTAAACATGTACCTTTTAGTTTGCTTCTTGTCATTATTACATCTAATTTATCTCCAATGATCTGATCAGGTGCATGATGCCTTCTAACATATTTAGGCAATATAAGTTCTTTGACTTTTGAATGAACTGTATTGTCCTTATTTTGAATCTCAACTTCAAGCTCAGGTCCTTCTATCTATGGCTTGAGTCCTTTAGACTTGGTATGTACTAACTTGATAGCCTCTGAATGTGACTTAGGTCCCTATGACTCAGTTTACACTTCCTACAACTCAATAACTATTGGTTACTTGGAGAGCTTAGGAGATGAAGTCTCCTTTTTGTCAAATATATTTGGCAATGTATGAGGCTCATAGTAAACAAATCTTCTTTATTCTTTTGGCTCCCTTTTGCTTTCCTCTTCACTCTTTTCTAAAAATTCATCAATTCTCACATGTGCAATTTCTATAATTTTTTGAGTGGACAGTTCAAACATTTATATGCTTTACTTCTATAGCAATATCATAGAAATATACCTTCATCACCTTTTACATCAAATTTTCTTTTCATAGATTCTTTTAGAATATAACATTTGCTTCCAAATACTTTCAAGTAACTTGCATTGTGTTTGTAGCCATACCATAGTTCATAGGGAGTTTTGTTTGAGTCCTTCTTCAAATGAACTCAATTCAAAGTATGAATTGTAGTGTTGATATCTTCCTTCTAGTATTTTATAACAATATTCTTCTCAATCATTAGTGACCTTGCACAATCCATGATGGATTTGTTTCTTCTTTCAGCTATTCCATTCTGCTCAAGAGTACCAGGGGCTGATACTTGTCTTTTGATTCCTCTTTCAATGAAGAAATTATTGAATTCATTTGAGATGAATTCACCACCTCTATTTGATCTTAAAAATTTCAATCTTTTTCTAGTTTCTTTTTCTACTCTTGCCAAATACCATTTGAATTTCTTAAAAGCTTCTGAGTTTTCTTTTAGATACATAACAATCATCATTTTAGAATAATCATCAACAAAAAGAATGAAAAAAAATTCTCCACTATAACTTTCTATTCCAATTGGTCCACATAAATCAGTATGCACAATTTCCAAGACATCTTTTGACTAATAGTTTTTTCTCTTAAAACTAGTCTTTCCCATTTTACCAATTTGGCAATTTTTGCATAATCCAACATTAGGTTTCTTCAAACTAGGGATACCTCTTAATCTTCTAAGTTTTCTTATCTTTAACATTTTATCAACATTTACATGACATAGTCTTCTGTGCCATAACCAACTTTCTTCTACTTGAGTAATAAAACATGAGCAATCACCAAGATTAAGATAAAATAGGTTACCTTTTGTTTGCCTACCTGATCCTATAAGATTTCCTTGGTTATCTAGAAATCTTGCATTACCATTCATGAACTCTACCTTAAATCCAATGTTGTTCAACTATGCCACACTCAATAAATTATGTTTTAGTCCTTCAACCCAATAGGCATTGTCACATACAAGTTCATTGGTTAATGAGATATGACCTTTTCCTTTTATACAACAAGGTTCATTATTTCCAAACCTCACACTACCTCCATCATAGTGTTCAAAATGTTCAAACTTAGTTTTATCTCCAGTCATATGGTGAGAACATCCATTGTCTATGATCCAAGTATCATTTTTACTAACATGAGAGACAAGTGCCATTTTATCTCCTTCATCATTAGCTTTTTCTTTTACAAAAATATACACTATTTCATCTTCACTATTATCATAATCTTAAGCCATAAAAAAAGTTTTCTTACCTTTGTCTTTGTAGGATTTGTGACCTTTGAATTCCTTTTTCCCTTTGTACTTGTGAGTTTTCTTCTCTTCCTTGCTTTCTTTGTGTGGACACCTAGCAACAATATAACCAATTTCTTCACAAGAAAAATAGATTAGAGAGATTTTACCTTCCTACTTTCCTCTGCTCCTAGAATATTTCTTTCCAAGTAGGGCTTCAACAATTTCAAGATCATTATTATAACTTTCTTTAGTTTCTTCCTCACTTCCTAATTGATTGTCTTTTATTTTCTTGCCCTTTTCTTTGAGTGAGAGTTTATCTTCAAATGCAAACTCAATAGTCTTGGAAGTAGGAACATATTTGTTAAAGTTGTCTAGTTCAAAATCTGTCAATCTTCCTACTAGGGCATCCAAGCCTATCTTGTTATTTGGATCACATCTCTTTTCTTGAATAATAGACACTTTGATTGCATAGATGGGAAGTAGAGTTCTAAGTATTTTACTTACAACAATTTCTTCTTTGATTTCTCCTCTAGATACTCTGATTTCACTTATAGTAGCCTTGATTCTTTCCACATATTTTTCAACATTTTCATCTTCTCTTATCCTCATTTGATCAAATTGTGCTCTAAGGATTTCAACTTTGGCTCTCCTTACATTTTCATCTAATCCATATATTTCTTATAGTTTGTTCCACATATTAAGAGTAGTTTTATAGTCTTTGACCTCATCAAATTAAGCATAACTGAGAGTAGATGCAATATCAATCATCGTGATGTTGTGATTATTTTTCTTAGTAATATCTTCTACTAATAATGTTCTGGTGAGATTTTTATATTCTTCATAAAGATATTTTCAACTTGAATCACTGATGGTATCTAGATGAAGCCTCATAAGTCCTTGCCATGCTACAAAGTTGTCTCTATTCAGCTTTGGAATCTCTCTTTTGAAACACATCCTAATATTTGGCTTAGGTCCTTGAAACCTTCTCTACAAGCACCAAAAGCTCTGATACCAATTGTTGGAAATATAAGAGGATTAACTAAGAGGGGGGTGAATCAGTTACCACTAAAATAATTCCTAGATCCCTTAGATGTCAACTATAAAATTTAGACTTATAAAATTGATTACTACTAATACTCAATAAGCATACATAAATTGTTATAACTTGGTAATCAATTATCCTTAAGATGTTATCAGTACTTAACCTTAATTTTGCATGCATGAGAGAAAAGAAATGAACACATATGACACTAGTATTTAACATGGAAACCCAATATGGGCAAAACCACCAATGTAACTAGTTACTATTTTTCACTCTTCTGAAGTGAGCCTTGTTAGGAACCAACCTTGTTAAAAGTTACAAAACACATTATTAGGTGTGACCTTGTTAAAGGATTTAATCACCCTATTAGGAGTGGCCTTGTAAGAGGTCTTGAAAAAATTCAATAGAATTGTGACCTTATTAAAGGATTTACAAATGGCTATTAAATGAACTTTGTTAAGAGATTTTAGATCACTGCTACAATGGTTAGATAGTAACAATGAAATTGACCTGATTATGATGCAACAAAATTGTAGATTGTAGATCTTTGTTCTAGCTTATTCTTGATCCTTCCTAATCGAATAACACCTTTTTTCTCCACAAGGATACCTGCTTATCATTCAAGTTCATTTCCTTTCTTCTTATCTATTTCAATTCATTCAACTTTTTTTCTCTCACACTTTAAAATCACAAATTGACCCTTCACTTATATCTTCCAAATTGTCAAGTCAGCTCAAATACAAATTAGAATAACCAATACTCATTACCATAGTCGGCTAGAATCAATAGGTAAAACAATTAAGCTTTACATGCCAAAATAATAAAATCCTTTGCTAGCTAACCTAGATCTATAGAAACTAATTCTAAAGCAATTTCCTATGTTAACCAATAGGAGCTTGGTTAACATTGAAAACTTTCAAAATTCCTTTGGCAATAGAGTGAACTTGGCCAACACTAGCTCTATTCAATTTTTCTTCATTAACTGAGTGAGCTTGGTTAACACTCTTTTCTCCATAAATTCCTTCCATGCCTAAGTGAGCTCGGTAGATATTGCCTTCTATACAAAGTAGACTTAGGAATGCTTGGTATACAAGGAAAACTATCTTCACTGACCAAGTGAGCTTGACATGCATTGACTATCAACTAATATGACATTTGTGTAACATCAAAGACAACATACAATTAATCAATTGTATCCAACACTCTCCTATTGGGTCAAAGACATGACATACCAGTATCAACTCTTAAAAGCATACTTGATTTTACCGGTGAAACTTCCATCTCTCCTATAGAACATATCCAAGAAATATCCAATGTTTGCAATGGGTTAGTGCAAGAAGTTGGGTCTCACTTTTGGCCAAAAAGTGGAAGTGTTTTTCCTGTTTTTGAATTTTTTTGTCAATTGATGTCAAAATTTGAGGTATTTAGAGATTGAATATTAAAAACTCAAAAAAAAAAAAAAATTGTGTTCGGAATCTAGTTTTTGAATATGTAATTTATTTGTGCACCCATATGATAGATTATTTTTTTGGTATGGATCTTTAAAAGCCACTTTTTCAAAATGCCTATTTCAGGACCATACCATGCTTGTGTACGGACATGCTAATTTGACACAAATAAATGATTTTTAGCAAATCCTTTTAAAGGGAGTTACCTAATACACCTAAGATTGATGACAATATTTTTCCTTAATTTTTTATTGAATAATTTTTTTATTATTAATTATTAATTGGCTATAAAGGTAAATTTTAAAACCTCTCGTGTACTGACCACATAATTTGATCAAAATCTCATTTTTTTCAATTTTTCTTTTAACATCAAAAGAAATGTATGTAGATTGATAAAATATAACTTAATTTAAGAAAAATTATAAAATAAAAAAGTTATTAAAGTTTTAGTGAATGTCACTTTTTAATATTTAGGAGATAGTTTTGATTAATAAATAATGGAAAAATAGAAAATAAACTAATAACACTATAAAATTTACATTTTTGAAATCAGAACAGTAAGACTTATAATGGGTTTTTATCGCGTCAAAAAATTCAATAGGAATGACTATAAAAAATTTATGACAATACTAGAAATTGTCGATTAAATGCCTTAGGAAAAAAAGGATCACAAAGGCATGGCTTGGTGGGACCAAGCCTATGCCATGCCTTTCCCCAAGGCAAAACCCCATGCAAAAGTTGGGAGCCATACCAAATTCCTGCTCATGTCTCACGAATCGGGCATCCGATTTGTAATTCAAAAATCGGGTGCTCAATTGCTTTGAACTGTTGTACCTAAATTTTTGAAAATCGGGTACCCGATTCTTTTAAAAATTGGGTGTCCAATTTTTAAAGAATTGGGTGCCCAATTTTTAAAGAATCGGGTGCCCAATTTTTAAGAAATTAGGTACTTGTTGGGCCCCAAAAGCTGCCCAACTGACCCAATTTCAATGATTGAAATGATTGAACAACAGTTTCAACCTGCAATACCAAATTTCATCACGCTTATTCTATTTTCTTGTCCTCTTATACAATTTGCAGTTTACTAATTCAAATTCAAAATTGGTGCAAACATGGGATCAAAACAACGAAGAAAGAAGAAAGCAAGAGTTCTGACAGATGAGGAGATTGCAGAAAATAAAGAGAATGGACCACAATGTCAACAAGAGAGAAGATAGAGAATTAGAGACTTGAACAATGTTTCAAAGGAGAAAGACATTCAGGATAACACGATGGATGAAGAGGTCAAAGAAGAGAACCCAATACAAGAAAATTCAAGTGCACATTCTAATCATGTGTTCAATACAAGTGTGTCTCCAAACCCTCAAATTTTCTCTCATGATGAAATTGGTGATTTTTTAGAAGCAGGTTATGATTTAAACAATTTAGATTTTCTTCATGAGAAGCAATTGTCAAACGATCATGCACAAAACACTCCAATTAAAAGGCCTACCCCAAAAGAACTACCAAGAAAATTTGAAAATGGTATTCAAATCCCAAATAACAGTGAAAATAGTAAAGTGTTTGAAAATAAAAATTGCATGAATGTAGACATAGAAACACCAACTATTGAACAAACTTGTCAAGATGATAGTAAAGTGTCTGAACATAATTTTCATATTCCTAATGATGTGTTAGATAATCTTGAGGGATTGGTTTCATGGAGACAAATTAGGACACATGCTAATAGATTGTATAGGAATTTTTTTTATAATAAGAAATTTGGGTTTCAATGTCAACTAATGTTGCAACTAATTAAAATGTCTAAAATGCAAAAAGTAATGAGAAGGTTGGGAATGTATGAAAAACCCAAGAATAAAAACGAGTCTTTAAAATAAGTTGTATCCACTGTTGCTAGTGCCTTTTATGTTATCGAAAAGAGAAGTCAGTTTAAAGATAAGAATGCAGCACGACGAGAAATAACAATAGCTTTAGTTAACAAATCAACATCTGAAGAAAGATTGATTACCAACATAAGTGGATATCTTAATGTGAATTGTAAGACTTTAGAAAGAGCTGTAAAGAGAAGGTTTAACTTTGAATGTGATCCAACAAATATTTTATGGACTTCTAGTGGTAGACTCCTGAGATGTGATATGAAACTTACTAGTGAAATCAAAAGTTTGATTGAAAATTTTTGGCATGATAATACAAGAGTATCACCTAATTTAAGAGATGTTTTTAAATTGAGAATTGGGTCAAAAATATGTGATCCACATCCTAAACACCTTTTGGACATGACTCAAACTAAATTGTTTAAAAAATTTGTAGATGGTAAGGTATTAAATATTACCATTAGTCAAATATCTTTTGAAAAGTGTAAACCATGGTATGTAAGGATTAACAAGGAAAGAATCACATGTTGTTGTAAAACTCATATTCAATTTCGCTACCATTATGATGTATTTCAATCTATATGTGGTACCATGCATAGTAAATAAATGTTGCAAGAATATGGTATAAAAATACCACCTCAAACTATAAAAGATTTCATATCAATTTTGTTTTGTAAGCCACCTAATGATCAATACTCTTTTTTCAATGCATGTCTTTCTAGTACATGTGATATGTGCAACAATATTTCTTTTTTGGATGAATGTTTGCATGAAAATTCTTTGACTACTTTTGGACAACAATTAGTTGAGGTAAAAAGATTCAAAACTATTGAATATCCATTGAAGGATGGGAAGATTAGAAGAAGGGGTGATCTAGTTACAGATAAAGTTAGTTGTCATGAATTTATGGATTAGTTTAAGAGTGTGATCATACCAAAATATGTTAAACACTCTCAATATTCTAGATGGTTTGATGAACAATTTCGCATATGTAAGAATACATTTCCAATTGGTACTATAATTTTAGTTGGTTACTTTGCAGAGAACTACACACTTGCACTGCAATAAGAATTACAACCACAATATTACAATTCAATGCAAGTAACAATTTATGTTCATATAGTTTATAGGCATGCACCTGATAGTATAGAGGAGGATCAAAAAATATTGAGAGAGTACCATTTTTATTTAAGTGATAATAAACTCCATTCATCTGAGTTTGTCCAATATTGTTTCAAGGTCTTTTATGATAATTTAAAAGAGAGACAAATTGAAATGGCACAACATTGGATATGGTCAAATAATTGTACAAGACAATTCAAGAATGCTAGAATTTTCTATTGGTTAAGTAGGACACATAAGGAAACTAACATCCAACATGTGTGGAGTTTTTCTGAGGCTGGACATGGTAAAGGAGAACATGATGGTGCCGGTGCATGTGTGAAGAGAGCCCTTAGTAGAGAGCAATTAAAATTTGAGGAAAAAGATAAATTCAAAAATGCACATGAGATTGTTGAATGGTGTAACAAATATTTATACACAGGATCAAGTCAAAACTCTACAATCAAACATTTCTTCTACCTAGTTGAAGAAAATAATATCCCTTCAAGATATGATTGTGATACAATTAGTGGTTCAGCTAAATGGCATTCATTTTCTAACACTTGGACTATATGGATTAGGGAGCTTGCTTGTTTTTGTCAATTTTGTCTTGCAAGTGAATGGGAAGAATGTGAGAATACAGAATGGGTTGAAGATTGGCAACAAAGATCATTAGCACCTACTAATACGCATGTTGGTGTTTTAAAAAGGACTAAAACTATTAAGCAACAAAATGCTTAATACCAAGATGATAATATTCATACAATCTAAAGGTTAGCCAATTCTTGTTAACAATTGCATGTGTAAAACATTTGGATCCAACTTCTACAAAACCACAGGTGGTATTCTACTCTTTCGGCTCTACAAAACCAGGGTGGGTATACCCAGGGATGATTCAAAACTGGAACAACTCTATGAGGATTATTCTTAGTTTCATTCTGATTCTCATTTCAAAATCCTCAAACATATACATAATTTTTACTAACTTGATAAACACATCCCATAAAACAGATATGGCCAAGGATTGTTCTATAGATCTACATATGTTCTTAATGATAGTGGCTAACTGAAGCTAAAACATTCCATGCAGACAAGTGCTGGCCAGGTTTGAAGATCTACAGGAAATAAAAGTAAAATTTGATTTGATGCTGCATTTTGATAATCATTTATGATATATTTTTCTTTTAGCTGAATCAATTTGATCAGTGCCTAATCCATTGGGGTTCAGAGTCTATAGAAAATTCTCAGATCTAGTTTGTTGCCTTACAACAAATTATATAAGTAATTCTTATCAAAATTCATCATTCAAAACCCTTTCCACTACTGAAGAAACCTTACCACATTTACCAAAGCTTTTATTTAATCCATTTAATTAAAGCAATGATAAATAGATATACAACCTAATTCGATTGCATTCAATTGCCAAGCCTTTACTTATACAATATCAAGATAACCCAGTAATAAAAAGGAGACAAGATTCATAAAAGAATGATATGGGGACAATTCACAATTTGTATTTATTTTCTTTGAAAATTATATACCATTTACATTAGACTCAGAATGACCTTTAGAAAGAAACACAACTCACTCTATATTCATGTATCCTCAGAGAATTAATAGAGAAAATACATCATGAATTTTCTTTCAAAAATTTGGACCAAAGAAAGACTAAGCATATCACTTAGAAAATTAGAATCCAGACCATTCTTTAGCCTTGGAATCTTAAATAATGTGAGATGCAACAAGCTTCAGGCTAAAAGAAAGTGATAGGTGTCCTTTACAAAGAATATTTACATACACCTACCAAAAAATGACAAAATTTGGGTAACAGAAGATATCTAGATCAAAACATTCTTTTAAGTGAGTTAGCTTCTATTATAGGTTCTAGTGTTGCTTATTGGTTATTGATCTATTTTCCCTGCATAAGTAACTGCCAAATTAGCCAACGATGAAGCTTTTTCTAATAATGGCACATTAACTTCCACCTATAGGCTTTCTTCGTCTTTATCTTGGGTGGTAGGAACAACTTCTATCTTGTCCTTTTCTCTAGTTGTATCAGCATCCTGTGGTCCCAGGTTTGTAATTGAAAATGACAGGTTTTTCTTGTCTTCTTCTTTTGATTGGGTTTGAGAAATGATAGTATCAGTGATTTGGACTTCCTCATCCTGCACGTCATCACTATCAATTTCATCTACATCCAACTATTCACTAGAAGCCATTTCTGCCATCCACCCATCAAATAATGCATCATCTGGCCAATGGAATTGCAAAATATCCTTCTATTTTTTTAATTATATAATCAGCCACATTATTAATATCAACAAAATCCTATTTTAAAGAATCAAAGAATATATTGGCTTTCACCATCTCTTATATTGTGGTGGCCCACCATGCATGCCCGATTTCATTTACTACTTGATTCATTCTTAAATAGAATGCATCATCAAGTTCTTTTGCCCATTCCTATTTGCTTTTTAAATTATTTTTCTTATCTAGGGCATGAGGGAATAATTTGAAATTTTGACTCTTATATTTGTCTAAGTGGCTTATTGTTATCTTCTGTAAATGTATCTTTTTACTATCAATGTCAGCAAGGTCAAAAACAATATCAAAGATTTTTTCAATCTGATCATGAGAATTATCTATAACAGATAAACACAAAAAGGTTACTACTTTTTCCCTTCTTACCCATTTGTTCACAATAGGCTTTAGAGCCTCATCATTTGCTTTTAACTTCTCCCAAATATTAATCACCCCAACCAATTAATGAAAGATTAGTGGCCATTCAACTTTGTCTCCCAGATATGTAAGAGCTTTTCTTAGTTTATCTTCATACTTAGATTCCAACTCTATATGTAAGGCCTATAGTTTAGTCTTTTCTTCTTCAAAATCCTCACCAGTGTAGTATCGTGGCCCCTGGGGTGTATCTGGCATTTCAATCAGGGGGGTAGACTTAAAAGGTT
Organism: Cupressus sempervirens; assembly: GCA_028749045.1. Classification (NCBI taxonomy): domain Eukaryota; kingdom Viridiplantae; phylum Streptophyta; class Pinopsida; order Cupressales; family Cupressaceae; genus Cupressus; species Cupressus sempervirens. The sequence goes on from CM053790.1 coordinate 795,047,717, forward strand.
GTACTAGGAGATGAGGGTATGTTATTCTAGGCCTGGTGGATTGTTCCAATAGCTTACTTTCAAGCTCAATCCTCCTCTTTACCTCTTAGTTGTATGCATCCACCACTATTCCTCCTTCTTAGCAGTGGCCAAAAGAAACTGGGAAGAATCCACATTCCAATATGCTACCTATACATGGGAGGTGTTAGCAACCCTTCTTACAAGTATGTTGCCCATCAATCCAGACTCATCTAGTTGCAATGATGTAGCTCTAGATCCTCTTTTCAATGAACAACTGACCAATGCAGCTTCATCCTCAATAAATGTAGTTCCTTGGAAATCCTTTTTATTTGGGTCTTGCAATTCCAATTTACTTGAAATAGAATTAATAATTAAGGCATCTGCAGTATCCCAATTTGGCAACAATAATATGTTAGAGGTCTTTACCATTTGCCTTCCTTTTTTAGGAGTAATGTTCTGGAATTCCTTCATCATTTCTTCTTTAATCGGGTTTTGTATGGAAGTTTCATCCATTTCTGGATGCTCTGTCTTCATCCTTTTACATTTCTCCTCAAAGATGTTCATGTTTGTCCTCCATGCAAATTTCTTAAAAGCTCTTGATTTTACAAACTTGTCATCAGTCAAAAATTGATGACTTGCTTGTTCTAATATAGGGTCCAATTCCCTGCCTCTATAATCAGCTCTTGTTAGATCCAAACTTGGGAGAGGAGGCTCTGGAGGGTTACCTTCATCCAATTCTACTTGGGTAATAAAAACATCTCCCTATGATCCAATTTCTTTAACTTGCTCACTTGTGAGCTGTTCTTCTCCAATTCTCAAAGGAGATTGGGTGGGTGAATATTCCTCAGTTTGAGGTCTCCTTTCTCTTATTACCTTCTGGCTCTTTGGGCTAGGCTCATCGGGTCTCTCCTCTAGAGCTATGCTGGTGGATCCCATTATTTGTTTGCCCTTATCTATAGGAGCCCTTTTATTCTAAATTATAGTGTAACCAGGTTTTTTTTGTACAACTATTTGACCAACCCCTACATTAGGATTGAAAACTAACCTCTTCATGACTTCTCTAGCCTTATCAGGAGAAGAATTAATAAAAAATTATTTCTTCTCATTCATGTTTTCCATTATTTTAGGGAAGTTATTTATGAGCTTGTTTATTTTATCAGCCTCTATATTGGCATTGTCTAAAGGACTATAATTCTGATAAAAAAAATGAATAAATTCTAGGACCCGAGAGTAAACTCTCCATTTTTCTTTTTTAGTTTCTTGTTCTTGTAAAGAAAATTCATTTCTTATAATGTCTTCTGGGTAATATGAATCATGCTTTACTGGTCCCAGCTTGATCCTATGCCTCAGAGCCTTATTGAAAAATCCCTCAAAATCACAAAAACGGGGGTGGGAGACAGCCATCATATAATGATCCAAAATTTTGTACAAAAAGAGCCATTCTCCTTTAGTAATCACAAACTAATGGGCCACTATGCAGGTAGGGAAAATCGACCCTAGTTGCCTTTTTGACAAGAACATTTCCTCTACTCCTCCTTGGTGCCATAAGATTTTTTCCATTCCTACCTTTAGGGGCACCTAGTAAGGCAAGACATGACGACTCCCTTTAAAACCATAAATTCTAAAAACTGTAGAAATAGGGTAAGGAATAATATCTCCCCAATTGTGTGAAACTTTTAAATTATGGGGGCTATCCATAGGTCTAATGAGATTCATCAATAGTTTAGGGATCCTGGGATAATCACTCAATAATAGACATCTCAATTTAGAAGCAAAATATCTATCAAATCTGACAAAACTAGCTTTATTTGCATCCCAAGTCATATCTGCACTCCACAACTGGACTGGCAGTGTTTCCCCATTTTCCTCTCTCTTCAATTTCATCTCACTGCCAAAATATGTTACCCCTTTGAACAAGAACATATGCATTAATAAGGAATAGTGGCCAAAAGTTTTTTCCACCTTACCTCTCGCAATTCCAACCAAACCGATGTGAATTTCTTTAGCTAGAAAGGAGGCAAAATAAAAAATGACATCTACACTGAAAGAGGCAATTTGAATCATCATATACATAAGGCCAATGGGCATGAAATCCTGGTCATCTTCACCAAGAACATGGCACAGGGTCCTCTATATCTCTATAGTCTGGGAAGTGAAAAGGCTCTTCTTAAAAGGTTCTTTAGAGGCTGCAATTATTATTGGCAGAGTTCCTATGGTGGCAATGTGTGCCCTCAATGCACCTCCCCTAATTATATCTCTCTTTGCTTTGTATTCCTTTTCTAATTCCAGCAAATTGATTGGCACGTGGAAATCTGATAATGGTTCTAAGTGAAAAACCTCTCTAATTTCTTCAGGGCTAATTGACACTAGAGGCACACCATCATTTCTTCTCACAACCCTAATGGCTTGGTCATAATTCTTGGCAATGTCTTCTAGCAAGTCATAGTCCATGAAAACACTAGGAACTACTAACTTTTCCAAGTCAAAATTCTATATATTAGCGTGAGGGGCAAACAGATTCCTCTCTGAAAACCACTTTTTAAAAAGAACAAGGCTAGTCTGATTGGTTATTGCATCCCTTACCTAGTTCCCCTTGTCATATAAGCCATCAACAATTTTAAGCCTAAGATTTAATGAAATTAATCTTCTGACTTGTGCAGACTCTGTAGTGGATCTTGGGAGTAATTCTAAGAAATCATCATGGATATTCCTATTCATATAGTTAACATGCCCAGAGAATGATTTCTTAGGAGGCATCTTGATTGTAATAATGTGAATTGGAATATTATAGAGGTTATGATCAAATTACTTACTTGATTTTACCAAAATTATCCTCCTTTGAACTTCTGCAACTACTTTCAAACATATATGGAATGGTTTTTGGGTCTTCACCAATGCTTAATCACAACGTGATAGACGGGTGCTTATGCTCAGAGAAAATGAAATCTTTTCTTGAGTAGACTATAATGAATAATAAAAGAAAATCTTACAGATTATACTCTACTTTTTTCTCACACGCAAAGTCTTTGTTCATCATAAATGCGTGGGACAGAATGTCACCACACTTCCCTTTTTAAAAAAAAAAAATGCACCGTTGATTCTTGGAAAATCTTGCAATCTGGTAATGACAACTAAGCTGGCTCATTTTCTTATTAACATATTTTCAATCAAACCAATAGAATAGCTCCACCTACACCTTTCCTTCAATGCTGGCACTTCAGACTGGGTCCACAGATGACCACAAATACATGTCATCATGTCGCTAATTCGCTATACTTATACCTCGAGTATCTTTCCATGGCAAGCTAGCAATAACCTTTGATCTTATGTCAATCATGTGGGAGACATTTGAAATGACTTTTCAAGGCATCAATGGTGGGCCATCACTTGCTAACTCACCATGCTTAACTTTTGAGCACTTCTTCATAGCGAGCTAACGACAACCCTTGATCTTGGCCCAATCTCACAGTTGAAAATCCTTGTATTACATTCCTAGGAAGTGGGTCCACGGTATCGTTGTTGCTGAGTTGGCACAATGCACTGGCATATATATATATATATATATATATATATATATATATATATATATATATATATATATATATATATATATATATATATATTAATCATCCTCTCTCTTAGGTTCTGCCATGTTTTTGACTTTAGGGTCAGTCGTTATGTCACTACTGGAAAAACACAAAAATACCTGGCTAGCGATGCAATGACTCACTGAAAAACAAATGCCGAGAAAAGTAGTACAGCCTGTACAAATTTTTTTTGAGACTTTCCAAATCATTTCTGGTCATAAAAGAATGCCACCTTTGGCAATGATTGCATCCTTGCTATGTCACTACCAGCAACTCGCTTGTATATTCTGATAGTGACTTAGCGACTTTTCAAAGTTATTTGGATGCTAATTTTATTATTCCTAATGACCAAGGAAATGTGTCATCACGTCGCTAATTTGCTACACATATATCTCGAGTATTTTTCTTTAGCGAATCAACAATAACCATAGATTTAAAGGAAATTTGATGGTGAGGTAAAACATTTTCACAAGGATTAAAACAATGATTTCAAAAAAGGTGAATAAAGATCATTTTCTTAACCCCCTTTCCCCCCTTTTTTTTAAAAGAATTTTTGCACCAAGGAAAATTTAAAAGGAAAAAAGGGACTAGCTAGAAAATAACACAAACTTAGTTGGAAACCTAGTCACCATTAAGGGATCACAATCTGAAATTTTTTATCCAGGCAAGACAAAACCTATTATACAAAAATTCAAACCAACAGTGGCTCTATCTGGGGACATTGAATACTATGGATTCAAACGAGGGCTTAGAATTTCTGGGAGAGGCAGACCACATACAAGCTCCCACCGATCAACCACTTACTAAGAACACCACACACACAAGGAAAACTATGCACATGAAGCCAAACACAGACAAAAGGATTTACAAATATGTACAAGATGACCCTAAGCTACTAGTCATGGAAATAACAAGTATTTTTTAAGAAAAATACCTCTTCAAGAATTGTCCATGAACTGGTAGTTTGAGAATATTGTCTAATAGAGCTTTGAGTATATAAGAATCCTCACCCCAAGTAGTTTCAATCAAATACAGGCCTAACCAGATAGGATCAAATTTACCATGTTTTCCTTTATCCTCAATTCTAGCATTCCACATTAAGACTAAATCTCCATCTTCAAACTTTCTACTTATAGTTCTTTTATCATAGAGTGTCTTAACTTGCAGTTGCAACTTTTGGTTATTTAGACATGCTTCTCTTCTGGTTTCTGTTAGTCCTACCAATTCATCCATTCTTTCTTGGGTTTCATCTATAGTATCTTCATCATACAACTGGATATAACTGTAGAGTCCCATCAAGTTGTTCTAAGGCATTCTGGCTTGAATTCCATACAATATATCAAATGGAGCTACACCAATGGCTTTCTTCACAGTTACTCTGTCAGCCCATATTGCCAATTGTAACTTGGAATCCCATGCCTTTTTATTATCATCCAAGGTTGTCTTAATGACCTTCAACAGACTTTTATTTGTGGACTCAATTTGTCCATTCCCTTGTAGATGATATTGAGAATATGATGACCTTGTTATTCCATATTTATCACAAAATTTAATGAATTCCTCAGACCTCAAGCACATAGCATTATCTGTTACAACTTTCCGTGGACAGCCAAATCTAGAAATAATATTATTTAGTAGGAAATTATTGACAACTTTACTTGTTGCATTTCTTGTGGGGATAGCCTCTACCCACTTTGTAAAGTAGTCAGTAGCCACCAAAATTCAAGAATAGCTAGTGCTAGACTTGGGGAAAATCTCTCGTATGAAATCCAGACCCCATTGTTGAAAAGGTGCTTGAATCTCCACTGGCTTCAATGGAGTATTTCCTGAGAACTTTAATTTTCCAAAAAACCTCTGACAAGGGTCACACTTCCTAACCATAACTTGGGCATCCTTGAAAAGGGAAGGCCACCAAAATCCAGCCCTCATTATCTTATGTGCAGTAGTTTTGGCCATATAGTGTCCCCCACACACTCCAGCATGCATTTCTTTCAAGACCTCTTTTTCCTTTTCTTTATCAACACATTTCAACAATACTCCCTCAAAATTTCTCCACCATAGGTTGCTTTGGACAATTACATACCTGATGGCTTGCAATTTAGTATTCCTCTTTTCATTTTTAGGCAAATGGGGAGGAGCTTCCATGTGTTTCAAGTAATAAATGACATTGGTGTACCAATCACATTGGTCCATGTCACATAAGTCAGCTCTGAGATCATCATTTACTAGATTTATTTGATTAGCCTCTAGATTAGCTTCAGCCATGAGTTTGGCCAAACCTTCTCCCCTTACTAACTTAGTTATCTGTATATCAATGTTGAATTCTTGGATTCTATTGATCCATCTACACCTTCTGCCTGATACTTCCTGTTGAGAAAATATATCCTTGACTGCAACACTAGGTACAAAAGTGATAATAGTAGCACCTACTAGGTAACATCTAAAAGATTTTACAACCTTTACTAAAGCATATGCTTTCTTTTTATTTATTTCATACTTTATTTCAACAGGCTGCAGTGACTTATTGAAAAAGGCAATAGGCTGCTCATATCCTTCTTGATTTTTCTGCAATAAGATTGCAGCTATAGTGTGGAAGGATGCAAAAAAAAAATATGCATGGGTTTTGAATAATCTAGGGTTCTTAGTACTGGAGCATTTTTTATTGCAATTTTAATATCTTGGAATGCTTGTGAAGGCTCACCATTCCAATCTATAGTGGCTCCCTTCTTGAGCATCTTTGAGATAGGTCTATTGATTTCAGCAAAATTGGTAACAAACCTCCTAAGAAAATTGACTTGGCCAAAGAAGGATTGAATTCCTTTTACATTTTTTGGCTTGGTGACTTTATCAATAGCTACTACTCTTTCAAGATCTATTTTCACCCCATCCTTAGACACTATATGTCCTAGTAATTTTCCTTCTATGACCTCGAATGTGCATTTCTTTGGGTTTAAAGAAACTCCATATTTCAGAGCTTTGATAAAGATTTTTTCCAAATGTTTGTAGTGATCCTTAGCCTTATTAGAATAAACTGTAAGATCATCCAGGTACACAACCATAAATTTATCAATATAATCATGAAATGCTACATCCATGGCTCTTTGGAAGGTAGCTTCTGCATTAATCAGGCCAAATGGCATCCTCACATATACATATGTTCCCCATGGGGTTGTGAAGGCTATCTTTAACTTTTCACTTTCCTTTACTAGAACTTGATTATATCTAGAGAAACTATCCATCATTGACATGAACTCAAAGCCAGTCACTTGCTGCAACATGGCTTCCATATTTGGTAACCCATAAGTGTCTTTCAGAGATGCAATTTTTAAATTTCTAAAATCCATGCATAGCCTAATATCTCCATTCTTCTTCCTGATAGGAACCAAGTTTGAAACCTAGGTGGAGTGCTTGATTGGTTTGATTATCCTACCATCCCTTAGTTTCATTAGCTCTTCTTGCATTTTTGGGGCTAGGGTAGGATTCACTGGTCTCTGTTTTTGCCTGAAAGGTTTTACATTGTCTTTTAATGGTATGACATGCTGGAACAAATCCTCCCTATAAGCCTTAAGGTCATTATATGACCATGCAAAAACATGTCTTTATTTTCTAAGTAGGTCAATCAATGTTTTCCTAATTTCAACAAGCAAATTTGGGCCAATATAAACCCTTTTGGGAACTTCATTAGTACCCAATTTTATCTCTTCTAACTCCTGTGGTTTAGGGTTGTTAACTCCTAATTTTACTCTATCTTGGTTATCAAAAATATTTTCCAAGACTACTAACCCCTTCAACACCTTATTTTTTTTCAATTGGATAATTTCTTGACCAAAAATGGTTTCCTTTCCATTTATGGTTTCAGTCAGTCCACTGCAATCCATTTCCTGACCATGGTACTTGTCTTCATTTAACAAAAAAATTGTAATATCTTTGTCATCTTCAAAAACCTACCAATTTTCAATGTTATCAGGTATGGAAGGTCTATTTTGTATCTCAATCTGAGAGATTCCTGCAAATGATATCTCTTTTGGCTTGATTGCAACATTCGCTAACAAATCAGCCATCTTATTTTGAGTCCTATCTCTCCATGAGATCCCAAATGCATGAAAGAATTCTATTTGATCCCAAACTACATTTCTATATTGCTTCAATCTCTTATTCTTGGATGAGTAGGTTCCTTTGATTTGAGAGATAATTAGTTCAAAATCCCCTATGACACATAATTTCTTAATTCTATGATGTGTGGCAACTTTCAGTCCTAGCGATAATGTTTCATATTTTGCAATATTATTTATGCAAGAAAACTTCAAAGTGAATGAATACCTAAAAGTGTTATTTTCAAGGGACACAAAAACTACACCTGCCCCTGCACCCTCTTTAGAACTAACGCCATCAAAGAACATTGTCCATAATTTTAGTAAGTTCATGCAACATTCAACTTCATGTTCAATGATAGCAGGTAAATTTTTAACTTCCTGAATAATTAATTCAGCACTGAAAGCATTGATCCCAGTATCTAAGAAACAAGTGGCATCTTTGTCAATTTCTTCCCCTAAAATGTGATTAACCCTTGGCTCTCTATTTACCCTGATAGCTTTGTCCCCTATGTGAAAAGTGGCATAAGTCAAATCACATTGCAGGCTTCCCCCCATGGCAACACTCCATTTCCTGGAGAGTAACATTCCATAGTGTGTAGGTATATCTACCACACAAACAGACATGGTTAATTCTACTTTAGGATATGCAGCCAATTTGAATGGTAAGGCATTTATGGTACCTATGACTGGGACTTCCCTAGCATCCATTCCTCTGCATTTTCCCTACTTGGTATCCACCTTCAACCCTAAGGCTTCCATTACTTTGAAAGACATTATAGTGTTGGAAGCTCCTGAGTCTATCATGCAATTTTTTAAGGTCTTCCCTTTTATGATTAGACTGAGGAAAAATGGATCAATATCTTTTATAAATGCCACTAAGGAATCATCTAAAAACATATGGGGAGTCTGGGATATGATACCACTTTCCTCCACTACTAATGGGGTTTGTTGGGCAACTATTTGATCTACAACAATATTATTGTTTCCTATTCCACCCAACCATGACAAAGCCTTGTTCTTATGCTCTTCAATTCTAAGAAGTTTAGACAAGGGTACTTTTATAGTAATTTGAGATAACATAGATATCATATCAACAGGTTCAACAATAGTGGGTTTTACAAGAGTACCTGGAGTTGGAATCTTTTGAGCAGCAGGCACCACTATTTGCTTGATAGTATCAGGTTCTAATTTCTTTGGTTGCAAAACTAGTTTTGTTGCTTCACTTATCTGAAATTGAACCTTCTTCTTTGGTTCCCATTTCTTACCCTTATTGTCCTTGATCTTAGGCACATCTACATTGACTTTCTTATTTTGATCATTCATCTTATGAGTGATATCTTTGATAAATACACTGGATGGCTTTCTTGCATCATTATTTACTGCTCTATTTCTCAAATTGTAATTACTATGAACTTGTGAAATCATTTCTGCTATAATTTTGTCAATCTTCTCTTTGGAGGGCATTCTTAAGCTTGTGAGACCTACATCAGAAAATGTACTACATACCTTATATGTATCATACCCTTCATCATCTGAAAGCACTTGCTGATGATGTAGATGGTAAGCAATCCTCTGGCTAGTAATATCATTTTTAGGCACTTCTAAATTAGAATCTATCAACTCATCACACATGCTTACCATATTGCAACTTATATCATCACGACTTTTCTCTTCAGTTTCTTCTTCAGGTTACACTCCTTAACCTTGGGAAAATTACTCAGAAATAGCACAATAATCAGTAGAATGAGGTGATTGACATATAATGCACTATGGTACATCATCATTCATATTCACAGTGTTCCTTTGCAGGGGATCTGGAGTACCCTTATCCTTCACATTGTGGGTCTAGTTGGGAATTGGCTTACCATCTTTCCACTGAGTGGTGTAAGGGTAATTTTGCATTCTAGGCTACCTATTGAAACTGTTGTTATTCACAGGGGTTCTCTTAGCAACATTTGGCTTATTAAAATTAGTGGGATTCATCTTTTTGAGCAATTCCAAAACTTGGCTTATAGTAGGTTCTTCTGGATTTTTTCCTATAGGAGTTTTGTCACCCTCCCTTTTATTATTGTTCTTAGGATTAAAAAGCTTCAGATCATCCCTCCTACCTAGTTTACCAAATGCCTTCCTATTATTCTCTATATTTACTACAATTTTATATGCATCCCTTAAAGTCTTAGGATCCTTATCCCTCAATTGATAAGCCATTTTGCTATCAAAAGCATTGAAATATGTTGTGAGACAGACATCTTCATTTAACCTCATAACTTGAAATAGTTTGTACATACCTTTCTGGAATCTTACATTGAAATCAAATGTGGACTCATTTGGATTCTTCTTGATGTTGTTGAACTCATTCAACATGAATCTTGCATTAGTATTGTCTCCATATTGCTCTTTGAACAATTTCTCCAAATCATTCCATGAGGTAATGCTATCATCAGGCAACGTCCTAAACCAATCCCTTGCATCCTCAGTTAGTGAATGCACAAACAATTTCATTACCATATCTTCATGTTCAACTTCATAATCATTTAGCATATCAATGAAAATTCTCAAATGTTCTTCACCAATAACAACATTATTCCTAGAGAACTTAACCACTTTGTCTCTTAAATCAAATGATATGGGATGTGGAGCACCAGGAATACAAGCAAATGATATTTGTCTATACTTTTCTAGGTATACAAGTTTCTTCTGGAAACCAGGAAAATTTGAGGTACAAGCTATATTAGCTTGACTCAGAGGAGCAGCTTGGGATTGTTGAGGTGGGACAAATGGGACTTGGGTACTAATAGTGGAAGATGAGGTAGGAGCAGATTGGGGTACTCCCTGAGTTGGGATTATTGGACCACTAGCTGGTGCAGGAATTGTAGGTGGGATAGACAAATTGGGCCATGAAGCCAATGCAGAATTAGATTTTATGAATTGGATTTTTCTCCTAGTTTTTGCAGCTTGAGCTTCATTCTCAACCTTCTCAAGTTCTTTATCAAGATCTTCCCTCTCTTTTTGAGCCCTTTCCAGATCTAGATCTAATTTTGACATGGAGGGTTGTATGGGTTTTCTTGGTATAGCTTGAGGCTCATTTATTTGGATTCTTATAGCCTTGCCTTTCCCTTTATCTGGAGCTTTTGCAGTGGGCTCTACAGGATCCACTTCAACAGGTTTATAGGCTTGGACTTGAGCAATAACTGGTTCTTGCCTTTGACTTAGGCACTTTTCTTGTTCCTGAAGTTTAGCTCTCAGATTATCAACATCTCCAAAAACCTCCTTATGGAGAGTTGTGGTATTTTCTTCTAACTTTTTATTCTACTCCTTCAAAGCAACCATCCTTCTTAGCAAAGAATCCCTTTCTATTATGGCATCCAAGGTGGCTTGCTCCTTTTCTTTTTCAAGATGAATGCATTTAGCTTCTTCCTTAGCAATCCATTTCTTCAAAAATCCTATTTCAGAGTGCACTTCTTTAGGATCTACAAAAGTTGCCTCTGAATCAGTAGGGTCATCCAGATCTATAAGATTTGGCTCTACATAAGGGGCTACTATGGGATTAAAAGGATTATCAAATAAATTCCTAAATCCTAGCCTATAGTTCATATCTGCTACAGGATCTGGCCTTGACAAAGCAATTCCTATAGTAGACATGTCTTTGTCTTGAAAGACTCTCTCATCTAGTAATGGGGTACTGAAAATGCCTCCTAAGAGTCTTGTAGTTTTAGATTTAGAACTAAGCAAAGAAGACTCTCTTCCTACTACTGGTTGATAATGGGAATTGATGGATGCATTACCTCTAAGTTTCCATGTGGGATTTGGATTTGTCTTCTTCTTATTTTGGTTCTTCCTACCACCTTGGGGTAGATCAGTATACATTGATACATCCGGATTGGCTCTTATGTAAACTCTTGTGTTCTTTCTCTTGTCAGCCATATTCACCTTTTGTTACAATAAGCACTAGCTTCAAAACCTTGACTAAGTCACCACCCTATTTTAGGAAAATATGTAATGACACTTATTGCTGACTCAAGGAAAACAATACACAAGTAGAAACAAAAATATTCGGCATAGACAGACCAATCACTGATGTCGTAAGACTGCAACTCTTTCTTGTTAGATAAGACACTTGGATAGGCTAAATACGTTAGTTATCTTCTTTAAATTCTCAAGGTTTGTAACTAAAATATTCCCTTATAACCATGGGAAAAACTTAGATAACGTGATACACACGCACGCAGCAGGACCAGAGAAACTGTAGTACTTTTCACAGATGTGTTGGACAACTCCCCAGTAGAGTCACCATTTTGTTGGTGTTTTAAAAAGGACTAAAACTATTAAGAAACAAAATGTTTAATACCAAGATGATAATACTCATACAATCTAAAGGTCAGCCAATTCTTGTTAACAATTGCATGTGTAAAACATTTGGATCCAACTTCTACAAAACCAAAGGTGGTTTTCTACTCTTTTGGCTCTGCAAAACCAGGGTGGGTATACCCAGGGATGATTCACAACTAGAACAACTATATGAGGATTATTCTTAGTTTCATTCTGATTCTCATTTCAAAATCCTCAAACATATACATAATTTTTACTAACTTGATAAACACATCCCATAAAATAGATATGGCCAAGGATTCTTCTATAGATCTGTAGATGCTCTTAACGATAGTGGCTAACTGAAGCTAAAACATTCCATGCAAACAAGTGTTGGCCAACTTTGAAGATCTACAGGAAATAAAAGTAAAATTTGATTTGATGCTGCATTTTGATAATCATTTATGATATATTTCTCCTTTAGCTGAATCAATTTGATCAGTGCCTAATCCAGTGGGGTTCAGAGTCTATAGAAAATTCTCAGATATAGTTTGTTGCCTTATAACAAATTATATCAGCAATTCTTATCAAAATTCATCATTCAAAACCCTTTCCACTACTGAAGAAACCTTACCACATTTACCAAAGCTTTTATTTAATCCATTGAATTAATAGCAACGATAAATAGATATACAACCTAACTGGATTGCATTCAATTGCACAAGCCTTTACTTATACAATATCAAGATAACCTAGTAATAAAAAGGAGACAAGATTCAAAAAGAATGATATGGGGACAATTCACAATTATTATTTATTTTCTTTGAAAATTGTATAACATTTACAATAGACTCAGAATGGCCTTTAGAAAGAAACACAGCTCACTCTATATTCATGTATCCTCAGAGAATTGATAGAGAAAATACATCATGAAATTGCTTTCAAAAATTTGGACCAAAGACAGACTAAGCATATCACTTAGAAAATTAGAATTTAGACCATTCTTTAGCCTTGGAATCTCACTTAAATAGTGTGAGATGCAACAAGCTTCAGGCTAAAAGAAAGTGACAGGTGTCCTTTACAAATAATATTTACATACACCTACCACAAAATGACAAAATGTGGGTAATAGAAGATATCTAGATCAAAACATTCTTTTAAGTGAGTCAGCTTCTGTTATACGTTCTAGTGTTGCTTATTGGTTATTGATCTATTTTCCTTGCATAAGTAACTGCCAAATTAGCCAATGATGAAGCTTTTTCTAATGATGGCACATCAAATTCCACTTGGAGGCTTTCTTTGTCTTTATCATGGGTGGTAGGAACAACTTCTATCTTTTCCTTTTCTCTAGCTGTATCAGCATCCTGTAGTCTCGGGTTTGTAACTGAAAATGATAGGTTTTTCTTGTCTTCTTCTTTAGATTGGGTTTGAGAAATGATAGTATCAATGATTTGGACTTCCTCATCCTACACATCATCAATGTCAGTTTCATCTGCATCCAACTGTTCACTAGAAGCCATTTCTGCCATCCACCTGTCAAATAATGCATCATCTGGCCAATTGAATTGCAAAATATCCTTCTATTTTTTTTATTATATAATCAGCCACATTATTAATATCAACAAAATCCTATTTTAAAGAATCAAAGAATATTTTGGCTTTCACCATCTCTTCTATTGTGGTGGCCCACCATGCATGCCCGGTTTCATTTACTACTTGATTCATTCTTAAACAGAATGCATCATCAAGTTCTTTCATCCATTCCTCTTTGCTTTTTAAATTATTTTTCTTATCTAGGGCATGAGGGAATAATTTGAAATTTTGACTCTTATATTTGTCTAAGTGGCTTATTGTTATCTTCTGTAAATGTATCCTTTTACTATCAAAGTTAGCAAGGTCAAAAACAATATCAAATATTTTTTCAATCTGATCATGAGAATTATCTATAATAGATAAACACAAAAAGGTTACTGCTTTTTCTCTTCTTACCCATTTTTTCACAATAGGCTTTAGAGCCTCATCATTTTCTTTTAACTCCTCCCAAATATTAATCACCCCAACTAATTAATGATGGATTAGTGGCCATTCAACTTTGTCTCCTAGATATGTAAGAGCTTTTCTTAGTTTATCTTCATACTTAGATTCCAACTCTATATGTAAGGCCCATAGTTTAGCCTTTTCTTCTTCAAAATCCTCACCAGTGTAGTATCATGGCCCTTGGGGTGTATCTGGCATTTCAATGATGGGGGTAGACTTAAAAGCTTCTACTGGGGGATGAGGGTATGTTATTCTAGGCCTGGTGGATTGTTCCAATAGCTTATTTTCAAGCTCAATCCTCCTCTTTACCTCTTTATTGTATGCATCCAACACTATCTCATACTTGCTCTGTAATTCAAGAATGACCCGTTCCTCATTCTTAGCAGTGGCAAAAAAAATGAGGAAGAATCCACATTCCAATAGGCTACTTGTACATGGGCAGTGTCAGCAACCCTTCTTACAAGTATGTTTCCCATCAATCCAAACTCATCTGGTTGCGATGATGTAGCTCTAGATTCTCTTTTCAATGACCAACTAACCAATGTAGCTTGATCCTCAATAAATTCAATTCCTTGGAAATACTTTTTATTTGGGTCTTGCAATTCCAATTTACTTGAAACAAAATTGAAAATTAAGGCATTGGCAATATCCCAATTTGGCAACAATAATATGTTAGAGGTCTTTACCATTTGCCTTCCTTTTTCAGGAGTAATGTTCTAGAATTCCTTCATCATTTCTTCTTTAATCTAGTTTTGTATGGAAGTTTCATCCATTTCTGGATGCTCTGTCTTCATCCTTTTACATTTCTTCTCAAAGATGTTCATGTTTGTCCTCCATGCAAATTGCTGAAAAGCTCTTTATTTTACAAAATTGTCATCAGTCAAAAATTGATGACCTTCTTGTTCTAATACAGGGTCCAATTCCCTACCTCTATAATCAGCTCTTGTTAGATCCAAACTTGGGAGAGGAGGCTCTGGAGGGTTACCTTCATCCAATTCTGCTTGGGTAATAAAAAAACCTCTCTGTGATCCAATTTCTTTAACTTGTGAGCTCCTCTTCTCCAATTCTCAAAGGAGATTGGGTTGGTGAATATTCCTTAGTTTGAGGTCTCCCTTCTCTTATTACCTTCTAGCTCTTTGGGCTAGGCTCATCAAGTCTCTCCTCTAGAGCTATGCTAGTGGATCCCATTATTTGTTTGCCCTTATCTATAGGAGCCCTTTTATTCTGAATTATAGTGTAACTAGGTTTTTTCTATACAATTATTTGACCAACCCCTGCATTAGGAGTGAAAAATAACCTCTTCATGACTTCTTTGGCCTTATCAGGAGAAGAATTAATATAAAAAAAATTCTTCTCATTCATGGTTTCCATTATTGCAGGGAAGTTATTTATGAGCTTGTTTATTCTGTCAGCCTCTATATTGGCATTGTCTAAAGGACTATAATTCTGATCAAAACAATCAATAAATTCTATGACCCAGGAGTAAACTCTCTATTTTTATTTTTTAGTTTCTTGTTCTTGTAAAGAAAATTCATTTCTTATAATGTCTTCTGGGTAATATGAATCATGATTTACCTATCCAAGCTTGATCCTATGCCTCAGAGCCTGATTGAAAAATCCCTCAGAATCACAAAAAAAGGGGTGGGAGATAGCCATCATATAATGATCCAAAATTTTGTACAAAAAGAGCCATCATATAATGATCCAAAATTTTGTACAAAAAGAGCCATCCTCCTTTAGTAATCACAAACTGATGGGCCATTGTGCAAGTAGGGAAAATCGACCCTAGTTGCCTTTTTTACAAGAACATTTCCTCTAATCCTCCTAGTTGCCATAAGATTTCATCCATTCCTACCTTTAGGGGCACTTGGTAAGGCAAGACATGACGACTCCCTTTAAAACCATAAATTTTGAAAACTATAGAAATAGGTTAAGGAATAATATCTCCCCAATTGTGTGAAACTTTTAAATTATGGGGCCTATCCATGGGTCTAATGAGATTCATCAATACTTTAGGGATCCTTGGATTATCACTCAATAATAGACATCTCAATTTAGAAGAAAAATATCTATCAAATCTGACAAAACTGGCTTTATTTGCATCCCAAGTCATATCTGCACTCCACAATTGGACTGGCAGTGTTTCCCCATTTTCTTCTCTCTTCAATTTCATCTCACTACCAAAATATGTTACCCCTTTGAACAAGAACATATGCATTAATAAGGAATAGTGGCCAAAAGTTTTCTCCACCTTACCTCTCTCAATTCCAACCAAATCGATGTGAATTTTTTCAGCTAGAAAGGAGGCAAAATAAAAAATGACATCTACACCGAAAGAGGCAGTTTGAATCATCATATACATAAGGTCAATGGGCATGAAATCTTGGTCATCTTCACCAAGAACATGGCACAAGGTCTTGTATATCTCTACAGCCCGAGAAGTGAAAAGGCTCTTCTTAAAAGATTCTTTAGAGGCTGCAGTTATTACTGGCAGAGTTCCTATGGTGATAATGTATGCCCTCAATTCACCTCCCCTAATTATATCTCTCTTTGCTTTGTATTCCTTTTCTAATTCAAGAAAATTGATTAGCATGTGGAAATCTGATAATGGTTCTAAGTGAGAAACCTCTCTAATTTCTTCAGGGATAATTAACACTAGAGGCACACCATCATTTCTTCTCACAACCCTAATGGATTGGTCATAATTCTTAGCAATGTCTTCTAGCAAGTCGTAGTCCATGAAAACACTAGGAACTACTAACTTTCCCAAGTCAAAATTCCATATATTAGCATGATGGGCAAATAGATTCCTCTCTGAAAACCACTTTTTAAATAGAACAAGGCTAGTTTGATTTGCTACTGCATCCCTTACCCAATTCCCCTTGTCATATAAGCCATCAAAAATTTTAAGCCTAGGATTTAATGAAATTAATCTTTTGACCTGTGCAAACTCTGTAGTGGATCTAGGGAGTAATTCTAAGAAATCATCGTGGATATTCTTATTCATGTAGTTTACTTGCCCAGAGAATGATTTCTTAGGAGGCATCTTGATTGTAATAATGGGAATTGGAATGTTATAGAGGTTATGATTGAGTACTTACTTGATTTTACCAAAATTATCCTCCTTTGAACTTTTGCAATTGCTTTCAAACAGATATGGAATTGTTTTCACGTTTTCACCAATGCTTAATCACAACGTGATCGACGAGTGCTTATGATCAGAGAAAATGAAATCTTTGCTGGAGTGGACGGTAATGAATAATAACAAAAAATCTTATAGATTATACTCTACTTTTTTCTCACACATGAAGTCTCTGTTCATCATAAATTTGTAGGACAGAATGTCACCACACTTCCCTTTTTAAAAAAAAAATTCGTCGTTGATTCTTGGAAAATCTTGCGATCTGGTAATGACAACTAAGTTGGTTCAATTTCTTATTAACATATTTGCAATCAAACCAATAGAATAGCTCCACCTGCACCTGTCCTTCAATGCTGGTGCTTTAGACTGGGCCCATAGATGACCAAGGACACGTGTCATCACTAACTTACTTGCCATGCTTAACTTTTGAGTACTTCTTCATAGTGAGCTAATGACAACCCTTGATCTTGGCCCAATCTCATGGTTAGAAATCCTTGTATTACATTCCTGGGAAGTGGGTCCATGGTACCACTATTACTGAGCTGGCACAATGTGTTGGCATACATATATATATTTTAATCATCCTCTATCTTTGGTTCTACCATGTTTTTGACTTTAGGGTCAGTCGTTATGTCGCTACCAGCAAAACACAAAAATACTCGATTAGCGATGCAACAACCCATCAGAAAATAGATGCTGGGAAAAGTAGCACAATCTGCACAGAATTTTTTTGGGACTTTGCAAATCATTTTTGGTCATAAAATAATGCTGCCTTTGGCGATGATTGCATCCTCACTATGTCGCTATCGGCAACTCGCTTGTATATTCTAATAGCGACTTAGCGACTTGCTAGAGTTATTTGGATGCCAAATTTATTATTCCCAATGACAATAGACATGTTTTATCATGTCGCTAATTCGTTACACATATATCTCGAGTATTTTTCTTTAGCAAATCAACGATAATCGTAGATTTAAAGGAAATTCGACAGTGAGGTAAAACATTTTCACAAGGATTAAAACAATGATTTCAACAAAGGTGAATAAAGATCATTTTCTTAATCCCCTTCCCCCCCTTTGTTTTAAAAGAATTTTCGCGCCAAGGAAAATTTAAAAGGAAAAAAGGGACTAGCCAGAAAATAACACAAACATAGTTGGAAACCTAGTCACCATTAAGGGATCACAATTTGAAAATTTTTATCTGGGCAAGATGAAACCAATTATACAAAAATTTAGACCAACAACACATTTTGAAGATGATATAGTAAATGAAGGCCAGAATGTTACTTTTGCATCAAAAGACTAGATCATATTTCAGACCTCATAGAACCTGGTATGCACAATTTAATTATATTTTTTTGCGATCTCATGCTTCAATTTATATAATTTGTATATGTACACTCATGTGATTAAAGTGTTTCTATACTTTATCTTATGTTGTAGGACATGTTTATGTTGTTATTGAACCTAGTGATAATGATGAACAGATTGAGTATTGGCTAGCTAGATGTGTGAAACCTAAGAAAAAATTAACATGTCATCAAGTAGACAATGATGGTTTTGAGTATCCAATCAGGTCTGTTGTTGTAGCTGGCACTTGGCTGCATAGATACCTAACAAGAAGAAATGGTTTGCTAGCATTTGAAGACTACCAAACCGAAAAGAATATTTTACACTATTCTCATTTGGTTGTGGCAACAAATATCAAATTAGAAAGATACAAAGGGAGACCCGCCAATAAGGTATTATGGATAATTTCAATGGATGAGCACGAGACAATCACAGATGCATTGCAAAAGAGAGAGGATACAGATGGTATAGTGGGATGACTACATTTAAATCAAACACATGTAAGTTTTTTCATTATTGTATTATTTTTATATATATGTACTTATATAATTTAATTACATGTATGTTTGTGTTGTCAATACCAATTTAGAGAAATTATATACCTCTTATTCAGGTCTCAATTACAATTTATGAAAATTTTAATGTTAAAGTGGATTGAACATCAACATCTTGTGCAATTTCACATAGTAAGTACATACAAATTACACATATATTTACATAGTTTAGATACCTTGAATATTAATTCATGTGTTTATTAACATGTGTGTTTTTGTTTTAAATTTTTATTTTACAGGACCTCATTTGAAGAGATGTGTTCAACCAATTTTACATTTCAAATGAGTTCACTGAACTATAAATATATCATTGACATTGTCTTACATATATTGTAAAATATGTTGTACAAACTAATTCAAAAATGAGACTTTACTTCTATTTGAAAGCTAAAGGTTTGTGCACTTGATAAATTATAAATTAATTGTCAATTTAAGTAATGACCTCCTATTTTGTTCCATTACTTTTACATTCAAGCATGTTTAAATTAATGTTTGTTTGAACTTTTAAATTACTATTGATTGTAATATTAAAAACAAGTCACTTGCACATGATAATTTAAATATCATTACTCATTGTATTGATTATATGTTAGATCATTACTCATTGTATTCATTTTATTGATTCTATCTTACATTACCAAAAAAAACATTAAAATCACTTATGATACATTGCTAGGTACGTTATCCATACATGTGTGTCTTAAGGGGACATGGGAGTCCTAATAGATGGTTATGTCTATTATAGGTTATGATAGGTATTCATATGTTTACTACCACATAATAGGTCTTATTAGGTGATAATGAGTCTTACATTACCAAACAACACATTAAGATCACTTATGATACATTGTTAGGTACATTATCAATACATTTTTTAATCTAGTAGGTCAATTTTATTTGTATGAATCTCAATGCATAAATTTGATGTGATATTTATCCAATAATGCTCTATAGATATTTAAAATTATTGTTCATCTTGCATATATACTTACAAAATGTGTCATATGTTCATGAATAAAATATGTCAGAATAAAGAAATTGGTTTGAATATACTTAAAACATGGTGAAACATAGTAATATATGTACTAAATACACAAGCATGATAAGAAGCCGTAAAAAAATAGTACATGGTCTAACATACATCATAACATGAACTATGAAGTGAAAAAATACATGGTCTAACATACAGTTTTAACTATCCTAACACAAAGTGTATACATCTTAAAAACACAATCTATAGGTGCCAAAAAGACCTAATCTATCTAATTGAATTTCCTCTTTGCTCCATGTGAAGAGGACTCAAATGGATCATCATGTGTAATATGAGTTGTCTCGTAATGTCAGACACCCTGTGAGGTAGATGTATCACCATGTGTAACATGAGGCACGTCTCATCATGTACATACTTAATTGAAATGGGTCTCAAAATCTAGCTTGCAAATAAATTAAATATTCACTACATAATAAAATAAATTATACCACATGAGATGGGTGTCCCTCAGTAATAGGAGGAGGTGCACTATCAAAACTACCAAATGCAGCAGTGGTGAGGTCTTGTAATTTACAATACATACATTTTTAAAATTTGATTTTAGAGCATAATGAACTATACATTATGTACATAAATCACAATACTGACCTCAAATGATGATGTAGGTACCTCCATCTGGCTAAGTCTTGTGCTCTCAGCAACACTTGTGGTGACGTAGTCCTAAAATTATGGATACATAAATGTTTAGTCAAAATTAAATATACATGAATAATTACAAAGTACATAATTTGTACACTACATTTTTTATACACTATAAATTTAACATGTATATATAATGTATATATCATACCTGAGTGGTAGCCAATGTCACAGATGTGTCTACAAGTATGCTAGCACAATAATCATAAGATGGAGTCAAAAATAGACTATACCGAGGCCTGTATGGATGAGTATGATATGGCTCCTGCTCGTAAAATCAAAACACATAAAATATATATACATGTGACTAAAAATTGTTTAGATTATAAGTTAATAATAATGTACATACATAAAAATAATACAAATTATTTTTCTTTAGTCAAAAGTTCATACCGCAAGTATTTGAGGCCATGCCTTAGTGGTAACTAGAGTAGGACTTGTACTAACATCAATATGTGTAGATGCAGACAATCCCTAAAAAATAAAAAAAATAAAAATATGAGCACATGTTATTAAATTTGAATTTGAATGTACATTTTTACAATGTAATTCAAAGTGCATACCATATAAGGGACACCAACATCTATAGGTCTCAGAAAAAGAGCATACTACCTCCTAGGAGGAACAATATCATCCATCCTCTGTTATTTGAAAAGTACAAATTAATATAGTTAATACAATTACACATGTATGTAGAAAGTAAATAATTATGTGCACCTTATATTTATATTGAAATTAAAATTTTACCTGCTGCTCTTGACTCTCTTCAGGCTCTCCCTGCTGCATGAGGTCAACAAATGATGACACATCTATCTCATCACTACCATCACCACGAGCAGCATATACATCATCATCAAAATTTGCACCCTCAGCATAATGGCCATCATGTGCTACACCAGGATCACTTTGGGAGCATGTGCATATGCCTCCATAGCTAGTACAAACATGTCCAAGTGGAGGAGCATGTACCACTTGCATCCACTATAGTACTAAATTTCCCAGAAGGGCACTCAAATGGGTAAAAGTAGATAAAACTGCATGATGATGGTGAGGAGTAGGCACAACAGGTGTAGGAAGAGGTACAAGGGGCTCAGCTCGCCTACGATTTCTCATTTTGTCACTCAGCTTTGCCCCAAGCCTATCCTAAGGTATCCCTCTACCAACCCCCTAAAATGCTTTCACATCAAAATAGTTGCATTTCAAACCCAACTCAAACTCAACCCATAAATTCCTAAGGAAGTACATGGGCACCTCATGGTTAGCGTGTGGTGGATGGTCGAATACCATCCACCACCACTCCCAAAAATGTGCTACTATGTGCGAATGTGTACACTACCTAATGGAAATGTGAGGCTTCTTATCACTAATTGGTTCACCCATCTTAGGGTTTACAAAATAATGTTGAAAATTTTCTTTACCTATATGTAGGTTATAAAGCTCTCTGTATGATAAGTCGTCAAAGTAGAAGGCACACATGCTTTCCCTCCATGATCTAAATGAATCAATGTCTAAATCAAAATGATGGATGGAGCCAACCACACCTTGCATGCTATCTACAAGACATAGTAAGTGAGGGGGGGGGGGGGGGTGCCTCTCACGTCGGATAGCCTCTATATCACTCATGAGGTCATTGAGGTTATGCCTCATGGTCTCACAAAGCTCATCTATGGTGGGTGGTGGAGGTGTAGGTGGAGATGGAGGTGGAGG
The DNA here is from genome assembly GCA_028749045.1 of Cupressus sempervirens. NCBI lineage: Eukaryota > Viridiplantae > Streptophyta > Pinopsida > Cupressales > Cupressaceae > Cupressus > Cupressus sempervirens. The sequence goes on from CM053790.1 coordinate 795,070,185, forward strand.
TGGAGGTGGTGGTGGAGGTGGAGATGGAGGGGGTAGAGGTGGGGATATGGGAGGGGGAGGGGGTGGGGGTGGCATGGGTCCATCAAATATAATTTACATATATATTTAAACAACATAAAACATAAAACATGACAAAAATACATCACAACATAATACATGACAAAATTACTATTTAATAAAATTTAAATCTAAAATTTATCAACTAGATCTATATAAATGTGCATATCTTTATTAAAATCATATCAATTAAATAAATAAAGTTAAACAATTAAGTAAAATTAAACATTAAATACTAAATTTTTAAGTCTAATCATAAAATAATAGTCCAAAAAAATATATCTAGGTTAGTTCAAGGTTCCTTTTCTTAAAATAGGAGCCACCAAGCTAAGTTTTCTTTCATGTAAACTTATTTTGTGACACTGGAGGATTGTATGAACTCATTATGGATTATACATGTTCATCTTAGGATGAAACAAACTTAAGATTATGACAAGGTTATGGTTTACAATTTTGTTATGTTAACAGTTTTCATGATGGCTAAGCTTAAGATTATTATAATGATTGCGATCCTTTAATGTTAGGGAACTTACCTAGGATTATGGTTTTAGTTAAAATTATATTTAGGTTTTAGATATTTATTATGGTCCTATTGTTTATAGCATATATAATAGATGGCATTAAGATGAGAGTTAAGGTTACAATTATCTAATGAAAGCTTAGAGATAGAATTATGATTTGATTAAAAAATATTTATGATTGTAGTTTGAATCCTAACTATTATCCACTTTTTAATGCAAAATATAAGTGTATATCATGTTAGGTAATGAACTAATACATGTGGACCCTATCCCTAACCATATAATAATCCTAATTCTAATCATAATCCATAATTCATTACCTTATGAAGCTTTGGCTATCCATTTTATTGCCAGAGTAATCCCTTGGCTATCCACACAATGTTCCTAATAGATTTATATAGAAGACCAAATTGATTTAAATAAAATGAGTAGGAAGAAGAGAAACTTACACACAATATTCAAGGAGAGAATCTTTTAACATACTTGAATTCTACCAACCAAAGTGAGATAATTAGAGTTCCAGTTGTTGAGTTTTCCAAAGATTTTCTTGTTGATATAAAGACACACTTCATTTATATGTTAGGGTTTACTAGAAATGGAATCCCTAGGTACCTAACCACTTAATTATGAAATCTCCATCCAATACCATATTTACTACACAAGGTAGGGGACTCAATATTTAGCCCCAATAAGATAGATGTAGAGACATAAATCTTACTACCCGATACAAAGAAAAGAGGTCCAATTTGATCATTAAATGACTCGTATTGCACTCTTCTAGCTTAAAAGGAATACAAATATATTATAAAAAAACTCTGTATGTTAGATACTTATAAATTATTTGGAGAGTAGATCCTCTAACTTTTAGAGACAACTAGTTATCTCTAAGGAGATAATGTAATGAGTCAATGCTCAACAATAAAAAATAAAGAGGATGCAAGAGGACACCCTTTCATAATTGATCTAGAGAGTCCTAAAAATTATGATCTAACCCCATTAATTTATTTACTAAAACCTTGACACCAATCATAAGAGAGGACACCATTTGACATTTAATATTGGATCGAGGGCTTGCAACATCATCATAGTGAAACTCCATTCCACCCTTTTGTAGACATTTTCATAATCAATTACTTGAGCATCCCTACACTCTATACTACAAATGTTTCTCAATTCGAAGTCTTCCAATAGGTTATCAAGTTCTCCAATATGCATAAATATCCTTAACAAAACACTTTTGTGTAGGGATAATGATCTTGGGTAGGATATCTTCTAGTCTAGAGGCTAAGACCTTGGCAATAATTTTTTTGTATGATATGTATTTAGGAGTGTCCTGTCTCTAATTTTTAATGAGATTCTTATCTCCCCTTTGGAATCAATTGATTACTTGACCTAGGGATTTTATGAGCCCTCCATTGATCACTTGATCAATTTTATGAGCCCTCCATTGATCACTTGATCAATTTTATGAGCCCTCCATTGATTACTTGATGTAGGGATTTCTCATTAATAATTTTTTGGATGGAGGAGTTTGATTTATGATAGAAATGGGTTTATCACTTGGAATAATGCATCTTCATTCTAGGAATGATGGTTCTCATTTTATCCTGTTAGTGAAAAAATTGTCTTTCGAGAAAACATGTGCAAATCTGACCCTGAATGCCCAAGTGAGAGGACAAACTAACACCAACAGTTGGATAGGTTATCATGGATTGATAACCTTCCTCTAAATTTTTATCGGGTATAGCTCCTCGTACAAGATGTTCAATGAGTTAAATGTGGGTGCTTTTACCACAAAGCATGAAAGGATATGGAACATCTACCTGTAAATACAATGTAGATGCGGGAATCTAAACTACAACATGAAAAGGAACTAAAGAAAAATAGATGACGCAAAGTTCATTTGCTAGACACTGCTTGGCATAATAGAATAAAAATATATCTTCCATTCTCTTGAGAGAAATAAAAATCAGAGCCTTTAAAGATGTTTGAACTAATAATGTAACAAGAAAACATCGGTATTGAAATGTAATTCAAAGAAAACTGAGGATGACACAAAGTTCATGATCAGTGGAGGAAAAATACACCATAATCAAAGTTCTGATATAATTAACCTTCAGTCTCCCTTCCCTAACTGTAAAAGATCATGAAATATCTTCTACACATTACAACCAAAACACTATTTCAAGAAAGACAGAAACCCCTTTCACAATATTACATCAACTATCAAAATCCTATTTCTATCTCAAGAACATAGTTTTGAAAAAGAAAAGAAGGAAAAAGCCCATGCTCTGCCTCTCACAGCCTCTCAAGAAAAATAGAATAGTTTTGCAAGATCTTCTCCCTACTTGAAGCTCAATGTCTGCAGTCTAGAAGAAGCCTAAATGGAATAGGAAAAAGAATGGGACCCCCTATAGCACAAAGTCTCAGAGAAATCCAATCTTCCCCCCTATCACTGTATTCACAGCCTCTATTCTATTGTAGCCCAAAGTCTCTCAGCCAAAACTCTGAAAACTGGAACCCCTAATCTCTCTGCCACTGGCTTATTTAAACTTTCTCCTTCCCATGACTTTTCAGTTTCATAACTGATTCTTGCAACTATCCCCTCTTCGGTTGCTTCTATTCCCATCTTTTTAGTTCTTATGTTCCTTTAAAATTCTCCCTCTCTTTACCTTGTATCTCATTTTAATTAAGGATTAAAAAAGATATACAGTGCTCCTTGGCAAGTGACATATGGCTGATGACTCATCAAATCTTTTCTTTAAGATTATCAATTCTTTGAGTTAACAATCACTTCCTAAGGTAAAGTGACTTTTGGTTTATTTAAATTGATAATCTGCCCACTGTTTGTTGCCATGTGTTTTGTATTTTGCATTAATTTGGAAGCTCGAATTGACTCAGCCATCATGATCTCAGGTATCAAATACTGTGGATGTGTTTGAGCATTTGTATTTGAGAAAGATGCAACCTCCTCTTATAGAAGATTCAAACTATCTGCACTAGCTATTATAATGATTGTGTTTGGGCTCGAGGAGGAATATTGTATGCTTTGTATTGACCATTGTGTCAAACAATTCACCTACATCCTTTGAGCATTTGATCAAAATGATTTCAAGGGATTTCAAACATCATTAGTTCACCCTTCTTATTTCTATCCACTGCTCAATTAGTTTTTCACTTTGTGATGTACTTAGGTGCCACAAGCTATGAAAAGAAGCCATCTTGTCCATTCCATCTTCACGTAGGCTTGAAGTCTTTATGTGTTTTGTTTGCAGGTTCCTCTATCTTTGTTGGTTGTTTGAGTAAAGAAGTGTAGATTAAAAACTCTTTTTCACCACCTTTCATGACAATTGCCTCCCGATATGTGTCGATATCCTGATATATTTTGATAAAGAGCTTCTATTGTAATAGAAAGGTAATGACTTCATGAACACCAGAAAGCAACAACAAGCCTCTAGGTCATGAACCTGACATCACCATCAACTTCTAAAATTTTTATATTTTCCATCATAACAATTGTACTTCTTAGCTCACCATCAGGCTTTTGAATCTCCTTTGTCAAAATATTATATGTATCATTCATGATATAAAATCCATAATCAATGGCCATCCATCCCTTCCGAAAAAGGAGAGGTTCGAGCTCACAAATTAATTTATCAATGCCCAAACTGATGTTTATTTATAATCTACATTAACATTCCCCAACAATGAGTTTATACTATGGAGGAACCTGCGGCTTCTAATACCTCTGTCACTCCTTATATTTGAATGTGCAGTCAGAGACCACGCTCACATTTGAAACTCATTTCATGTCTCCTACATGACCAAATAGCCTTGCATCAAACCATTGACATTTGATTCACAAACTATCGAGGCACCCTATCAAATGGTCCATATGTTTCCATTGCATTTACCACTGAAAAGTTGTTTTGATCAATTTTTCCAATCTAAAACCTTTGCATTTGGTGTTGAGACACATGATTTATATATAAAGAACAATCTTTATAATAAATATCACCTTGAATCATTAAATAATTAAAATCTGACTCATTATCTTTCCCAATGCATTATGGATGATTGACTCTTCTTATCAATTCAAGTCATTATGACTGTCTTCTAATTTTATATTAGCACTCTCCATGCCTCTGAATTGAAAATGTTGAATTATGAGTCCATATACCTATGAGCTGGAAGGAATGAATGTTGATTTGTTTCATGTTAAACCACTACTTTCAATGAACTTCTTGATGAAAAGATCTAAATTGCTTTGGATATAATCACAGTGCCCCATTGAACATGTTCTTCCACAGGTGAGTGATCTTGTAGGAATTTAACCTGAGCTCTATATTTTATTATTAGGTGCTTGAAATTCATTGATCCTTCATGATTTAAATTGAATCCCAAAATAAAAACCGATTGCCTTTGATCCTATTCTTTTTTATGGATGGTTCTTCTTTAATTAAAAACCACCATATTTATAATCTAATAATAGTAACACCAAACACCCAAACTGAATTCTGAACCTTTGTAAACTAACCAATATGCATTTTGAAATACCTTGAACCACTGAAAAGAACCTTGAAGGTTTTCTATGATGGTATTTCACTTTTGGGCTAAGGGGCATCTCCAAACTATGACCTCTGAATGTTTTGTCCCTGCATCTTGAATCATGGACTGGGGTCGAGCTTTGAACTTTTCTAAATTAATGAATCTAAATTTTGAACCCAGGGTCTAAACTTAGCTTGCATTGAACCTGCAACCCGAGTCAACTGAACAATGGAAGCACTTTGAACTACTTTGAACTACTTCGAACTTTAGCTCAAAGTGGTTCAAAGAGGTTCAACATCTAAAATTGAAAGCTTTAAAATTGTGACCATATTGAATACTAACAGGGGCTCTAGTTGTGGGACTGATTTTGATACAAAATTAGAGAACTCCAACAATCTCTAGGAAAAGAACAATGCTTTACCATTGGACAATAGATTCAACTAAGAAAAGAAGATGAGGAGCTACTTGTAGAGAGGGTGGAGGGGAGCAAGGCAACACCATCAAACCAAAAACAACAAAAAACCAAAACTACCAGCAAGCCTGAAGCTTGCACATTATTCAAACTAGCACTAGACACAACAAAAACTTATTTACAATATTTACAAAGGTAGGAATAGGACCTACCATGAAAGACCGAAAGAAAGAAAAATTTAAGTGAATCCATTTACCAGTTGAGAGAAATAAGAGCCTTTTTGAATCAGCGAAGCATACCTCAATGGAACAGCTCCAAACCATTGCTTGATGATGACTCTTTCAATGCCAATCTTCAAAATGATAGCATGCATGCACATGCTGATCCAACACTCTTTTTTGAATAGCCATGACTCATCATAGTATTCATTTCCATTGAAGAATTGATCATTCACATTGGAAGGATCTGATTCCACCTTAGGCTGAAAAATATGAAATGGAAAGCCTCACCAAAAGATGATGTGTAATCCTCAAAAATATCATCATGCAAGTTCAACTCCTATGCATGGCCATGACCAGTTTGTATCCATAATGATGCCTCCTTCAGTATAGCATCAGCTCTCAAATATATATCTCCTTCACTTCTTTCAAGGAACCAACTATCATCATTCATACCACAAATCCCATCCCTCTCTCTTTTCAGAATGTCATTACATATCTCAACATTTATTTTACATTCCAAATCAACAACATTATGCACAGATGAATGAGAATGGAAGTTTTCAATACATGCTTCATTCTAGAATTGATTTGGATAGGTACCTAAGGTATGATCAGGAAAAGGATCCAACTTAAGTGATGGAAGAGACATGCCTATGGTTTCTTCTTCATAGGTGAGATTTTCACACAGTGTTTCAACACAATTTTCACCTGGCTGGGGACTATTGAACAAACTTTCATTATTTAAGTGTGAATCTTGAAATTGGAAAAGAGGATTTTCTATGATAGCAATATTCTCATCAAACCCCATTGGTATGAAAAGTGGATTGAGGTTAATCCAAACAATTTTACCTTCCTGATTTTCAGCCGTTTCTTCACCTTTTTGGTCATTGGTGCAAGGATTATCATTTTCAACCTGAGCATTCTCATTCTCCCATCTTACTTCATCATGGTAGAAAGAATTTTTAGAGTAAGATAAATTCTTATCAACATATGTCGCCTTACTATTAGTACAAGTTCTCATAGGAGAATATGACATGACTTCGTTAGCACCTATGATAGATTCTTTAATTTGCTGATTATAATTTTCAGAATGCAAAGAATTGTCAATGTTCATTGTTTCAGTGTGACTAAACTTTTGAATACCATTTTGAAAATCTTTACTATCTAGACCATTTGAAACTAGATAACATTTTGTACCTGTGGATTTGGGAGATCTAGTCTATGGGCTAAAAAAATACTACGGTAAATCCTTGTTACCTAAATTTACAAGCTCTTCAGCATTGATTTTCTCCTCCTCATCATTTTCAATATGCACGCTACAAAATCCTGACATCTTTAAAGCACCATCTTTAGCCAACAAGGGTTTTTTGAAATCTCCATCATTAAAAACCATCAGATTCTAAAAATGAGAAACATTGGGAGTAGGATTGGCTTCTTTTAGAATGTGCTTCTTTTTTGTAGCCTTTTCATCAATGCATTGTCATTGTCCACAATGGTATTCTTTCATTGGGGGAGTCCTTATAGATTTCATAGCACAAAGGATTAAAGCATCATCTAACCTGATTGCTTCTTTTTGCACATTTACTAAATTTCTCACTCCAAGGCATTATAACCAAAAATTGACTTCAACATCCATAGTAGCAATAAAGAAGCATATCTGATTTCTTTCCTTTGGTTGGAGGGCTAGAGGAATTTTACCAACAGTTTGATTAAATCTATCAATGAACTCCCTTATAGATTCATCCTCTTTCATCTAAATTTGAAGAAGATTCACCAATAATTGATGGGAATTGACTGTGGGTTGAAATCTTTCTAGAAATCTCTACTTAAGATCATCCCAAGTTGTAATACATCCATCTTGTAAATGCTAAAACCATTTCGCTACTTTTACCATGAGGCTTTGAACAAATAACCTGATGAACACATCTTCATCCTGCACACCAAGAATCTCGCATGCAACAATAACTGCTTTGATGTGATCTATCAGATCTTGTGCTTTGTCTCCATCAAACTTGGGAAGATATTCCCATGACCTTTTAGGTAAGGCTAAATAATGGGCCAGGGAAAATGGTCCAATCTAAGCCCCCCATGGCTGTATTGCAACTGTCGCCCTAACTGATCAAAATGATTGCAAAGGATTAGTTCACCCTTCTTATTTCTATCCACTACTCAATTAGTTTTTCACTTCATGATGTACTTAGGTGCCACAAGCTCTGAAAAGAAGCCACCTTGTCCATTCCATCTTTATGCAGGCTCGAAGTCTTTATGTGTTTTGTTTGTGGGTTCTGCTATCTCTGTTGGTTGTTTGAGTAAAGAAGTGCAAATAAAAACTCTTTTTCACCACCTTTCATGACAATTGCCTCCTAACATGTTTCGATATCCTAATATATTTTGATAAAGAGCTTCTATTGTAATAGAAAGGTCATGACTTCGTGAACACTAGAAAGCAACAACGAGCCTCTAGGTCATGAACCTAACATCACCATCAACTGCTAAAATGTTTATATTTTCCATCATAACAATTGTACTTCTCAGCTCACCATCAGACTTTCGAATCTCCTTTGTCAAAATATTATATGTATCCTTCATGATATAAAAGCCATAATCAATGGCCATCCATCCCTTTCAAAAAAGGAGAGGTTTGAGCTCAAAAATTGATTTATCAATGCCCAAACTGATGTTTATTTATAATCTACATTAACATTCCCCAACGATGAGTTTATACTGTGGAGGAACCCGCGGCTTCTAATACCTCTGTCACTCCTTATATTTGAATGTGCAGTCAAAGACCACACTTACATTCAAACTCATTTCATGTCTCCTACATGACCAAATAGCCTTGCATCAAACCATTGACATTTGATTCACAAACTATCGAGGCACCTTGTCAAATGGTCTGTATGTTTCCATTGCATTTACCACTGAAAAGTTGTTTAGATCAATTTTTCCAATCTAAAACCTTTGCATTCGATGTTGAGACACATGATTTATATATAAAGAACAATCTTTATAATAAATATCACCTTGAATCATTAAATAATTAAAAGCCGACTCATTATCTTTCCCAATGCATTATGGATGATTGAATCTTCTTATCAATTCAAGTCATTATGATTGTCTTCTGATTTTATATTAGCACTCTCCATGCCTCTGAATTGTAAATGTTGAATTATGAGTCCATATACCTACAAGCTGGAAGGAATGAATCTTGATTTGTTTCATGTTAAACCACTTCTTTCAATGAACTTCTCCATGAAGAGATCCAAATTGCTTCGGATATAATTACAGTGCCCCATTGAACATGTTCTTTCACAGGTGAGTGATCTTGCAAGAATTTAACTTGAGCTCTATATTTTATTATTAGGTGCTCAAAATTCATCAGTCCTTCATGATTTGAATTGAATCCCAAAATAAAATCTGATTGCCTTTGATCCTCTTCTTTTTGATGGATGGTTCTTCTTTAATTAAATACCACCATATTTATAATTTGACAATAGTAACACCAAACACCCGAACTAAATTTTGAACCTTTGTAAACTAACCAATATGCATTTTGAAATACCTTGAACCATTGAAAAGAACCTTGAAGGTTTTCTATGATGGTATTTCACTTTTGGGCTAAGGGGCATCTCCAAACTATGACCTCTAAATGTTTTGTCCCTGCATCTTGAATCATGGACTAGGGCCGAGCTTTGAACTTTTTTTAATTAATGAATCTACATTTTGAACCTAGGGTCTGAACTTAGCTTGCATTGAACCTACAACCTGAGTCAACTAAATAATGGAACCACTTTGAACTACTTTGAACTACTTTGAACTTTAGTTCGAAGTGGTTGAAAGAGGTTCAACATCTAAAATTGAAAGCTTTAAAATTGTGACCATATTGAATACTAACATATCCCTATCTTCTAAATCATTTTGAACTATCATTTTCTTCTAACCAAAAAAATTGATAGTAAAATTAGGAAAAAGATCTTACTATATATATCACTAGGGGGTGGGTATTTCTCTTTATAGAATAAGGAAATATTTTTTTATGTGGCCTTCCATTTTGCAAAGGTAATAAACATTTAGGCTACCCATATAGGAAAATAGGAAACAAATAGGGGAATCTCCAGTCTCCAAAAAAAACTTTTAGGCATTTCCAACCCAAGATAAATAGAAATTAGTCCACCCTAACATAATTATCTAGTTAGGGATTGGGGTGTTAGAGTGCTTCAATACCCTCCTAATTAGATATTACATGATGAATACTCACTTAGGATATAAAGGTTTAGGCATCCAGTGGAAAGACAAGTTATTCACTTCTTTAGATATATTCTTAGGCATCCAAGGGTCTAGTCCGAGCTCCTACTTGCACTGATGTGGACACCTCCACCTCTTGGTGGTCAGGGAGGGTTACTTAATTAGATGCCTGATTCATTTAAGTCTCTTCTAATTTTTTTTATGATGTATCATTTTGAGACCTTGATATTTAATTAGTTTTAGGATTAGGTTTAATTTGGTTTGTACTATTTGATTAGGTTTACATGCTTAGGTTTCAATTAGGACAAGAGTTAATAAATTGAATTAAGTTTTAAAGTGCTAAATTTGGTTTTAAATATAGAATTATAGTTAGAGCTTTTAGATTAAAAACCAACATTAATTCAAAAAAGTTAGGTTTGAATTTTTTTTTAAAGTGTTCAATATATTATTGAGTTCTAGTTTAGGGTGATTTGGTTTAGTCTTAAGGTCAACGTTTAACTTGGTTCAATCTTCTAGGGTAATGGTTCAATTTGGTTAATGGTTGGGGAAAGGATTTTTAAGGTTAAATTCAAGGTTTGTACTCTTAAGTTGGGATATATAATTAGGTTTATGATCATGGTTTAATTGAATTTGGTTTATAAGTATAATATTAATTAGTTAAGGGCCAGGGTTACCTTTCAATCTTAGGGTTTGACATTTATAAAATTATTACTCAAGGTAAGATAGGAAAGTTATTTAATTATTTATATATTACTTGGTGTAGGTTTTAGCAAATTAAGATTAAGGTTAAGATGATAGTAAGGGTTATGATTAGACTTAAATTCAATACAAATTCACATTATAGTTAATCCTGAATGATGCCTAGCCAAGGGATCCAAAGAACTAATCAAAAGTTTTACTAAGCAAGCAATAACATATATAGAATAATTTACATTTATAAAAAAAACATAAGAGATTGCATTCCTTAATGAGCACATTTACATTTCATTTTAAAATAATTATAAACTACTAAAAGTAAAATAAATAACACATCCACATGAAAGAATATTAACTAGTTCAGTTCAATCCATTTAAATAATTTATATACATTTGTTCCAAGTGCCACTTGGCAAATTAATTCAAAATGCACAATCATCCACTATACATGTCATAGGGTATGAAAGGCTGAAAGAATATACATTTATAAAATAGTTTACATTATCCATTTTCGATCCATGAAACAAAGTACAATACAATTTAAGTAAAATCATTTTAAATACTATAAGTTTTTTTTTGGATCCCTTAGCGGGCTGTTATGTGATTAAGTACTTTATATATGTTTAGGGTTTTATTTATATGGTTAAGTCGAGATTATAGTTTAAACAATGAATTTAGGTCGAGGTTATAGTTAAAACAAGGTCCAGGTTATATGGTTTTAGGTCGAGGTTATATTTATTTGTAAAATTACATGTTTAAACAATGAATTTACATGTAATCTAATCATTCAACATTGTAATAAATACATAAATTAAATACATTTCAAAACATCTAAAATAATAATTTTTTAAATAAATGTTTACAAAACTATATTTTAATTAACAAATACAAAAATTTAAACATCTAAGTTCATTAACAATGTAAATTTACAATTTTATGTACATATTAAAAGTGAAAAAACAATAAATTAACATACATATTAAATTGAAAATTGAAAAAAATAAAGTTTAATAGTATAAAACATATTAAAATACCTGGTGTATCGAAAACTAGCAGCAAGGGGTAGTCGGTAGGGATAAAAATCGGGCTCTCGCATGCGTCTCTAATCGGGCTCCCATTTTTGAGGTCATGAAAATGACCTCAAAAATGCCAAAAAAGTGGTTAAATAAACTTTTGTAAAAAGGCGGGTTCCCGATATTTGAGCGGCTTGGGCACCCAATTCGATTTTCAATATTGGGTACCCAATTTTTAAAATTTGGCTTGGGTGCCCGAAGCTTAATTTTAGAAATGGGTACCCTATTTTTAAAAAATTAGGTACCCATTTTTGAGAAGTACAATTCTGCTCCCGTATGCATCTCTAATTGGGCTCCCATTTTTGAGGTCATGAAAATGACCTCAAAAGTGCCAAAAAAGTGGTTAAATAAAATTTTACAAGCAATCGGGTACCCAATTTTTTAAAAATTGGGTACTTGATTTGTAAAAAGGCAGGCACCCAATATTTGAGTGGCTCGGGTACTCGATCCGATTTTCAATATCCGGTACCCAATTTTTAAAAAATTGGGTACCCGTTTCTAAGAAGTAAAATTTCACAGATTTGACTTTCGTGGAATTGCTACCCAACTTCTTGCGGTAACCCCAATATCCATGGAATAATTGAAGATGATGTAGTAGGTGTTGGAATTACAATAGGAAAGGTAAATTTCTTTGTGGGGGGGGGGGGGGTGGTGAATTAGTGTTTTAAACTTTGATCCATAAAATATTCATCACAAATCCATCTCACATATTCAATAAGTAAGCTAAAATACCATGTAAAGCATATACATCTAATGCATGTAAATAAGTAAGCATTTACACATACATGACACATGATATGATTACCCAAAAATTCTCTAATGAGAAGGTAAAACTGGGGTGGGGATGACACCCACACATCTTCACTATTACAGTAATAAAGTGTATCCAATGAAGGTTACAATGTTTGATCATAAACCATGATCTACCTTATAAAAGGTCTACCCTATTAAAGGCTTACATAGACTATTAGGTCTTGCCCTATTAAAGGAATTCAACACCCTGTTAGAAGTGTTCCTAGTAAAAAGGACTTCAACTCACAATTAAGTAAGCACCTTGTTAGAATATTTAAATCCAACATGTTAGGACTATTTTGATAAGAGATTTTTAACTAATTCACCTATTAGAATGTCTCAATAATGATCTTGTAGTTAGCACTCTGATACTTGATGATAGATCACCTCTATTCTACTATGTACTTGATCCTTCTTGATCAAATGTCTCTATGTTATTCACTACTTCCTTCCTCTATTCTCCTTTAACTATTTTTTCAATTTAGATGATAATACATTGATCACCATGAATGTCCTGGTTTGGGCATGCAAAACTCCCCTTGATCATTCATTCATTCCATTTCATGCTTCATAAGAAGTTTAGGGTTTTTCTTCCTTAAGAAGACATAGGTGACTTAAGGTTAGGTATGAACCAATGATTGTGATTCATCCATATTTTTGCTTAAACTTTCCCTTTACCTAATTGGGTGCATTTTATACACAAGGATTGCAACTTAAGATTCATCCTTATCACATAAATACTTCAATTCAATATTTAAGTTGGCTAAAAATAGTTTAAATAGTAGTTTTTGCTAATATAAACAATTGTGACAAAATTGTGTTACTTGACATCTGAAGTCCTTGATGCTCGACATATACTATGACTTCAATGCTATCACTTGAAATCTACATGACTCAACATGCACTTCTTGCTTGGCTCTTGAATCACTCAACATATACTGTTTGCTCGACACTTGAGTGACTTGGTACATGAGTGAATCAATACTCACTGTTTACTTGACATGCTCTAAATTTACATGTTGTTCTCAACATATGTTACTTGTTCGAAATTTAACTAAGTAAATGACTTAAGTGTATAGACACTCACTTGGAAAAACTAAATATGAGATTAACAATCTCCCCCTTTGACATGAGTGTGAAAAACACTTGGTTATACAAAATATTTTTATTCTTACAAGAATAACATAAGTGATTATTTGACTTCTATACAAAAATTTCAATAATATCAAAAGTTTGCAACATGACTTATACCTCAAAATTTTATAACTCCCCTTGAGTTGTTTGATCTATTCTATACTTTATCCTATATCAAAATCTTTCTCCTACTGAGTAGGTTTGCCTCAATTGATACTCTTTCTCTATTTTTTCTTTCTTTCTCTTACTAACTCTCCTTGTTGTCTCTTACTCCCCCATTCTTGCTCTACTTTTTCTTACTCCCCCTTAGCTCTTACTCCCCCCTTTTAACAATTATGTCAATGGGTTATACACTAATAGTTTATTTGTCCAAAAAAGATTTATGGACCTCAAGAATAATCTTAAGAGTTGCATCCCAATTATCACATCCTACCTCCAAAGACTTAATTTGGATGGCTAGCTTGACATCAAGGTGTAATAAGCCATCTAATTTAGAAAGATTGGGGTCTTTCTTCATAAGTGCTTCTGCATAGCCTAGCTCCTTGTGTAAAATCTTCATGTGAGTCAATGTAGACTAGATGCTAATCAGTTTAGCCTTGATACTTTCTTCATCTGCTTGTAAGTTGCTGACTGACTTTGGCATTGTAAGAGTGTCCCAAAATTTTTCTCACTTTGAGTTGGTGTCATGGGAAATTTTACTTTCCAAGCTTAGGATGTGATTCCTTATCTACTATGTGAAGAATATAGGATTACACAATTTGGTATATATAGAGAAAGAGAAATTTCTCTAGTACCTTCTTCACACTATCTATCTTAGTTGCCAATGCAACTTGTGGTAGTGCTATTTCACTAGATATCTTCTCATTCACTTTAGTTTGAAACTTCTTCTCAGACCATTCGAACAATTTGACATTAGTATCTAGGTCTGTATTACTTACTTTTTCCACTATGTTGGTCAATTTTGCAATGATTGGCTTTATTTCATGTAGAGCAAGCATATTGAATGCATCTAAGAAAATTTCTTTGATTACAATTAGAGATTGCTTCTACATGTGCTCCCTTCTAAGTAGTTCTTGATGTTTCTTTCTTGCTAGGGCTTCTTGAATTATACCCATCTGCTCAATTGTTATTACTAGGACTTCTTGAAATTTACCCATCTCCTTATTTCTCCCCTTGTCTTATTTCTCCCCCTTTTTGACACTTAAGTCAAAGGGTTGTACACTTATAGTTTGTTTTTCCAAGAAAGTTTTATGGACTTCAAGTATTATTTTGAGAGCTACATCCCAATTATCACAAGCTATCTCCAAAGACTTTATTTGGATGGCCAATTCGATAGCAAGGTGTACTAGGCCTTCATGTGTAGAAAGATGAGGAACTTTCTTCATGAGTGCCTTTGCTAAGGCTAGCTCCTTGTGCTATATTTCCATGTGTGGGGTCAACATGGACTAGATTTTTATCAATGCAACCCTTATGTTTGCTTCATCTTCTTTTAATGTGGATCACTAACTTTGGGAGTTCAATAAATTTCTAAAGTATTTTTGGCTTTGGTTTGGAGAAAGGGGCAGTGTTTTGCTAGTTGTCTGCATATGACCCTCCAGATTATTTATATGTCTCTTGAATTATTGTGTGAAAAGTGTTGTATTACACAATTTTGTGTACAAAAGAGAAAATTTTCTCTAATACTTTCTTGACACTATCAATCTTGGTTGCTAATTCAACCTATGAAAGTGTAATAGAACTTGATATCTTATCATTTACTTTAATTTTCTTTCAGACCATTCAAGTAACTGGACATTTGAATCTAGGTTTGAGGTATTTACCTTCTCCACTATGTGTGCCAATCTCTCTATGATAGACTTGTTTTCTTTAGGTTCTAGCAAGATAAATGCATCAAGAAAAATTTCCTTGATATCTTGCAAATCTTTCTTCTACCTAAGATCCTTTCTAAGAAATTCTCGGTGCTTTTTCTTGGCAAGAGCATCCTAAAGTATGCTCACCTTTTCAGTAGTGATTTTTGCAAGATCAAATTTTGGCAATACATTGACTTCATCTAAGTTGACATCACCAAATGATGTAACATCATCTACCTTGGATGTACTAGGAATAGGCCTTGATGATTGTAAAGGTGTAGCTTCTACACTAAACTTGTGAAGACTATGACTTGGAGGTGTAGTAGTTTCTATTAAGGTAACTAGTGTTTGTATTGCTAATTGGTAGTCAATTTTGTCTCGTTAGTCATCTCCTTTTTTTGCTCCAAAATTTTAGTTTCACCTTGACTTTGTGCTATAGGTGTAGGAATATCTACTTGACCTACTTGATCTTGTGTTTCTACCTCTTCTTCTATAGAAACCTCCTATTCTATTTTATTTTGCACCATAGTTTTGATGTTTGTTGTGAATGTGTCCTTTCTTTGGTACACCACAATATGTAATGTAGATTGTACCATAGAAAATTGAGGTTTTGGAAGTCTATCTTGTTTTTCTACTATTACAAATGTATTTTATACCTTCTTATTTTCTTCTACACCCACCCATACAGGATTATCACAAAGTTGTGCCTTGGTGGTGGATTCTGTCAGTATCTTCTTCATGTCTTCCTCAGTTAGGGGATTGATGTTCTAAACTATAACATTAGTAGAATCCTTTATTTTTATTGTATCTTCGTCTACTTATACTACATGTTGTGGATTGACACTCAATACTAGTATATTTGGTATACTTTATTTTGTTTGCTGCTCTAACTCAACTATGGCTTGTGTCTCTTCATTTGTTTCCAAGCCTTCCACATTTGTGACTTTTTTAGTCTCATACTTAGTAACCTTACTTAATTATTCATTCTTCTCATCACCTACCTCAATAGGTGTCTATTTAGTTTCCTTAGATGTTGACAATCCATATGTTAGTTTCTATATTTGAGTGGACTTTTGTACAACATCTTCAATATCATTCTACAATATACTGAATTCTCCATACTTAGGAGGAAATATCCCTTTGTATTTCTTAATGTATTTTACCATTGAAGCCTTACTCGGTTCTGGCATCACTTGAGAAAGTGTAGTCTCTCTAATTTGTCTTTCTTTTGTGAGACAATATTTCCCTTTTTCTCAACTCTGTCATATAGACTCTTTGGTATAGAGTTGGAAAGCTCAATAGGAGTCTTCTTGAATTTTGCCATCTTGGCATATATAGAGTCTTCAAATTGGTTCATCTCAATCTTACCAAGATTGTCAAACTCAACATGTGTGCACCTAGATAAATCAACATTGATCTTTATATTGTCACATGAGTTGTCTAAATCTAAAGAAGGATTGTGAATTACCACTTTAAATTGGTTGTCATTAGATTCTATTTTCTCTTCATCAAATTCAATAGGTGCTTCATTGGTTTCTTCTCCCTTGTCACCATCTTCAATTTTTGCTTCCTTTTCTCCTAGGTCTTCTCCTTGACCTTGAGTAATGGTTAGTGGTGCTTGTGTAGGTTCATCTTCATTTTCTTTATTATTATCATCTTCACCATCTTTCTCTACCTCTTCACCAAATCTCTTTTTCATTTTATTCACCATTTTATTCTTCTTTCTTATTACTAAGGGTGCCTTCAAATCCATTGTAATTTTAGATTTTGCTACATCATAATTACTAAAGGCTATAGCCTTTTTATCTACTTCTTCTGCAAGAAAAGTTGTGATTCCTATAGATGCATCATCAACATTTATCTCATATCGTAGAGGTCTTAATCACCTCACTATTGGAACAACAACCTGAGCATATGTGAAATCAGTATCAACTAGATAGAAAGCATCACTGAAATGTTTTTCAACTAGTGACATGGGTATTCTCGTTATTTTCTTCATTGAGTTCTTGAGCTATTCAAAATAGATTGTCATGAAGGACTCAAAGTTCTCTCAAAGTTTTTCAATGTATATACCTATTTGTACTACAATGGATCTATTTTTCTAACATGCAACCTTACCAAAAGATGGAAATGTTCCTTGCACATAGAAAAATATACATACGAGAATTGAACCAAATTTACATTTTGCCCTTTTGGTCTTCTATATGGCTCCCAAGTTTTTTGATAATTATTGCAACTACAAAATGGAAAGGTCATAAGTATGATCTTGATTAACTATCTTGTAGCCTATGTCAACAACAATACGAGGTACATTGTTTAGCCTGCTCGATTGAAAGAATTTTTATGCTATTATCCTTACTGTAAAAGAAATTAGGGGATTTGTGATGGTAGCAATTTTCATTCTTCTTTTGTTCTACACTGCCCTTGTATTCTTCTCAATAACTTCTTTTACTTCACTCCTCATGGTTTTAGGTATGTTTGGGGATGGATACCCTATTACCCTTTGTACAATCTTCTTTGTAATCTTGATAGGTCCATCTTCTAACCATACATAATTATCACATATACTGCTCAAAATGATCTTTATCCATTATGTTTTGAAAAAAATGAGGAAATCTAGGGCATGTTAACCATTTTCTCTCTAAAATCTTGTATTTATCCTTGAATACTCTATTTTCACATAATTTCCAATAGATATCTCTAATCTCCATGTCACCTATGCTACCCACCTTACATGTGTAACAACACCTCACATGTTGAATCAGTAAAACTTGTAGTGGTATCATTGATAGTGCATTAGATGGATCTTGTTTGTATGTGTGTTGCATAAAAATGTAACTAAGGAAATAACATCAAGAAACTAATGCACATTGCATAAAAATGTAACTAAGGAAATAACATCAAGCAACTAATGCACATTCCTACATTATCATGCAAAACCTCAAAATATGAAAGAAAGATATGTAAATGAACAACAAAATAGCACTATGAAAACCTCATGAAACCATCAAGTGATTGATGATTTCACATTGTTGTGGGATGTGATTGCTCACTAGTCCAGTAGCATAACAATAAGGTAGATAGTGCTTCATAGAAAATGAGGAGAGGGCTCTCCTTTTATAGGAAAATGGATGGCTAAGATTGAATGCAAGATGGAGGGCTAAGATCTCTTAGGATCGATGAGGTGTCTATGAGGTGGAGGACAAGTAGACTCCACATGGATTAGAGTTTTGACCATTCAAAGGGGGCAATATGCTCACACATGTGTGAGCAACCTCTGATGGTGACATGATCAATGAGGTGTGAGAAGCATGGCTTCTCACACATGTGTGAGACAACTTGATTCTCATGCAAGAGGACAAGTTTTCAAGAGGCATGCAAGATATGAGGGATTAGAAAAGTGTGAACATCTCTCACACATGTGTGAGGATTCCTCACACATGTGTGAGAACACACTTAGGATTAAGAGGTGATTAGCTAGGATGATTAGGAAAAGAAAGCATGATTAGGAAGTGGGTAGTTTTAGCATGATGGGTTAGGTAGGATAGTGAGGCTAGGTGAGGGTTAAATGTAGGAGCCATGTGCTCAAATAGGATTAAATGCAATATTTAATTCTTAGTGGGATTAGGAGGGAATTAATTAAGTAAATGACATACTTAATTAAAGTGAAATGGGTTAGATGAAAGTGGGAATAGGTTAAGATTTAAATAAACCTTAGTTTATTTAAATTAGGGTAAGGCAAATGTAATTAAATAAATGAAAATTTATTTAATTAAGGTAGGGGAATTAAATAAATAATGAATATTTATTTAATTGGCTAGGAACGGGTTTTGGACAAATTTAGGTGTCTACATTTTGCCCCTCTTTGATATAGCATTAGTAATGTTATATCAAAGAAGAATAAAATATAGTGGCTGAAAGGATAAGACTAATAGCATGATGCCCCAGTCATGGAAGGATGAGGAAGGATGATGAGGGTGGAAAGGTATGCCCCCTCAAGAGGACATGCGGATTAGGAGAACACGGATGTTCTCTCAAAATGGAAAGGAAAAGAGAAAAAGTTATGTTGCAATGGTGTGAACAACCTAAGTTTGATATTGTACTCAACACTATGCACCAAGGTATGAGGAACCAAGATGACAATGTGTTAAGTATGTGATAAAAAGGGGTCTAATACAACCATATGCCTTATGAAACCATGATATGGAAGATCATGATTCCTAGGACAATAGGATGCAAAGACCATGATACATACAAAAAATGCTAATGCATACAAGTAATCTAGCAATCATGCATAAGAAACCAAAAGAAACCACCATTTTTCCCCTAGTCAAGCTGAAAACCCATGAATGGATTGATTGATGATGATTGAGTAAGGATGGAAAAGCTAATGCTAAGAGTAATGCACATCCAAGGATTGGGAAGGATTCATCCCATGATTATGATGTTGAATATAATAAATGGATTATCAGCTGATCAGGTCAAATTGATGAATTGATTAGGATTGATGTACAAGATTACAAGATTAGATTGATTGAATTAGTATTGATTGCATGGTTGATATGTATTTTTGATTTTTTGATTTTATGGTGGATAGATGAATGAATGTGGATGAGATTGGAAGAATGATGTTGATAGGATGAAGAATGATGAGAGTAGAATAGATTTGATGTGAAAGAATTAGAAGAAGGGAAAATTTGATTGAAGTAGAGGATGAATGAATGTGATTGAAGTGATTAGAAGAATTAGATTGAATGTGATATGAATGAATGATATAATGGACAGAAATGAATTGATTAGAGGAATGTGTGAGAGAATGGACAGAATGGAACCAATGATAAGGGAGATTCAAGGTATGGTAAATGGAGGAAAAGAAACACGATGTTGGTGGAGGCAAGGAATAATGAAAGGATATGAGGGGCCAAATGATATGGTATCGAAAAATGTGGAGCCAAGGATCATGTTTAAAAGGAGTCCAAATGCCCCATACCAAGAATAGGAATATGGAAGACAATATGGTGGGGAAGGATTCATGAAAATGGGAAGATGGAACAAAGGCTAGCAGATGGAGGAAGAGAAGGCATGTGCTCTTCCAAAGCATGTACGAACGTTGTTATTGTGCCTCTAATAGTGATCACGAGCATGGGCATGAAAAGGGAATGCATAAGGGATCTGGGAGGGAGGGTATGAAAAAGGGATAATGAGATGAAGGAGATGGAAGAAATGTGGGATATGAAATGGATGAAAGATATGGGATAACCAAGATCAAGGACATATGAAAGAGGGATGTAAGCATGTAGGAGTATGGATGGAAAATGGATGAAATGAACATGATAGGGACTATGGGATGCAAGATATGGATGGTATGTCAAGATCAAATGCATGAAAGGATGATGGAAGCATGTAGGAAAATGTGTGGATAATGCACAAGGGATATGGAAAGCGCATAGATGGATGGAAGGAAAGTGAAAGTCAAGATCAAAGATAGAAAAGGATAAAGAACGGTGGATGGAAGCATGGAAGGTATGTAAGGGAAAATGGTATGGATGGAGCTTTCCCCCAGTGTAGGGTGCAAGTGGAAGAGGAAAAGTGAATGGATTGATAAGTGGAAGTGGAAGACAATGGATACATGATAGGAGAATGAAGGGAGAACTCAAGCATCTATATACGTGGATGGTATCCCTTGATATTGTTCTTTTTTAATTTTCAAGGAATTTTTACAATTTTCTCCTAGATGTTGATATGGTAGTGGACGGAGGACAATGGCTTATGAAAAATTTTGGATTAAGGGGGTGGAGTGGGTGGGAGGAAGACATGGTTGATGGATGCTAGGTTGGAAGGCTTGTGAAGGAAGTGGAGAGAGGACATGGAAAGATCGTCATTGGCACACACCTTGAAGGGTGACAGAAAGGAGGAAATTGTGGGGGATATGTAGGGGAAAGTGTGGATGTTGGGATATAGGGACCCAAAATAGATGAAGGAGATGATGGATTTGGGATGGTGGATTTGGGTACATAAGGACCCAAAATGGAGATGGAAGATGGAAGCATGTATGGATTATGAATGTGGGAAGCCTTTGGATTAGCAGAATTAGATGCCATTTTGAATCTTTCTTTGAGATTCATTGCTACATTAAGTAGCTTTGGTATCCACAAAATTTTTGTATTTTTGATTTTGAGCCTTTGTGGCTTTTTTATTTTGCTTTGAATCAGATTTTTCGTTTCTTGGACATGTCTTTTAGAGGGGACATGTTGATCCTTTGATTTTTGTGGAATTTTGACTTGATGCCCATTTTCTTTGGCATTCAATGTGCTTCAATTGGCCATGGTATGGGTGCATGAAGGTAAGTGGGATGGAGAGTGTATGGATGGTGAACATTGGAATGAAGTCAAGGATGTGTGTCATTGTTGATCTGTAATAGGGAATGAAGGGGAAAACATGGATATGGTGGATGGATGTACGTAAGGACCTAAAATGGAAGGAAGGGATGAAGAGTCTGGCAGGGGAATATAAGGACCTAGAATAGATGGAAGATAAGGACCTAGAATAGACTTGGAGGATGAATGATGGGAAGCTTTAGGTTTGGATGGAGGAATTGTGGGGTTGGAAGGAGTGGACGGGATACCAACATCTTGAGATGTTATTTCTTCCATGGGATACTTAGCATTTTCAAGTGAAGATGTGAGTCCATGTAGATTATTAGGGCTAATGGTATCTTGAGATGGGGTGGGATCATGAAAGAGAAATGAAGGGGTGCTTTGATCTTGACTTGAAAGAGGATCGTGTAGTGGAATGAGTGGATCATGAGATGGACTAGAATCATGAGATGGAGTGGAAGGAATGGAACCATGAGATGGAGTGATTTGATCTTGACATGGAGGAAAGCTAGTGGATGGAGTGGAAGGAGAATCTGCATGAAGTGGAGGATTGGTGGAGGCTAACTCCTGAGATGGAATGGAATTGGTGCTACATGGAATGTCTTGATCTTGGTTAGGAAGGGAATCATGAGATGGACTAGGAGGGATGGATGGATCTTGAGGGATAGGGGAAGGATGGGATGGATAAATGCTCAGATCTAGAGGAGAAGAGGCATCTATAATGTCATGCTTTGGATGAAGGTCAGGAGATGGAATTAGGGGTATCACTTTGGGTGATTGACTCTCTTCATTTTGTATTTTACACTTAGCCAAGAGTGATGTGAAAAACCCCTTATGAGGTGGGGATGATGTTTTTGGAGGATTAGGATGATGGTTGTGGGAAGGTGTAACTATGGGTGGGGGATTGCATGGAGGGTTGGGGTTGGATGGGACATAAGGACTAGGATCTTCAAAACATGGAGGAAGAGAACACATGGCCTGGAAGTTTGACTCTTTTTGTTGACTTGCTAGGAGATAATTCTTTAATTGTTCAATTTCCATGGCTAGGTCATTTGTGTTGGAGGAAGTGTTTGGGCTATGAATAGAAGCATATGTAGTGTAAGGATAATGAGGTGGATTTCCCTTGTCAAAGATAGAAGAATAATGAACATGAGATGGATGAGAGTTGGATATGAAGTTTGAAGGATGGATTTGATATGTAGGTTGAACAAGAGGTATAACTCCATATTTTCTTTGAAGATTTTCAACCATTTGATTAAGAAAGTTCAAATCCATAGATGCTAGAAGAAGAGTGATGAAAGATTTGATGATGAAGGAAATATGAACTTAGGACTAGGAGCTTTGGACTTTGACTTGATTCAAATTGGATTTGATATTGATTTGATTTGATTGAATTTGATATTGATTTGATTTTATTGAATATGATATGGATAAGGGTTTGATTTGATTTGATAAAAACCCTATCAGATTGTAAACAAGTGAATGTGAGATTTGAATTAAAGTCCAATGTTTATTAAAATGCTCCTATGACCAAAGTAGAAAATTTGATGAAAAGTTGAATTAGAGGAAGACGAATGAAATTAGGAAGATGGATTATCAAGGAATATGTAAATGGATCGAATTAGAAATTGATTAGAAATGCATGAATTTGACAAGGGATTGGATTAGAAGAATGATGATGTGGAGGATTGAATTAAGAATGAATTATGAGATTGGAGGAGGAAATTGGATCTAAATGATGATGAAACATGACTAGGATGAAGATTAGGAAGTAGATTGAATGACAAGGAAATGATGTGGACAAATTGAGATGATTAAGACATCAAGCAATGATGTGAATGATGAAGATAATAGATGTATGAGTGTGATGACTTGGATGGAAAGAAGAAATGATGTGGATTTGATGTGGACAAATTGACTAAGGAGATTTGAACTAAGACTTGTTTTTTGTTGTTTTTGAAATTGTTTTTTATTTTTTTGGATTTTTGAAGTTTTATGATTTTTATGGGTTTTTATGTTTTAAGATGCAAAATATATACAATGAAATATGTACAAGGCAAGTTTAGATGGTGTTTGTCCCCTTCAAATGGGGAGGTTTTTGAACATTCAAGCACATAGAACACACCAAAAAAACTATAAGGTTGCAACTAGGATATACAAGGTTCAACGAGAGGGTGTTCTCGATATACGCAAGACACGTGAGGCCCAAATCTGTAGATGAAAGAAAATACTCCCACACAGCCAGGGGGAGACGGTAACCCAAATCTCCTCCTTCACTTCCCAAAGGTATAAAGTTCTTTGGGGCTTAGCCAAGAGTGACAATATTATGCTTCCAAGAGAGGTGTCTTTCAATTCACCTCTCAATTTTTATACACTGCCAGAACATGGGAGTTGAGGTCGTCCCAAGGGGTGATGAAATCCCCAAGCAGACCTCCTAAAAAGAAAAACAAGACCACTTATTTCTTGTGCACCCAAGATCACCCGAAGGCATGAGGGGAGAGAATACGTAAGTGGCTTTGGGGTTTAATAGACACGTGTTCTTTTCCAATGAAGCTTTAGGTTTTGTAATCTACTTGAAGACACACGTGTTTAAAGCATACAATGTTCTTTCCAATTTGAAATGTTGCCAACGTAAATGAAAAATGAGCTCGTCAACAAGAAAGTAAATCGAGCGTGTGCATAAGAAAAATGTTGAACATGAAATCAATTTTCCTCAGGGCATTCAAGAGTGTGTGAGTTTGTTTTAAGCACCAATTCGAAATGTTTGCTAGCCTAAGCATACATGTCCATTCCCTTAAGGCATTCAAGATTGTGCTTGATTGTTTTAGCGTTTAACCATGCATTCAAAGATGAATGTTTATGCATACAAGTTCATTCCCAAAACAAAATTAAGGCAAAATCTACAAGAAATATGATTAGTGACAAAATATCCCTGCAAAACAACAAGTTAGGGCAGCGAAAATATAGGACAAATGCAAAACAACCCTGCAATGAAAAGGTTAGCACCAAGTTTGGTCTTTGATAGAAAAAAAAGAGATATAAACAACATCAAAATCCCATGAAACTAGAACCATGATGACGGGCTCAAAATCAGCTTTTTAGCGATATTTCATTTTTCAAAAACGGAGCTCGTATGCTCAAGTTATGAGTAAAAACGTGAATGCTGCTCCTTATGGTTTAAATGGGCATGTGGACTACTGATGCAGTGCTGACATCAGCAACTTGCGAGGTTAAATTTGATGGTTAGGTGCACGTCAAGAATTTTTTTTAAAATTTTTTTTTAATGTTTATGCTAAAAGAAAGAATGTTAGATCTGAATGTCTTTCATAAAAAAAAAAGTTTATATATATATATATATATTTTTGTTTTTTGTGAAAACAAAACTTCTGTTATTTTTTAAATGAAATATCAAATTAGAATTTTTTTTACAAAAGTGGGTAGTTTACAAGTGGCATTTTTTGAAGGTGGTGGTTTTGTGGGGGGTGGCGGTTTTGAGACCGCCATTTGAGTGAGGGTCGCAGGGCCGCGGGAAGAGGAGACAGTGGTGTTCGTGGGTGGAGGGAGCAGGGAGAGGAAGTGGTTGCAACAGGTTATAGGGTTTTCGATGGTGCAGGGGGAGGGTTTGACACTCGCGGGCAGCCGCAAGAGATCACGACAGTGATGCCATGAGCGACCGGTGGCAGTGACGCCACGGGGAACCACTGAGATGGGAGCAGGACGTGGCAAGAGTGACCGGTAGACAGCAAAAAAGGCTGTAGTTGTGGCGGTGCAAGGGCGTTGCAAGTGGCAACAGGAGTGCCTTCGACCGAAAGAGGACTTCGGTCGAGCGGCGTGGGGAGTTGGCTGCGGCAGGCGGTGTTTCGACGGGGATGGGAGCCGCCGAAGGAGAGGGAGAGCAGGGTAGTGGAGGCAACTCGGTCGTGGGAGGGAATTAACAGAGACTACTGAGGGATGGACGACGCCAGGGGAGAAAAGGGAGCCGTCGGGGAGTGGCCGCAGGGGCGGCGCTCGTGGGCAGTGCTCGCGAGCGCTGCTATCCTGCAATAAAAAAAAATGATTTCAATTAAAAAAAAAAATTTAAATTTTTAAATTTTAAATTTTTTTTAATTTTTGAATTGATTTTTGATTTATATTAAAAAAAACAAAAAAAACTAACAAACACTTTTTACATATGTAAATGCTAACTTCTTTTTATTTTTTGTTTGTTAATTTTTTATTTCTTATTTTTTTATTTTTTTATTTTTTTATTTTAGATTTTAGAGTTAAACTAAACCTTATTTTTTCCTCTTTTTTTTTTTTTTTGATTTTTGATTTTTTTGATTTTTGATTAAACTAACCCCACTTTTTAATTTAAACTAATCATATATGAAACAAAATAAGACCCCCCACCACCTTTTTTTTTTTTTCAAACAATTTATATATTAACAAAAGGGGAGTATTTTTTTTTTCTTTTCAAAATTTCCTAATAACGAAGAGGATATTCAATGCATATGTACCCTAAAACTTGAAAACAAAGCAATAAGCAAGATATAAAGTGTTTTATGTCAAAAAACTTCCCTTGAGTCCTCCAAATGCAATGATGAGCTTTATGGCTTGATTATACGCTCCTCATGAAACTTGACCTCCAAATGCAAGCCTTCAACCTATGATCTTGAAAACTCACAAAATACTCAAAAACATATTAGATCGTTAGTTCAAACCCATGAAGTGGGTCCCACCGGGCGTGCCAAAAATGTGTTGAATAAAAATGTAACTAAGGAAATAACATCAAGCAACTAATGCACATTCCTACATTATCATGCAAAACCTCAAAATATGAAAGAAAGATATGTAAATGAACAACAAAATAACACTATGCAAACCTCATGAAACCATCAAGTGATTGATGATTTCACATTGTTGTGGGATGTGATTGCTCACAAGTCCAGCAGCATAACAATAAGGTAGATAGTGCTTCATAGAAAATGAGGAGAGGGCTCTCCTTTTATAGGAAAATGGATGGCTAAGATTGAATGCAAGATGGAGGGCTAAGATCTCTTAGGATCGATGAGGTGTCTATGAGGTGGAGGACAAGTAGACTCCACATGGATTAGGGTTTTGACCATTCAAAGGGGGCAATATGCTCACACATGTGTAAGAAACCTCTGATGGTGACATGATCAATGAGGTGTGAGAAGCATGACTTCTCAAACATGTGTGAGAAAACTTGAAAGTGATGTGATCAATGAGGGTGAGAAGCATGGCTTCTCACACATGTGTGAGACAACTTGATTCTCATGCAAGAGGACAAGTGTACAAGAGGCATGCAAGATATGAGGGACGAGGAAAGTGTGAACATCTCTTACACATGTGTGAGGATTCCTCACACATGTGTGAGAACACACTTAGGATTAAGAGGTGATTAACTAGGATTATTAGGAAAAGAAAGCATGATTAGGAAGTGGGTAGGTTTAGAATGAAGGGTTAGGTAAGATAGTGAGGTTAGGTGAGGGTTAAATGTAGGAGCCATGTGCTCAAATAGGATTAAATGCAATATTTAATTCCTAGTGGGATTAGGAGGGAATTAATTAAGTAAATGACATACTTAATTAAAGTGAAAGGGGTTAGATGCAAGTGGGAATAGGTTAAGATTTAAATAAACCTTAGTTTATTTAAATTAGGGTAAGGAAAATGTAATTAAATAAATGAAAATTTATTTAATTAAGGTAGGGGAATTAAATAAATAATGAATATTTATTTAATTGGCTAGGAACGAGTTTTGGACAAATTTAGGTGTCTACAGTATGTAATATCAAGGATTGTTGTAAAGTTTGGCTCTTTGATCTTATTACTTATAAATTTCACATTCAAAACTTCATTTTCATCTTTAACCTTAGTAGCTAAATAACTAGACACTATATCAATAACCTAGGGTTTACAAAAATTCAAACTATGTAGATTGGCACACGATAAATACCTTGACAAATCTACTAAAACAGTGTTGAAAAATAGTTGAATCTAGTTTGCAAATTCTCGAAGTGATCTCTTCAATTCACCTTAAGCTCTTTGTGCTCCCTTCAAATTCAAATGATGTCAAATGAGTCAAAACTTGATCATATAAACCTTAAAAAATCATATTTAATGCTTAGTGATTACACAGTTGTAAGCTTGACTTCAATAGAAATTTCAACTAACTCAACTTCCATGTAAGATACTTTAAACTTAGAAAAAACTACGAGCTCATCCAACACTATCACCTACAATAGCTTGACATCAACTAGATTTCACTTGACAACTATAGTGAAACTTTTCATGCTTGACAACAACATGAAAAATGGAAAAACTTAAAGATTTTTTCTTGGTTCAAATCAACACTTTGCATCTCTCTTCATGCATATGTAATCTTTTCAAAACTAAATCCTTGGAACTTATGCATAATATATCTTTTGAATATTAGTCCCATACATACCTCTTGATTGCCTAGCTGGAGGTGATGTGATCACTTGATACATTGGATGGAGTGACCTCATCTACATTTGTTGCACTAAAATCTTCTCTTTTCTTCTGTGTCTTGTTCATGTGAACTTTGACATCTTCAATATTTGCCTTTTTTTTTCCCTTAGTTGAACTCACTGTTTGGTGCCTTTGACCATATTAGACAATGTCTTCTTATGTGACTAGTCTTCAAGCAACTAAAACATGTGGTTTGACTTAATCATCTACTATAATCACTTATAAAATATGTTCTAATGCAATTCTTAGGAATTTTTCCATACTCTTGACAATAGTGACAACTATACCTAGTACTATAATTCCAATTATAAGAGTTTCCATTATTTTTTACCTTTTTTTGTTTGTTTGATGAACACATAGACTTGGATCTACACTGAAAAGCTCTATGTCCATACTTCTGATAGTTGTAGCAGTATCCTTCAAATCTTTGTGTGTTCATGGTCATGGTTCTACATTCATGTTTTTGATGTCCTTGTTTGTTATATTTATGGAAGTGACCCATGTATTTCTACTTAGCATTCTAATTTGCAGTCTTGCTCCTACAAATATTAGTAGTATGTCCTAATTTTCCACAATTATGACAAGTAAGCTTGGTGTTCTTACCTTTGATAATTTTCTCACCACTTTCAAATGATTCTCCTTCCTTAGTGCTAGAGTAACCCAATCCAGTAATATCATCATTAGATCTAGGAGATCTCATCAACTTCTCAAAGTACTTGATGCCTTCAATTAGTTTGTTGAAACTTTCAATAAACTGAATTTCCTTTCTTAGATCATTGCTCAATTGTTCATTCTATAATTTTAGGGTTGTGATATCAATGTCCTTACCATTTAGTTCATGATTAGCTATCATTACCTAATTCATTGTCTCCAAAAAGCATCTTGGAAATTGTTTGTATTTTTTATATTTTCTCTTCCAATCTATTGATCAATATCCTTTTGTCATCTTCTATCATGACTTTTTCTTCTATAGCTTTATTTTTCTATTTAATCACTTCACAAAGAAATATGGCTTGTGTTTCTTTCTTTGTCTTTAGGTTCTTGACCTCTTCAATTAGAGTTTCATTCTTTTCCCTCAGATCTACAAATGCTACATCAAATTCTTTAGAGTTTCCTATTGTCACAAAAATTTTCACCCTTGCCTAAAGTATTTACCTAAAGGAAACCTTTTGAAACATGGAAACAACCTCCAAGTTGTGGGAATTGAACAATGAGGTTGAGTCTATGTTTTACAAGTTTTCCTTTAGGTAAAGGTGCAAAATCTCGCGACAAATATTTTTTGCATGCTTGGTGGGACAATTCTTGAAACACTCTTAAGTATACTTATAGTTTCAAAGAAAGAAGAAATTCAAGTTTAGGATGATGAAATAGTGCCACTCTTAGTATTTTAGTCCTTAAAGAGGCTCATATTCAAGCACTTGGCAACTCTACTCCATTTGCACATATGGTTTTAGACCAAAGTTAATGTGATTCATGCCCTAGTTTGAAACAAGGGCATCTTTTAGAGGTAAGTTTCAATACACAGAGATTTCATTTCAAATGCTAGAAGAAGAAAGACTAGAATATCTTTATCACCAGCTAGGAGAGCAATAGTAGCACATACACCTATAAGGTCCATCTCCACTCCTCCTATTGTTAGATCTCAACCTAGCATACCGCTGCTCATATTAATAGATTATTGGTGTAAATAAATATTTACTATTTAAAATTACTTAAGTTTACTTAGGTTAATGCATTATTTTATTATTATGCATTCTTTTATTATTTACTTGGTGAGACACTTAAATATTTGCGTACTTTCATTAGTTGTCATGTTGACAAAACAGAATTAAGAAAATCTAGTTTAGCACATAGTGTTTGTAACATTGGAGTTTAGATGATTAATTGAATTGTCATGTAGAAAACATATTTATTTGCACTCTTAATTTAGCACATGGTGTCTACAACATTATTTTGCATGCTACACCTTTGTAGGATTATCCTCTCATCATCACACTTACTTCTATGCTTAATGGAGGATAACCTACACCTGGTGGACATGTGCCTAGTTGTATGACTTATCATGTAACTAATTCCTATGCATTTTAGAAGCATTTTAGAGCCCTTTATATATAGGCCCTTCTAGTGTACTTTTACATTGAATTGAATAGCAATAAATCAATTGTCGATATTATTATTCTAGTCATACCTTGTTGGTCTACTATTGTTCTTATGTTTGAGTTCCTTGATCTTGGATGAATTTTTCCTTAAGGAATCTTCCTTTAGCTTAGGAAGATTCTCTTCACATAGCCATTCGAGATCATTCTTGCTTCAACACCTTGACCTAGATCCAGAGTATCATAATCATTGGGAGTGTCTAGAGTCAAAGCAGACCTTGCCATTGTGTTTGGAATGCTGATTTGGTGAATTGACTATAAATTTGGCTATGTTGGGACATAGTCAAAATTGAGGTAACTTCAAATGTGAAAATATAAGACATCAGTATATAAAATTCAAAGTTTTATTAAATATGGATATGTTGTTTGGTTGATTCTTAAATTGTCAAGATATGCATTGATCTTGAAGTTGTGTTCCTCCATAACAAACATTCATTCCACATTACTAAATAATCCTATCATCAATAGATACAATAAAACTACTCAAATTATTGTTCTATAAGTCATTTATTGTACTTTTAAAATAAGATTATTTTTGTCTTTGAAGAAAGGATTGTTTTTGTTCATTCTAACATTGATATTCTCACAACCATTTCTTACTAAAATATGACAGTCAACTTAGGATTTTTGGGGACAGGGCAAACTCAAACTCCATGACTTCATTATTTTCTATAACTAGTCCATGCTTATGTTGGAGGAAAATTCAACAAGGTTAGTTTTTTCTATAATGTTTGTATGGACATGTTTATTTCTCATTTGATCCACTGATTCCCTGCACCACATACATCACTTCTCTCAAATTACATGGGTAATGTCCAAATATAGGGAGATTTCCTAAGCATATGTGAAGAGTTGTTATGCACATGTAGAGTATAAATCCTAGTCTATTATTGTGATTTTCCATGAGAATGCATCCTCACAAGAATTTCTTTTCCAAATGGGTTCTTGACAACTGGTAAAAGTAGGGATGAGTGTTTGAGTTGTTTAGGGGCTGAGTAGAGATTATTTCATTACACATATTTGTAGATCTAGATTATGTTGAAGCTACCCTTTAATGTGAGGCATGGAAAACTAAAGGGGTACTTTTAATGTAAAATTGTTCAATTTTCACTTTTATCTTAAAAGAAAAACATCTTTTTAGATATTCTTATATGATTTTAGTTTTAGGAAAATTTTATGTTAATCTTCTAATAATTAAAATTTCATCATTGATATGAGAATGGTTAGGATTTGATGGCATTGTTCTTCACTTGGGGGTTACATTATTATTTATCATTAGGTCATATGTTTGATGGTAGATATAGAAATTTCCAGTTTTGATGATTTCATCTTATGGTTTTGCAAAACTACTTGATTGGTTTATGTTTGGTATACCATATTTTTTAGTCAAATGAGAG
Source organism: Cupressus sempervirens (assembly GCA_028749045.1). NCBI lineage: Eukaryota > Viridiplantae > Streptophyta > Pinopsida > Cupressales > Cupressaceae > Cupressus > Cupressus sempervirens. The sequence continues at coordinate 795,102,156 of CM053790.1, forward strand.
TCATTGTGTTATATTCTCATAGGTTCATAATTGTTGAGTTGCCTTTGAATCTCTATTGGTGATACTAATGTGAGAGGCTAATTTGAAAGTATATTACAATTTGTAATTAATTTCTCAATATTATATTGGGTGACTTTTGAAGTATGGATATTTTTCTTTCTAAAAGAATATTCATAGGCCAATCATTGCATTGTGGTATACATGTCAATCTCCATTTATTGTAAAGATCTAAGAAATTTTACATGACCCTCCTCTTAAGATTAGTGTAGGAAATTATTTTGCTACCATAATTTCCATGAAATTATTAGATACCAATTGTATATCATCTTGTGTACTCTAAAAAATATACTTCTCTAACATTTTTATATTCAAGGTTATCTCATGAATTGAGTGCCTTAAATGCTGACATAGAGCTCCCTAGTCATGGGGTGCAAGGGTGTATACATAAGCACAAGATTAGCTCTTAGTTTGAGCTTCAGGAACATGCCCCTTGCTAGTAAACCACAAAATGAGATATTCTTGAGTGAGAACAGCAATGTAGATGCCAAGAGGTCTTTCAAAGTATGCAATGCAACTATACTAAGCTTATGCTAATGTAATGCAACTATACAAACAAGTATTGAAACTAAATAAACAACATGAAAGTATTGAAATTCCTCCTAATTAACTAGATTAATTTTTCCTACTAAATTGCATGAAATAAGCTAGATTAATATGCATATGAAACAAGCTAATGTATGCAAAACAAATCTAGGATGATAGAATGAAGACTTAGAAATTCAACAGCATAACTTTGAGAGAGTGAGAGTCTTGTTTGAGAGGGAGAGAGATTTCCTTGTTAAAGGTTAATGGATGGTTGAGATTGAAATCTAGAGAGAAAGATCAAAGGTGGAGATTGATCCAAGAGGTGAGTGGGTGTGTCATATTTATGATTTCTTTATTCAATGTGGAGAATTCTTTTCAATAAAAAATTGAGCACTTTCAATATTCAAATGTTAAAATGAGCACTTTGAATATTTAAAGTACATCATGGATCCACTTTAAATTATATTATGACACCTCCAACTCCATTATGACATCATGGATATTAAACTATTTTCCTTGCTCCCACTATGAATATTAAATTGATTTCCTTGATTCCACTATGAATATTAAATCAATTACAATCTTTCCAAATATTCAAATCATTATTGGAGATAAATACCCTTTTTAGTTTTATTTGGAATTAATATTCATGTGTATATTTTAATGGGTTCAAGTGATTGATTTAAATGAGAATATCTAACATCTGAATTAATTCAAATGTCTACTATTATAGATATAAATGAGTAATTAAGGAGCATGAGCTAGGTGAAATTTGATGATTATCTAATTTTCCTTGATAGAAGTGACGAATTTACCCAATTGAGTTTGTGGGGCCAATTTTGGGTGATTACACATATAACCTACATATTTGATAAATCTATGGCTTTAATTAAGGACATATCTTGAAATGATCCTTAATCACTTTTCATCCCATCAATTAGGATGTGAAGGTAATGAAAAAATAAACCAATTACTATAAAAGTGTGTTTAGATATTGTCATTTTTGAGGTCATCTAATAAGAGATTTTCATGTCTATGAACCACACCTATCACTGCAATTCTTTAAATCTAGCAAGCCACTTCTCTTTATAGTAGTAGACACATGGCCAAAAAGAACCCCATTATTAACTTGTAGTGAATCCCAATCTTGGATAATCTCCCAACTCTTTGATTGATTAATGATTCTGAACAACATTCAATTTTTTTCCCTCAAGACACCCTACTATCCATGTTATTTTTTATTCAAAGATAAACCTTTCACAAATAATTAGCAATGGTTAACAAAATGATACTTTACTACTTGTTGAGATTAAGATTTTGATCCCTAACAATATTCAAGTACTAAAAAGCCCCAATATAGTCAGATCTCACTTACCCTAAATTATGAGAGTGATCTAAAAGAGTTACATATTGATCCAAACCAATCATGGAAATTTTGGGTCATGTTTACATAAGAAAAAATCATAAATAATAAAAAATCTTAACAAAGACGCACACACACACACACACACACACACACACACACACACACACACACACACACAGAGAGAGAGAGAGAGAGAGAGAGAGAGAGAGAGAGAGAGAGAGAGAGAGAGATGGAAATACAATAGGAAAAGTAAACTCTGAGAGGGGTGAGGGGGTGAATTAGTGCTTTAAAAATTCAACCATAAAATCATTCACCTCACATCCATATCACAATTCAATATACAAACTAAAATACCAAATTAAGCATAGACATCTATAGCATGTAAAACATTGAAATATTCACACATATGAAACAAGATATGATTACCCAAAAACCCTCCAATGAGAAGGTAAAATAGGCGTGGGGATGACAGCCACAAATCTTTACTACTATAATTGTAAAGCGTATCCAATAAAGGTTACACTTGTTTGACCATAAAATATGATCTACTCTATGAAAGGTCTACCCCATTAAAGGCTTGCAAGATTGTTAGATCTTACTAGGTTAAAGGATGTCAACACCCTATTAGAAGTGTGCTTGATTAGAGGACTTCAACTCATAATTAAGTAAGCGCATTTTAAAAATATTTCAACACAACCTGTTAGGACTATACTATGTTAAGAGATTTAACTGATTCACTTGTTAAAAAGTCTCAGTAATGATCCTACAATTAGCACTTTTTTGGTACATAATAGATCACCTATTTTCGTGTATCCTTGATCCTCCTTTGATTAGATGTATATATTTTTTCCTTTAGCTTCTTTCCTTTGTTTTCATCTAACTAGTTCTATAATTTTTTACTCTTGATCACTCTAGATCACTCTTGATCACTCTTAATCACAACTCCTCTATCATAGTGAAATTCTTTGTTTGCATGTGAAAAATTTTCTTCTCACTCCATCTTTTCTCTATCACACTCTCATTTGCATTAGGATTTACACTTGTTATGAAAATTTCTTTGAATTAGGGTTAAGAATGAATCAACACTTGTGATTCACCCATATTGCAACTTAATTCTTCCCTTTTTTTTATTTTTTGCATTTACTACATAGGGATCAACAAGTAAGATTTGTCTTTATCATCTAGCATCTCAAAATAACCCTTAAGTCAGCTCCAAAAGGTTTATATAGTAGTTTGTGCTATTACAAACAACTATGTCAAAACTGTATAACTCAGCATCTGAAGTCATTGATACTCAACATCAACTAGAACTTTAATATTTTCTCTCTACACTTGAGTCATATGACATCATCTATCTTCTTAACACTTGAGTGACTCAACACTAACTATTTACTTGACATACATTGAGTAACTTGTAAGAAAACTTTCAATAAAGAATATAACTATTTTTAGATAACCCTTAATAGATATAAAATAAACATGCAATTGTAATCCACATGCAAGAGAATAGACAACATACCCAAAAAAATTATGACACAAGATATACCCAGGGAAACCCTTATTGAGGGGAAAATCTAGCCTCCAAAAGCATCCATCACCATGTATTATTTAGCAAAAAATATCATTGCGATACAACTATGGAAGCCTTCAAAGCCATAGCCACTACCAAGAAATCTATGTGAACAAGCATGAATCCACACATCCCATGCCATGCTTCCAATCTTCACAAATGATCCCTTGGCTAACTTGTCAAGCCTTGTCCTAGTTGACTCTTTTATTTTTTTCTTTTGTCTCATCTTCTCACACAAAAACTACCCGTGTGGCTACTTATATAGTAGCAAGTCCCACAAAACCACCAAGTGGTATTACATAAACCATGTGCTAAAACCATATGCTACCTAACCCACTAACCCCACATTTAATATTAGAATTTTAATTATTTTCTCCAATATTAAATACTTACATCAAATATTATTACAATGTTATAATAAAACTCATCAAGTTTATCCCATGAGAATCTTTACATATTGCACACCCATCTAGGTGCAACATTATCTAATAAATAAAATAATACAATACAACAATATTGTGCAATGTGTGCAACACCCATTATCTCCACAATCTCTCACTTGTTGTATACATTGCATAGGGTCAATTTTTAGCCACATAAATGAACAAGTGAAGAATCCCTCCCAACACATCTACCATCATGGATCAAAGTACATGAAGTGCTCCACCCTTATACCTATAAAAAAATCAAAGTATCCAGCATCTCAAACATGAATGATCTCACCTCCTATTATGTCATTGTATCACTTAGTTTAGTAGTGCAAATTGAATACTAGCTATTAAGGAAAGCATTAACAAAACTAAACATATAAAACACTTATAATAGGACTGATTGTTATCACCACAAAAGGAAGCAAACCAAGAATAGTAGGCTCCTAATGGTATAACATCATGATGCAATGGATTTGTCCCTAATTTAAGATATGTATGCTCACAAGTTTATGCTTAAGCTTTAGATGGATGTATAGAGTGAATGAAGCAAGGTTTCAACAATAGATTCATGGAGTGATTCCAACATTATAATGGTATTTTGATAGTTTATGAGCTCTCAAAATAGCATTATAACTTTTCATGGAAGGTGGATTCTTTAGTGAAGGGAGAGGGTTCAATTTATAGGCCAAGGGTTGAAGGAATGGAGGGTCAAGATTTCAAGATGATGAGATGGTGAGGGAGGGTTAGGATGCACTCAAAAGAGAGCACAAGGATTGTGCTTTTTTAGCATCAATGGGGAGGTGAAACTTGTCAAAAGGAGGATGAGTGTGAGATGATAGGATAAGGGTTGGTCAAAGGCTTGATGAGGGTGTTTGAGTATGTAAGAGGGATGAGTGAGGATGGGAGAGGTGTAAGAGATATTTTGGGGATGTAAGAGGAGTGGTTGAGTTTGTTGACTTTGGATTGGGTTAGCAAGTCTTAACCCATGTTTATGATTGTGCACATGATTAGAAGAGGATTTAGGATTAGCTTAGAAGGGGGGTTAAGGGTGAGTGATTTGGCTTTGATGGGATGGGTTAGTTAGGAGGTTAAGTGAAGTTAGTATGGGTGAATGAGTTGGATTAGGGGTTAGGATAGGGTTTAGGGAGACTTTTTAGATTTTAGATATTTTATTAAATATTTTATTCAATATAATGGGATTTTGGAATTAAATTGAATAGATTTGATGATTTATCCAATTTAATAGAGGAATTGGGATGTAATTGATAAATTAATTTTGGGTGATCATTTGATTTTATCAATTGGACTATAGTTAATTAAATTAATTAATTAACAAGGGGATGATGATTAATTAATTAAATAGTAAATATTTAATCAATAATGTCCTAGGAGATGACTAAATATGATTACTTATTGATGTAATTAGATTTAGGTGTCTACAATCACTACCAAAAAAACATATATAGAAGCCATCTGAAGAGAAAGCCACCCAACTTGTCACATTAGAAGATCATAAGATCTTGTACCAACTAAAATATCAAGCAAAAAAAACTTGATCCAAAGGTAATAACATGTATCAATAGTTGTAAAATATCCATAGCTAAGATAATACCCACAATAAGTGCCAAATCCATCCAACTATCCATACCTCCAAAGGTATACCAAGTGAATCTCACAATCATTAACATATCTATTTAGTAACCTACAATCACAAGCCTCAAGAGCAATACCTACCACATGTATACCAAGAAGCTCCCACTGCAAAAGATAATGTCAAATCTAGAACCGATCCACTCACAACATCTCAAACAAGTGAATCCATGTAGTTTCATGGACATCCACATTAGATTAACCAACAACTTGCAAGAAAAACTCTTATAAAAAACTCCAACAATCTCCCAAGCTCTCCACAACCAATAGAGGAAAGAGGTAGAGGAATAACCATGTCATTTTTCACATAACATACATGAGCACAGACTAGTGATCACAATCTCTAACCAATCTCAAATCAAATGTAAGCAAATTTGAACATCCAAGAAGATAACCAAGACCAAAGAGAAATCATGAAAATCATAACCTCTATCATGTCCTTCTACACACACCTCTAGATCTAAACCATGCAAGTATGATCTCCTCCATAAAACCCCAACAAGAAGCATAAAAAACACCCAAACCATACCATATAACTAATCATGTATGTAAGCCTCTCACAAGAAGATCAAACTCATAATCCATTCCTAATCCAAGGAATATGCCCACTATAAAATCATCTCCAAAAATCAACCAACATAAAAACATATGTAAATGGAGATAACCAATGCTAAACCATCTCTTAAATGAACCATCCATAACTAACTCATGTACCATAGCTCAAGATCCATATCCATGAAAGACAAGTATAAATATAATGTACCTAAGAGAAAAAATGGGCTATACCTCTCAAGTAGAAAACCACCAAGTAGACCAGGAGTGGGGAATGAGAATCCTCATCAAGGTATCCAAGTCTCCAACCAAGACTCATATAAGAAAAATCTCCTCTCAAGTCTATATTAGGTGACTACCCCTCAAACTTCCTATTGAAACCATCAACTGTCTAACAAATACTCCTCTAATCCAAGAAAAATTAGCATCACCATTGTCTCTAAGTATCTATGAGCACTTGTAACCAATCAGTCCATGCCAACTCCAAAAGAAACATAGAAATATCATGAAGTATTTAACTTATTATTAATGTACTCAATACCAAAAAAATAAACCAAGATCAATGTCAAAATTCTAATCATGGCCTTAGGAACATAAACATGACAACATGATCCAACCATCTCAACCAAAGAGATAACATGCTCCATATGAATATAGTATAACATGTCAAAATTCTAAATGCATATCAAGAGTATACCATGACATAAAATGAAACCATCCTAACACCAAGAATAACATGTCAAATGAAAGCATAAACTACACCTTACCAAGAACTCCACTAGTCCTTAAGATGCAACCATCTCCATACACCATGAAGAAAACCACCACTACATACCATGAAGAACCATCTCTAGACACCATGAAGATAACTAAGAACCCCATGTGTCCTCAAGATCTAACCATATTCACACACCATTAAGATAAGCAAGTGCACCATGCAAATGTCAAAGGTTCTTCTACAATAATAGGATCTAAGAAAAACCTTCAACATATGCAAACACTTAATAAGTATATCAATGCTAAAAAATCCCACTAAATTGTGGTACCAACGTATCATAAAAGCCATCTCCTACATAGAGATCCTCTAGGTCTACACTCACACAACCAAAGTGTCAATACTAAGTGAAACCAAGATCTCCAAACTAAGAAGATACAAACCAAACCAAGAACTAATCCTACACTATCACCTCATCACTATCACAAGCTCCCACTAAACTGTGTATCCAATCTATCCATGGCATCATGATGAAAAAAGCATCCTCTTACCTTGAGAATTAACTAAGGCATCAAACCATCATAGAACTCAAAGTGCACATCATGAGCTCTTTAAAATAAACCAAATAACCATGATCAACCAAGAGGATATACTGCCATAAAAACTGTCAAGGATGCATCTGTATATCCAATCATGTCATGCCAAAATCCATAACACCATGATCACATCTATGAACTAAGCATCTAACTCTTAATATCTCCAACTTGTTAACATAAAATAGTCAACTGTATTCCTCCACCATGACTATACCTAGTGACAACATCTATCCCTTCTACATGAAGACAAATCAATAAATCATGTGACTTAGGGCATAGACAACCCAAATCCAACCCACCAATTTGAATATGTATCAATAATGAAATATCAATGGCCAAAGACAACCCATAACCAAGCTATAAATGCAACATATAAGTATAGACTACTTATAACACTACACAATTTGTAGAACCAACAAGTCATCATAAATATCAAAACCAAACACTGATAATCATATCATCATGAGACTAATCTGAAATATGAACTAAGTATACAATGACATCAAATCTTAAATGTCATAAACTCATAGTGTTACCATAGTCAATATATACCATAAACTATCTAGATTAATATATCACCAAATAAAATATTCTAAACCTATACCAAATCTGAACCAATGTGTAGAGCTCTCCAAGAGCTTTCTGTTGACTACTTGATGTCCAAAATCTAACTCTATATGCCCAAGTTATGCCCTAATTTGTGCTCAAAATAAATAATTTTTAACTTTTAGGCTCTTAAAACCTAAAAAAATGTCAAAATCACAAAACCAAAGCTACACCAAGTTGTAGTGCTTTGAATTAGCTTTATAACACCTATAAGAATTTTTAAATTTGATAGCCTAAGAGAAAGTTATGGCCATTTTACTAAGTTGTTTTACCATTTTCACTGCGATTTTTTTTTCATGATGAAAATTCAGATAGGATTGAATTTGATAATCATCACAGGCTAAAACTAAAAAACTTTCATTTCCCCTAAACATGGTCAAACTAGGGCATATTATATATTAAAATTTATGAAAATGTCAACCTAGATCCAATGGTGAGGTCTGTTTTTACCCAGAAGGTCATTTTTGCAAGTTACCCTCTAAAAACCTCATTTAAATGAAACATCCAAAAAACACTTAAATCCAAAACTCTCAATTCTTTAATAAATAACTCATATATCTTGACCTCTCTTTTATCCTCTCATGCACTCCCATGGATTCAATCTAGGGTTACAACAATACAACCATAGCTCTGATATTACTTGTAAGGAAACTTGCAACAAAGAATATAACTATTTCCACATAAGCCATAATAGTTTTGAAATTAACATGTAATTGAAATCCACATGCAAGAGAATAAATAACATACCCACAAAAATTATGACACAAGATATATCCTGGGAAACCCTCATTGAGGGAGAAACCCAACCTCCAAAAGCATTCATCACTATGTATTATTTAGAAAAACATACCATTACAATACAACCATGGAAGCCTTCAAAGCCAGATCCACTACCAAGCAATCTATGTGAACAAGCATGAATCGGCACATCCAATGCCATGCTTCCAACCTTTACAAATGCTCCCTCGACTAACTTGTCAAGCCTTTTCCTGCCTGACTCTTGCATTTTTTTTTCTTTTTTCTCATCTTGTCACACAACAACTACCATTATGGCTACTTATATAGTAGCAAGTCCCACAAAACCACCAAGTTGTATTACATAAACCATATGCTAAAACCATGTGCTACCTAACCCATTGACCCCATATTTAATATTGGAATTTTAATTCTTTTCTCCAATATTAAATACTTATCAAATATTATCACAATGTTACAATACAACTCATGAAGTTTATCCCATGAGAATCTTTACATATTGCACGCCCATCTAGGTGCAACATTACATAATAAATAAAATAATACAATATAATAATATTATGCAATGTGTACAACACCCATTATCTCAACATAACTCACTCGACATGTGCTATGTGACATATTATGCTTAACATGCACTAAGTTCTAACTTATAAAAGAATTAAGTATATTGACATTTATATGTTAAAACCAATTTGAGATCAAAAATATCCCCTTTGACATGAGTGGAAAGAATACTTGGTCATGCATGAAATTTTTAACTTAGATCTCATTGTCTACGATTCATGTTGATCTCAGATTGGCTTTAACAATTGAGTGTCAACACACATAAGACATTTACTTAGTTCATGCCAAAATAGTAATGCATGCCAAGTATAATATTTAAATACAAGACCATGTCAAGTTGTAATGAGTGTCAAGTCACTCAAGTGCCTAGTAGATAGACCATGCCAAGTGATTCAAGTGCCAAGTGAATAGTAGATGTCAAGTAGTTTAGGTGTTCAGTCAGAAACCAAATTATAGTATGTGTCGAGCATTAGTAATTTCAAGTGTCATGTAAAATAGATTTTACATATTTTTTTATGATTGCACAAACAACTATGTAAACTATTTCCTAGCTGACTTAAGGTTAGCTTTTGATTCTTTAGAGATAAGGAAAAATCTATTTATAGAATCCCTATGTATTTACATGTAGCCAATTAGAAAAAGGGAAGGTTTATGTAGCAAAAAGAATGAATCTTAGCTATAGATTCATACCTAACCCTAAGCCACCAAAGTCTTTATATGGAAGATGAAGCCCTAAGTTTTTAGATAAAGTCAATAGAATAGTGAAGGGGTGAATAATTGAATTGAAGAAATGAACAAGAGATTATACAAAGCATTCAAGGTGACATAGTAGTGAGAGTGAATTACAAAATCAATTAAGTGAAGAACAAAGGATAGATAAGGATAGAACATTGTTACATTTGATCATAAAGGATCAAGAAAGATATTATGTAGATTTGATCTTTAATTAGGAAATCTAGAGCCAATCACAAGATCTATGCTGAAACATCTTAACAAGTAATTTTAGTTAAATCTCCTAAGCTGAGTGGTGCTAACAAGCCTTATTAAATCCTTTAATAGGGTGATATTCCAAGTGATATTGGAAGTTCTTTAACCAAACACACTTCTAATAGGTTGTTAAAATCCTCTAACAAGGTGGGACTTAATAGTCTTTATAAGGCTTTAACAATGTAGGCCTTTTACAGGGCAGATCATGTTTCATGGTCAAACCATTGTAACCTTAATTGGATACACTTTATTGCTGCAATAGTAAAGATTTGTGGGTGTTATCCCCACCCTAGTTTTACCTTCTCTTTTGAAGGGTTTCTAGGTAATCATATATGGTGTCAAAGTGTGTGTGTTTAATTGCTTACATGTTTTAGATGCATTTACTTTACATGTTATTTCAATTTATCCATTTGAATGCATAAAATGGATGCGAGGTGAAAAGTTTTATGGGTCCAAGTTCAAACTCATGATTCACACCCCCCACTTTTATAAGTTTATTTATTCCCCACTTGTAATTCCAAAAATTGGTATTAGAGCTAAGTTCTTAGGAGCAAAATCTTTGTAGCTTAGAGGAAAGACCTTGAAATGGAAGTCTGCAAACTAGGAAAGACTATTGAGAACCAAAAGATCGAAATACATCTCATACTACATTAACTAAATGAAGCTAGAGATGCTTTGAAGAATTCAATGAAAATAAGGAAAGAAATTGGCATAGCATAAAATGACATAGAATACAAAGAGATCGACGCCACAAAGCTATTTATAGATGGTAACTCTAGTGAATTTGATGCAACAGTTGTAGATCTAATGGAGAATAATATAGCTCAAGCTAAGGCAATTAGAAACCTCAAACTAGAACAATAATATCAAGCTATAGTGCTATGTGAGGTGACTAAACAAAAGAAGAAAGCCATGAAAGACAAGGCCATGATTGAAGAAGAAAAATTAAATTTGGCAAATAGATTAGAAGAATTGTCAACAAAGCTAACTAGGATCTCAAACATGCAATTGGATACCCTAAGCCAAATGATGAATTCTCATCATGAGTTGAATGTCAAGGACATTGAGATAACTACATTAAAATTGTAGAATGAACAATTGAAGAATGACCTGAAAAGAGAAAATATTTTTTCTAAAAGTTTTAACAAGCCAAATGAAGCCATCAAATACTTTGAGCAATTACTAAAATCCCCTAGATCTAATAGAGATACATTAGGATTGGACTACACAAGCATTGAAGAAAGAGAATAATCCAAAGCTATTGAGGAGAGGAACAACAAAGGTAAGAACTCCAAACCTAATTGTCACAATTGTGGAAAGAAAGGACATATTGCTAATGTCTACAGGAGCAAGAATACAAATTAGAATGCTAAGCATAAGAATATGACTCATTGTCATAAGTGGAATGAATTAGGTCATCAGGCACATGAATACAAATCCTAAACTATGCATGCACCAAAATTTGAAAGATATTGCTACAACTATCAGAAGTATGGACATAGATCCTTTGAATGTAGATTTAAACCCACATGGTCATCAAACAAGCCAACAAAGGTAAGAAGCTATGGAAATTCTTATAATTGGGATTACAATACAAGATATAGCTATCATTATTGTCAAGAATATGAACATATCCTTGAAAATTGTATTAGGACTCATTTTAGTTGTAATGATAAAGGATGGTTCAGTCAAACTACATGTTTCAATTGTTTGAAGATTGGTCACATCAGTAAACATTGTCCAACTAGGGTAAAGGCACCAAGTTGTGAAGTTGATAAAGGAAAAGTCAAGGTGGATGTTGAACACACTAGGAATGAGATTAATAAGACATGGAAGAAGAAAGATGATTGCAGTACATCAAATGGAGAAGGGATCACTTCACCCAATAGGGTCAAGTGGTCACACCTCATCAAACTAAGAAAACAAGAGGTATGTGGGATTGATATTCAAAGTATTACATCATGCATTAGTTCTAGAAGAAAATAGTACTTAAAAGAATGGATTAGCATGAATAAAGATGCAAGGTGTTGTGAAAATTCTAGTTAAATCTTCAAAGTTTTCATGTTGTTGTCAAGCATGAAAAGGTCTTTGTGTATGCCAAATGAAACACTAGATAGTGCCGAGTTGTGAGACTAATTTAGTGGATGTCAAGCTTTTACTAGCTATCAAGTGATGGTCATGTCATTAGATGTTGAGTGAAATAGAAAACATGTTGATGTCGAGTTTATAATTGTACAAGCATTAAGCATTAAATGCAAGGTCTTGAAGGGTATATGGTTGATTTTCTCTCATATTTTGTCATTTTGAATTTGAGCAAGAGCTAAAGGTTTAGGAGGTGATTCAGAAGTTTATTTGAAGAAACTAAAAAGATCCCATCAACAATTTCACTCATGTTCTTCAAATTTCCAAGGTATTCTTCATAAGTCGAGCTACATTGTTTGAAATTTGTATGAAGACAACTTCTTAAAAGAAGACGCTCAAAATTGTAGAAAGGAAGGGTTTGTCCCATGTCCTAGATTTCCCCATGATGTTCAAAATAGAATGGATAAAGATCAAATTGAGTAGGATACATGATGGATCCTTGTGGTTGGAAGAATGACCAATCAAAATTTCAAAGAGAATAATTCATAGGGTGACTAGTTTTCCAACCCTAGATTGGCCAAAGACTCTGCAAGGTGACTCAAAAGAGGTTATAGAGAAAAATACATGAGCTAAATGGAAAAAATGTGGAATGAAAATTGATACCATCATAGACCCTCTATTGGACTTTTCCATAAGGGTAATTTCTCATAACTTTTATCAATCAAGTAGATTGAACAGTGTACCCTATATTATAGTAGATGTGGAGCACAAAATTGTGAAGAAAGATCATACCTATAATCTAGCTAAATTTCAATTGCAACAAATAATGGAGAACCTAGGAGCCATTAGAAAAATCAATAGTGTACAGTAAAAATTTGGATAAATCCTAATTTGCATATTTTTCTATGTACAAAATACATTTCCATCTTTTGGCAAGGTGAGTTGGAAGATGAACAAGTTAGTAGCTATGCAAATCAATGAATACATTGAACAAATGGGTGAGAACTTTGAAACTATCATGAAAAATTATTTTGAAGGCTTTAAGAAGTCTATGAAGCAAAGGATGAGCATATATGTTCACTAGTTGAACAATATTACAATGACATATGTTTTCTTGTAGATATTGATTACACATATGTACAAGTTGTCATACCTAGGGTTAGATGGCTAATACCCTTAGGATATGAGATTAATGTTGATGAAGCCTCAGCTACCATTACTGCACTTCTTGCTAAAGAAGTTGATAAATCAGCCAAAATATTTAGAAATTATGATGTGATGGAGTCCAAAGTAGAAATGGAGTTGAAGACAACCTCCACACTAAAGAAGAAAGACAAATTGGTGAAGAAATTAAAGGCCAAATTTGGTAAAGGTACTAAAGAAGAAGAAGAGGAAGGAGATGAAGAAGATGGAGAGGAAGAACAAGATAAAACTAAAGAACCTCTTGCATTAACCTAAGGCATGGGTGAGGATAAAGCAGTAGAAGAGGGTGCCAAGGAAGAAGATGTAGAGGAAGCACCAGTACATGCCAAGCCAAACAAGACAAAGGATAAGACACAACTTGTGGTAAAGACAAAGGCAAAGAAAGTTGCTAAGCCAAGCTCAACAAAGACAACAACACCAACAACTAGATCAAGCACATGGGCCACCACACAAAAGGCCAAGGAGAAAGCCAAAGAAAATGCCAAGGCTATAGAACAAAGAGACCAAGTGCAAAAGGAAAAAAGAAGGCAATACATTGCACAACTAGATACTAATAATGAGAGAATAGAATCTAAGAATACGAGCCAATTTAAAGTGGTAAGTCATACACTTCAATATAATCTTGAAAAAATCTGTGAGAATATCAAGAATAATGCAAATTTGTCTAGTTTGAAAAATATTAATTTTGAAAAACTTGGAAGGGAAGAAAAGAATTTAGTAGAAGAATCAATATATGCAAAGATGTCCAAATTCAAGAATAATCCACTTGAGTTTGAAAATACTCTACCAAAAGGTCTATATGACATTGTTGAACAAAAGTGACATTATTGTTTAAACTTGGAGAAATAAATTAGAGAATCTACATTAGCACAAGTTATGCTAGAATTGACAAAAAGACAAACTACTAAGGTAGACAAGAAATATGGTGGAATATTTTCATCTAAACATAGAACCTTTAACATTCTTCAGAAAAACATTGAGATGTTGTGTAGAAATCCACCCAAATGTGGAAATTGATTTATGGGTTAACAACTGTCAAACAAGGAGAAGAAGATTGCTTTGAGGGAATAAATAATGGTGATGAAAATGATGATAAGGAGGATGACAAGAAAAAAGAAAATAATGTTGAAGAGGAAGCACAAAAGAAAGATGAAGACATAGCAATAGCTAAAGAGAAGCAAGAAGAACAAAGTGTGCAAGACACACAAATGTTGAGTGTCAACCCTCCACATGACACCAATGTAACTATAGAAACTATAATTGTTAAGGATGTTCCTGATGTCTCTACTCAAAACATCAATCCTTTAACTATAGAAGATCTGAAAAAGATACTAGATCAATCTTCACTTCAGGCAAGATTATGTGAAAACCTAGTATTGGTTAGTGTGGATGAACTTCAAAAGGTAGTAACTAAAATCATAAGGGATAAGGTGAATACAAAAGATCCACCTTCTACCATCACTTCAAATACTAGTGATCAACCTTTGATTCAAACATCAGTTAACACATCCACAAAGGTTGAAACAACTACTAAAATTTATTTGGTTTAATAGAGATAGACTACAATAGAAGAGAAAGAAACAACAAATGATCAACTTTATGCACAAACACAAGGTAGAATTCCAATCATTATGATTGACCAAAAAAGATTTGAAGAAAGTAATGATGCACCATGGGAAAAGGAGCAAGAAGGCATACAAGCATTGGTAACCTTACCAACATCCGACACTCCTACAAATGTCCTTTAGAAGCCAAGCATGAAAGTTATATCCTTGCAAATTTTAGCACTAGACTCATGCTCTTCTAAGATTGAAAATGTAATTCACTATGGAGATGTAACTTCAAATGAAGAAATAGTGATACCTAATTTTGATTATGAACAATGACACTAGAACAAATAAACATGTTGCAACAAGCTTTAGAAAAGAAGAAACACCAAGAAATGCTTAGAAATGAGTATAGACAAAAGCAATCATTATAAGAAATTAAAAACATCTTTTTAGATGCATTCAACTTGCCTACTATAGAAAAAACCAAGCCACTAATGGAATAGTTGTCATATATTATGGATGTGAATAATGAAAATCTAGATACAAATGCCAAACTTTTGGAATGGTCTAAAAGAAAGTTTCAAGGAAAAGTGAATGAAAATATATCAAGTGATATAGCACTATCACTAGTTTCTTTAGAAAATAATGTTGAGGATGTGAAGAAGGTACTTGAGAATATTTTCTCATTGTACACCAAACTGTGTGATCCCACACTCTTCACCCAAGACACTAGACATACAATTTTGATCTTGGAGAGGAATCTAAACATCTCAGGTATGCAACTACCTTAGAACCCAACTCAAAGTGAGAAACATTTCTACACATTGCTTCAGTCACAGAGTCAACTAGTTGTATTAATAGTAGAAGAGGCTAACATAAGAGCCAAGCTAACAAATATCCAAGCCTCCCTTACCCCACATATGGAAATACAACATAAAGAATTAGGCTATGCAGAAACTTTGTTAAAGAAAGATCTTAATCTTTCTAACTAGATGGTCTAATTCACCTTACATCCAAGCTCACCATCCAAGTGAAGTCATTAGTTGTTGCATGTGACAATTGGGATGAAACTCTAAAAATAATCATGGATGTCCATAAATCCTTTTTGGACAAATACACTATAAGTGTATAGACCTTTTGACATAAGCGTCAAAAATGGGGAGATAAATAAAAAAGGGGGAGATAAATAAGCAAGGGGTAGATAGATTTAAAAGGGGGAGATAAAAAAATTAAGGGAGATAAACAAAAAGGGGGAGACAAATTAAAAAAGGAGAGAATAATGAATGAAAGGGAGAGTTATGAATAAAGAAAATGAGAAAGCATGACCATAGGGGAGCAATTAGAACTCAAAGTAACATACTTTTTTTGAGAAATTTAATGCAGAGATAGAAACAACAGAGCATAAAGAGTATCAATTACAAGTGCATTAAAGTGAATGACTATCAACAAAGGAAAATTTACTTAGAATGGAGCATAGATTTTGGATATAGAACAAACACATTAACTCAAGGGTAGTTATACATTTTGAGGTACATAGATTACCTCAAAATTTTGAATATTTTGAATTTTTGTACATAGGCCAAGTCATAGATAAGTTATGCTTGAGTAGATTAGATTGTTTGTATATATTCAAGTGTTTTTGACACTCATGTCAAAGGGGAATATTGTTGATCTTAGATTGGTTTTGACAATTGAGTATCAACACACTTAAGACATTTACATAGTTCATGCCAAACTAGTAATGCATTCCAAGTATAATATGCAAATACAAGACCATATTGAGTTTCAATGAGTGTCGAGTCACTTATCTACCAAGTCATTCAAGTTTTGAGTAGATAGAACATGCTAAGTGATTCAAGTTCTAAGTGAATAGTATATGCTAAGTAATTCAGGTGCCGAGTTAGAAACAAAATTATAGTATGGGTTAAGCATCAATAACTTCAAGTGTTGAGTAACATAGATTGGACATATTTGTTTGTGATTGCACAAACAACTATGTAAATCATTTCCCAGCTAACTTAAGGTTAGATTTCAATTCTTTGGAGATAAGGTTGAATCCATTTGCAAAATCCCTATGTATTTACATGCATCTAATTAGAAAAAGGGAAGGTTTAAGTGGCAAAAAGAATGAATCTTAGCTGTAGATTCATACCTAACCCTAAGCCACCAAATTCTTTATATGGAAGATGAAGCTCTAAGTTTTTTAAGAGAGTCAAGAGAATAATGAAGGGGTGAATAATTGAATTGAATAAGAAAACAAGAGAGTTTGTAGAGCATTCAAGGCGACTTAGCAGTGAGAGTGAATTGCAAAATCAGTTAAGTGAAGAACAAAGAACAAATAAGGATACAACATTGTTAAATATAATCATAAAGGATCAACAAAGATATTGTGCATATTTGATCTTTAATTAGGAAATTCAAAGCCAATCACAAGATCTATGTTGAAACATCTAAATATTTTATTTTAGTTAAATCTCTTAAGTGGAGTGGTCCTAATAGGCATTATTAAATCCTTTAACAAGCTAAAATTCCAAGTGAGTGATCAAAAGTCCTTTAACTAAGCACACTTCTAACAAGGTATTGAAATCCTCTAACAAGGTGGGACTTATAGTCTTTATAGGCCTTTAACAAGGTAGGCCTTTCATGGGGTAGATCATGTTTCATGGTCAAACCATTGTAACCTTAATTGGCTACACTTTATTGCTGCAGTAGTAAAGATTTGTGGGTGTCATCCCCACCCCTATTTTACCTTCTCTTTTGGAGGGTTTCTGGGTAATCATATCTAGTGTCAAAGTGTATGTGTTTAATTGCTTACATGTTTTAGATGCATTTACTTTACATGTTATTTAATTTTATCTATTTGAATGCATAAAATGGATGTGAGATGAAAAGTTTTATGGGTCCAAGTTCAAACTCTTGATTCAATCCCACCCCCCTTCTTTTATAAGTTTACTTCTTTCTCACTTGTAATTCCAACAATTTGACATATATAAAAATTTTCAAATTTTCAAATGTTTGCAAAACTTGACTTGTCAGTCATACCTCCAAATTATATAACTCCCCCTAAGTTGATTATTCTATTCTAAATCTAAACTAATATTCTCCTTCTGAGTGAATATGTATATGTTGAACTGTGTTATGTTGTATTCTATACTCTATACTCTATCTTTATCTTTGACTCCCCCTTTGTTTGGTCTTCCCACAACTATATTCATGCCTTCCTCTCAAGTCATTTTCTTGTATATAATATCTCCATATCTAATTTCTTATTCCTCCTAAAAAATAGTATCTCACCCAAAAATATTATCTCCCCCATACTTATTTCTCTCCCATCTCTTCATTTCTCCCCTGGATTTATTTCTCCCCATTTCTGACACTTAAGTCAAAGGGTTATTCACTTATAGTGTGTTTTTCCAAGACATTTTTATGGACTTCAAGCATTATTTTGAGAGTCACATCCTAGTTATCACAAGCTACCTCCAAAGATTTTATTTGGATAGCCAACTTAGTAGCAAGGTGTACTAGGTCTTCACATGTAGAAAGATGAGGATATTTCTTCATGAGTGTCTCTACAAAGACTAGCTCCTTGTGCAATATTTCCATGTGTGGGGTTAACATGGATTAAATTCTTATCAATGTAGCCCTTATGTTTGTTTCATGTGCTTGTAATATGGCTAACTAACTTTGGGAGTTCAGTAAATTTATGAAGTGTTTCTAGCTTTGGGTTGGAGAAAGGGGTAGGGTTGTGCTAGTTTTTTGCATATGCCCCTCCAAATTATTTATATGTCTCCTAACTTCTTGTGTGAAAAGTGTTGGATTACACAATTTTGTGTATAATGAGAAAATTTTCTCTAATACTTTCTTTACACTATCAATCTTGGTTGCCAATTCAACCTATGAAAGTGAAAAGCACTTGGTATCTTCTCATTTACTTTGCTTTGAAATTTTCTTTTAGACCATTCAAGTAACTTGATATTTGAATCCAAGTTTCAGTCATTTACCTTCTCCACTATGTTTTTCAGTTTCTCTATGATAGTATTGTTTTCTTTAGGTGCTATAAGGCTAAATTGATGCAAGGAGAGAGATAATAACTAGGGCCAAAGGCATTCCCAACTATCTAAACCACCATGCAAGAGTTAACATAGAAAAAACTTAACACAAAGAATAATAACTAGAGGAGGAAGAAGAGCAAATTCTTTCATTGATTCATCAATTAATCAGCCTACATACCTAGCTATAAGGCCTTCTAGGTTATGACCATATAAAAATTCAATTACAGTCCATGATGATCTTATTTCACATTCTTGCTTCTTACTCTTCTATGTTCTGTATCTAAAACTTAATCCTAGACCTCCTTAAATACTTGTGCGACCATAGGTCAACCTATTACAAAACTAAACCTTACATTAAATGTATGTACAACCATAAGTTGTCTCACAAAAAATATTAACTACCTATATTAGAATTAAATGTGTGCAAGGTCAACCCAAATTGGAACTAGACATAGACTACTCAGCAAACAAAGACTTCACAAACACTAGTAATCAACATCCACATGAGCTCAGCATCCAAAGAGTCACTCAGTAGGAACTATGAACTTAGCATCCTCCAACACTTAGAAACCATAGAGAACTCAACAACCAAAGGAATCACTTGGTAGCAACTAAGAACCTGACATCAACTAAATGCTCCACAACCACGGAAGTGTAGCAATACAAGACATTGCAATTGGGTAGAAAAGAAAATTGAGAACATGTAGTATATCAATGCAACCTAGGATATTCCTACATTAGACAACTAAGGTTGGAAGAAATGATTCTCCTAAATCATTGAGATGTTACACTAGTAAATTTGGACCCAATTTTTACCAATGTTGGTCAAAATTTCAACCTATGTTTGTCACTATTTTTCTTGTCAAAAATTTGACCAAATTACATGTTTATCAAAATTTTGACCAAAACAAAAACATTTCGACAAATATATTCATCAAAATTTTGACCAACCTATAATTTGGTAAAAATTTCAATGAGAAAAATAGCGACAAACTTGGGTCAAAATTTTAACCAACATTCATCAAAAATTAGGTCCAAATTTACTAGTGTTACAACATGAGCTAAATCCCACTTAGACTGAGAAATCTATGAAGCATCTTCAATGGATTTATTCTTCCAATTCACCAAACATTCATAGTAATCTTTTCCTCTTGTGCTCTTTCAATCTCTATAATACTTGTGCTCAAGATGTTCTTCCTTAGTCTTACTAAATATTAGAATGTAATCCAAATAAACAATCACAAACTTAATGAAAAATCTTTTTAGAACTTCATTCATCAATGTCATGAAAGTACTAGGTGCATTAGTCAAACCAAAAGGCATAACCAACCATTCATACAGACCACCTTTTCTCTTGAAAGTAATCTTTAATTCATCACCTTCTCTAATTTTGATATGATGATAGCCACTCTTTAAATAAATCTTGGTAAAATACTTTTCTTTACTCAAACAATCCATTATGTCATCCATCCATGCCATAGGAAACCTATATTTCATTCTGATCTTGTTAATAGCTCTAGAATTAGTACACATTCTCCATTCTCCATTCTTCTTAGGTTCTAATACAATAGGTAGAACACATTTACTCAAACTTTCTCTAATCAAACCTTTCTCCAAAAACTCATACACTTTTCTATTAAGTTCTTCATTCTTTGTAGGTGTCAATATATATGGTGCTTTGTTCCACAAACTAGCTCTAGGAATCAGATTGATACAATGACTTACACTTCTGATTGGAGCTAAACCATCAAGTATATACTCTATAACAATCTCTTTATACTCATTCAATAACTTTGCAATTTTGTTTGGTACTCAATCAATACTACCATCTGTCACTCAGCCATTGCTACCCAAACTTGGTCCTCTAGGGATTATAACAAAAAAAGCTTTATTTTTCATAATTTCTTTTTCAAATTGTTTCCCATTAACCATGCAAACCTTTATCGTAGTACAATTTACCTCATCTAGACTTTCAATCAAAGGCAACAATATTTGTTTCTTTCCATTCGCCCAAAGAATATATTGATTCAATCTTCCATCATATATATCATACCTATCATATTGCTAAGGTCTACCCAATAAAATATGATAACAATCTACAGGCATAATATCACACAAAGTTGTACCACCTAACATAGGGGGATAGAGAATAACTAGGGCCAAAGTCACACCTAGCTATCCAAACCACCATGCAAGAGTTAACACAGTAGAAATTTAACACAAAGAACAACAACCAAAGGAGGAAAAGGAGAAAACACTTCCATTGATTCATCAAGTAATCAGCCTACGTGCCCAGCTGTAAGGCCTTTCGAGTTATAGCCATATAATAATTCAATTACAATCCATGATGATCCTACTTCATACTCTTTCTTCTTACTCTTCTAAGTTCTATATCTAAAACTTAATCCTAGACCTCCTTAAATACTTGTGTTGCCACAGGTTAGCCTATCATAAAATTAAACCTTACATTAAATGTATACACAACTATAAGTTGATTTACAAAAAATATTAACTACCTATATCAAAATTAAATTCATAAAAGGTTAGCCCAAACTAGAACTAGACATAGAGTACTTGGGAATGAAGACTTCACAAACATTGGTACTTGACATTTGCACAAGCTCAGCATCCAAAGAGTCACTTAGTAGCAACTATGAACTCAACATCCTCCGATGCTTGACAACCATGAAGAACTTAGAAACTAAAGCACTACTCAAAAATAAAAAGAATCACTCAACAACCAAAGAAATTGCTCTGTAGCAACTAAGAACTTGACATCAACTAAATGCCTAGAAACCACAAAAGCTCAGCAATGCAAGACATTGTAACTCGACAAAAAAGAAAACTCAAAACATGTAGGATATCAGTGCAATCTAGGATACTCCTACATCATAAATGCATCAAGAAAAATGTCCTTGATATCTTGTAAATCTTACTTCTGCCTATGCTCTCTTCTAAGAAATTCTTGGTTCCTTTTCTTGGAAAGAGTGTCCTAAAGTATGCTCATTCTTTTTAGTAATGATTCTTGCAAGATAAAATTCTAGCAATACAATCACTTCATCTAGGTATACATCACCTAATGATGTAACATTTTCTACCTTGTATGTAATAGGACTAGGCCTTGATGATTGTAAAGGTCTAGCTTCTACACTTGTCTTGTGAAGAGATTGATTTGGAGGAGTAGTAGTTTCTGACAAGGTAACCAATGTTTTTTATTGTTAATTTCTTCTTAAGCTTGGTAGTCAATTCTATCTCTTTAGTCCTATCCTTTGTTTTCTCTAAATTTTTAGTTTCACCTTGAGTTTGTGTTGTAGGTGGAGGAATATCTACCTAACCTACTTAGTCTTGTGTTTCTACTTCTTTTTCTATAGCAACCTCCTATTTTATTTTTTTTAGTACCATAGTGCTGATGTTTTTTGTAAACAAGACCTTTATTTGGTACACCACAATAGGTAACATAGATTATAATATTTTTATTCTAATTTAGATGTATTTTCCACCTTCTTAATTTCTTCTACACTCGCTAGTATAGGATTATCAAAAAATTTGTGCCTTGGTGGTGGATTCTATCAGTTTCTTCTTCATGTCTTCCTCAATTAGGGGATTGATGTTATGAGCTATACCATCAAAATAATCCTTTATTTTTACTATATCTTTGTCTTCTTCTACTACATGTTGTGGACTAGCACTCAATACTAGTATATTTGGTATACTCTATTATGTTTGCTGCTCTAATTCAGCTATGGCCCATGTCTCTTCATTTGTTTCTAAGGCTTCAACATTTGTGTCTTTTATAGTCTCATCCTTAATAACCTTAGTTACTTCTTCATTCTTCTAATCACCTACCTCAATAGGTATCTATTTAGTTTCCTTAGATGTTGACAATCCATATGTTAGTTTTCATATCTGAGTGGACTTTTGCATAAAATCTTCAAAATTATTCAACATAAACTAGATTTCACTCAACAACTATAGTGGAACTTTTCATGCTTGACAGCAACATGAAAAGTAGAAAAACTTAAAGATTTATTCCTGGTTCTAATCAACACCTTACATCTCTCTTCATGCATATGTAATCTTTTCAGAACTAAATCCTTGGAACTAATGCATAATATATATTTTGAATATTAGTTCCATACATACCACTTGATTGCCTAGTTGGAGGTGATGTAATCACCTAATCCATTGGATTATGTGACCTCATCCACATTTTCTACACTACAATCTTCTCATTTCTTCCATGTCTTATTCATGTGAACTTTGACATCTTCAACATTTTCCTTTCTTTTGCCTTTGTTGAACTCACTGCGATGTGCTTTTGACCTTATTAGACAATGCCTACTTATGTGACTAGTCTTCAAGAAACTGAAACATGTGGTTTGGCTTAACCATCTACTGTAATAACTTCTAAAATTTGTTCTAATGCAATTCTTAGGAACATGTCCATACTTTTGATGGTAAAGACAACTATACCTAGTATTATAATCCCAATTATGAAAGTTACCTTTGTGTTTTACCTTTGTTTTTTTATTTGATGACCACTTAGACTTGAATCTACACTAAAAAGCTCTATGACCATAATTATAATAGTTGTAGCAAGATCCTTAAAATCTTTTTGCATGCTGATGGTCATGGTTTCGAATTCATGTGTATGATGTCCTTGTTTATTGCATTTATGGCAGTGACCCATGTATTTTTGCTTAACATTCTAATTGGCAGTCTTGCTCCTACAAATGTTAGCAATATGTCCTAATTTTCCACAATTATGAAAAGTAAGCTTAGAGTTCTTACCTTTGATAATTTTCTCACCACTTTTAGAAAATTCTCCTTCCTTAGTGCTAGTGTAACCTAATCCAATAATATCATCATTAGATCTAAGAGATCTCATCAACTTCTCAAAGTACTTGATGACTTTGCTTAGTTTGTTGAAACTTTCAAAAAACTCCTTTTCCTTTCTTAGATCATTGCTTAATTGTTCATTTTGTAATTTTAGGGTTGTGACATCAATGTCCTTACCATTCAATTCATGATTAGCAATCATTACTTGATTCATTTTCTCCAATTTCATGCTGGCAATTTTTTGTACTTCTAACATTTTCTCTTCCAATCTATTGATCAATATCCTTTTGTCATCTTCTATCATAAATTTTTCTTGTATATCTTTCTTTTTCTATTCAACCAATTCACAAAGCAATATGGCTTGTGTTATTTGCTCTATCTTTAGGTTCCTAACTTCTTCATTTAGAGTTTCATTCTTTTCCATTAGATCTATTAGTGTTGCATCAAATTCTTTAGATTTTCTTATGGTCATAAAAGTTTGCACCCTTGCCTAAAGTTTTTACCTAAAGACAACCTTGTGAAACATGGAAACAACCTCCAAGTTATGGGATTTGAACAATGAGGTTGAGTCTACATTTTACAAGGTTTCCTTTAGGTAAAAAATTTAGGCAAGGGTCAAACTTTTGTGACAATAATTTTTGGCATGCCTGGTGGGATGAATATTGAAACATTCTTAAGTCTACTATTGTCAAAGAAAGGAGAAATTCAAGATCATGTCGAGGAAATCAAGCTACTCTTAGTAATTTAGGCCTTCAAGAGGCTCATATTCAAGCACTCGGTGACTCTACTCCATTTCCACATATGGCTTTATACCAAGTTTGATGTGATTCATGCCCAAAGATGAAACAAGGGCATCTTCTAGAGCTAAGTTTCAATACACAAAGCTTTCATTTTCAAATCAAAGAAGAAGAAAGACTAGAGTATCTTTATCACCACCTAGGAGTGCAGTAGTAATACACCTGTAAGCTCCATCTCCACTACTCCTATTTTTAGATTTCAACCTAGAGTACCACCTAATCATATTAATAGATCAATTTCCTATATGGCTAGAGCTTGAATGCTTTTTCTACCTTTAATGGCAGAAGTCCTCTCCTATTGGCTCAAAGACATGACATACCAGTATCTACTCTTAAAAGCATACTTAATTTTACTAGTGAAACTTCCACCTCTCCTATTGAAAATATCCAAGAAATATCCAATGTTTGCAATATCTATGGAATAATTGAAGATGATGTAGAAGTTGTTGGAATTACAATAGGAAAGGTAAACTTCTAGGTGTGGGGGGGGGAGGGATGAATTAGTGCTTTAAACTTTGACCCATAAAATACTCACCACACATCTATCTCACATATTCAATAAGTAAACTAAAATACAATGTAAAGCATATACATCTAAAGCATGTAGGGGTGGGGGAGGGATGAATTAGTGCTTTAAACTTTGACCCATAAAATACTCACCACACATCTATCTCACATATTTAATAAGTAAACTAAAATACCATGTAAAGCATATACATCTAAAGCATGTAAATAAGTAATCATTCACACATATATGATATAATATATGATTACCTAGAAACCCTCTAATGAGAAGGTAAAATGGGGGTGGGGATGACACCCACAATCTTCACTACTACAATAATAAAGTGTATCCAATGAAGATTACAATATTTGATCATGAACCATGATCTACCTTGTGAAAGGTCAGCCATATTAAAGGCTTAAAAATATTATTAGGTTTCACCATGATAAAGGAATTCAACACCCTATTAGAAGTGTGCCTGGTAAAAGGACTTCAACTTGTAATTAAGTAAGCACCTTGTTAGAGGATTTTAATACAACATAATAGGACTACTCTGTTAAGAGATTTTTAACTAATTCACCTATTAGAATGTCTCAAAAATGATCCTATGATTAGCACTCTAATGCTTGATGATAGGTCACCTCTATTCTATTTTATAATTGGTCCTTCTTGATTAGATGTCTCTTTGTTATCCACTACTTCCTTCCTCTATTCTCCTCTAACTATACAATTTAGATCATAATCTATTGATCACCATGAATCTCTTGGTTTGCATATACAAAAATCTCCTTGATCATTCATTCATTCCCTTTCATGCTTCATAAGAAGTTTAGGGTTTTTCCTCCTTAAGTAGACCTAGGTGACTAAGGGTTAGGTATGAGTCAATAGATGTGATTCATCCATATTGCCACTTAAACCTTCTCTTTACCTGATTAGGTGCATGTTATACATAGGGATTCCAACTTAAGATTCATCCTTATCACCAAAATATCACAATTGAATATTTAAGTAGACTAAAAAATGGTTTACATAGTTGTTTGTGCTAATACAAACAACTATGAAAATTGTGTTAGTCGCAATCTAAAGTCTTAGTGCTTGATACATACTATGACTTTAATGCTATCACTTGACATCTAAATGATTCAGCATGCACTACTTATGTGGCTCCTAAATCACTCAGCATATATTTTCTACTTGGCACTTGAGTGACTCGAGACATGAGTGACTCGATACTCACTTGGAAAAACTAAATATGAGATTAACAATCTCCCCCTTTGACATGAGTTTCAAAAACACTTGGTCATACATAATACTCTTATTCTTACAAGAATAACATAAGTGATTATTTAAATTCTATACAAAATTTCAAAAATATATAAATTTTGCAACATGACTTATACCTCAAAATCTTATAACTCCCCTTGAGTTGTTTGATCTATTTTGTACTTTATCCTATATCAAAATCTTTCTCTTGCTGAATAGGTTTGCCTCAATTAATACTCTTTCTCTATTTTTTCTTGTTTTCTCTTACTTACTCCCCTTATTGTCTCTTACTCCTCCTTTTTGACCCTATTGTCAATGGGCTATACACTAATAGTGTATTTGTTGAAAAAAGATTTATGGACCTCAAGAATAATCTTAAGAGCTACATCCTAATTATCACATGCCACCTCCAAGGACTTAATTTGGATGGCTAGCTTGATAGAAAGGTGTACTAAGCCATCTAATTTAGAAAGATTGTGGTCTTTCTTCATAAGTGTTTCTACATAGCGTAGCTCCTTATCTAAAATGTCCATGTGAGGAGTCAATGTAGACTGGATGCTAATTAGTTGAGCCTTGATATTTCCTTCATCTACTTGTAAAGTTGTTAACTAACTTTGGGAATGAAAGAGTGTCTTGAAACTTTTCTCACTTTGAGTTGGTGTCATGGGAAATTTAGCTTTGGATGACTGTGTTTGACTTTCCAAGATGAGGATGTGATTCCTTATCTCCTATGCAAAGAGTCAAGGATTACATAATTTGGTATATAGAGAGAGAATTTTCTTTAGTACCATCTTCACACTATCTATCTTAGTTGCCAATGCAACTTGTGTTAGTGTTATTTCACTAGATATCTTCTCATTTACTTTAGTTTGAAATTTCTTCTCAAACCATTCTAAAAATTTGACATTAGTATCTAGGTCTATATTACTTACTTTTTCCACTATGTTGGCCAATTGTTCAATGATTGGATTTGTTTCATCTGGAGTAGGTAGATTGAATGCTTCTAAGAAAATTTCTTTTATTTCAATCATAACTTTCTTCTACCTATACTCCCTTCTAAGTAGTTCTTGATGCTTCTTTCTTGCTAAGGCTTCTTGAAGTATACCCATCTTCTCAATAGTTATTGCTACATAGCCAAACTTAGGCAATACAATTTCTTCATCTAGGCTGACATCTCCATAAGCTATTACCATTTCTACCTCTAATGAAGTAGGACTCGATAGTCAGAATTGCAATGGTGTTGCATCTCTGCTCAGCCTATAATGCTCCACCTGAAGATCCTTAGAAAAAAGGATAAATACAAGCCAATATAATTTTTTTTTGAACAAGTATGAATGCATACAACATAAAAGATATGAGGATCACAATGGTCACAACAAAAGACTCACCAAACACCCTAACACCAATGGATGTCCAAATGCTACTACTGACCAAAATGACTAACAGTAGAAGATGCATAACTGAAGTCGATTGAAACATTTTGATTTTAAAATGTGACACCAAAGGATGAGGAAAAAGATAGGAAGCTAGATGGGTTCTTCCCCTAGAGGGATGGCACAAAGCTAAATTCAATGGTGCCTCAAAAGGAAATCCAAATCCCTCAAGAAGTGGTGGATTAATAAGAAAATAATTTTGATGAGGGAGTCATGACTTTTTCTCTTCTATTGGGAACCCAAAATAATCATTTTTTAGAAGCCAGAGCTGTGTGTCATGTGGTCAAACTAGATTTTGAAGTTAGAATAACTAAGCTTTGGTTCGAATGGGATTCCAATAACACAATTAATTGTATCAATGAAAAATCTCATCCTTCTTGGTTGATTTCCAATCTAATTGAAGAGACACGTGGCACCCTTGCTAAATTTGAGATTGTCCACATCACACATGCATTTAGAGAAGAAAATCTAGTTGTGGATTGGTTTTCCAATAAAGGTGTGGGATCTGACAAGTTGATTACATGGAATTTGGGAATTGATATTCCAGTAGAAGCCAAGACCCTTATCGACCTAGAAAAAATTTGGGGGTGTACGGTGGAGATCTAATGGTAACAATGAATATTAAAGGAATATGGGATATGAGTATGAGTTATAAAGGCCATTTTGGTTTATGAAAGTAGTTAAGGATATCATTGTATTTTTGACACATTTTGCGGGTCAAAATTGTCATTTGCTACTTTTGTTTTAGTAAGGTGAATTATCTTGGTGCATACCAGAGAAACAGTGACAAAATTTTGTCTATGAAGGAGTTGTAGAGCTCGTAGTTTATGAGAATTTTTGGAGTTAATATTGAAGAGATGGTGGGAGAATGATACAAAAAGGATTAAGTGGGGGATCTAGATAAATGGAGTAATAGGGGAAAAGTATGGAAAATTTTGAAAAAGGGAGGTGTCACTAGTTACATTGTAAAACTTCATGGTTTCAATCCTGAGGTCACCAATAGTATGGTGAATTCATGGAAAGATAACAAGGTGAAAGTGAATGGTGTCTGTTTCTTGATCACTGAGGAGATTGTCACTATGGTCACTAAGATTCCTATGGAGGGTTTCAAGTTTTATAGGGATAAAAAACTCTCTACCAATGTTGTGAAGGATTTTGTGAAGAGCACCAAAGATATGAATGAACTGATTAAAAGCGAGACTTTTTATGTGACAGATTCCATCATGAAGCTCTAGAGGTATGTGTTGCATGCTATCATTGAATTTATTACTTTGGACCCTAGGTTTGATAGAGTAAGAACCCACCATTTCATTCTTCTTAATCATTTCTGCCATGATAGGAAAATTAATTTCCCTTACTATTTACTTAACTCCATGAGTAAGGCTATCAGTAGCTTTAAGAAGAAACCCATTGTCAACCATACTCTACATGAGGGATTGTTGTTGCTAATCCATGAGTACTTCAAAGCTTAGAAGATTAGCAACAATCCTTTGCTGAATGCGGAGGAGGATAATGGTAGCTCTAGCTACTCTTCTAACTCTGATGAAATCCAGAGCATAAGCTCGGAGGAGGAGGGGAATTTTTCTTTTGGAAAGATAATTAAGGGTCATGTTAAGAAGCAGTCCTCTGATTTAACCCCTAGAAGAAAGAGTCCAAGGGACCACAACCAAATCTCTGGTAAAGATGATATGGATTATAATGAGGATGAGGAGGACATGGCTTCTGATGACAAAGACAAGGAGATGGAAGAGGAGATTAAACAAGACCATGCTTGGAAAAAATGAAAGAGGGATGATGTGGATAATGAGAGGGTTTCGAATTAGGGACCAAAGGTTTCAATTCTCCCCCTTTCCCCTGTTCATCCCCATCCTCAATCTCACTCTAAGGAGAAGGGAAAGGATAATACTGGTGCTAAAGAGGGGGAAGTGCTTGGAGGAATTTTAACATAAGTATCATGACATTGGGAATTTATAGAGAAGCTATGAATCCTCAGATTCTAGTGGAAAATTAGGAAGAGCCCTAGCTTGAAGAGCTCATAGACCCTACTATTGTGGCCATCTTTGGTAATGCAAGGGAGATGGGTATGAACCTTCTTAACAACACTTTTAATAGCATGATTGATAATTTTAGATCAATCAAGTGGATCTACCATGAGCTAGAAGAGGTCAGAGAGAAGGTTTTTCAGATGGAAGGCAATAACAAGAAGATTGAAAATGAGAACCATGAGGATTAGAGTGATAGAGCCAGTCTGGTTGAAAGGAGAATTAAGAATCTTAAAAACTACAATCATAATTTGGCTAGTTAGATGATCTCTCTCCTGAATTTGATTAATGACAATATTATTGCTTTAACCAATATGTTCAAAGACAAAGGCCTATGGGTAGGTGAGGATGGAAAGGATAGAGAAAGAGCTAGGTTTGATGATGATATGGCCACTGACATCACCTTTGCTAGTTTGGACTAGGAAATGCAGAAAGTCTAGGAGCAAAAGGCTAAGGAGCATCAAAAGATTTATGAGGCTGCCTAGACCATGCAAGATTTCAAGAAGAAGAATGAAAAGTAGCTCTCTTCTTTTGTCTTTTTGTATTTTTTGTATTTCTCTTTTTGCTTTTTCATTCTAGCTTTTGATTAGTTTTGTTAAAGATAGTTGGATCTAGCCTTTCTATTGGCCTTTTTTGTTGTTTGGACCACATGCTTATTATCAGCCTTTAGACTCGTTGTTTATGGCTGAGATTTTTTTCTTATTATCAGCCTTGGTTTGTAGCTACTTTTGGGTTTTAGGGTCCCTATAAAACCTATTTATCTTATAAAAAACAAAAGGGTAAAATAGAGTTTAGAACCTCCACACCAAGGAGTACTAGATCCACAATTTGAGTCATAAACATTCGAACACAATATTGAAAGATGGAAGCAATGTCTAACCATCTAATCAAGAAATGAAGGGAAAGTACACAAGGAAACATCGTAGTGTACAAAAAAAATCACAATAACTGAAATGATATCGCAATACATAGTACAAGAAAACTAAGTACGTGTTTCCTCCAAATCATAATAGTATAATAAGACTATCATGGGCCCTAGCCATCCCATCTCCATAAAATCCTAAGCTACCTATTAGATTGTCACTACTATCATATAAGTGACATCACTACTAAAACATGCTATAACATAAGCATAAGGAAATCTAACATGCTAGAAGTAAAGCATAAGATAATCCTACAAATATGAGTAACATCAACTACATTATCATAATCATCATACTAAGGAAATGTGATAGTAACTAACATCATCTAATGTGATATACAAGCATTCTATTGAAAGCATAAATCATAAGAAAGCATATTCTAGAACTTGAAGCACCAAGTGAAAACATCTAGGAATGGTAACACTAGGACAATAGACCATCTATGTACACTAGTCCCTAGCAATGGTATAGGTAGCTATACCTTCCAACCTTGTGGCACCCATAGGTCTACTCCTATAGTTCTGATGGAGATAATGATCCAACCACAAACACACATAAAACACAATGTCCATGGCTATCACACATGCTAGATAGTATGATGACTAAAACCAAGGCATACACAATGCATAAACTATAGGTCCTAGTTAGACACTTAATGGGATACTAAGTAGGGGCTGAGATTATGGAGAGTCACTTGGCATCGACAAGCCTAAGCTAGTATTGGTAGCTTAGACTTCCCAATGGAAGGAGGACATCCTAAACCTTTTTATTATCTTAATTTTTATTACCACCTAGTGTGTTATTTTAGTTATCACTTAATTAATATCTCCTTCTGCCAACCTATGGCACCATGGTTGCTAGGCTATGAGATAGAAGCCCCCTCCATAAGCTACCCTATCCTACCCATGCTCATCCAATGATGAGTTCCCTTAGGCATGCAAATTCCCTACCCAACCCCAATGATCATAACTTCTAGAAGTACCACAAAAGATTGGGCCCCACAAGTCACCTAACAAATGTACACACATATACTCATGTGTGGCACATTACCATCACAAAGATCATAACACAAGGAATACATGAGAACATAATGGAGAAAATCACTCAATAAAAAATAGAATCAAGAGGATAGATGTGACACACATCTCAATGCAACATAAAAATGCAACAAAAGTCTGATTGACATCCAAACGAATAATCTAGGTCCATGAACAAACTCATGCCAAGAAAATGTAGGAAAACATGGTGGCATGAAAAATGAGGTAAAAACACCAAAAAATAGAAAACTTAGAAATGAAAACCCATTTTTCCTTTGGATACAAAATCCCTAAAAGTCTAATAATATATGGGTTTAGAAATCATATGAAAAAACAACCAGAATAATAGTGTGAAACCCCAAACCCCTATCCCAAAAACTAGAAAAATGTTCATATCTGATTAATAGGTAGAACTAACAAATAGAAATGGAGGGGAACACTAGTTCTCAGCCTCCTAACAAATTGCTACAAGAAAATAAAGTTGAAATGAAACAAAAACTATAAAATGAGAAAGCCCTACCTGACAACAAGAGGGGCAAAAAATGAAACTAGCTCAATAAAACAAATAACCTGCCAATACTACCAAAAGTTTCAACAAGGAAAGGTCTCCTTGAGCTAGATCTAATGAGACTAATCTTGCAAAAAACCCATACTCATAGCTCTCAGAATGAACATAAATCCAATCCTCCAGGAAGAGGATTTCAAAAAAGCTCTCAATTTTGTATTTTCAAATAGTGAATAGTTTAGTAGGGGAAATAACCAGTTAGACTAACTAGACTTCAGAAAAAAGTGCCAAAAATTTAATTCAAGAAGATTTAAAGCCTGAAAGCCCAAAATCACAAAAATCACTAAACAAATTTCATTACAATGCGAACCTCTAAATGCATAGACACACTCACAAGTCTAAATGTACAATGCAAATGAGTTTGGATTTAATAATAATCAAAATGTTTTAATTTAAACATTTAAAATAAGGATACATTGACCATATAAGGATGATATTGGGAAAATATAAATGGATGAATCACTAACTCCATGTGCCACTGCTAGGGATATAATTCCTACACACTAAAACATATGATCAAGTGCAATTTCATATAATATCATAGCCAAATAAATAATGTATTAAATACCTAATTAATCCATTTACATCACTCACATTGATATAAAGCATAAATAGATAGGGATGAAGTAAGTAACCATAGCATAAAATCCATCACATAACATAATCACAAAGTATGTCCAAATACCAGATAATCAGATATCCTCATAGATCTACTATCATCTCAAAATGGCATCAACACACAAATATGATAAACTAAACAACATAGTAGTATATCATCTATGATACTGAATCAAAATATAACATCCGATCCTCAAGTCATCTCAAAGTACATAAAATAAGAGTGTCAAGTATCTCTCAAATCAAAATAGACAAGGTACAAACTTTAAATATGAGAGGAACTACATCCTCCTACACTAGTATAGGCTTACTCCTAGAAGCTAGCAAAAAGATAGAGGTACAATCCCCTTAGTCATGTAGCATCCTCCCAAGTTGCATAGGTCTCATCACTCAAGTCCTATTGGAACCTTACCTACTTAGTGTCCCAACCTTGCAAGGTTAACCTCTACTACTATAGGATACAAATGGGCTCCAAAGTAAGTTTCCCATTTGCTACCTATAAAGCATCCAAATCAAGAACATGGGTCACATCTAGAATATAGTACATCAAAATAGATACATGAAAAACATCATGGATGTGTAATAGGATAGGTGGCAATTCTAGTTGATAAGAAATAGGACCATCCTCTCTAGGATCTCAAATGGTCCAAAAAAAATGGTGCCAACTTAGAGCCTTTCTCATAATGGATGGAGCTCTTCCTTAGACTCACTTGCAAAAACACCCTGTCACTAACAAAAAAGTGATGATCCAACCTATGGTCATCTGCATACTTCTTTTGCCTATCTTGAGTCATAACCAAATGCTCCCTAATTTGAACAACCTACTACTCCATATCCTAAAGTGTCTTTAGACCCAAAAGAACTCAGTCCTCTAAATGATCCCAACTCAAAGGGGTGCAACATGGTCTACCATACAAGGCCTAAAAAGGTGACATGCCAAGAGAACTATGATACTTGTTGTTGTATGAAAACTCAAAAAGGGACAAATATCCCTCCCACTTCACCTACCTATCCATAACATACACGCAAAGCATATCCTCCAGAATTTGATTCACTCTCTTAGCCTGACCATCAGTCTTTGGGTGAT
Source organism: Cupressus sempervirens (assembly GCA_028749045.1). NCBI lineage: Eukaryota > Viridiplantae > Streptophyta > Pinopsida > Cupressales > Cupressaceae > Cupressus > Cupressus sempervirens. The sequence goes on from CM053790.1 coordinate 795,136,533, forward strand.
AAGCCAAACTAAAATTAAGTTGTGCACCCAAAGCATGCTGGAGAGACATCTATAATGCAGAAGTAGACATTGAATTTCTATCTAAAATGGATCCTTGAGGGATCCCATTCACACAAATAATATTCTCCAAAAAAAAATGCACTATAGAAGAAGTTGTATAGGATGCTCTCATGGGTGAAAAATGAGCTACCTTGGACAAATTCTCCACTATCACCATGATACAATCATGTCTCTATGATGACATAGGAAATCCTATGATAAAATCTATAGATATCATATCTCATTTCAACTCTAGAATGGTATGTGGCTACAAAAGAATTGTCAAATGTTGATGCTCTACCTTCACTCTATGGCACTCAAGAAATCTAGCAACAAAATTTGCAACATCGCACCCCATACCTACCCAAAAGTATAACTATTTGAGATCAACATGCATCTTCTTAACAATAGGATGTGTGGAATATGGTGCACAATGCACTCCTGACAAAACCAGGGTATGAAGATCACCTGACACAAGTACATATAATAATAGTTCATCAAACTCAAGCATATAACCTAAAAATATCCCCTCAAGGGTACACCTAGACTCGATCTCTATCCACACCTCTTGATACTAGGTGTCACTGGGTAAGGCCTCCAAGATACAACCCTACAAATTCACTCCCAATGACATCATCGATACCTCATGTTGCCTCCTACTCAAAGAATTTGCAATAATATTCTCCTTTCCTTTTATGTAATGAACATCAAAGTCATACTTGCACAAGATCTCCATCCAATGACATTGTCATGCATTCAGATTTGCCTAAGTAAAGATATACTATAAGATGCTATGATCTCTATGAAACTTAAACCCATGTCCCAAAAGAAAATACCTCAAATGGACAAGGGCATGCACTATAGCTGCAAGTTCAAAATCATGAGTTGGATAGTTAAGCTCATGGACATTGAGTTTCCTAGACTCATATGCAATCACTTGACCATCCTACATTAACACTGTACCCATGCCTTCCAATGAAGCATCTATAGAAACCATGAAATCACCTACAAGATTAGGCACTACAAGGACTAGTGTATTGGTTAAACACTCCTTAAGAGAATTATATGTTTCCTCACACTAGTTTGACTGAACAAACATCTTCCCTTTTTGCTGAAGAGAAGTGATGGGATGAGCTACTCATGAGAAATTCTTCACAAAGAGATGATAGTAACCCACCAATTCATTGAAACTAAAAACTTCTAAGACATTATTTTATATTGGCCAAACCATGATAGCATGAATCTTCTCTAGATCCACTGCAATTCCATCACTAGTGATGATGTGTCCCAAATACTTCACCTCTAACTCAAATAACCCACATTTACTTAAGTTGCCATACAATGATGGTATCTCAAGCACTACAATACTTGATGTATGGACTTCATGATCCTCCATAGTCTTTGAATAGATCAATATGTCATCCAAGAATATAATAACACACTGATTGAGGTATGTGAAAAATACACCATTTATCAAACTCATAAACACTAATGGCACATTGGTTAACCCAAAGAGTACAACTATGGACTTATAATGCCCATACCATGTATGAAAAGTTGTTTAATGAATGTTAACCTCTTGGATACAAAGCTAATAGTATCCCAACTTTAGATCAATCTTTGAGAACACTCATACTTCCTTCATTTGATCAAACAAGTCATCTATCCTTAGCAAAGGATAACTATTCTTCACTGTCACCTTATTCAACTATTAGTAGTCGATGTAAAAATGTAAAGAACCATCCATCTTCTTCATGAAGATGACTGGTCCACCCCATGGGGATACACTAGGATGAATATGGCCCTTGGCTAAAAATTCCTCCAATTGCAATTTGAGCTCAATCAATTCCTAAGTAGTCATGCCATAAGGAGCTCATAAAATTGGCTTAGCTCCTGGTACAAGATCAATCTAAAAATCAATGGCATGTTGTAGTGGCTTACCTAGAATATCATTAGGAAATACATATACATACTTAAAAAGGAGTGGGTGATCACTAAGTGTCACTATATGGTTCTTAGCTTCCTTGAGATCACTCATAAAAATAAGAAATAACTGACAATCCTTCCACACACTCCACTTTAGTTGATTAACTAAGATCAATCAAAGTGAGATTGGTCTCAAGACTCCCAAATGTTCCTCCTACCCACCAATGTCATCAGTACAAAATATAGTCTTATGATAATAATTGATATTTTCATGATAGGAAACTAACCAATCCATGCCTAAGACAATGTCATATGATCCTACAGGTAGAATGCATAGATCCACTATGATAGCAAAGGTTCCCAAATTCAAAACACAACTCCTAACTAATGAGTCAACAACCACTTTGGAACCTATGGCTAACTCAACCTACCACTTATTGACCTAATGCACTACCACTAGCCCAGATCACTAAATAAGAGATGGTGATATGAAAGAATCTAAAGCACTAAAATAAAAAAACCTAAAGTTGAAATACCATGCAATGTACTTGTAGCCTTGAATATTGTATCTTGATCATCTTCTTGTTGGTTGTCAGTTGCCACAAAGACTCTGTGATTCCTACCTACATCTCCTAAAGTAGGCTCAAATCTTGCTGCACTCTTACTAGGTCCTAAAGATGGTTTGATGGAGCACTCAAATGATTTATGTCTAGGTTGGCCACAAGAATAACATTTTCCTCCATAGTTGGAACCTGCTTTACAACCACCCAAGGTAGCACTAGGATAAGGTACATTACCTCTACTACAATTCTGCTGAACACTCTAAAGAGGACAATCTTGCTGAGATTTTTGTCCTCGATTCTAGTTATCTCCTTTCTTTCCCAAGGTACCAGAATCCTATCCACTCTTGGTCCAAAACCTCTTCTTATTCCTATAGTGATCACCACCTTGAGAGGGTGTTCACTAGGCTTCACCCTTTCCAAATGAATGGGTAAACTATGCATTGAACCTTGAATTTGAAACATTTTGGTTTTGAGAACTAGATCTATCATTGAAACCTCTAGCTAGATTTTCCTCTATAATATGTGTCTTCTCTACAACAAGAACAAGAGTCCTAGCCTAGTGCATATGGACTTCTCTAATGAGGGCATTCTAAAGGCCCCAGATGAAATGATGAGCTAGGAGTACATCATCATTGTTGTAACAAGAATACTACCTAAGCTCAAAGAACTATATTTTGTACTAATCTACTATCATGTTCCCTTTCTAGATTGCATAAAAATCATCAGCATGGGTCTCCCTAAATTGAGGAGATAAGAATCTATCTTAGAACCTCTCCTCAAAGATCTCGTAGGTGAGATCTGCAACACTAATATAGATCTTTTGACTCTCAATATTCCATCATATGAAAGCATGGTCCCTAATTTACATAATAGCTCAATGTTTCTTCAAATTGATTCCATATGGGTACATGGTGAAGCAAAAATCCATGCCAAATAACCAAGTTTCTACCTTGAGGCCACCTCCCTTACTATCATACAATGGTATTTTGGCTTGATGAAGAGACTTCATGATATCCAAAATAATGGAATCTTCACTATTGTGGTCCCTACCATGCTGATGATGCCCTCTACCACCTAGTGGAGTAAGAGAACACTCATGTTCACATTCCTCCTCTAGGGACCCCTCCTCCTAGTTATGATCCTATTGGCATTCCTGTACATGAGGTCCCAATTGAACAAGAATCTCCTAAAGCACTAGCATCAATGCCTCCATGCCATTCTAATTAGCATTATTACCCTATTCTCCCTCTCCTTCCTAATGTCCCTCTTCCTAGTGTTCTTTTCATAGTTAGCACTACAAGTACCACCTTGATCACCAATTCTATGTGTGGGAGGCATCACTATGGGATTAACAAGATAATGTTAGAATATCCGAGTCATGAGCATACGAGTCAAACCATGAACTAACAAGATGTCAAAATAGCTACCATAATATAATAGAACATAATAGAAAACAAAACCATAGTGGAAGCATAACATAGATATCCCAATGGTGCAACATGGGCTCTGATACTAGATGTAATGCCTCACTCAGAGATCCTTGGAAATAAAGATAAATACAAGCCATGATATTTTTTTTAAACAAGTATCAATGCATACAACATACAACATACAAGTATCATAGTGATTACAATGGAAGACTAACTAAACATCCCGACATCAATGGATCTCCAAATGACACTACTGACCAAAATGACTGACAATAGAATATGCATAATTGGATTTGAATCAAAACATTCCAAATTCAAAATACATCACCAAAGTATTGAAGAGAATCTAAGAGGGTAGCCAAAACACTTCTTGAAAAGTTTAGGTCTTACCAAAAAGTGCTCAATGTCCACTTGAATAGGGTTTTGTAAATACCAAGTGATGCTTTAAAATAGCTTAGGGAGATAGTTTCCAATATCATATGATATTTCTCAAGAAGGGGTGTGATACTTTAAGGGTTTGGGTGACACTCCTTAAGAGGTTGTGTGATACTTTACCAGTATCATATGACTCTTTTCCAATTCGAGTGGGATACTTTCCAATATCACACAACATTTCTTCCTAAGAGGTGTGATACTTCCTAGTATCACATGAAGGAACTCTAATTGACATGCAACACATTATTGTATCATGTCATATTGACACATACCTTCCCAAGAATAAAAGAAAAACTCTTAAGAACAACAAAAGGGTAAAACAAAGTTCATAAGCTCTACACTAGGGAGTACTAGATCCAAAATTTGAGTAATAAACACTTGAACATAATACTGAAAGATGGAAGTAATGTCTAACCATCTAATCAAGTAGTGAAGGGAAAGTACAAAAGGAAACATTGCAGTGTATGAAAATAACATCACAATAACTGAAATACCATCACAATAAATAATACAACCAAACTAAGCATGTGATTCCTCCCAACCATAATATTATCATAAGACCATCATGGGTCCTAGCCATCCCATGTGTGTAAAGTTTCAAGCTACTGATTAGATCGTCAATACTATCATATAAGCGACATCACTTATAAAATGTGCTATAACATAAGCATATAGAAATCTGACATGCTAGAAGTAAAGTATAAGAAAATCCTACAAATACGAGTAACATAAACAATCATATACTAATCATCATACTAAGGAAATGAAACAATAACTAACATCATCTAACATGATATACAAGCATTCTAATGAAATCATACTCTAGAACCCAAAACACCAAGTGAAAACATCCAACAATGGTCACACTAGGACAATAGACCATCTCTATACACCAATCTCTAGTAGTGGTATAGGTAGCTATGCCTCCCAACCACATGGTACTCATAGGTCCACTCCTACTATGCTAATGGAGATAATGAGCCAACTAAAAATACACATAAAACACAATGTCCATGGCTATCACACATGTCAAACAATATGATGATTGAAACCAAGACATATAGAATGCATAAACTATAGGTCTTGGTTAGACACTCAATGGGCTACTAGGTAGGGGCTGACATCATGGAGAGTTGCTTGGCGTTAACAAGCCCAAGCTAGTATTGGTAGCTCGAACTTCCCAATGGAAGGAGCACATCCTAAACCTTTTTATTATCTTACGTTTTATTACCACCCAGTGTGTTATTTTAGTTATCACTTAATTATGGCTCCCTATGCCAATATATAACACCATGATCACCAGGTTGTAATATAAAATCCCCTTCCATATGCTACCCTACCCTATTGATGCTCATCCAATGATGAGTGCCTGTAGGCATGCAAATTCCCAACCCAACCCCAATGATCATAAATTTCAAAAGTACCACAGGATATCAAGCCCCACAAGCCACCAAACAAATGTATGCAAACATACTTTTTTGTGGCACACCACCATCACAAAAATCATAACATAAGGACCAGATGAGAATACAATGCAAAAAATCACTCAACCAAAAACAAAATCAGGAGGATGGATGTGACACATATCCCAATGCAACATAAAAGTGCAAAAAAGGTTTGATTGACATCCAAATAACTAATCTAGGTCCATGACCAAACTAATGACAAGAAAACCTGAAAAAATAGGGTAGCACACAAAATGAGGTAAAAACACCAAAAACTAGAAAACTTCAAAATTAAAACCCATTTTTCCTTTGCATACAAAAACTTGCAAATATCCAATAATATTTGGGTTTGAACACTGTATGCAAAAATGACTATCATAATGGTGGGAAACCCCAAACCCCTATCTCAAAAACTAGGAAAATATTCATACCCAACCAATTGGGCAAAACTAGCAAACAAAAATAGAAGGGAACACTAGTTCACAACCTCCTAACAAATTGCTACAAGAAATAAAAGTTGAAATGAAGCCAAAACAATAAACCAAGAAATTGCTACCTAATAGTAAAAGGGGAAGAAACCAAAATCAGCTCAATAAAAAAAATAACTTGTTGATACTACCAAAAGTGATGGCAAGGAAAGGTCTCCCTAAGTCAGATCCAATGAGACTGATGTCACAAAAAACCCATGCTCACAACTCTCAAAATGAACAAAAATCCAATCCTTCAAGAAAAGGATTTTAGAAAAGATCTCAATTTTGTATTTTCAAATAGTGAGAAGTAATAATAAAACCTCTTTTTCAATATTTATTCACTTTTTGAGTGAATAGCTAATTAGGTAAAATAGCCAATTAAACAAGCTAGACTTTGAATCAACCCAAACAAAAATAGGTTATTCCTCATAATGGGAATTCACCTAAGGCAAAGCTATGAGAAATTTAATTTGAGAAGATTTAAAGCCCAAAAGCCCAAAATCACAGAAATCACTAAACAACTTTCACAACAATGTGAACCTCTAAATGCAAAAACACACTCACTAGTCTAATAACTGAATGTAGATCAGTTTGGATTTAATAATACTAGAAATTTTTTAATTTAAATAATTAAAACAAGGATACATTGACCATACAAGGACAATATTAGTAAAATATGAATAGCCAAATTACTAACTCCATGTGCCATTGCTAGGGATATAATTCCTACACACTAAAACACATGATCAAGTGTAATTGCATATAATATCATAGCCAAAGCAATAATGCATTAAATACCTAATTAATCCATTTACATCACTCACATTTTATAAAGCATAAAGAGACAAGAATGAAGTAAATCACCATAGCATAAAATCCATTGCATAACATAATCAAAAAGTATGTCCAAGTACTAGATAATCAGATATCATCATAGATCTACTATCATCTCAAAATGACATCAACATGAAAATATGATATATTGAACAATATAGCAGTATAGTATCTATGGTATTGAATCAAAGTATAAGATCTAACCCTTAGGTTATCTCAAAGTACATAAAATAGGAGTATCAAGTATCTCTTGAATTAAAATAGATAAGGTACAGACTGGAAACATGAGAGGCACTACATGACCTCTGAAGAGTTTGAATGGAAGGAGTTCATGATTCTAGTAATGTTACTAGTGCTCAAATTGCTTCTAGTTCTTTTGGCTTAGGTGTCAAATTTGTCTCTCTAGGCTTGTCCTTTTCTACCTCTTTGATTTTAGCTACACCTTGATCTTGTGCTGGAGGTGCAAATACATCTACCTAACCCATTTGAATTAGTGTCTCATCATTGACTAGTATTTAAACCTTATCTTCTCCAACTGTCTCAACCTTATCTTTTTCAAGTTCTTGTGCATGTTCTGAGACTAGAATGCTTTCACTTGGTGTACTGATAGTATATCTTGTTATCTCCTTCCTTTGATATACAACTAAATGTGGTGAAGGTTGTAACTTGTGAATGGAGGAGTGATTGTAGATGTTTCTTATGTTTTCACTTCCTCCCTTGTAGTCATAGTTTCTACCTTTTTAATTTCATCAACACTTACTAATATAGGGTTGTCACATAATTTGGCCTATAGTGTGGATTGGTCAAGCATTATTTTCAAATCTTCCTATATTAGGGGATTGGTGTTATGACCAGTAGAATAAAAAATATCCTTTACTGTGATAATTTCTATACTTGTATATATTAACCATGGAGGATTGATACTCGACATTGTTGTATCTTGTACACTCTAATCTAGTTGCTTCTCTTCCTTAATTGTTTCCTAATCATCAATATGCATATCAATTCCTCCTTCAACTATTCCTTCTTCATTGTCATATTCTTCATCATCTTTTACCTAAATAGGTTCTTGTTTACCTTCTTTGGTTGTGACTAGTCCATATGCAATCTTCCACATTTCTTTGGACTTTAGTACAACATCCTCTATGTTGTTCTATAATATGCTAAATGTCCTATATTTAGGTACAAATCTCACATCATCTTTATTTATGGCTTTAGACATTTTTGTGTTGTTAATTTCTAGCATAACTTGAATGAGGGTTGTCTCCCTAATTTGCTTCTTAGTGTCTAAACAATAGTTCCATTTCTGCTCAACTCTATCATATAAACTCTTAGGTATAGAGTTGGAAATTTCGAGATGAGTTTTCTTAAAAGTAGCAATCATGCCATATATTATCTCCTTTACTTTATTCTTCTCAATCTTTCTAAGGTTATCAAATTCAATGTGACAGAAACTTGACAAGTTAGTATTGTTTCTAATGTTCTCACATAAGTTATCTAAGTCTAAGGAGGGACTATGACTCACCACTTGGAATTAGCTATTGTCACTAGATTTAGTTTTCTCCTCATTAGATTCAACCTAAGAAACATACTTTCTTCTATATCTCTTTTGTGGTCCACCTTCTTGCTCTTTAGACTTGGCTACCTCTTTAGGCTTTTGTGTAGTGACTCTTGTATAAGCCCCTTGTAGTAGGATTTGTTGGTTTTGACTAACTTGGTTTTGCAACCTTCTTTGGTTTTGTCACTGCAAGTGTTTTTGCCTTCATTTTCTTCTTATTAGTAGGAGTAGCTAATTCCTTAGCTTCTTCTCCCTCTACACCTTCTATAATTTCTATATCCTCCTCTTGTTGATCTTCTCCTTGACCTTGTGTTAATGAAATTGGTGCTTGAGCCTATGTTTCTTCTTCTTCTTCTTCTTCATCTTCTTCTTCTTCCTCTTTCTTAGCTCGCTCATCATTTTTTTCTTTTAGTTTCTTCACTAATTTATGCTTCTTCCTGATTACAGAGGTAGTCTTCAATCCCATAGTGATTTTAGATTTTTCTAGTTCATAGTTACCAAATGTTTTGACTTCTTTTCCCATTTCTTTTGCAAGTAATGGTGTCATTATTGCAGAGGCCTCATCAACATTTATCTCATATCTAAATGGGCTTAGTCTTCTCACTCTAGGAATTTCTACTTGTACATATGTATGATCAGTGTTAACTAGGAAGCAAACATCATCATAATATTTCTCCACTAGTGATACTGGAATCCTTAATCTCTTCTTCATAGATTTTTTAAAATCTTCAGAATAACTATTCATTACTGTCTCAAAGTTATTTCCACACTATTCAATGAACTCTCCTATCTGTATTACAATTGATCTATTTGTCTTCCATGTAACCTTACCAAATGTAGGAAATGTGTTTTGCACATAGAAGAAAATACATACCAAAATAGATCCAAATTTGCACCGAGCACTCTTTATTTTCCTTATCACTGCTATATTTTCAATCAATTGCTGCAACTACAACTGTGCAAGATCATAAGTATGATCTTTCTTCACAATTTTATAGCCCATGTCTACTGCAATGCAAGGTACACTATTTAATCTGGTTGACTAATTAAACTTATGTACTATTACCTTCACTGCAAAAGCTATTAGGGGATCTATGATTGAATCAATTGTCATTCCCCTTTTGTTCCACATAGCCACTGTGTTCTTTTCAATGACTTCCTTTGACTCACTTCTCATAGTCTTTGGCCAATATAGAGTTGGATAACCTCTTACCCTATGAATAATTTTCTTTGTAATTTTAACTAGCCTATTTTCTAGCCATATTGAGCTATCATGAATTGTACTTAAAACAATCCTTATCCACTCAATTTTGAAAACATTTGGGAAATCTACGACAGGAGTTAACCCTTCTTAAAAATGTTGTATTATTCTTTTAAAGATCCATTATTACATAGTATTTCATACTCTTCTCTAATTTCCATGTCACCTATAATTCCAATCTTACAAGTATAACAATTTTTAACATCTTGTATCATCAAAACTCATGGTGGTATTATTGGCAATGCACCAAAGGGATCTTATTTATATGTTATATCTAGAATAGCCTTGAAAATAGGTTGTTTAATATAATTACTAATTAATTGAACATTTAAGACCTTCTTTCCCTCTACTACTTTCCCTTTGGAAGAACTAGATGCCATCACATAAATCTAGGGTTTACAAAATTTGAAATTATGTAACTCGGCACATGGTAAATATGTTTCAAATCTTGATGAAATGGTGTCAAATGGCCATTCAAATCTTCTGCCAACTCTTCATATGGTATTCTCCAGATCACCTTTAGCTCTTTACATTTTTTCTTGAATTCAAATGATGTTAAATGAGAAAAAATTAATCAAATAGCCCTTAAATCACTACAATTAATATGAAGTGCTTACACAACTATAAGCTCAGCGTCAACCAATTTCTAGTTCACTCGACCTCCATATGTCTTTCCATTTTCTAGAAAACCATTATGAGCTCAACCTTAACTAACAAATTTTTTTAGCTTGGCATCCATTGATATTTTACTTGACATCCACAAGATACTTTTCATGCTCAATATTAACATGAAAAACTAACAAAATTTAAAGATTTTTCTTTGATTTCTAATAATAATTTGCATCTCTATTCATGCATATGTAATATTTTCAAATCTAAATCCTTGGAACTAATGTATGGTATCTCCTTTGAATATTAGTCCCACATATCTCTTGATTTCTTAGTTTTATGAGGCGTGATCACTTGACCCATTGGGTGAAGTGATCCTAACTTCACTTGATGCATTGCAATCCTCCTTTCTCTTCCATGTCTTCTTCATCTCATCCCTTACATTTTCAATTTCTACCTTGCCTTTTCCTTTGTTGAACTCACAAGTCGGTGCCTTTGATCTTGTTGGACAATATAAGTTGATGTGACTAATCTTCAAACAACTAAAACATGTGATTTGACTCAACCACATTTTGTAGTCACTCTTGAAGTGTGTCCTAATACAATTTTTAGGAACTTTTCCATACTCTTTATAGTAGTGACAACTATACCTTGTGTTATAATCATAATTATAAGATTTTCCATTGTACTTTATCTTTGTCTTCTTTTTTGATGACTACATGGGTTTGAATCTACACTCAAAAGCTCTATGTCCATACTTCTGATAGTTATAATAATAACCTTCAAATCTTTGAGTGTGCATGGTCATGGTTTTGCACTCATGTGCCTAATGACATTGTTTTTTGTATTTATGGAAGTGACCCATGCTCTTTTCCTTAACATTCTAATTTATAGTCTTGCTTCTACACACATTAGCACTATGTCCTTTCTGACCACAATTATGGAAAGTAGGTTTTGAGTTCTTACCTTTGTTACTTCTTTGTTTAGCACTTATGGATGATTCTCCTTCTTTAGTACTTGAGTATCCTAGTCCAAATGTATAATTATTAGATCTAGGAGATCTCATCAATTGTTTAAAGTACTTGATAGCTTCATTTAGTTTATTGGAACTTTTAGCAAACTCCTTCTCCCTTTTTAGGTCATTTCTCAATTATTCATTTTGTGACTTTAGTGTTTTTGATAAGGTAAACAGGTTTTAAGGGGTCCTGAAACCCATAAGTTTAACAACAAGAAAGGATGAAAATAAGCGAAAAAACACCCAGCCAAAACATAAGCCTTACGGCTGAAAATAAGCCCAAAGGCCCAGCCCGAAACAACTGCCCACTAAAAGGCCAGAGAACCAACCAGAAAAATAGAGACCAGACAAAAAGCCAAAGCCAGGAGAAACAAAAACCAAAGGAAAGAGACCCAACCTAGCAGACTACTTCTCCATCTCGAGCATGGTCTGGGCAGCTTCAGCGCACTCTTGTTGCTCTTTTGCCTTATGATCCTGGGCGTTTGTCAAATCCTGCTCCATAGTGTTGTCCTTGGCTTTATCCACATCCAGCCTATCTTTGTCTCTGTTCTGTTTATCATCTTCCTCCATCTGGTTCCTGTCTTTGAGATTTTCCAAGAGAGAGAGGATGTTGTCGTTGATCGAAGCGAGGAGGGAGATCATTTGACTTGCCAGGTTGTGATTGTAGTTCTCAATATTTTTTACTCTCCTCTCCATCAGAGTCTCCCAGCTGTTCCGGTCGCCTTGGCTTTCTGCACCTGTCTTGCTCTTGATTTTTTCCATTTGGGAAACCCTATCTCTGACATCCTCGAGCTCATGGAAAAGCCATTTAATTGATCTGAAGTTGTCGATCATGCTATTGCGAGCATTGTTCAACAGATTCATGCCCATTTCTCTTGCATTATCAGAAATAGCCACCATAGCCGGGTTAATTAGCTCATTGAGTCTAGGCTTCTCGAGGTCGTCCACCAGGATTTGGGGGTTCATCACCTCTTTGTAGATTCCCATAGTGGCCGTTCTCACATTGAAGTTCTTCCAAGCCTTCCTTTTGTTATTAACTTGCACTTCCCCCTCAATCTATCTAGAGTTGTCATTTTCCTCCAAAGGAGGCTGAGGATGTATAGGGGAGAGGGGAATGGGCAGAGAATCCTTTCCCTGACTACTGGAGCACTCCATGCTCTCTCCCTCCCTCTTCTATCTTTTTCTCAATTTCTCCTCATCTAGCTCCTCCTTCGAAACCTTGTCAGAATCGTTAGTATCCATTTCCTCCTCCACCTCAGCAGAGCCAGTTTTAGCTGGGGTATGACCTCTAGGGCTCTTTCTACTGGGTAATTTGATAGAGGGGTAATCCTTCTTATGGTTTTTAGTCTTCTTACCTGAATGCTCAAAAACCTCATCAGAGCTGATGCTCTCGACATCGTCGAAATCAGAGGAAAAACTGGAGCTTCTCTTGTCAACATCCACCCCCTGGATAGGGTTTTTGCTAATGGTTTGAGCGTGGAAATTCTCATGAATCAGAAGCAGAAGACCCACATGCAGGGCTGGGTTGACGGTAGCTTTCTTTTTAAAACTAGAAATGGCCTTGTTCATCGAGTTAAAAAGATAATACGAGAAGGAGATCTTACTACCATGGCGAAAATGATTCAGAATCACAAAATGGTGAGTCCTAACCCTATCAAACCTGGGGTCTAGGGTTATATAATCAATGACAGCATAGAGAACATACCTCCAGAGCTTCTTTATAGTATCCGTTACAAAAAATGTCTCTTTCTTGCCCAGCTTGTTCAGCTCTTCAGTGTTTTTCACAAAATCCTTGATTGCATTAGAAGACATCTTCTTGTCTCTGAAGAATTTATGCCCCTCCATCTGAATCTCTGTGACTTCAGCAACCACATCCTCAGTAATTTGAAAGTAGACCCCGTTCACCTTAACCTTACCATTATTCCATGAATTCACCATGCTGTTAGTGAACTCAGGATCCGAGCCATGAAGTTTCTCGAAGAAATTAGTAACCCCACCCTTTTCCAGCTCTCTCCAAACTTTGGCCTTGTTCTTCCACTTCTGAACTTCCCCCACTGGCTCCTTTCTGCTCCTCTCACCCGTCATGTTTACCTGATCAACTTCCACAATTCTCATGAACTCTGAACTGTGCAAGTTATTTGCATTTGAAAAAATGGTGATGTTTCTTTTATGATACCTGTGAATATACCCCTTTCTGAAAATAATGGTATCATCCTTTCGAATGTGTCAAAATGTCAGAGGAAACCCCTTTTGCTGGTGAAAATCACGATGCCAATAATGGCACTTACCATTTATTAAGCAATCTTTATTATCCATAATTGCATTGGATTTGAGCCATCCTTCCCAAGATTTTATCTTGGTCGATAAGCAACTTTGCCTCCGCCGGAAAATCTTTTCCGGCATTCCAGGTTAGATTATTGGTGGCGTTAACCCCTTTATTAGCAAACCAATCAGCGACTGTGTTTGCCTCTCTGTAAACATGAGTGACGTGGACCTTATCGAACTTTGTGAGAGTGGCACAAGTCTCAGCAATTATGTTCGCAATCGTCCACGAGGGAGGGGAAATACCATTAATGGTATTAATAATGTTTTTGGAGTCCCCCTCAAGCCAGAGTTTAGTAATCTCGGCTTCAAAAGCCAACTTGACCACCTTACTCGCAGCTCTTGCTTCAGCCAGATGAATAGTCTGGATTCCCAGCGGGGAAGCAAAGGCAGCTATTCCCTCCCCATAGCTATTTCTTATGATTCCACCGCAACCTGAAGGGCCTGGGTTACCCTTAGAAGCCCCATCAAAGTTGGCTTTTAACCAACCATCTGGGGGGAGAAGCCAGCTAGCATCCTGCCTTTTGAGGTTCCTGTCTTTTTCTTTAGCTATCTTTCTGTCCCCTTCTTCTTCTTCTTCTTCCTTCAGCACTTGGAGATTTTCCTTTATATTCTTCGAGACCTTCCTGCCAAGGATTATAGCCAGCTCCTCTCTGTCTCTAAATATTCTATTATTCCTTTCCTTCCAAATTCCCCAGCAAAAATGGGGTAAAATCCAGTCCGAGTGATCCTGCCGACCAGCAATCTTACAAAGACCTTTCCACTGATGGAAAATATCCATGAGATTATCCGATTTGCACCAGAGGGTTTCATTATCATGTGTGATGACATTCCACACCTCCCTGGCATAGTCACATAAGATGAAAATGTGATTTCTGGTCTCAGCCTGATTCTTACACAAGGGACATCTACTGGGCATAACATGTCCTCGCTTCATGAGATTGTCATGAGTAAGGATTTTTTTCTGAAGAGCCAGCCAGTAAAAAATGTTGATCTTTGGAGTGAGACCCGAAATCCAAGCCTCCGCCCAAGGGGCCTTCTCTTTTAAGCTCCAAAGGGAATTATAGCCTAAGGCAACAGAGTATCTTCCATTGGGATTATCCCTCTAGACCAGCTCATCCCCCAAATTGATAGGAATCATGGAATTGAGCATAAGCATTATAGGAGTCGAGTCCTCAGAGATGAGGGATAGGTCACTCCATTCCTGGCCATTCCAATAATCACAAAATTTGGACCCAATTTGATCAGTACAAGCTTGCATCCATCTCTCAAAAACAAGGTTATTGATAAGTGGATCTTGGGAAAGCCATCTATCCGACCAGAACTGGATGTCCTTCCCATTTCCCAATTTCCATGATATCCTGGCCTTAGCCAGGTCCCTAGCTTTCATGATCCCATTCCAAATGTTCGATCCTTTTGGGATATCTTCATTAAAAAGGGTGAAAAGAAGAGTGGGTCTTCTAAGGTACTTGTTTACCAGGGTGTCCCTCCATTCACCGGTGCTACTGAAGATCCGCCATATTTGTTTAGCTAGGAGAGCCTTATTGAGGTGGGTGATCTTTCTAATGCCCAGACCTCCGTACCTCTTAGGGAGGAAAACCTTCTCCCAAGCAACAAGAGGGTATCTTTTCTTCCCTTCATTACCACTCCTAAGGAAGTCTCTCTAGATTTTCTCCATTCTTTCAGCTATTTTCCTCGGAATTCCAAAGAGGCTCAGGGCGTAGATTGGCAGATTTTGAAGAGAAGATTTGACTAAGAGGCATTTCCCCGCTTGACTAAGAGAGACCCCTTTCCAACCAGCCATCTTCCTGTTGAATCTGTCCAAAATACCATTCCAAAAAGACTCCGGGGGTGAGGATCCCAAAGGGAGACCAAGATAGGTAGAGGGGAAAGAGCCTACCCCACAACCCAAAATCCTGGCAATTTTTCTTTGTCTAACCTCAGAGGTGTTGATGAAAAAGAGTGAGCTTTTGTTCCAATTAATCAGCTGACCCATCCCACTGGAGTAAGTATCAAGGATCTTCTTCAGGGCTCTGGCCTCTTTGACAGAAGCTTCCCCCCCCCCAAGATAGTATCGTCAACAAATTGCTAATGAGTGAAGGGAACACAATTAGAGGAGGGAAGGATCCCTTTGATGCAAGCCTCACGCTTTCTACAGTCAATAATCCTTCCTAAGCATTCAGCTAAAATGATGAACAAAATGGGCGAAAGGGGGTCTCCTTGTCTGAGGCCTCTGGAAGGTTTGAAAAAATTAGAAGGGACTCCATTAACCAGAACAACCAAGGAGGAGGTGGACACCAATTGAGAGATAATTTTGCAAACTTTACTGTCAAAGCCAAAAGTCGAGAGGACCTTCCCAAGGAGAGACCAGTCCACCCTGTCATAAGCTTTAGAAAGATCCAGTTTGAGAAACATACCTTCCCGTTTGGATGCCTCAAGAGAGTGGATGACTTCGTGCACCATCTGGACAGAATCCAAAATTTGTCTCCCTGGAACAAAACCCGATTGATGCTGCGAGATTATCATGGGCAAGATCTTGAGCATTCTTAAAGTGAGAACTTTAGAGATGATCTTGTAGAATGAGTTGCACAGACTAATAGGTCTAAAGTTGTCCAACGAGTCCGCCCTAGGGGATTTAGGAATGAGAACCACAAAAGTCGAGTTTAGCTCCTTGAGAATAGATTTGGCTCCAAAGAATTCCTGGACAGCCTGAACAACCTCTCCCATGATCACCGGCCAGAACCTTTGGAAGAAAAAAGTGGGAAAACCATCCAGGCCTGGAGCCTTGTCAGCAGGTAGAGAAAAGAGAGCCTCTCTAACTTCCGAAGCATTAGGAATAGCACAGAGCTGTTTATTATGGATAGGTTGAATGAGCTAAGGGATACAGTGTAACAAATTATCCTGGTCCAAATTGGAAAGCATTGGGTCCTCAGAGAGAAGGCTAGAGAAAAAGGAAACAGCTTCTTCTGAGATGGCAGATTCTTCAGTTAATAGCTCCTGCCCCTTTCTGATACCATAGATCCTGTTACTAGCACGGTGCTTGAGGATGGTTAGGTGAAAAAACTTAGTGTTCCGATCTCCTTCCTTTAGCCAGGTGATCCTCGATCTTTGCCTCCAAAATTTTTCTTCCTTATTAATAATGTTATGAATTTCAGACAGGGTCTTGAGCTCCAAAACCTTGTTGGTCTCAGTGTAACCTTCCTTCTGAATGCAATTTTGGATAATAGTTAGATTATCAAATAACTCTTTCTTTTCATGGAAGATATGACCAAAATTAGACTTGTTCCAAATTTTAATCATCCTCTTCACATTGCTAAGTTTTCTGGTGACTCTGAACATGGCTGAGCCCTCCACCTCTATCCCCCACCATTTCTTGATATTATCCAGGAGGTCAGGGTGAGAGGTCCACATTTTCTCAAACCTGAAAGGATGGTATCTCCTGTGTACCAGAGGGGAAACTAAAAGAGAAATGGAAGAGTGGTCCGAACCAATTCTGGGAAGCAGAGATAGTCTGCAGCTGAAGGATTGAAGCTAGTCTGAAGATATAAGAGCTCTATCTAGCCTAACCTGAATGCAATCATGGCCTTTTCTCTTGTTTGACCAGGTAAAGGATCCGCCCTTAAGATCTACGTCCATAAGGGCCAGATTATTTATGAAGTTAGAAAGATCCTGTTTACTTTCCCAATCCGAGGGCATACCTCCTTTTTTCTCTTTATCTTCTAGCGGTGTGTTAAAGTCTCCCATGATTATACCTTTCTTAATGTCACAATCTTGCACCATATTACCAACTTTGGTCTAGAAGTTTTTTCTATCTCTCTTATTATTGGGGGCGTAAATATTCACTAAAAACCAGGAATCATTGGTGTGCAAATGTTGAACTCTGCAGAAAAGAATGTTATCTTCATCATACTCAGCTACTATATTGAAATACTTATCATTGAAAAGTAACAGCAGTCCTCCAGACGCTCCTTCAGAGTTAGAGGCTATGCCCTTCATGCTATTGTTGAACTTAATATTTTCCATCCTTTCCTTCTTCATTTTAGTTTCCTAGATTAGAAACACATCAGGCCTTTGGTCCCTTATCATATTTCTAATAACTTCTTTCTTGTGGATTCCATTGAGTCCACGAATATTCCAAGATAAGATCTTCATGATTAAACTACTGAACATGCTTCCTGGATGGTGCGCTGCGTACCATCCTTAATGTTTCTTCTGGCTTCCTCTTTCCTGATTTCATTCTTGTTTTTCCTTCCCACTAAGTTAGATTTGTGGCCGAGATCAGCCTTGGCCATGCTTCTAGTAGAAGGGGGAGATACCGGAGAAGGGTCCTTGCTATTCTTCTTCTTTCTACTCCTGACTTCTATCCAGGGATTCTCTTCTCCCTCTAGTCCTTTGTCCAGCCAAGCATCAATTCTAGCCAAATCTTCCATTATCGATGTAGACAGCCTCTCTATGATTCTGTTTACTGTTGAAGGGGGGGGACAACACACCGGGTTAGGGTCCTGGGACATGGATTCCCCCTCCTTTAGTCATTCCATGGAGTTCGGGACAAAGGATAGTTTCAAGTCATCCTCCTGAGAATCTAGAGGGGGAAGAGTCATATTTTCACCTGTCTCCTCAGGTTTCTTCTCAGATTCCTTCGCATTGGGGAGAGGTGTTGAATCATCTTTCACTCCTTTCTCTTCTCCCCCTCCTACGTTTCCAGTCGCCCGAGGAGGCCCTAATTCCTCTTGGGGCGCATTAGGAGCAGTATTTGTTTTTCCTTCTGCCTCTCCATTTGCCTTGACTTGCGATGCTTTTTTCCTCCATTCTTTTTTGGGATCTAGAGAATCTTTTATCCCCCCTTGTGGACGAGCCTTTCCCACCGTACTCTTCCCTTTGAAAAGTGGGCATGATCCAGCCTTGTGGCCAGCTTTCTTACAATGGAAACAAGCAAAAGGCACACTTTCATAGTCAATCTTTTGAGATCTGTTTCCCAGACGAGATTGTAGTTCTAAAACTTGAGGCATGTCCTAGCCTTCGATGACTCCTACACAGATTCTTGCGTAGTTCAATCTTTTCTTAGCTGCTGTGATAGGGTCAATGGAGAGGAGCTCTCCAAAGGTCCTGGCTATGCCATCAAAGACATCCTCATGCCAATATTCCAAAGGAAGTTCCGGAAGTCTTAACCAAACTGGAACCTGAGATTGGAAATCATTGTTCAAATCCAAGTTGGATGTCCATTTTTGCAATATTAGGTTGGATCTACCCAAAGACTAGTTCCCAGCACATAGTATACGGGAAAAATCTTTCGAGCAAGAGAACTCGAAAGACATGAAGCCTTTGGCCATAGCAGTCACTTCTACATGCCCTTTAAGGTCCCATTTTCTCCTGGTAAATGTCCTCACTACATCAATATTAGGTCTTGGCCCTACAAATTTTCCTACCAGAGTGTTCGCCATGCTTAGGATATTGTGGTCAATAATTTCCCTAGGAATTTCCAGTGAAAAAAAACCTTTCTCCTTATCAAATTTGTCAATGACTTTTGGGAAAGACGATTTACCTGATGGTTTTATCCCGAATAGATTCAACCAGCATCCCCATGCCCCAGACGTCCCACTGCCCACATGGGGGTGAGGGGGAATCTTCTCACCTGGATGGGGCATCATAACCCATGGGTCCCCATCCTTTGAGGCATCCTCATCTTTCCCCTCCATTTCCTGCCCTGTGCTTGCTGCATGCCTTGCTGCATGCCCTCCTGCAGACGTGCTCTCCTGTCTCCCGCCTTTCTCCAGATTCGAAACAACATGATTCAAATTGCAGTTCCCGCCTGCTCCATCCCTCTCTCCCATCGAGAATGACAATATTTTGTGACTTTAGTGTTGTTATCTCAATGTCCTTGGCATTAAATTCATGGTTTGCATTCATCACTTGACCCAAATTTTCTAATTACATGTTAGCAATCCTAGTTACCTCTAATAATTTCTCTTCTAGTCTATTGGTCAAAACTCTTCTATCATATTCAATAATGACTTTGTCTTCCATAGCTTTCTTTTTCTATTTGATTACCAAACATAGTAATATGGCTTGTGATTTTTTCTCTATTTCAAGATTTATGATCTCTTCATCTAGGGTTCTATTCTTTTCCATTAGATCTATAGTTGCTACATCAAATTCATTGGAGTATCCATTTGCAAATAACTTAGTAGTGTCCATCTCTCAATATTGTGTGTCATTCTCCTCAATAGCAATTTATTTCCTTCTCTTCAATGATTTCATTAGATCATCTCTTTCTTCATTAAACTAATGTAGAATGAGTTGTATTTCAATTTTTGTGATTCTCAAAGATTTTTCCCAATTCGTAAACTTCCATTTCCAAGATCTTTGGTCAAAGCTATAAAGCCTCTCTTTTAGAGGATGTGGTTTTGATACATATTGTTGGAATTATAGTAGGAAAGGTAAACTTCTTGGGGGGGGGGGTGGTGGTGGTTTGAATCAATTCTTTAAAATTTGACCCATAAAATATTCACCACACATCCATCTCACATATTCAATAAGTAAATTGAAATACCACACAAAGCATATACATCTAAAGCATGTAAATAAGTAAGCATTCACACATATATGACACAAGATATGAGTACCCAAAAACACTCCAATGAGAAGGTAAAATTGGGGTGGGGATAACACCCACAAATCTTCACTACTACAATAACAAAGTTTATCAAATGAAGGTTACAATGTTTGATCATGAACCATGATCTACCCCGTGAAAGGTCTATCCTAATAAAGGTTTACAAATATTTTTAGGTCTCACCCTATTAAAGGATTTCAACGCCCTATTAAAAGTGTTCCTAGTAAAAGGAATTCAACTCATAATTATGTAAGCACCTTGTTAGAGGATTTCAATACAACCTATTAGGACTACTCTATTAAGATATTTTTAACTCATTCAGCTATTAGAATGTCTTAGCAATAATCCTACAATTACCACTCTAATTCTTGATGATAGATCACATCTATTCTACTATGTACTTGATCCTTCTTGATCAAATATCTCTCTATTGTTCACTGCATCCTTCCTCTATTCCCTTTTATTGATTTTGTAATTTAGATCATAATACCTTGATCACCATGAATGTTCTAGTTTGTTCATGCAAAACTCTCCTTGATCACACATTCATTCCCTTTCATGCTTCATAAGAACTTTAGGGATTTTCCTCCTTAAGAAGACTTAAGTGACTTAGGGTTAGGTATGAATCAATAGCCATGATTCATCTATATTAAAAGTTAAACATTCCCTTTACCTGATTGGGTGCATTTTGTACATAGGGATTCCAACATAAGATTCATCATTATCACCAAAATATCATAATTCAATATTTAAATCAGCTTAAAAGTAGTTTACATAGTAGTTTGTGCCAATACAAACAACTATGACAAAACTATATTACTCGGCATCTTAATTCCTTGGTGCTTAGCACATACTGTGACTTTAATGCTATCACTCAACAACTAAATGACTTGACATGCACTGCTTTCTTAGCTCCTAAATCACTCAGCATATACTATCTGCTCGACACTTGATTGACTCAACACTCACTATTTACTTAGTATGCTCTAAATTTACATGTTGTTCTTGACCTAGTATACTTTTTTAGTATGAACTAAGTAAATGACTTAAGTGTATAGACAATCACTTGGAAAAACTAAATTTGAGATTAACAACAATCAAGCTTTTAGTCTCATCCTTGAGAGGAAAAGAATTACAATAGTATAGAGGGTTTCCTCACAACTCTATAATAGATTGGGATGGGTTAGGAGAAGCCCTATGCAAACATTGTGACTATCTTTCACTTTTAGAGTAGTTGACTACTATAAAGACGGCACCCCATGAATACATGACTAATTTTAATTACATATTTCAAAAGACATGGGATAGAATACCTAATGTAGTGAAGCCTACCCCTGGTAATGCTTTCTTGCATTACCTCAAAGCCTTTAATGGTGATATTTCCACTATGATAAAAACCATGGGAGGAGATACATTACCTAATTCTTATGAGATAGCAATAAAGGTAGAGAGCATTTTGATAAAAGGAGGTAAGTTAGCTCCAAGGAGGCCTATGTCTTTCTTCCATAGTATTCCAAAACACCAACTAATAGTAGGCCATAGTCCCAGACCTTCCACATCACAACCCCTCTCTCTAGTCCCTCAAACTTCCACATCATCTAGTGAGCTAAAAGAGTTGAAGGATTTAATGCAATACATTGGAAAAAAGTTGCAAATTCAAGACAAGAAGTGTGAAGATAGCTTCTCTATGATTCAAAAGGTGAGAAACAAAGTGGCGACTTTGGAGAGGCAACAAGCCTAAGGTAATAAGGCTCCTCAACTACAATATTAGACTCCTTTGAATTGCATGCCTCCAAATCATAATCATGGGAATACTTGTTTTGATCAAAATAGGAAAAATAGTCATGTTTCCACTTCAAATGTAAATCAAAGTAGGGCCTTAGTCCATCAAAATAATATGGCTCAAGATTAGTATTTTTGTCCCTCCTACAATTACTCTTATTCATATTGTATGTGCTAGAAGGTTGAATCCTATTTAGCTTTGACCAATCAAGATTCTACATTAGAAAAATCATAAAATGTAAGCCAACCCAAAGATACTTTACATTTACAATGACAAGATGATTTTTCCTTCATGAATCATCAAGTATAAGAACATTATCATGTGAATCAAGATTCCATTTATCACAACAACTGGGCAAGAGAAGAGCTATTGAAGATGCTTCTCCTTCTCCTCCTAATCAGACTTCAACATACAATACAATACCTCATATACAAGAAGTAAATGATCAATCAAATGCTCCTTAGCAGCAAAGAAAAAATACTAGCATAAGAGATGTGAATGGCCCTCAAGTTATTCCATCTTAACCTTCCTCATATGAAACTCCCAAAGTTTCTACCAAAGAACCTAATGCATCATTCATTGTGGTAGAACATATGAGAAAAAAAAAAGTTAAAATTTCCATGTGGGATGTTGTTGCTACAATACCTATGCAAAAGAGGCTATTGCAGCAAGAATTGGAGAGCATTGAACCAAAGGATCAACCATCAATAATAGAGAGTGCCACAAGTCTAGTACAATGATAAAAGAAGGTACTAGAAATAAGTAAAAAGGTTAGACCTCCTCCATTTTATATTTCTTTGATTATAGGAGATAAGATAGTCCATAATTGCATGATTGGTTTAGGGGATAGTAGTTCAGTGGAAATATGAGCCCATTATTAGGGATGTGGATAGCAGTTTAGCGATGGCTAAGTGTGTTGCTAATGTCTTAGAAATGAAGTATGAGCCCATTATTAGGCATGTATTGCAATTGGATGGTAGTACTATCAATATTGTAGGAATCCTTAGGAATATTGAAATGGCCCTACGTGAATGCCCTAGTTGTACTATAATTCAAGATATATCAATTTATGAACTTAACCCACACTTTGCCATTTGTCTCTCAAGATATTTCACTACCCAAATAGGTGGTTACATATCCTCTAATTGGTAATACATGTTTTTTAGAAAAGGATATGGAACTAAAGCTTCAATCAAAGTAGAACCCTTATCCCTCCATCATATAGAGACCTACACTCTTAATCTCATCAATATGAATTGCACTACCCTAGAGATAAATGAAAATGATATAGTGCAAGAGCCTACCACTTCTTTGATAGGGATACCTGATTCTTTATTAGATGAGTGGGTTAATGCATACTAGTTTGATCTTATATCAAAAACCCTAGAGGCATGACTTGGTACTTATTGCATATTATTAGAGAAGGATGTTCCTATCCTTAACCTTATGAAGACCAAAGAAGATACAAGTGGGATATGGAGTATGTACTTTGATGGATCAAGGAATAACAATGGATTAGGGGCTAGTGTGATGTTTATTTCTCCTATACTAGAAAGGGATTACTTCTCATTTAGGCTTTAATTCAGTTGTATTAATAACATAATAGAGTATGAGGCATTGATTTAAGGTCTCCTACTTGCTCAAAATATCAGAATTCAAGCCTTAAGTGTATATGGAGATAGTAATTTGATTGTCAATTAGGTGAGAAATCAAAATGTCACCAAGAATGATTTTCTTATGTATTATAAACATATAGTATGGGATTTTCTTGAAGGTTTCAATGCATTTAATAGTCAATGAATCCTTAGGAAAGAAAATAGACATGTTGATAAACTTGTAGTAGTGGGTGCATCTTATGATGTACCAAGGAGCCTTGAGGATGAGAAGAAGTAGAAGATTAGAGTTTTGGTTAGGGCTACTATCCCTAATAATAATGTCAATTGGCAAGTCTTTGAATTTGATGCACGAATTGCAAGTTTCTTGAAAAATAAAGTAGAGTTCTCAAATAGAAATCAGTCAAGATTACAAGATCGGTATGGAGATTAAATAATTAATCTCAATTCCAACAAGTTACCTAAGGGTTTGATTACCTTAGATAGTGATTTCACTCTTGGTAATCAAGTTAGAGATAGAGGCATGAACCTTGCTACAAGTAAAGATGATCACATACTAGTCATGGCTGCTAATGGAAAGACCTTAAATATGGGGAAGTTATGTACTAAAATTTAGCAAGAAAATTTAATTCATTTATGTCAAAAATTTATTGATGTGTTTGCATTGACATATGATGATTTGAAAGGTTTTGATCCTAGTTTGTTTCAGCATACCATAGACTTAAATGATAATGTCAAACCAATAAGACAAAAATAGAGTCCAAAAAATCCTAAAATTGAACCATTAATGAGAAAGGAGCTATCCAAGATAATAGAGGCTAATATCATTTTTCCTATCAAGCATTCCTCATGGGTAGCTAACCTTGTCCCTATTAGGAAGAAGAGTGGAGAAATCAAATTGCATGTAGACTTTAGGGACCTTAACCAAGTCTCCCTTAAGGATCATCATCACCTTCCTTCTGTAGACACCTAAATTTGATTACATTGCTTTGGTAATCCTATTTAGTTATCTCTAAAGGAATCATTAATTAAATTCCTATTTAATTAATCCTTTGCCATCCCCTAGCTGATTAATTTAATTAATCATCTATAGTCCTAATTGATAAATCAAATAACCTATTATTTATCAATTAAATCCTATTCTTATATCTAAATCCAAAATCCTCATTTATTAAATAAACCTATTTGATAAATAAAAATCCTCAAATCTAATAACCCTTAACTTATTCCTAAATCCCCTTTTTAGCCTAATCCACCCCATCCACCCATACTAAATAAGCTTAGTCACTAACTCACCCACCCTCATGAATGCCATCCACTTGCAAATCTCTAACATCCCTAATCTAATCCTAAACCCAAGCTTAATCCACCCCCTAATGTTGTCACATTCCGTAAACAAGCTTAAGACTTTCTTAAGCCAAAGAAAGTCAACAATCTCAACTCCCTCGAAAATATCCCAACCACCCAACAATGAATGCTCTTACAAAAGCCATAAAGACTCTTACAAGCTCTTACAAGCCATAATGAAGGGTCTTTATGAAGATATTATCCTTTGAGCCTCCTTTGTTGACTCATCCTTCCCCTTTCATCCATCCACTCACCTTGTGACACGTGTCACTCCCTGATTGGTGCTAAACAAGAACAATCCATGTGCTCCCTTTTGAGTGCATCCTAGCCCTCCTTAAGCTTTTATCTTTCCTTCCATCTTAGCCCTCCATCCCTCAAGCCCTTAGCCTATAAATTGAATCCCCTCCCAAGCCATTTCATCACAATCTTGGAGCTAAAGTTATAATGCCCTTTTGAAAGCCAAAAAGCCATCAACCATACCCTTATGATGCCAAATTGAGAGCTCACAAAGCTACCAATTTTCCATTTTTCATCTCCATTGAAGCTAGTTTTTGGGAACCTTGATCATACATCCCAATCTTTAGACCCATCTATCAAGCAAGGAGCTAAATCCCATTGGGAGAGTCCATTTATTTGGCTCACATTTCCAATTGGGGTTCTCTCTTTAGTCTCTCATTTATGTTATGGTTTATATGCTAGTTAATGCTTTTGTTTTTGAATAGATTAGTATTACTTGCTAACATATTTCTCATATACACCTTCCATTTAACAAATCCTATCCAAGGTTAGTATTTTAGAGAGGTTCTCATTCCTAGATGGAGTTTTAGGCTATAATCAAGTGTTAGTCAAAGAGATTGACAAATATAAGAATACATTTACCACAAAGTGGGGCACCTATGCTTATAGTAAGATGTCATTTGGGATAACAAATGTAGGTGCCACATTTTAGAAGGAAATGGAGATGGCCTTCAATAATATGATAGAAAAATTTGTATTGGTCTATCTTGATGACATTATAGTATACCCAATAAATGTGATATATCATTTTGGCCATCTTAGAAAGGTGTTTATTAGATGTAGAGAGTATAGAGTTTCTTTGAATCCAAGAAAGTGACATCAATCAAGGAAAATTACTAGGAAAGATTGTATCCAAGGATGGTCTAACCATTTATCCAGTAAGAATGAAAGCAATATTTTCCCTCTCTCTTCCTAACCATAAGAAAAAGCTACAAAGTTTTCTTGGTAGGATTAATTTTGTGAGGATATTTATTTCCAAATTAGCTACCATGGTGAAACTTTTTACAACTATTCTCAAGAAGAATATGGTATTCTCATGGACCAAGAAAGGGAAAGAAATTTTTGAAGAGATCAAGGTAGCCATAGCCTCAACCCCTACTCTTATTAATCCTAATTTTGAGAAGAATTTCATTCTTTACACTTTAGGAGGTGAGTCAAACATTTTTTCTCTTTTGACTCAATCAAATGAAAAGAATGAAGAGCAACCTATAGCATTCTTTAGTGAAGGGCTTAAGTAATATGAAGAAAAGTATAGTTATGTGGAAAAGAAAGCCCTTGCAGTCATAAGATCTTTGAAGAAGTTTAGGCACCTCCTATCCCACAATAAGATCCACTTATTTGTCACTCATGCAAGTGTTAATGATTTACTCTTGAGAAAGGATATTAATTAGAAAAGAGAAGGTTGGATTACTAAGGTAATGGAGTATGGAGTGGATATCTATATTACTAAGTTGCTAAGAGGGAAAGGATTGTGCAAGAAAATGGCCTCATCTCAAGAATCAGATAAAGAAGTTTCCTTGGTATTAATGAAACAATAAGAAGTAAGGGATGAGAATCCAAGGAGTTGGATAAATGACATGATAGCCTTCTTATCAATAAATGGATATCCTTAGAGATTGGATAGAGCTAAAAGAAGACAATTTAGGTTGTAGTCAATTCCTTATGCCATAGTTTGTGGTATTCTATTTAGAAAGGAATTCAATGGAGCTTTGTTGAGAAGTATTTATAGATCAAGCTGATAGTATAATTAAGGAGCTTCATGATGGTCCTGATGGTGGCCATTTTTTAGCAAGAAACAATTCCATGAAAATAATGAGGGTTAGTTATTATTGGCCATCCTTGTTCCATTATTGTCATAGGTATGTTAGGAAATGTGAAAAATGCGCCCTTGTTTTAGGTAAGAAGAGACTTGTAGCCATTCCATTTCACCCCATTCAAGTTGATTAACCCTTTGCTCAATGGGGATAAGATTTCATAGGTCCTTTTAGTCCTCCTATTAGTTCTGGTCATAAATGGATTCTAGATGTTATAGATTACTTTACCAAGTGGAAAAAGGAAATTGCATTAAAGATGTCATTGAGAATTTAGTTGTTGAGTTCTTAGATGGAGTCATCACAAGGTTTGGTACTCCTTCCACCAGCATTTCAAATAATGAAAAATCATTTGTAGGAGCTCATATTTGTGCATGGGTAGTTGATCATGATATTTACTTGAGTACTTCTTCCAATTACTATCCCCACGGTAATGGATTAGTTGATTCATCCAACAAGAATTTGATTAGAATTAGAAAAGAACTATACAGGATAACCAAAGGTATTGGCATCAAAAGTTAAGAACAACTCTTTGGACTAACATAATAACATTGAAAACAACCATTAGGAATTCCCTTTTTATGCTAGTGTATGGTAGGGAAGTCAAGCTTCCTATCTCATTGGAGTTCCCTTCCTAGAACAAGCTAATAAATTAGAGCTGATTTAAAAGTAAGCTATGATAGTGAGGATTTTAGAATTGATGGAGCTAGCAGAGAAAAGACATCAAGTGATGCAAACCTTGGAAATACATTAGCAATAGCTGAAAAAATTCCTTTGATAGAAAGGCTAAAATTAGAAATTTCAAAGAAGGTGATATTGTTCTAAAATGGGATGCAGACAAATAAAAACTAGGAGGCATTCAAAATTTTATGTAATTTGGAGTGGTTCCTATGTGATAATTAGTTGCACATAGGCTAATGCTTTCTAGTTGAGTAGACCTAATGGTGAAATCATGCCTATTCCAATCAATGGATTATATTTTAAACCTTGTTTCTAGTTGGGTAATGTTTTCATGTACATAGTTAGAGTAGTTACTTTCAGTTGCTCCCAGTTTTTCAAGAAGTGTAGGGTGCACATGGTGTTTTTCTCCTAGAATGACAATTTTAAGAAGTCTTTTGAGGTTGTAAAGGTAATTTTTCTAGGTTTTTTTTTACAGTTGTAGAGGTCATTTTCTTCAGTACTTCTAGTTTATAGAGAAAATATTCATGTTTTGACAACTTCATAGCCCAATAGATGTTCAAGGTTACTGGTCATATGCATAGTAGGCTTGCATCCCCTTGAGTTTCTAGAATTGTTAGCTATTTTTTGCCTTCCCACCAGAATTGAAATATTTGAATTTAAATTCAGCTAATGTTCATATATTTGAAATATTCAAATATTAGGGCATGATAAAATATATTTTATGATGTTGGGTTATACCTTATTTCCTAAGTAATGTGTGACTTAATATCTCTATGGGCCCATATTTTGTTCATCGTCAGATCAAGGAGGATCAATGAATGTTTCTTTTTTGTTGTCAAAATTTGCAAAACTTTTTTTTTGTAGCAACAAACTAATGAATTTCCATTTAGCACCATGGGCCCATTTCTCTCTAGTCAGCATAGTCATTAGTTGGTTTCCTATCCATCATCGGATCTAGCAAGATTTATGGTTGTCATGTTATCACTTTCTAGAAATGCACGGCCTTATTTTATTTGACAAAATGATACATGAACATGTGTCCAAGGTGGGCCTTCCTTCTTTGTAGCTAATGGAGGTATCAGACAAGAATCCATCTAGTGAGTTCTAATTGACTATTTCTTTGTGGGCTAGTATCTCTTCATTTTTTTCCATTCACCGTCAAATCTTGCATCATCAAGGGTTGTCACTTTATCACTTTGTGAAGATGCATAGGCTTTATTTTATGAAACAAAGTGGCATTATGACATGTGGCATGTGGTTCATGTTCCTTTTGTGGGACATGGGTGCAGTGGACAAGTTTTCAGATGAGCTAGTGGGGGGATACATTTCTATTGTTTGATGTGCAAATATGATTTGGTGAATCTTTAGACTATTAGATGGGATGAGATCCATGGTTGTGACTTTGTTGCTTTATGGAATAGTGAGGACTTTAATTCATGCAATAAAGAAAGAAGATGCCATGTAAAATATGGCTTATAGCTCACAATGAGTTAGCCTCAAATGATTAGAAATGAGGTGTCGATGGTGATAGTTAGTATTTTGCTAGCCATAGTGAATGAAAAGATTAATAAGAAAGAATGGCGAGGATTATATGATATAGTAGTCAAACTTGTGAAGACCTTGTAGGGTGGAAAAAGGAAATAAAAC
This sequence comes from Cupressus sempervirens, assembly GCA_028749045.1. Taxonomy (NCBI): domain Eukaryota; kingdom Viridiplantae; phylum Streptophyta; class Pinopsida; order Cupressales; family Cupressaceae; genus Cupressus; species Cupressus sempervirens. Next base: position 795,166,232 of record CM053790.1, read on the forward strand.
CATTAGTTCATGTGGTGCTTTCTAGTTACTAGACCTATTTGACTGCTAATTTTGATGATTTGGCAAGCTAGGAAGGAAGGAAGTTAGTTTCTCCCATGCAATCTGATCTTCACAATCTATCTCAACCACTCTAAATGAATTTAGGGGTTTGAAATGATTCAAAGGACATTCAATCATTGCCTATTTATCCATCTACCTAGTTAGAATGATTAATGACATTGTTTTTGTCATGTTAGGGTTTCTTCCAGATAGATTTGTGATTATTTTCATGCCTCTGAAGATGTACCAAATAAGATCTATTGCCTAGATCATATCCAATCACCCTCTAATTTTTCTTGGAAACCTTAAATGTAGTTTTTGTGCTTTACCTTAGGGTTAAGGTCATCTAAGTTATTCCTAAGCTATAAAGGCACATTTTGTAACCCTTCTTAGGGTGCATCTTCTCTTTGATCCTCTAGCATTTCCTTGTGCTCTACTTCTATGATTTCCATGCCTTTGTATTATTATGATCTCTATTATATCTATTTCTACCATTAATATACTATGAAAACATTCATTTCATCTTGTTAATGTATTGTCTCTTTCTCTATAAATTGCATGAGTGTATCTATCTTTTGCTTTTGAATGTTATAGTGTGAAGGTTCTTCCTTGTAGCATTTTCTGGTATTCTGACCTGCATGTGATAATTGAGATAAACAAAGTTAGAATCTATATACTTCCAGTTTGTGTTAATGAACTCTGTATTATTCAACAAAGTTAATATTGAAAACTACTTTGGTGCATCACCTCCTTAGGGTAGATTAGGTTAGTGTTTTATACATGCTTTCTTCCTTTTTCCCCTCCAAGAGTAGTTATGTGCATCTTGATAGCAAAGGAAGTCGACCTTCTTTGGAGACTCAACCTTATTATTCAATTCCCACAACTTGGAGGTTTTTTCCATGTTTCACAAGGTTTCCTTTAGGTAAATACTTTAGGCAAGGCTGAATTTTTTTTTGAAAACATTTCCTTTAGTGAATAGTCTAGTAGTATCAATCTTTGTGTAGTGTTTGTCATTCTCTTTAATAGCTATATCTTCCATTCTCTTTTGTGAACACTTTAAGTTATATGTTGCTTCATTCAACTGATGTAGATTAAGTTGTATTTCAATACTTTGGTTCTCAATAGTCTTTCCCAAATTGTATATTTCCATTTCCAAGATCTTCCCTCAAAGATGCAAATCTTTCCTTTCTAGAGAGCAAAGCTCTATTACAAATTTGTGGAAATACAATTGGAAAAGTAAACTCTAAGAGTATGGGGGTGGGGGTAAATCGACACTTCAAAAATTCAAGCATAAAATAATTCACCTCACATCCATCTCACAATTCAATATGTAAATTGAAATGCCAAATTAAACATAAACATATTTTTAGTCATAGATAGAGTCACCATTTGTTTTAAACTTCCCCTCCTCTTCTACTTTTCATTGATCGAAGTCTTTTCCCTTGCTATCCAAGAGTTCATCATCCCCAAGGTGATTAGCTAAAGCCCTAAACATCCGTAGTAGTTCCCTCCTTCAAATGAACCACTTTGAACCACTTAAAAACTTGGTTTGAAGTAGTTCAAAGTAGTTCAACATAAGGTTTTGCTCTAATATCTTTCTTTGACAGGTGATGTTCCTCATGTGGTGGTGCTTTCTCCCGAAGTACTTCGAACCACTTTGAACCTTGGTTCAAAGTAGTTCAAAGTGGTTCAAGACAACATAATCAGTGTTTCTAGCCTAGAAGTATGGTGTTTTGTCATCTATTCATGATATTGTCAAAAAATTAGGATGTGGAGGCCATTTCCTTTTTTGAGTAGTGAAAATCATCATTATTGCGAGTGGGTAAATCTTTAGTTTGAGAAAAATGATTGGGCAAATTATAAGCAAGGTAGCGATCAAAAGAGAAATCATTAAATGAAAAGCTAGTACAGAATGGCTTTCAAACATGCAAAGGTGATCAAAGGGGTATGTCATTAAGGCTTAATTATTATCCTGTACTTTCGCATGCAAATGCTTCATTTTTATAAAAAGCCAACCGGTTTCCTTTAAAATCATCATGTGAAGGACTGGATTTGTAAAGGAGCTATTAAGGAGAATAGGGAAAGTACTGAATTTTTAGTAGAAAAAGGTGAGAACTTAACAATCTTTATTTTTTTCTGTAATCTATATTTTTGTGAAGAGTTTATCTGCTCAAGACTGTGCATGTTTGATTAACAATACGATCAGTTTTACACTTCCTTGGTAATGTTTCTAGCCCTAAATGTGAAAGACCAATTATCTGTGATACAAATTTGCAAGGGGTGAAAGTAGAAAATTTACATGCCATATTCCTAGAAGGTTCCAATGAGACTAATGGATGCATGGAGGTGTTAAATAGTGGATTGATAGAAGCTGCTACATTTCCTCCTACCTTTGTAAGTTTCGAGCTCTGGCAACTATGTATAGATCACTATGACATCAAAAGTAAGAGTATTGTGAGAAAATATGGCTCAACTATCCTTTCCATTTCAAGAGAAACCATTTCCTCTATTTTGCAGTTAACAACAAATACCTTTGCCTCATTCTACCCCACTCAAGCTTTGGCAGAATACAGGGCAGCCCCTAGTAAGTTCCAAAATGCCATGGCCAGAAAATGGACTAAGATCAATTATGGAGGTGGGTCCAGACTCCCAAAGGTCATTACCAAAGATCACATGAAACCCCACATACATGATCTAGTTGTATTATTACACCATGTGAAAGGTTCAACAAATGTGTTCTTGTTTGAGGAATGGATGTTCAGATACATTGAGATCATTTTAAAAGGTGATCAATGGATGGATTGGGTGGATATTATTGCAACTTCTTTGAGATCCCAACTTAAGCACACTAAAGAATCCCATGAGGATTTCTATATGGCCTCATATTTAACCTATTGCATTGCCTGTACATGTGATCTCACTCCCTTGCCTCATGAGATATGGAGTGAAGAGATGACTATTTTTCAATATTGTCCTCCTTTGCAAAAGGATAAGATTTTAGAGGATTTTTCCAAAGTGCATGATGTACTCCTGGACAACGTTTGTTTATCTTTGGAAAAGGGGAAGATGTCGAGACTCTCCCCTGAGATAGAGTGATTCGTTCAACAATATGGGAGCTTCTTTATCCAATTTCCTAGGTTCATGTATTTGAGGGTTGGTGGATTCAATGATGAACCTATGAAGTTACCCCAGTATGCCCTCGATTGCTTTGTGTTAGCTTAGTTATGCAAACAACTTTTCCATGTTATCAAAGACAACATACCATAGAAGAATTGGGAAATGGCCTTCCCTATCAAATTGGGTTCATTCATTTGTACTAGTATGGATAACACTTCCATCATTAGAAGCAATCTACTTGGGTTCAACCTTGGTTTCTATCATAGCAGGAGAAATTTTGATAGTAAGGGGTATGCAGCCCAAATTCTTAGCCTTAGAGTTCATGTTCTAGCCACACCATATTTAGAGGATCTTTGCAAAGACTTAAAGAATGAGGAAGAGGTTCTAAAAAGGGATCATTCAAGGATGACCTTGCGGCAGATTAATTCTTTCAAACTAAAATTCAATATAGGAGAAATAGAGGATGATGGTTCAGACATGGTTGAACTTGGTTGGAAAGAATAAGATGAAATAGAGTCCTTAGTAGTTGATTGGTACAAGGAGGAAGAGGATGACATTAATTGAAGGCTAGGTTCATAATTACCTACACAGATGATTGGCTATAGAAAAGGGCTCAAAGAATCATCAATGAACCTCCTATCGAGGTGACTTCTTCCCTTGAACCACTTTATTCTGACATTTCATTTTCTCCTATTGCAGGTAGCACATCTATCCTGGATACAAAGGGAAAGTCTTCTCCTCATTTATAAACTACGGCTCCTAGGAAAAGGTCCCAAGCCAAGTCAAAAGCCTTGAAATGGTTCAAAGCCCAAAAGCAAGAGATGGCATCCCAAGGACAAGATCCAGGTGATGGACTGCATTCACTTGATGGAGGAGATGGTGAGGTTCAGTTTATCAAAGCTCCTTAGACAAATCAACCTAAGTTTCTAACTCCAATCAGGGACACTCAGATGATACCTATGAGTCCTACCATTCCTCCATGACTATCAAGTTCAATTAGTAAGAAAAGGAGTCTACAATCGTTGTCTACGCCAGTGAAGGATATAGTCACAAAATACGTAGCCAGAGGCTCAAAGGAAAAGAAAACAAAGATAGATGCTTATCTAACCAAGGGTTTAGTGATAGGGAAAATCACCATGGAAGTGGCCACTTATAAGCAAAAGAAAGAATTTGGAGATGTCGACGAAGAATGGTTCAAGGTCACTTCAATTGAATTGGGTACCCTCAATAGGAGCACTGGTAATAATTTCTTTAAATTTTTTGCTGACCACATGCTCACACAGTCCAAAAAGGATAGTAAGGAGAAGAAAGAATTGAAGAGGATGATAACTACCATGGCTGCATATATTGACTCTCTGATCAATCTTGGAGCTTCACCAATTATATAGGTTTCATATCTATTTGATCCTAGTTCAGCTAAGAGTCAACAGCTAATGAGATAAGTGCAGAAGGGCAAGTTGCTAACTGACGACATGGGAAGCTGGGAAAATGGTATAATTGAGGAAGGCAATAAATTTATCTCTAAATTTACTAATTCCTACACAAAGGGTGAAACACTACTAGGAGAAATTCAAACCTTGGTCCTAGGATGGGAGACAGAGCTAGCGTGCTACCAAGTAGTAGTTTTCCAAATAATAGAAGTAGAATATTTTGGAGTTCCCAAATCCTTGAACGAAAATCCTATGAAGAATGTAGACCCTTGCATGCTATTTGTCTTGAAAAACAATATACACTAGAAATAGGCCATCTACAGAGAAACAATCAAAGAAATACAAGGCATTGAAAATCGGATCATAGAAATGCATGAAGAACTCATAAAAGATATGAATATTGTGAATCCAATAGGCATCTTGTAGTTCAATGAATGGAATATGGATGTTGACATGTTAACAAAGAAATTTAGTGAAGCGGTTGAACAAATCAAAGATAGTGAACTACCTAAAGTCGAAGACTTCTCTGCATTAGCAAGTATCGAGTCCATGCTGCGCCTAAACAAAAATTTGATGCCACGTTAGAGCCTCAAAATAAAAGAATACAAGTGGAAAAAAGATACATGCAGGGCCTAATTGATGATCTTGAAGAATCCTCATTCTCTTGCAATGCAAGAATTCATGGCCACGTTTTAGAGTTGGAAGCTCGTGCACCAAACTGTAGGAGAGGAAGACAAAATCGATGAAGTGGTTGGAAACTGAATGGTTCACCTTCCAACACTTTTTTCATTTTTTTGTTTAACTACTCTTTCATTTTATAATGGTTTCTTTTGTAACTAAAAGAGCTGGGTTTTGATGGAGGCTCTTTCGGGTTTGAAAAACTATAAATGCTAGGGCATTTGACTGTTCTTTTTCTTTAAGCAAGTAATGTGAAGTAGCAGATAGATAATAGTAGATTTTATAGACTTAGATAATTTTAAAAAAATAGTGATTTGAGATATTATATGGAAGTTTTTCTTTCTAAGACTGTGTGCATGGAAGTGTTATATACATATATGAAGAATTTTGGGTTTTGAACTTTGAAACTTGGTGTTCAAAGCGTCAGATTATCATTATTTTGTGAATGTGGTTTGGCAATTCAAAAATCTTGGTCATTGTTCTCTTCTTGTAAGTGCATTAGTTTAGTTTCTTAATTCATGTTATACTTTGTGATGAAGATTCATTCTTTGAAGTGAATTTTGTGTGCATGATAGTTTATTTTCAATCTTTTATTCGAAGATTGCATTGTTTCCTACCTCATTGCCCAAGAGCAATTTAGAGATCCTTAGGCACTTTCGGGAAAAAGTGTAAAAATAATATTGTATTCATTGTAAAATTGACAAGGGAGCTGTACCTTATAAAAATTTAAAGAGAAAGGTAGATAAAATCACACTTTCTCAACTATTGTGAATGGTCATTGTTCCTATTAGTAAGTTGGGCATAGAGTAAATCTGATAATTGTTAAAAAGGAAAATCTATTCACTAACACATATATAGCATGTAAAACATATAAACATTCACACATATTACACAAGATATGATTACCCAGAAACCCTCCAATGAGAAGGTAAAACTGGGGTCAAGATGACACCCACAAATCTTTACTAATGTAGTTGTAAAATGTATCCAATGAAGGTTACATTTTTTTAACCATACAATATGATCTACCTTGTGAAAGGTCTACCCTATTCAAGGCTTACCATATTGTTAGATATTACCCTATTAAAGGATTTCAACACCCTATTAGAAGTGTGCCTAATTAGAGGACTTCAACTCACAATTAAGCAAGCACCCTATTAAAGGATTTCAACACATCTTGTTAGGAATACTTTGTTAAAAGATTTAGCTAATTCCACTGTTAAAATGTCTTAGTAAAGGTGTTGTGGTTAGCATATTGTTGCTAGATAATAGATCACCTCTTTGCATGTATCCTTGATCCTCCTTTGATTAGATATATCTACTTTGTCTGTTAACTTCTTTCCTCTATTCTCATCTAACTGATTCTATAATTCTTTACTCTTGATCACTCTTGACCATTCTTGATCGCTCTTGATTACAACTCCTCTCTCACACTAAAATCATCTATTTACATGTGAAAAATTCTCTCCCTACTCTATCTTCTCTCTCACACACTCTCTTATGTATTAGGGTTTACCCTCCTTATGAACATTTCTATGACTTAGTGTTAGGTATGAATGAATGATTGTGATTCATCCATATTGACACTTAATCCTTCCCTTTTTCTGATTAGTTGCATGTACTTCATAGGGTTCAATAATTAAGATCCATCCTTATCATGTAGGATCTCAAAATAATACTTAAGTTGGCTCCAAAATGGTTTACATAGTAGCTTTTTCCATTACAAATAACTATGTCAAAATTGTATAACTTGACATCTAGAGTCCCTCATGACTTAACATCAAATGTAACTTCAATTCTATCACTCAACATCTAAATGACTCAACATCCATTGATCAATCCACACTTGAATCACTCAACATCATTTCGCTACTCAACACTTGAGTGACTCAACACTAACTATTTACTCAACATATATTGAGTAACTCGCTCGACATGCACTATCTAACATATTATGCTCGACAAGAACTACGTTCTAACTTATAAAAGGCTTAAGTATATTGGCACTTATATGCGAAAACCAATCTAAGATCAACACACACATCCTACATTTAAGAAAATAAAAGATTAGTCCCTATTAAGAGTTGTACCAACTATATTAGGAATTGATGAGAAGAAAAAAGGTCCCACTATCGAAATAGTATTTGTACAATCCTGACTAAATAATAGTAATGGACCTCCACATTATCCAACAATAACTTCTTTACCAAATGTAGTACTTTTTCATCTCACCATGTGTCAAGTACACTAAGAACTTCTCTAATCAAATGATATTCAATATCAAGTTTACTCTATCTTAGATGCAAGTTCACATACATGCTTTGCACACATATCCACACTAGATAATTACAACCAAAAAAATCATCCCTCCTTCATACCAAGTCCTAAAAAATAACTGAGTCATCCTTGAGACTTTCCCAATTTATAATAATAACACATGACCACTTTAACATATTACATTATAGTTGACATTACATCTTTACATATTTTTACAATTGCACACAATCTATCAACTCTTAGACCTCATAAATCTTCACATGTGTAATATCCAATTTTTTTCACTTAACTAGGTCATCTTTATCATGTCTTCTATCTTTTTAAAATCTCACTTAACTTGATTTTATCTCTATTAGGATATATAATCAAAACATTAGCAATGACTTAACCAATAAATATGTCTAAACACTATCTTCAATTAATATCAAATAACTTTATGTTTTCTTCTTATTTCCTCATGCACCCTTAGACACATCATGTGGACACTTTGAAGAACATGTTCTCCATTGCACATAAGATAATATGCATTCCTTGAACTGTGTAGCCTCAAACTCTTTCTTCTTCTCTACAAGTCACACAGGACAACCAGTATGTTGACATCAACAAAAAATACTATCATGAATGAAACACAACCTCTGAATCATGTCTCCAATAATTATATTATACTCCTCCATAGGAATACCAATATAATTTATGCTAACTATCTCCCCCTTTGGCATTGATGGCAACATAGACGAAAAACTTCTAAATTCCATGAATACCAAATTTATCTACAAAAATTGCTCCCCCATTCATGATGCCCATGAATGTTATATGCACTTGAACCATCATGCATAAGGAAGGTGTTAGTCTTCTGTATAGATTAGAATCTTTTGAAATGATCTTCACCAATCATTTTCAAATCCTCTTCATCAATCAAATCTCTCTCCCACTAGAACATCATTCAATATATAAAGATATTACATGTGTTATTCTCACTCTCCCCATTGACATCAATATATAAGGATTTTTTTATGTATATCTCTCCCAAACATACACATCAAATGACATTTTTCATGTGTTATTCTCTCACACATTGATATGAATAAATACACAAGCATGTTTTTCATTTATTACTCCCCCCATTGACATTAATGAAAAAGACATCATTATTTCAATCTATTACATAAGATCTTCAATAAGGTTAAGTGTCCAAAGAGACTATTAAATACCAATTACCAAGAGCCCTTTATGACTCAGCTCAAACAAAGTTACTGCCCCATAGAGAAAGCATCAAGAATCTAGTCTAGATAAAGTATACTTCTCTAATACCACTCAAATAATGCAATCTCTACATTAACTACTTAAAAGTAGGTTGGGGCATAACCCCAAGCATACCTCTCAAGTACTCAAATGTATCCTTTGGAAAAGGTTTTATAAATATGTCTTCTATATTCTCCTTTGTATTGACATAATCTAATATGGTCTCCTTCTCTATAACTTTCTCTCTGAAAAAGTAATATTTGATAGTTATATGCTTTTTCTTTGAATGTAAAATATTATTCTTTGACATACTCACTATACTCGTGTTATCACAATATATAATAACAAGCTCTATAAACTCAATTCCAATGTCCTTCAATATTTATTTCATCCATACAATTAGATTACAACTATTTACTATTGCTACATACTCTACTTCTATCATACTATGTGAAATACAATCTTGTTTCTTTCTTAGCCAAGAAACCAATCTTCCTCCTAAGAGGAATGCTCCACCACTTCTACTATTTCTATCATCCATACTATCTTCCTAGTTCACATTAGTGTATGAACATAAGATGAAGTTTTTTAATTTGTTGTACCACAATAAAAAATTAGGTTTACCCATTAAATATCTAAAATTATTTTCACTACTCCATAATGTGATGCTTTAGGATTAGCTTTAAATCTTTTCATAATACTAACATATCATTATGCATAATCTATGATCCCAAGAAATATTTTGTCTCACCAATCACACTCATCTCGAATTCCTTCTTCATTTCTTTATCTTATCCCAAATTTGATAAATACTTATCCAATATTGCATACTAGGCTCTATGTGCTTGTTTCAATCCATATAAAGCCTTCTTCAAATTATAAACTATATCTATTTCTTCAGTCAAAGGAAAACCTTCAAGTTTATCAATGTAAACCTCTTCTCCTAATTCACAACTCATAAATATTTATTTGGCATCTATCTAATACACTTTGAATTTATTATTATTTGCATATGCTAAGAACATTCTAACTACTTCTATTCTGGTAACATGTGAATGTTTCCTCATAATCAATACCTTTTTTCTATGAATGAATTTTACATACTAGTCTTACTTTTTTTTTCTCAGAAACTCACCTTACTCATTCATGTTATTCCTAAAAACCCACTTAGTTCCAATAATTTATTCTTAGGTCTAGGAACTAAGTCCAATGTGTTGTTCTCTTCAATTTGATCTACTTCCTCTCTCATATATTTAATCCAAAAGTGATCTTTACTATCTACATCAACACTTTGAGGTTCAATTTTAGAAATAAAAAATAATTCTTCAGGTATCTTATTCCTTTTCATCACTCCTTTTTATTTTCTATGAATAACCTAATTATTAGGATGATTCTTTACCATATTTCTATTAGGTGTCACCATCTCAATTCTAGGTTTAGTACTAGGTTCTTCTCCTATTCCACTACATGTATCCCATTCTTAAAATGAGTGTCAGTATCATAAAACAACTCAACATTCTCTAGGCTAGTCTTTGGATTAGTCTTTTCATCAGAACTATAATAATGTTTCTTTTCTCAATTTCAAACTTTTCATCCACTATAACATTTGTGATATCAACAATAGTTTTAGTTTTCTAAGTAAAACATCTGTAAGATTTTATTTCAAATGAATAACCAAGAAAAATACCTTAATCACTCCTTCAATCAAACTTTCCAATATCATCATGCCTTTCAATGTAACACTAACTACCAAAGATTTTGAAATATTTAATTGATGGTGCATGTCCAAATGAAAGTTCATAGGGGGTTATTACTAGTACCTTGTTTGATCTATACTTTTTTTTATAGTGTATTCTATCGTATTTACTACCTCTCTCCAAAATATATTTTCCATATTATTCTCAAACATCTAGCTCTTTCTATACCATTCTGCTTAGGTGTCTTAGGGGTTGAATGTTGTCTTTTAATGTCATTTTTTTGACAAAAACCATTAAACTCATTTGAACTAAAATTTCATATTCTATCATATCTCAAACATTTAATCTTTAATCTAGATTTATTTTCAACTATATTCTTAAAAAATTGAAAGTTCTCAAATGCTTTAGACTTTTCTTTAAGAAATGTTAACCACATCATCCTTGGAAAATAATCAATATGAATCATGTATATAACTTTTACCATAGAAAACTCTTCTCTTTGTAGGACCATTCAAATCTCTATGTAAAATCTCCAACTTTGTAGATGTAGTAAATTTTTTTCTTGGAAATTCAATTTTCTTCTACTTTTCTATAACACATTCCTTGCATACCTTGTTATTAGGCTTCACAATTTTAAGAAAATCTCTAACAAAAAATATAGCATTGATCTTCACAATGTTATCAAATTATATATGATAAAAGATCTTATGCTATAGTTAGCAACTAAGCATGTCATCTCAGTAGGATTTAACCAAAAACATTACCTCTTGTCCTTGTACTAGTACTAATCAACTTACCATCTTTATCTTTGATAATGCATGTCTTTTGTATAAACTAAAACTAATTTCCCTTTTCAACTAGTTGTCAAACACTCAAAAGATTATGTTTCAAGCCATCAACAAATTAAACATTATCAGTATTAGTCTTTCCATTAAGTGTAATATATCATTTTCTCTTAATATGATAGTCTGCATTATTTTCAACTCTAACAATCACACCATAATAGCTATTGCATTCAATGAACTAGTGCATATCTCAAGTCATATGATGAGATCAACCACTATCTATAATCCAATTAGATTTCTTTCTTTCAACTTGTGTTACAAATGCTCTTTCTTCTCCATCTTCTTCATTTTTAGGGCCTTCTTCTTTAATAGTAACAAATCCTATTTCATCACTTTCATCATTGCCTTCACTCAAAAATATTTCCACACAAACATCTAATTTCTCATCATTAGAAAATAAATAATCCTTAGACATCCTTGATTTATAAGGTTTCTTTTTATACTTCTTTACTCTCTTAGGACATTTAGAAGAATAATGACCATACTCATCACATGTCCAATATTTAATTTTTTTTGTACCTTTAGGTTCTCTCTTGATAAGCAAAGCAAGTCCTTCCTCAATCTTCTTTTCGTCTTCTTTTTTATCCTTAGGTTTTATTAGAATAATCTCCACTTGCACTTTCACTTCTTGTCAACTTAGGCTGAGCACTTAATGCACTGAAAGATCTCTCAATTCTAGGAAATTCTCCACTTTATCTTATCCACATCTTAGTAGATTCCAAATATTTCTTTTGAAATTAGGTATGTAGGGAATAATCTGTTCAATCATCTACGTCTTCTATTTGTATGCAATTGTCAAAGTCTTCAATATTTTCCATGTAACTTCATCTTCATCTTTTGTTCCATTACAAGCCTTAATTCCTACAATAATATTAGATATTATTCCAAAGTAACTTCTTATAGATTCATCTCCAATCATCTTAGAATCTTGTAATAAATATATCTAATTTTGCAATCTAACCTTTATAGCTTATCACCTTCAAATGTAGATTGAAAATATTTCCAAATTTCATGAGTTAATTTAAAGATTTTACTTGAATATGCTCATTTTTAGGAAGACCTATCAAGACTGATTATCTATCAAGCATATTGCACATAAATTTGTCTCTCTAAGGTTTAGTACAAGTCTCAATCTTGCCTTCATCAACTACATCTTTCTTTCTCGTAGTGGTCAACCAACATCTTAGACCCATGCATAGCAAATGTGTCTTCATCTTCTCCTTCAAACCGTCATAGTTAACACCATAAAAATTTGGAATTTCTTTCCTAAAATGATTAATTTACATAGATATTCTCAAGCTATTAATATTTTCCCTTCAAGAACCCGATGCTCTTATACTAATTGTTAGAAAGTAAAGTCCATTAGGAAATTTGAGAGAGCGGGGGGGGGGGGGGGGGTGAGGTGAATAAGTTATTAGATTAAAATACCACTCAATATCTTTATTAATTTTGAAAAATGTAAAAAATAATTGCAACAACCATAGAAAGATCACCATACATAATGGTGGCACTCAAAATTGCATCCTGTTTTGAGTGCCTATTCCAAATTTTGAGTTACTTCGAGCCCCTATAAATGCTTTTCATGCTTGTGTACCCGGATGTGGAAATCAGGCCTAAATGGTGTTTTATGTTTCTAACACCCTTCATTTAGCCTGCACATATGTTTCGTAATGTTAAATTGATATCCTAAGCCATTCAACGAAGTTCCTTTTTGAGTGGTTCTTAGTTTTGAATTTCTCGCCTAAGTGTCAAACAGTGACACAGAGCCCAATTTTCCTTTGAATATCTTTCACCCAGTTATGTTTAATGGCTCGCCACTTTGGGGAAGTTTAGTATCCATATCTAAGAACCTATTTTTCAATTTCCAAGGTATGACAAATCCGTTTGATCAATTTTCAAACGTGATTCCATTTGCAATTTTTAAAGTTTCATTGGTATTCAAAAGGTGTAGATTGATTGGGAGCCCTGTTCGAGGCATCATATCTTTGTGCCCATGATTGGCAGGACCAAATGGTTTGTTCCCCTACATTCTACTCTTAAAATACTTTGAGTGTGTCAGTTTTCAAATTCTGACGAATCCATCTTCACACCTTTCTAGGGTCATTCCATTCGCAAAAAATATTGTTTTACTAATGTTCACTGTCCTACAATTCCAAGTAGCCATCTTTAGACGCTCGCCAATTTTTTCTCATGATTTGTCATGAGTCCTAATCAAAAAATTACATTCTCCTCATGATAGAGTACAAATACCCCAATTTTTGTCACCTCAAACATCCATTTGCCCAGTTTTCAAGGCTCAAACCAAACACAATTTCCATCTTTTTGACATGTTATTCTGCAGGTAGTTTTAAGTTGGCAACTTCAGAGGTCAATATCTTTTGACTCTGATGTTTTCATGCAATGAGATTTGGCAGTCTTGCTAAACGTATTAGAGAGATGATAGATCCTGAGTTTCAGAGCCCGATCAGGTGATATTGACAGTTTTTAAAGCCAGGCAATAGGCCTATTGATACAAAATTCACAGTGATGCAGAAATGTTATAAAGGATTTTTAAGTGTTGATTTTGTGATCAAATGGATTCCAGTGAGTTCAGGCGAGATTTTCCAAATGAACATGCCAATGTGGTTCTTCTACCACATTATTTTTAAGGAACTATGTTTTTTTTTAATTTGCTCTAAATATTAATGATTATTCCAAGAGGATAATGGTGTGCTACCTTTTTAGAGGCAAATGGAATTGGAGACCTGTGTTGGCAAAACTAAATTTGAAATTTGAGTAGGAGCAGTCACCGTCAGTTCACCCAAGTTTCAACAAGGGGATCATTTACATTTTTGTAGGGACCATGTTTTTGGTTGCAAAATGGAGGTGAAGCCATAAGAGGTAGGGGCACCAATAGAGGGTCAGTGTTTGTAGTGATCAAGGCAACTCATGTTTTTGCATGAGGTAGGGCATGATAGTAGCTACAAGCAGCTTGGTGGTCGATTAAACAAATGCATCTACTTGCATCACGCTATATGGAAGCTTCAGCGTGAGAAGGGAAAGGTCCAAGTTTTTGCAGGGGCATGTGATGGGTCTCCATGTTTTTGTAGAGGAGATATGATGCCTAGCTTGACTTCCAAGTACATCACAAAACAAAGCCACAATTTGTAGATAAAGATGCAACAGAGGAGACCATCTGCAAGAAGAAAAATGTCACGGTGAGAAAGGGGATAAGTCAATTTTTTTTGTCCCATATGCATCCGAACTAGATACTTTTAAGTGTTTTAGTACCCAGGTGGTCGCTCCTTTAGGTTTCTTTGAAAGACACATTATCTGTGAGTCCGCTGCTCACATGGAGGGCCCCATCAATGGTCAACAAAATTTTGACCTCATTGTGTGATCGAGGGATGTGGTTTGGAGTCGTGCAATATCACAACTATGTTGTGTGATTGGGGGTCCGGCCTTGGTGATGTGTGATATTTTGATGCTCTCATATTGTCGTAGGAAGAGATATAAAGGTCCTCAACCATACAGCTCCATCATATGATCGGGGCAAAAGTTTTAAGGCCGCACGATGCTACGGCTCCATCGTATGATCGGAGGCCCAAGAATGAAGTAGCCCGACGCTATGATTTTTCCTTTGTCATATGATCAGAGAGGGTTGGATTTGAGCCAGCGATGTTATGATGGGCCATAAGGAAATGTTGAGAAATGAGGAGCTACAGGAAATGAAAAAATTTAATTAATTAATGGCATTTTAAATGATGATGGCCCAATAGGAATTCACCAAGTGTCATAGACAGTTTGGAGGGGTAAGGGGAGAAAGGAAAATGATACAAAACCAAGATTGCAAATGATTTGAACGCCCAAATTTTCAAATTTAGATTTGATTTATTTTTAAGTTTTATATAGTTTTCACTATATGAACTTTTAAATTTTTCATTTTAATTGGTTCTGTACTACTCAGGGAGCCTGATTTTTAGTATGATCTTCAGGGAGCTATTTTGATCCAAAATATGGAGTGTAATATACCGTTGGAACTAGGAAAGAGCGAACTTTCCATTTTTGTAGTCAAAATTTTCACAGGTATCAGCAGGAACTAGCTACAGGAGCTTTTCTGATTTCAAGATCTTCATGGTGAAAGGTGGAAATTTAATGTTGTAGATGAAATTGCAACCAAATATAAAGACTTTTCATCATTCTTAACTTCTCCAAAAAGTTCCAAGTTGATTAGATGGTTTCTAAATGCAGTTGGAGCAGTTATGGTTTTTGATAGAAATGCAAGTTGATTTTTTCGATAGATGCAACTTGACATGTTGAGATCAGATTTCTTGGACCCTCAGTACAGATATTTTGGGATCATTAATGGTTTTTCAAGGGCAGGTAGATGGAGGAAGTTCAATTTTATCAACTCCATTTGTGAAGATTTCTCAGTGGGACAGATGTCAAACTCAAGTTGCATTTCCTGAGATATCTTCTTTCATATATATCTCCTTCTTCTACTCTTTGAAGGGGTTCCAACTTTTTGAAGATTTTGGGTGGATTGTGAGACCACAAGTTTGGTTCCAATTTCCTAAGTTTTCACATAGTTGTGATACCAATTTTCTCATTTTTTTCTTGTTATGAATAGCATGTTGTATTCCTTTTGAAGTACAAATATATTACACAGTCACTTCTTTGTGTATCATTTGAATTTTTGTATGCCTATGATGTATTATTTTCAGTGAAATTAATGCAAAGAGTTTAACCTTATTAGTTTCATTCTGATTCTCATCTCCTACTTCTATTATTTGCAATGTTCTATGCTTAAGAACCAAGGTCTTGAACTCAATTGCAATCATTTAAGGTTGTATGTCATGGTAAACTTGCTATTGGAACAAAGAATCCAAGTAACTGCTTGTTTACATTGATAGGATTGTGGTTTACATGAGGAGGATATCATCATAAGTACGAGAGTTGTTATGAAGAATGATGTCTATTTCCAAGTCAAATAGATAGATCATATGCCTGAATATGTGAGCATGTTTTAGGTATCCATCTGTATGTTGAAGATTTAGTTGATGCCAATGGATAAGGGACTAGTCAACTTGAAGGATACATGTCCTTTTTTGTTCCATATCTGGTTATGCTGAGAAACCAAATCAAAATGAATATCAATTTCCCATTTTATATTTTGAAGAACTAGAATTGTAGGTCATGGCTTATTTGTGGTTGTTTTCCTTGGTTATAATTAGCTGCTATAATCAAGAGATTTACCAGCAAATTGAAGAAGAATATTGACCATATTTGCTATAGAGGGTAGTCTTGCAGTGAAGTATCAAGATAAATCAGACAAATCCCTTAGGTTTTTCCGCCTTGGCTTAGCAGAGCCTAAAGTGAAGTGAGTCTGGTTGACTTTGTTAATTGGTCCAAAACTGAGATTTAGCCTTGCTGATTATAGGATTTAGCTCATCCTTAGGCTTGTCCCTGGTCTTTGTTCTTGCTATCAGGTTTAAATCTACCTGGTATGTTCTTTACCAAAAAGAACTCCAACAAAATGGTGACTTTGCTGGGGAGCTTGTTGAAAGATTATTGTCAAAAATTTTAACAAAGTGTCAAGGCTCTTGTGTTGTCTTTCTTCTTCTGTTCTTACTTCATATTTCCCATTTTTGGGTGGCGACTCAAGTCAAGGTTTTGCAACTAGTGCTAGAAGGTTTTTTTTAAAAAGGGGACACAATCAATGGCTAAAAAGAGGAAGAATACACGTGCATTTACTAAGAATCATCCTGAGATACCTTTGTCAGCTGGGTTTATCCCATGAGGTAAAAAGAAATCAGAATAAGAAGAGATCTGATAGTTCTGCATGGGTTCCTAGAAGTAATCTGTCACCCCAATCATTATGTCATCCTATTGAAGAAAGGGAGTTTTCTTCTAATAGTACTGAATCAAAAGGGGCTGCACTCTTGGGAGAAACTTTCTCAGCTCCACCTAAAAAATTTCAAGATAAAGGTATGTCCCTTGTAGTCAATTTTCCATATAGATCAAACATAGAAAATGAGATGGACCACATTTGGGGTTATAGAGAAAACATGGAAAGGGGTTTCAATCCTAGACAAGAGCCATATGTAGCAAATCTTATGGATTTTGACCCAGTTGACTCTGAGACTGCTACTACAGATCATGAAGAATTGATTCCATAGCTTTCCCTCCTCAGAAAGAAAGTTGCAGATGAGGAAACTAGGCATATGCATCTAGAAAAGGAGAAAGAGAAAATTATTGTGAATACTATTATTGAAAGAGATAACTTGCTTAGGAGAATGGCTTCATTGCAGAAACAAAATAAAAAGTTGGAGGAGAGATCTTCTTGTTTACACTCTGATATCTTTGGAGATATGGGTGCTTTAAGAATTGATGTTCAAAGACAAGAACAATTGCTCAAAGAAAAGCAGGACCCTGTTGTCACACAAGTTCAACCTTACAAGCCTTTAGAGACTACAGTTGAGGAGCCCCAAAGGAGAGATTTGGACAAAGGAAAAAAAAAGGCAATTGGAGTACAAATCAATGAGCCACAACCCCCTAGTAAGTCTACTCCTTGTTTCATGACAAAGCTGGATTTAGAGCTTGAAAAATCAAGAAAGGATAAGGAAGACTTGGCTAAGGAACTAGAGAAGGTGGAAAATGAAGCCCAAGCTGTAGAGGCTAAGAGAAAAATCATGTTTATCAAGTCTAACTCTGCTCTAATAGTTCAATCTAGTCAACCTCCACTTGTTTTACCTCCTGCTCCTAGTGTTGGTACTCTTACAGTAGGTCAAAGTGCCCCACTCTTTTCCCCTTTCACAACTCCTATTGTTACTAGTCAGTTTCCCCTTCTCCATCTTCCCCATCAAACTCAAGCCCCTTTTCAAAATCAAGCTATGGGAGCAAGTTCCTTAGCTATCCCAGTTCTCTGAAGAAAACCAATTTATATGGAAAGATATAAGCAGATTTCCTTTATTGGTATTCCTGGTTTTCCTCATCCTGTACCAAATGAGCTCAGGGATAAAGTTACCAAATTTAGTGGAAATAATGTTGTCACTGGTGAAGAACATCTTAGAAAATTAATTGATATGCTAAATGATTATGAGGTGGAACATGAAGATATAGTGATGAAACTTTTTGTTCACTAACTAACTGAGGATGCCAGAGACTGGTTCAGAAGACTGCCTGATGATATTATCAACTCATGGAGCAATCTTGACACCCTATTTAAAGAACAATATGGTGACATGACAAATGCTAGTTTTATGTTGAATGATTTCAACAATATCAAGAAGAGCCCCAATGAATCAGCCTTTGATTTTAATGTCAGATTCCAAAAAGGTATGTACAAACTTTTCCAAGTAATGAGATTGAATGAAGATGTGTGTCTTACTACTTATTTTAATGCCTTTGATAGTAAGATGGCCTATGTCCTTAGAGATAAGGAACCTAAAACATTAAGAGATGCATTTACAATGGCTGTCAATATTGAGAATAATAGAAGGGCTATAGGAAAGCTTGGAAAAAGGGATGACCCCAAGTTATTCAATCCTAGGGGAAAGAGAGATAATGAAAAACCTATTTTAGGAAAGAAATCTGAAGATGACCAAATGGGATAGGTTTTGAGCTTGTTAAAACAATTAAATCTCCCAACTCCCTTAGCTAACAAACCAAATATCCTGGAGAGGGCTCCTTTTAATAATAATTTTAATAGGCAGCCTAGAATGCAAAATTATCCCTACACTACTCAATGGAAAGATGGAAATCCATTTCCTAATCCTACACAAGGGAACATAGGTAAAGGGACACTAGATCCTCTACAAAGAAATTCAGTAAATATGAATGATGACATCCCTTGGTGTCATGTTTTTCAGTCACCACACTCTCTAGATTTTTGTGTTGTTGCTCAGTCTTTTTGTGATGATCAACAACAATTGCAGAATAATGATGACATAAACAATAAGGATCAAGAAGATATCACTTGCAATATGATTCACCTTTGCGACACTGATGGAGAATTGGATGTCAATGAGCCTAACCATGATATTACAAATCAGAGAATGGTGTATCACACACATCACCAAGAAGTCTTTTCTGACAATGAAGACCAAAATAAAAATGTTACATGTAACACTTTAGCTCCTACTGATCACATTATCTTGAAGAAGCCTTCCATTCAGGAAATTGATAGAATTACTTCAGAGCTAGTGGCACAAGTCCAGAGCACTTACAATTTGAGAAATAGGGTTGTAGAAGGTATCCCTCCTAAGTCATCTGGCATCTTCATCAAGGAAAATACAAAAAAGGTTGCTCATGGCAACAAGAAGATTCTCCCTGAGGTCCCAAAGATTAAAGAAAACGAAAGTAAGAAATGGGAACCAAAGAAGAGGGTCCATTTTCAAAATGAAGAGCTTGGTAAGATAAACAAATTGGAAAGGGAAGCAAGTTCTGATCTTGTGAAGCAAAAGGTTTCATCTACTTTTCAAACTCCTTCCCCTTTAGATCTCAATGTGAAAAATACTGCCTATGATCCAATTGATATGGTTTCAATGCTGTCATAGATCACTATTAAGGTCCCCTTAGCAGAAATGTTTAGGATAGAGGAACATAAAAGAAAGGCTTTGTCTTGGTTGGGAGGAATACAAGATAATGAAGTAATTACACAAGCACCAGCCAACACACTATTGATCCCAGAGATTAATAAAGAAAAGGAAGAGATTGGGGTCATGTCTCAGATACCCCAAATGTATTTAGACAATTCATCAGTAGCATATTTGTAGGATATTGATCCTTTTTTCTTAAGCCTGATCATAAAGGGTAGAACTTTAAAAAATTGCATGATTGACTCAGGAGCTTCAAATAATATAATGCCTTTCAAGGTTATGCAAGCCCTTGGTCTAGGAGTTGATACTAGACAAGGTAAGTGTAGAGCAATGGATGCCAGAGAAGTACCTATCATAGGAACTAGTAATGCTTTACCTTTTAGACTTGCTGCACATCCTGATGAGGAGCTAACTATAATAGTTTTGGTAGTGGATATTCCCCCCCACTATGGGATGTTGCTTTCAAGAAAGTGGAGTGCTACAATGGGAGGAAGTATGCAGTGTGATCTATCATAAGCCACCTTCAAGATAAAAGAAAAGGCCATCAAGGTCAATAGAGAACCTAGAGTGACTCATATCTTTGAGGAGAGTATTGATAATGATGCAACTTGCTTCATAGACACAGATGTAAATGCATTTATAGCTAAACTAACTATTCAAGAAGTGGAATTGCCTCCTTTAATTGGGCAAGAGGTCACATGTTGTTTGTACTCTCCAAATCTTTGGAGTATGTATTTTGATGGAGCAAGTTCGAAGGAGGGATCAGGGGTTGGAATTGTCTTTGTTTCTCCTGACAAGAATACATTCAGGTATTCTTTTTCTCTAAATTTTACATGTACCAATAACGTTGCAGAGTATGAGGCCTTATTGCTGGGATTGAAGGTTGTAGCACATCATGGAATTAAGAAAATATATGTCATTGGTGAGTGTAGAGCAATGGATGCCAGAGAAGTACCTATCATAGGAACTAGTAATGCTTTACCTTTTAGGCTTGCTGCACATCCTGATGAGGAGCTAACTATAACAGTTTTGGTAGTGGATATTCCCCCCCACTATGGGATGTTGCTTTCAAGAAAGTGGAGTGCTACAATGGGAGGAAGTATGCAGTGTGATCTATCATAAGCCACCTTCAAGATAAAAGAAAAGGCCATCAAGGTCAATAGAGAACCTAGAGTGACTCGTATCTTTGAGGAGAGTATTGATAATGATGCAACTTGCTTCATAGACATAGATGTAAATGCATTTATAGCTAAACTAACTATTCAAGAAGTGGAATTGCCTCCTTTAATTGGGCAAGAGGTCACATGTTGTTTGGACTCTCCAAATCTTTGGAGTATGTATTTTGATGGAGCAAGTTCGAAGGAGGGATCAGGGGTTGGAATTGTCTTTGTTTCTCCTGACAAGAATACATTCAGGTATTCTTTTTCTCTAAATTTTACATGTACCAATAACGTTGCAGGGTATGAGGCCTTATTGCTGGGATTGAAGGTTGTAGCACATCATGGAATTAAGAAAATATATGTCATTGGTGAGTGTAGAGCAATGGATGCCAGAGAAGTACCTATCATAGGAACTAGTAATGCTTTACCTTTTAGACTTGCTGCACATCCTGATGAGGAGCTAACTATAACAGTTTTGGTAGTGGATATTCCCCCCCACTATGGGATGTTGCTTTCAAGAAAGTGGAGTGCTACAATGGGAGGAAGTATGCAGTGTGATCTATCATAATCCACCTTCAAGATAAAAGAAAAGGCCATCAAGGTCAATAGAGAACCTAGAGTGACTCATATCTTTGAGGAGAGTATTGATAATGATGCAACTTGCTTCATAGACACAGATGTAAATGCATTTATAGCTAAACTAACTATTCAAGAAGTGGAATTGCCTCCTTTAATTGGGCAAGAGGTCACATGTTGTTTGGACTCTCCAAATCTTTGGAGTATGTATTTTGATGGAGCAAGTTCGAAGGAGGGATCAGGGGTTGGAATTGTCTTTGTTTCTCCTGACAAGAATACATTCAGGTATTCTTTTTCTCTAAATTTTACATGTACCAATAACATTGCAGAGTATGAGGCCTTATTGCTGGGATTGAAGGTTGTAGCACATCATGGAATTAAGAAAATATATGTCATTGGTGATTTTGAATCAATTATTTCTCAAGTAAAGAATGTTTATGTGTCCAAGAATAAAAGACTAAAGCAGTATAGAAATGTTGTTTGGGACATGATTGAGTCTTTTGATGCCTTTGGGATAATGTGGAAAGATAGAAGTAACAATAAGATGGTAGACCTTTTGGCAAATGTGGCTATAAAACCTGATGACATATCATTTGCCGGTGTGTCCACCATAGAAGTACAAAACAGGCCTTCAATTCTAGACAATGTCCATAGTTGGCAAGTTTTCGAGGATGACAAAGATATTCTAAATTTTCTACTCAATGAAGATAAATATCATGGATAGGAACTTGATTGTAGTGCATGGGTAGAAATAGCTGATGGAAAAGAAACAATTTTTGGACAAGAGATTCTGCAATTGAAAAATAACAAGGTACCAAAGGGATTGGTTGTGTTGGAAACTGCTTTTGATAATCAAGATAGGATAATTTCAAATGCAAATGGTGGCAAGCCACAAGAGTTAGAAGAGATTAATTTGGGTACAACTAATTCCCCAAAAAACTAATTCCCCAAAAAAGGTGTACATTGGAAAAACTTTAAACTCTGATATGAGGAGATCTTTGATTAATCTATTAAGAAGATTTAGACATGTGTTTGCATGGTCCTATGATGACCTTAAAGCTTATAGGCAAGATTTGTTCCAACATGTCATACCACTTAAAGAAGATGTGAAACCTTTTAGGCAGAAGCAAAGACCTGTGAACCCCACTTTTGCCCCAAAGATGCAGGAGGAATTATTAAAACTCAGAGATGGGGGAATAATGAAACCAATTAGGCATTCTTCTTAGGTATCTAATCTTGTACCTGTTAGGAAAAAGAATGGTGACATTAGGCTTTGTGTTGATTTTAGGAATCTAAACATTGCATCCTTAAAAGATAATTATGGACTACCCAATATGGAGGCTATGCTCCAGCAGGTTACTGGTTCAGAGTTGATGTCCATGATGGATGGTTTTTTAGGTTATAACCAGGTCTTGGATGATGAAAAAGAGCAATTTAAGACAACCTTCACCACTCCTTGGGGAACCTATGTATATGTGAGAATGCCTTTTGGTCTCATAAATGTAGGGGAAACTTTTCAAAGAGCTATGGATGTAGCTTTCAAAGATTACATTGACAAATTTATGGTAGTTTATCAAGATGATTTGACTGCATATTCAAAGAAATCTTAGGATCATTGTAGACATCTTGAGAAGATTTTTCTCAAAGCCTTAGAATATGGAGTATCTTTGAATCTGAGGAAGTGTACTTTTGGGGTCACAGAAGGCAAACTACTGGGCCATATAGTTTCAAAAGAGGGGGTTAAGATTGATCCTGAAAGGGTGGCAGTAATTGACAAGGTCCAAAAACCAAAAAATGTTAAAGGCATATAGTCTTTCTTTGGACAGGTCAATTTTCTAAGGAGATTTGTGACTAATTTTGCTGAAGTTAGTAGACCAATCTCAAAAATGCTCAAGAAAGGTGCTATAATAAATTGGGAAGGTGAACCTTCTTTTTCCTTTCAAGAAATAAAAAATGCTATTAAGAATTCCCCAGTACTTAGGACCCCTGATTATGGAAAGCCTATGCATATCTTTTCTTTTGCATCTTTTCATACTATTGCAACAGTTCTACTTCAGAAGAATGAAAATGGACATGAGCAACCTATAGCATTTTTCAGTAAGTCCCTACAGCCTGCAGAATTGAAATATGATATCAGTGAGAAACAGGCATATGCTCTAGTTAAAGCTATTAAGGCTTTCAGATGTTATCTTGTAGGGGTTGTTGTTACTGCTTTTGTACCAAGTGTAGCAGTAAAGGATATTTTCTCTCAGCAAGAGGTATCTGGAAGAAGGTGTAGATGGATTAACAGAATTCAGGAATTCAATATAGATATCCAAATTACTAAGCTAGTAAGAGGTCAGGGATTAGCTAAGCTCATGGCACAAGAAAATTTGGATGCTAATCAAATCAATGCTCAAGATCAGGGTCTTAGCCTTAGTACGTGTGACATAAAAAACTATGATTGGTACAAAGATATAATATATTACCTACAACATATGCAGTCACCACCCCACTTAACAGAGAATAAAAAAAGAACTATAAAATTGCATTCAATTAGATACATTATTGTGAATGGTGTCTTATGGTGGAGAAATTTTGAAGGTATATTATTAAAGTGCATTGATTAGCATAATTTTGAAAAAATATTAAGAGAAATGCATTCCGGTGTATGTGGAGGACATTATATGGAAAAGACTATAGCCCATAAGGTTATGAGGGTAGGTTTTTGGTGGCCTAATCTATTTAGAGATGCTCAAGTTCTGGTGAGAAAGTGTGACTCTTGTCAAAGATTTGCAGGAAAGCTAAAATTTTTAGGTAATACTCCCTTAAAATCAGTAGAGGTTCAAGTACCTTTTCAGCAATGGGGTATGGATTTTATAGGTGAGATCTCTCCCAAATCTAGTAGTGGTTTTTTCTGGATACTAGTTGCCACTGATTACTTCACAAAGTGGGTAGAGGCTATCCCCACAAGAAATGCAACAAGTAAAGTAGTGAATAATTTCCTACTGAATAATGTTATTTCAAGATTTGGATGCCCTAAAAGAATTGTGACTAATAATGCTATGTGCTTTAGGTCTGATGAATTCATTAAATTTTGTGAAAAATATGGCATTACTAGGTTAGTTTCTTCACCTTATCATCAACAAGAGAATGGACAAGCAGAATCTACCAATAAGAGTTTATTGAAAATCATTAAGAGGACTTTGGATGACAACAAGAAGGCTTGGGATTCAAAGTTGCAGTTTTCTATTTGGGCTGATAGAGTGATAGTCAAGAAGGCAATTGGTGTATCACCTTTTGACCTTGTATATGGAATTCAGGCCAGAATGCCTCAAAATAATATGATAGGATTGTATCACTTTATTCAAGTTTATGATGATGAGATTGTTGATGACATGCATCAGCGAATTGATGAATTGGTTGGATTAGTAGAAATAAGGAAAGATGCCTCTACAAGAAATATGAAATTACAGTTGCAAACAAAACATTTATATGACAGAAGGACAGTGATTAGGAAGTTTCAGCCTGAGCATCTTGTTCTAATGTGGAATGCTAGAATTGAAGATAAAGGAAAACATGGTAAGTTTGACCCAATCTGGCTTGGTCCTTATTTGATTGAAAACACATGGGGAGAGGATTCATATATTATCAAAGATTTATCAGACAATATTCTTGAATTGCCAGTTCATGGACAGTTCTTGAAAAGGTATTTTTCTTGAAAAATACTTATTTTCTCCATGAACAGTAGTTTTAGGTTGATCTTTGCCTTTGGACATTTTGTATATTCTGTAAATACTCTTGTTTTTTTTTTTAATGTTGTGTTTTGTCCCTGTGCCCTCTGAAGAAGTTGTCAAGTTGAAATTTATTTTTGGTCTACTCTACTAGAGATCTAAATCCTTGCCATGCCCACAAGGGGTATGCATCCCCAAATAGAGCCACTGGTGGCACTCAAAATTGCATCCTGTTTTGAGTCCCTATTCCAAATTTTGAGTTACTTCGAGCCCCTATAAATGCTTTTCATGCTTGTGTACCCGGATGTGGAAATAAGGCCTAAATGGTGTTTTATGTTTCTAACACCCTTCATTTAGCTTGCACATATGTTTTGTAATGTTAAACTGATATCTTGAGCCATTCAGTGAAGTTCCTTTTTGAGTGGTTCTCAGTTTTGCATTTCCTGCCTGAGTGTCAAACAATGACACAGAGCCCAATTTTCCTTCGAATATCTTTCACCCAGTTAAGTTTCATGGCTCACCACTTTGGGGAAGTTTAGTATCCACATCCAAGAACCTATGTTTCAATTTCCAAGGTATGGTGAATCCATTTGATCAGTTTTCAAACGCGATTCCATTTGCAATTTTTAAAGTTTCACTGGTATTCAGAAGGTGCAGATTAATTGGGAGCCCTGTTCGAGGCATCATATCTTTGTGCCCGTGATTGGCAGGACCAAATGGTTTGTTCCCCTATGTTCTACTCTTAAAATAATTTTATTGTGTCAGTTTTCAAATTTTGATGAATCCATCTTCACACCTTTCTAGGGTCATTCCATTCGCAAAAAATATTGTTTTACTGATGTTCACTATCCTGCAATTCCAAGTAGCCATCTTCAGATGCTCGCCAATTTTGTCTCATGATTCGTCACAACTCCTAATCACAAAATTACATTCTCCTCATGAAAAAGTACAAATGCCCCAATTTTTATCACCTCAAACATCCATTTGCCTAGTTTTCAAAGCTCAAACCAAATGCAATTTCCATCTTTTTGACATGTTATTCTGCAGGCAGTTTTAAGTTGGCAACTTTGGAGGTAAATATATTTTGACTCTGATGTCTTCATGCAATGAGATTTGGCAGGCTTGCTAAACATATTGGAGAGATGATAGATCCTGAGTTTCAGAGCCCGGTCAGGTGATTTTGATAGTTTTTAAAGCTAGGCAACAGGCCTGTTGATACAAAATTCACAGTGATGCGGAAATATTATAAATGAGTTTTAAGTGTTGATTTTGTGATCAAATAGATTCCAGTGAGTTTAGGCAGGATTTGCAAAATCAACATGCCAATGTGGTTCTTCTACCACATTATTTTTAAGGAGCTATGTTTTTTTTTTATTTGCTCTAAATATTAATGATTATTTTAAGAGGATAATGGTGTGCTACCTTTTTAGAGGAAAATGGAATTGGAGACCTATGGTGGAAAATCTAAATTTGAAATTTGAGGAGCAGTTACTGTCAGTTCACCCAAGTTTCAACAAGGGTATCATTCATCTTTTTTTAGGGACCATGTTTTTGGTTGCAAAATGGAGGTGAAGACGTAAGAGGTAGGGGCACCAATAGAGGGTCAATGTTTGTAGTGATCAAGGCAACTCATGTTTTTGCATGAGGCAGGGCATGATAGCAGCTACAAGTAGCTTGATGGTCGATTAAACAAACCCATCTACCTGCATCATGCTATATGGAAGCTTCAACGTGAGAAGGGAAAGGTCCAAGTTTTTGCAGGGGCATGTGATGGGTCTCCATGTTTTTGTAGAGGAGATATGACACCTACCTTGACTTCCAAGCACATCACAAAACAAAGCCACAATTTGTAGACAAAGATGTAACAGAGGAGACCATCTGCAAGAAGAAAAATGTTAGGGTGAGAAAGGGGATAAGTCAATTTTTTTTGTCCCATATGCATCCGAACTGGACACTTTTAAGTGTGTTAGTACCCAGGCGATCGCTCTTTTAGCTATCTTTAAAAGACACATTATCTGTGAGTCTGTTGCTCACGTGGAGGGCCCCATCAATGGTCAACAAAATTTTCACCCCATCGTGTGATCAGGGGATGTGGTTTGGAGTCGTGTGATGTCACGACTATGTTGTGTGATCGGGGGTCCGGCCTCGGTGATGTGCGATATTCTGATGCTCTCGTATTGTCATGGGCAGAGATATAAAGGTCCCTAACCATACGGCTCCATCATATGATCGGGGCAAAATTTTTAAGGCCACGTGATGCTACGGCTCCATCGTATGATCGGAGGCCCAAGAATGAAGCAGCCCGACGCTACAAGTTTTCCTTTGTCATATGATCGGAGGGGATTGTATTTGAGCCAGCGATGGTACGATGGGCCATAAGGAAATGTTGATAAATAAGGAGCTACAGGAAATGAAAAAAATTAATTAATTAATGGCATTTTAAATGATGATGGCCCAATGGGAATTCGCCAAGTGTCATAGAAAGTTTGGAGGGGTAAGGGGAGAAAGGAAAATGATATAAAACCAAGATTGCAAATGATTTGAATGCCCAGATTTTCAAATTTAGATTTGATTTATTTTTAAGTTTTATATAGTTTTCATTATATGAACTTTTAAATTTTTCATTTTAATTGGTTCTGTACTACTCAGGGAGCCTAATTTTCAGTATGATCTTCAGGGAGCTATTTTGATCCAAAATATGGAGTGTAATATACCATTGGAACTGGGAAAGATAGAACTTTCCATTTCTATAGTCAAAATTTGCACAGGTATCAGCAGGAACGAGCTAGAGGAGCTTTCCTGATTTCAAAATCTTCATGGTGAAAGGTGGAAATTTAATGTTGCAGATGAAATTGCAAGCAAATATAAAGACTTTTCATCATTCTTAACTTCTCCAGCAAGTTCCAAGTTGATTAGATGGTTTCTAAATGTAGTTGGAGCAGTTATGGTTTTTGATAGAAATGCAAGTTGATTTTCCGGTAGATGCAACTTGACATGTTGAGATCAGATTTCTTGGACCCTCAGTACAGATATTTTGGAATCATTAATGGTTTTTCAAGGGCAGGTAGATGGAGGAAGTTCATTTTTAGCAACTCCATTTGTGAAGATTTCTCAGTGGGATAGATGTCAAAATCAGCTTGCATTTCTTGAGATATCTTCTTTCATATATATCTCCTTCTTCTACTCTTTGAAGGGGTTCCAATTTTTTGAAGATTTTAGGTGGATTGTGAGACCACAAGTCTGGTTCCAATTTCCTAAGTTTTCACACAGTTGTGATACCAATTTTCTCATTGTTTTCCTGTTATGAACAGCATGTTGAATTCCTTTTGAAGTACAAATATATTACACAGTCACTTCTTTGTGTATCTTTTGAATTTTTTTTTGTAGATGATGTATTGTTTTCAATGAAATTAATGCAAAGAGTTTAACCTTATTAGTTTCATTCTGATTCTCATCTCCTGCTTCTGTTATTTGCAATGTTTTGTGCTTAAGAACCAAGGTCTTGAACTCAGTTGCAATCATTTAAGGTTGTATGTCATGATAAACTTGCTGTTGGAACAAAGAATCCAAGTAAGTGCTTGTTTACATTGACAGGATTGTGGGTTACATGAGGAGGATATCATCATAAGTACGAGAGTTGTTATGAAGACTGATGTCTATTTGCAAGTCAAATAGATAGATCATATGCTTGAATATGTGAGCATGTTTTAGGTATCCATCTATATGTTGAAGATTTAGTTGATGCCCAATGGATAAGGGACTAGTCATCTTGAAGGATACATGTCCTCTGTTGTTGCATACCTGGTTATGCTGAGAAACCAAATCAAAATGAATATCAATTTCCCATTTTATATTTTGATGAACTAGAATTGTAGGTGATGGCTTATTTGTGGTTTTTTTCCTTGGTTATAATTAGCTGCTGTAATCAAGAGATTTACCAGCAAATTGAAGAAGAATATTGACCATATTTGCTATAGAGGGTAGTCTTGCAGTTAAGTATCAAGATAAATCAGACAAATCCCTTAGGTTTGCCCACCTTGGCTTAGTAGAGCCTAAAGTGAAGTGAGTCTGGTTGACTCTGTTAATTGGTCCAAAATTGAGATTTAGCCTTGTTGATTATAGGATTTAGCTCATCCTTAGGCTTGTCCCTGGTCTTTGTACTTGGTATCAGGTTTAAATCTACCTAGTATGTTCTTTACCAGAAAGAACTCCAACACATAATACCACATGATTTGTTACCTAGAGAAACTCTTTACTAGAGGGAAAATCTTGATGGGGATGGTACTCACAAAATGATGTACAAATATATAAGTTTCTTGTAAGAAGATGGTCTCTATTAGGATTTAATGAAATACATTCAGTACATATCTTTCCCTATTAGGATACTTTGTATCCTTGTTAGGAGATTCCATCTCCAACCCTCTTAGGAGTTGTGCAAACCTTGTTAGGAGTTAATGGGAAGAGAAAAATACTGACTATCCAAATATTCTTTATACTATCCTCAATGAATAACATAGATGTACCTCAAAGTTTTCCAATAACACCTTTTTCAAATATAGTATTTTATCATCTCGCCATGCCTTAAATACTCCAAACACTTCTCTGATCAAAATATATTCAATATTAGGTTTGCTAGATCTTAGATACAAATTTGTATACCCACATTCACATATCTACACTGGATGATTACAACCAAGGAAATTGTTCCTCCATTATACCAAGTCCTAATTATAATAATTTATATGACCTTGAGGCTTTCCCAATTTACAATAATGATACATGACCACATGACCACTTAAGATATTACATTACACATTAAATTAAACCATTACATGTTTTTTACAATTACATACAAACTGTTGGCTCTCATACCTCATAACTATTCACATGTATAACATCAAGTTTTTCTCACTTAACCAAGTCATCTTCAGCATGTTTGTTGGATATAGCTATTTAATTATCTGTTGTCATTGATGTTACAAAAATTTCATATCAGTCAGTAGATAGTATCTACCAATCTTAGTTGGTCAGTAAAGCAAATTTCAGAGTCTAACAAGCATTCTTGAAAATTACTCTGAGAAAATAGTGTCTACTGAGCTCACTCAGGCATCAAAGGATTTTGTGGTAGAAATCAGTATTAATCGAACTCACATGGTTAATGAAGGAAAGTTAGTGTTTACCAAGTTCACTCAATCTCCAAAGGATTTTGTAAATTTTAGAATGTTAACCGAGTTTTAGTTGGTTAAAACTAGAAATTAGTTTAGAAACAATGTTTACCAAGCTAGGTTAGCTAATGAAGGATTTCATTATTTTGGGAAATAAAGTTTAATTATTTCATGTAATGATTGTAGCCAACTAATGTACTGATTATTGATAATTGTAAGCTATAAATGAGTTGACTTGACAATTTGTAAGGTATAAATTAAAGATCAAGTTGAGAAATTCTATAGTGTAATGAGTGAGCATGCAAGTGTATTGATTGAAGAAGATAGTGTGAGTGAACTTTGAAGGATGATCAGATATCCTTGAGGAGGAGCAAAGTTGTATTTGATTAGGAAGGATCTAGTGAGGTGGAATAGAGATCTATATCAGCAATTCAGTTGCATCTCATTTAGGTCATTCATTGTTACTTTCTCATCATTGTAGCAGTGATTCAAAAATCTCTTAATAGAGTTGGTCTAATAGCCATATGTAAATCCTCTAATAAGGTGACAATTATTTTGAATTATTCTAAAGACCTCTAGCAAGGCCACTCCTAAAAGGATGATTAAATCCTTGTTGGTGTAAATACATATTCACTACTTACACTTACCTAAGTTTACTTAGGTTAATGCATATTTTTATTATTTATTTATTTTCCACCTAAGAGTTTGTGCACGCTTATGAGTTGTCATGTTGACAACACAGGGGTCCGCACCTCTTTTGAGCACATGTTGTCTACAACACAAGAATCTTCTACACACATATGATACTTTGTCATTCTTATCTATTCATCTAGAATGTTGGATAAGGTGCTTATGTCATATCTCCTAGTTGTTTCTAGAGACATTCTAGGTGCTTCCTGAGAGGCCTTTATATATAGGCATTCCTAGTGTGTTTGACATCACATCACATTCTAAATAGAGTAATGTATTAGGACATACTCTAATTAATTGATCATATCCATTTTTAGTCTACTGTGTGCTTGTGTTTGAGTTCTTAGTTCCTAGGTGAATTTTTCCCTTAGGCAAATTCTTACATGTTATTAGAGCTTTTAGAGATTTTCTCATCACATAGCCGTTTGAGACCATCATCTTGCTTCATCACCACAACCTGACTCTAGAGTATCACAGAAATTTGGAGTGTCCAACATTAGATTTGATGTCACCATTGTATCTAGAATGTTGATTCAATGAATTTTGACTATAATTTCATGTACCCTAGGCATAGTCAAATTTGAGGCAATTTTTTTGCAAACAGGCACCTGAAGGACCGATTTGTAGAATTGGTATGATCAATTTAGATCTATACATTTAATTTTTAGATCTACATTTTTTTCATCTACATCTCTGCTATTTTTTTAGATCTGCATCATTTTTTAGAATTTCCTTTGGCCATAGGGCCATAGGAGAGATTTTTTGCAGTTGAAGATTGAAGCTTGTTGGTGCAAATTTGATATTTGCATCACATTTAGAAGGTCCAAAAACCCCAAATCAGATTTTTTTTCATCCAAATTAGATATCTAAGGAAAAATCTAGAGCCATTTGATTTTTGGAGGCACGACAGTGATTTAGAAAAAATAACAACAGTAGTAATTTTCAAACAATGATATCTTCCTCATACGAACTCCTTTTTGCGAGAAATTTTTTTTGTTTGGGGGTAGGATTTCATGATCTACACATTGGTGCAGGTGGTTTGATATCTCTATTTTTGAATTTTTCTACAACTCCAAAATCTCAAATTTTGCCACTTAAAATACTTGGTACAGGCTCATCTAGACTCCAAATCAAGTTCTATTTTTTTTGAAAGTGCATATTTTTTTGTCTACTTTCTAGATCTACAATCACATTATAGTTTCTAAGGATAGAAATACTACTTTTATAAATAGGCCCATAATTGGCAAGTGGCTATCAAGTGCTCAAATCATACATTAGGGGGGTTTCTTTGATTTTCTTTGATTCTTTGGGGGTTCATTGATTGATCTCATGGAGTCCATTCAGATTTGTCAGTTTGGTATTAGACCATAGTTGACAACAAGGGACTATTACAAATGGAGGACTTTGATAATTGACCATTTAAGAGAACATCCAAGGTTGCTTCCTTATCTCTATTCAATGCCACCACATTTTGATTGGACATATATTATCAAGCTTAATCAATTTCTATGTAAAAGTATGAGTAGGGAATCTTTTGGTCCTCTCAGATTGGCACATTTTCCTTGTGATATTTGGTGTTCTATTTGGGAAGCATATGGAGATCCATGTGATCCTCCATCTCTAGAGGACTTTCTACATCCAGTCACTCTAGCTATGGTTTCTTCAACCTCATATGAGATCACACCTCCAGCTCATGTTGCTCCTATTGATCATGTTCTAGCCACAGATGCTTTGGATTTAGTACCACAGGATACTTTATGTCTTCTTACTCTACATTCATGCGAAGAATTTCTTTTAGAAATTGCACACCTATTCATGGAGTCTCACATTGAAGATGTGGGAGACATTCTTGATTACATCCATCTTCTCTTTGAGGCAGATATTCCATCCTTTTCCATAGTGACAGATTCATGTACTTTAGCACTGTAGGGTACTCATGGTCTTCTAGGTGATGATTTCTTTCTAGAAATTTCAGCTTTGTTCTTGGAGTCACACATATTAGATATGGGAGACTTTCAAGATGATTTATTGCTTCTCTTTGCTGAGGTAGATTCTTCTATAGTTATTGCACATTCTCTACATGATCAATCTTTCTAGGTTGGCATGATTATAGATTCTCATGTACAACATATGCAAGATATCTCTTTCACATTTAAAAATATTGTTGGTTTCCTAAAAAAGGTTCTACAACACTCCTTGTTTTATTTGCACTTATCTTTAGTATTTTTTGAGGAAGCCATCATCAGTATTGACACAGGGACTTTTGAACAAATTTTAGTGACACTGGTCATCATAGAGATTGCTTCTCCATATAGGGGACATATCTCACAAGTACCCCTGCTCTTGTTTCTTCCAAAGGGGAGGAACATCATCCTATGGACATGGATTAGCTTCTACATCAAAGCATTTCTCACTGATCAACACACTACTTTTAAGGGGGGCGGGGGGGGGGGGGGGACTACCTTACCTCCTTCTCCTTTTTGGGGGGGACTTTTTCCTCTTACAGAGTCTTGTCCTTCTCACATTTCTTTCTTGTATATACTAGATGTATATTGTAATGGGGGGGTCTTGATTACTCCATCCATCCATGCATCCTCTTTCATCTCTCTTTTTGGGAGAGGGTTTTTCTCATGAGGTTTTCCCTCTTTCCTTGCTTTATGAGATATTTGCATCTTCATTATGTACATGGGTACCTAATATGGCCTAGTAGCCGAGACCCATTATGCATCTTCATTCTAGTTTTGTAAGCTTAAGGGCATTCCCCTAAGCTTCATTTAAGGGAGGGTGTTGGTGTAAATATGTATTCACTATTTACACTTACTTAAGTTTACTTAGGTTAGTGCATATTTTTATTATTTAGTTATTTTCCACCTAGGAGTTTGTGCACTCTTGTGAGTTCTCATATTGACAACATAGGGGTTTGCGCCTCTTTTAAGCACATGTTGTCTACAACATAGGAATCTTCTACACACATATGACACTTTTTCATTCTTATCCATTCATCTAGAATGTGTGATAAGGTGCTTATGTCTTATCTCCTAGTTGTTTCTAGGGACATTCTAGGTGCTTCCTGAGAGGCCTTTATATATAGGCACTCCTAGTGTGTTTGACATCACATCACATTCTAAATAGAGAAATGTATTAGGACATACTCTGATTAATTGATCATATCTATTTTTGGTCTACTATGTGCTTGTGTTTGAGTTCTTAGTTCCTGGATGAATTTTTCCCTTAGGCAAATTCTTACATGGTATTAGAGCTTTTGGAGATTTTCTCATCACATAGCCATTTGAGACCATCATCTTGCTTCATCACCAAAGCTTGACTTTGAAGTATTGCAAAAATTTGGAGTGTCCAACATCATATCTAACCTCACCATTGCATCTAGAACATTGATTCGGTGAATTTTGACTATAATTTCACCTACCCTAGGCATAGTCAAAATTGAGGCAATTTTTTTGCAAACAGGCACCCAAAGGACTGATTTGCAGAATTGGTATGATCAATTTAGATATGTACATTTAATTTTTAGATCTACATTTTTTTCATTTGGATCTCTACTATTTTCTCGGATCTACATCATTTTCCTAAAAAAATTTGGCCATAGGGCCATAGGAGAGATGTTTTGCAAGTGAAGATTGAAGCTTGTTGGTGCAAATCTGATATTTGCATCACATTTAGAAGGTCTAAAAACCCCCAGATCAGATTTTTCTTAATTCAAAATTGACATTTGAGGCAAAATCTAGAGCCATTTGATTTTTGGAGGCATGACAGTGATTTAGAAAAAATAACATTAGCAGTAATTTTTAAACAGCGATATGTTCCTCATACGAACTCCTTTTGTGAGAATTTTTTTTTTGTTTTGGGGTAGGGTTTTGTGATCTAGACATTGGTGTGGGTGGTTTGAGATCTCTATTTCCAAATTTTTCTACAACTCCAAAATCTCAAATTTTGCCACTTAAAATGCTTGGTACAAGCTCATCTAAAGTCCAAATCAGGTTCTATTTTTTTTGAAAGTGCATTTTTTTTGTCTACTTTCTAGATCTACAATCACATTATAGTTTTCATGGATAGAAATACTACTTTTGAAAATAGGCCCTAAATTGGCAAGTGGCTATCAAGTACTCAAATCATACATTAGGGGGGGTTTCTATGATTTTCTTTGATTCTTTGGGGGTTCATTAATTGATCTCATGGAGTCCATTCAGATTTGTCAGTTTGATATTAGACCACAGTTGACAACAAGGAACTATTACAAATGGAGGACTTTGATAATTGACCATCTAAGAGAACATTCTAGATTGCTTCCTTATCTCTATTCAATGCCACCACATTTTGATTGGACATATATTATCAAGCTTAATCAATTTTTATGTAAAAGTATGAGTAGGAAATCTTTTGGTCCTCTTAGATTGGCACATTTTCCTTGTGATATTTGGTGGTCTATTTGGGAAGCATATGGAGATCCATGTGATCCTCCATCTCTAGAGGACTTTCTACATCCAGTCACTCTAGCTATGGTTTCTTCAACCTCAGATGAGATCACACCTCCAGCTCATGTTGCTCCTACTGATCATGTTCCAGCCATAGATGCTTTGGATTTAGTGTAGCAAGATACTTTATATCTTTATACTCTATCTTCATGTGAAGACTTCCTTTCAGACATTGCACACTTGTTCATGGAGTCTCACATTGAAGATGTGGGAGACATTATTGATGACATCCATCTTCTCTTCGAGGCAGATATTCCATCCTTTACCATAGTGACAGATTCATGTACTTTAGCACTGTAGGGTCCTCATGGTCTTCTAGGTGATGATTTCTTTCCAAACATTTCAGCTTTGTTCTTGGAGTCACACATAGCAGATATGGGAGACTTTCACGATGATTTATCACTTCTCTTTGGTGAGGTAGATTCTTCTATAGTTATTGCACATTCTCTACATGATAAATCTTTCTAGGTTGGCGTGATTGTGGATTCTCATGTACAACATCTATAGGAGATCTCTTTCACATTTGAGAAGATTATTAGTTTCCTGAAAAAAGTTCTACCACACTCCTTGTTCAATCTGCATTTCTCTTCAATAGTTTTGGAGGAAGCCATCATCAATATTGATATAGGGACTTTTGAATAGGTTTCAATGACATTGGTCATAATAGAGATTACTTCTCCATATATGGTACATATCTCATAGGTACCCTTGCTCTTGTTTCTTCCAAAGGGGAGGAACATCATCCTGCGGTCATGGATCAGCTTCTACATCGGAGCATTTCTCATTGATCAGCACATTACTTTTAAGAGGGGGGACTACCTTGTCTCCTTCTTCTCCTTTTTGGAGGGGGCTTTTTCCTCTTATGGATTTTTTTCCTTCTCACATTTCTTTCTTGTATATACTAGATGTATATTGTAATGGAGGGGTCTTGATTACTCCATCCATGCATGCATCCTCTTTCATCTCTCTTTTCAAGGGAGGGTTTTTCCCATGAATTTTTCCCTCTTTCCTCACTTTATGAGAGATTTGTATCTTCATTATGTACATGGGTACCTAATATGGCCTGGTAGTCAGGACCCATTATGCATCTTCATCCTAGTTTTGTAAGCTTAAGGGCATTCCCCTAAGTTGCACTTAAGGGGGGGTGTTGGTGTAAATACATATTCACTATTTACACTTACTTAAGTGAATGAATATTTTTATTATTTATTTATTTTCCACCTAGGAGTTAGTGCACTCTTATGAGTTGTCATGTTGACAACACAGTGGTCTACACCTCTTTTAAGCACATGTTGTCTACAACACAGGAATCTTCTACACACATATGACACTTTGTCATTCTTATCCATTCATCTAGAATGTTGGATAAGGTGCTTATGTCTTATCTCTTAGTTGTTTTTAGAGACATTCTAGGTGCTTCCTAAGAGGCCTTTATATACAGACACTCTTAGTGTGTTTGACATCACATAACATTCTAAATAGAGCAATGTATTAGGAATTACTTTGATTAATTGATCATATCCATTTTTGGTCTACTATGTGCTTGTTTTTGAGTTCTTAGTTCTTGGGTGAGTATTTCCCTTAGGAAAATTCTTACAATCCTTTAATAAGGTCACACTCAATAGTGTGTTTTGTAAACTTTAATTAGGTTGGCTCCTAACAGGGCTCACTTCAGAAGAGTGAAAATCTATAGCTAGTTACTTGGTAGTTTTTTCCATATTGGATTTCCACGTTAAATTTGGTGTCTCATGTGTTCATGTTATTTCTTTTATGGTTGCATGTTAATCACTATGAATGTTTAAAGATTAGTAATAACCTAACATACACTGCATCTACCGAGTTTTAGCATCTTTGTGTATTTTTACTCAGTGATAGTAGTAACTAGTTTATCACACATCTAAGGGATCTTTGGATTTGTGTTTGTGGTAACTAATTCACCCCCCCTCTCAGTTACTCCATCTATATTTCCAACA
This sequence comes from Cupressus sempervirens, assembly GCA_028749045.1. Classification (NCBI taxonomy): domain Eukaryota; kingdom Viridiplantae; phylum Streptophyta; class Pinopsida; order Cupressales; family Cupressaceae; genus Cupressus; species Cupressus sempervirens. The sequence goes on from CM053790.1 coordinate 795,203,906, forward strand.
ATTGGTATTAGAGCTTTTGGTGCTTGTAGGAAGGGTTTCAAGGACCTAAGTTAAAGATTAGGATGTCTTACAAGAGGGAAATTCCAAGGCTTAACAAGGATAACTTTTCAGCATGGTAAGGACTAATGAAACTTTATTTGGCTTCCATTAGAGATACAAGATTGAAATACCTTAATGAAGAATACACAACTCCTTTGGGTACATTATCTATTAATGATATTGCTGAGAAGAAGACTTATAACACCATGATGGTAGACATTGCATGAGCTCTAAGAATGAAGAATTTGATCATATCAAGGACTGCAAAACTGCCTTTGAAATGAGGAAAAAGCTGATAGATATCTATAGAGGTGATGACAATGTGAGGAGAGCCAAAGTAGAAAGTCTAAGAGGAAAATTTGATTAGATGAGAATGGGAGAGGATGAAAAATTTTCCAAATATGTTGAGAGAGTCAAAACAAGTGCCAGTGCCATCAAAGCTTCTGGAGGAGACATCAAAGAAAAAATAGGTGTAAGTAAAGTTCTTAGAACATTGCTTCCCACTTATGCAATTAAAGTATCTGCAATTCAAGAAAGAAGATGTGAAGCAAATCATAAGATAAATTTGGAGGCTATAGTAGGAAGATTGACTACATTTGAGCTAGATAACTATGATAATTATGTTTCAACTTCCAAGAACATTGAATCTACATTTGAAGCCAAGCTTTCACTCAAAGAAGAAGGGAAGAAAATAAATGAATCTCAATCAAAAAGTGAATAAGAATTATAAGAAAGTTATGATAGTGATCTTGAAGTAGTTGAAGCTCTACTTGCAAGGAAATATTCTAGAGGCAAAGGAAAATACAAAGGTAAGGTTTCCTTAATCTATTTTTCATGTGAGGAAATTGTTCATATTATTGCTAGGTGCCCAAACAAGAAAAAGAAGGATGAGAAGAAAGGTCACAAGTGCAATGGCAAGAAAGATTTGAAATCATTCAAGGACAAATGTAAGAAAACATGTTTAATGGCTAAGGACTCTAAGGATTTTGATAATAGTGAGGATGAAATTATTTACATTTCTATGAAAGATGAATCGAATAATGATGAGGAAGATAAGATGGAACTCATCTCTCATTTCAGCAAAAATGATACATGGATCATAAAAAGTAGTCACTCTCATCATATGACTGGTGACAAAACTAAGTTTGAAAATTTTGAAGACTATGATGGTGGTAGTGTATGTTTTCGAAATAATGAACCTTTTTGCATAAAAGGAAGAGGCTGAATCTCATTAACCAAAGAACTTGTATGTGATAATGCCTATTGGGTTGAAGGACTAAAACATAATCTACTGAGTGTAGCCTAGCTAATCAATGTTGGATTCAAGGTGGAATTCATTCATGCAAAGGCAAGACTGCTAGATGACATAGGAAAGCTAATTGGATCAGGCATACAAAAAAAAGGTAACTTGTTTTACCTTGAACTTGGTGAGTGCTCATGTTTTATTGCTCAAGTTGAAGAAAGTTGGTTATGGCACAAAAGGTTATGTCATGTAAATTTTGATAACATGGTAAAGATAAGCAAATTCATAAAAGTAAGAGGCATTCCTAGTATAAAAAAACCTAATTTTGGTCTATGCAAGAATTTTTAGATTGGTAAGATAAAAAAGACTAGCTTTAAAAGTAAAAACTATCAGTTTGAAGATATTTTGGAAATTGTGCATACTGATTTGTGTGGACCTATTAGAATTGAGAGCTATACTAGAGAAAAGTTTTTCATTCTTTTTGTTGATGACTACTCTAGAATGATGATTGTTATGTATCTGAGAGAGAAGTTAGAAGAATTTGAGAAATTCAAATGGTATTTGGCTAGAGTAGAAAAGGAAATAGGAAAAATATTGAAATGTTTGAGATCAGACAAAGGTGGTGAATTCATCTCCCATGAATTCAAAAGCTTTTGCATTGAAAGAGGAATCAAAAAATAGGTATCAGCTCCTAGAACTCCTGAGCAGAATGGAATAGTTGAAAGAAGGAACAAATCCATCATGGATTGTGTAAGGACTCTAATGATTGAAAAGAACATTACTATTAAAAACTGGAAGGAAGCTATCAACACTACAATTCATACCTTGAATTGAGTACAGTTGAATAAGGACTCATTCAAAACCCCCTATGAGCTATGGTATGGCTATAAACCCAATGTAAGTTACTTGAAAGTATTTGGAAGTAAATGTTCCATCTTGAAAGAATTTAGAAAAGGAAAATTTGACATGAAGGGTGATGGAGGTATATTTTCAGTATATTCTTACAAAATAAAGCATATAGATATTTGAATTTTTCTACTCACAAAATCATAGAAAGTGCACATGTGAAAGTTGATGAGTTTGCAGAAAGGACTGAAGAAGAAAGCAAAAAGGAACTAGAAGATTACAGGAGATTTGTTTTCATTGAACCTAATACATTGCCAGATACATCTGTCAATCAAGAGACTTCTACTCCTAAGTCTTTAGTCACCAAGTTGTAAGAAGTTCAAACCAAGTTACAAGAACCCAAGTCACATTCTGAAGCTACTGAGCCAATGCCTACCAAGTCAAAGCAGCCAGAACTTGAAGTTGAAGTGCAAGAGAATGACAATGCATTTCATTCAAGAGGTAAGGAACCTATATTGGCCAAGTATGTTAGGAGACATCATGCACCAAATTAGATTGTTGGACACAAATCAAAAGGTACTATGACAAGAAGTAAGCTAAAAGGTACTTGTTTTCTTGCTAATTTTGAACCTAAAAATGTCAAAGATGCATTGGAGAATGAAAGTTGGATTGAGGCTATGAATAAAGAGTTATAACAAATAGAGAAGAACAAAAATTTGACTCTTGTACCTAGACCTAAAGATAAAAATGTCATTGGAACAAAGTGGGTATTTAGTAATAAGTTGAATGAGGATGGTAAGGTATCAAGAAAAAAAGCTAGATTGGTGTGTAAAGGCTACTCTCAAGAAGAAGGAATTGATTATGGAGAAACTTTTGCTCTTGTTGCAAGATTGGAAGGTGTCAAGACCTTACTTGCATATGGTACATATAAAGGATTTAAGGTATATTAGATGGATGTCAAATCGACATTTTTCAATGGTATTCTTGATGAAAAAATCTACATTGAGGAACCTAAAGTTTTTGTTGATCCAAAAAAAAGGACATGGTCTACAAATTACACAAAGAATTTTATGGTCTAAAACAAGCCCCTAGAGCATGGTATGAGAGAGTACATAAATACCTTATTCAGACTGGTTTGTAGAGAACTAATGATAATAGTAGCTTGTACATTAAGGAAGGAAAAGATAGCATTATTATTTTGGCAGAAATATTTGTCGATGATACTTTGTTTACAAGGAATGATGATCTATGTAAAGATTTTTTAGAAAAAATAAATAAATAATTTTAAATGTCCATGTTTGGTGAGATTAAGTTCTTTTTTGGTCTTCAAATTAAGTAGATCAAGAATGGTATCTATATTACTTAGTTTAAATACATCAAGGAGATAATCAAGAAGTTTGGTTTGGAAGATTGCAAACCAATTGGAACACCTATGTGTACTAAATTAAAGCTTACCAAAGATGATGAATCAAAAGAGGTAAATCAAACCTTATATAGATCAATGATTTGAAAATTATAGTATGTGGTTCATATAAGAACTGATATTACTCTTGTAGTTGGTACAGTAGCAAGATTTTTAGAAAAACCTAGAGAAAATCATATGATGGCAATCAAAAGGATCTTGAGATACTTGAAAGAACTGAAGATTATGGTATGTGGTATAAACTTGGAGGAAATATGGACCTAAAAGTGTTTATTGATGCTAATTGGGATAGAAATCAAGATGACAAAAAGAGTACAAGTGGTGAAGCATTCTTTCTAGGAAAGAGGTTGGTATCTTGGACAAGAAAAAAAGAAAAATTGCACATCTCAATCCACAATAGAAGTAGAGTATGTTGTAGTAGTAGTGAATTTTTCTAATAATTTTTGGTTTAAGTAGTTATTGGAAGGAATGAAGGTTGAGATCAAGGAACCAGTTGTCATGTTTTGTGATAATACAAGTGTAATTAACATATCCAAGAATCTAGTGATGCATTCTAAAACAAAGCACATTGCAATTAAGTATCATTTTGTCAGAGAATTGGTATACGATAAAGAGATTAGACTTGAATATGTCCATACAAAAGAATATATTGCTAACATATTTACCAAGCCATTGCCTAAGGATGCATTTTTGTATCTAAGAGGTAAGTTAGGGGTCATTCCCCTATCTGAAGCTCACTAAAATAAAGTTTTAGTGATGCATCAACAAGAACCAAGTTGAAGATCTATCAGTTGATGCAGCGTAGTCATGGGAACATTGCATATGAATCAATACTTAAAGTACATTGATACTCATTTGGTATGTGTTGTCAAAGAGGGAGAGTTTATTGTCATATCTTTCTTGAAATTTGAATTTATTTAACGGAGAGTTTACTATTTGGAAAAGAAGCTATGTAATTCCTTCATAGAGGGAGATTACTACATTAGAGAAGTTTGTGGCATAAAATTTAAGAGGGAGAAAACTTTCTATGAGAAAAAAGACTTTTTTGCAAATTTCATTGTGCTATGACATGTTGTGTTGCCATCAATACCAAAGAGGGAGATTGTTGGATATAATTTTTTAATTGTGTGTTGTCTTTGATGTTACACAAATGTCATATCAGTCAGTAGATAGTATCTATCAAGCTCAATTGGCCAAAAAAGAAAATTTTAGAGTCTATTGAGCATTCCTAAAAATTACTCTAAGAAAATACTATCTACCAAGATCACTTGGGTGTCAAAGGATTTTGTGGTAGAAATAAAGGTTAACCAAGCTCACATGGTTAATGAATGAAAGTCGATGTTTACCAAGTTCACTTGTCTCCAAAGAATTTTGTAGAGTTCATAGTGTTAACTGAGCTGGGTTGGCTAATGAAGGATTTCATTGTTTTGGGAAATAAAGTTTAATTATTTCATGTAATGATTATAGTCAAATGATGTAATGATTATTAATAATTGCAAATTGTAAATGAGCTGAGTCGACAATTTGTAAGGTATAAATGAAAGGTCAAGTTGAGAAATTCTAAAGTGTAATGAGCGAGTGTGCAAGTGTATTGATTGAAGAAGATAGTGTGAGCAAACTTTGAAGGATGATAATATATCCTTGAGGAGAAGCAAAGTCATATTTGATCATGAAGGATCTAGTGAAGTAGAATAGAGATCTTTATTAGCAATTTAGTTGCATCTCATTTAGGTCATTCATTGTTACTTTCTCATCATTGTAGTAGTGATTCCAAAATCTCTTAATAGAGTTGGCCTAATAGCCATTTGTAAATCCTCTAACAAGGTGATAATTGTTTTGAAATTTTCTAAGGACCTCTAGCAAGGCCACTCCTAATAGAGTGATTAAATAATTTAACAAGGTCACACCTAATAGTGTGTTTTGTAACCTTTAACTAGGTTGGATCCTAGCAGGGCTCACTTCAAAAGAGTAAAAATGTGTAGCTAATTACTTGGTGGTTTTTCCCATATTGGGTTTCCACGTTAAATTTGGTGTCTCATGTGTTCATGTTATTTCTTTTATGGTTGCATGTTAATCACTATGAATTTTTAAAGATTAGTAATAAGTTAACATACACTGCATCTACAAAGTTTTAGCATTTTTCTGTATATTTACCGAGTGAAAGCAGTAAGTAGTTTATTAAACATCTAAGGGATCTTTGGATTTGTTTTTCTGGTAATTGATTCACCCCCTCCCCACTCAGTTACTCCATCTATATTTCCAACAATCTCTTCTATCTATGTACAACCTCACTTAACTAGATTCTATATCTACTATGGGATATAATCAAAACATGAAAAATTACTTAACAAATAACTCTATTTGAATGTTGTCTTCAATAAATATCGAATAACTCTAAATTGTCTTCATATTTATACATGTGCACTTAGCCACATCATGTGGACACTCTATAGAACACATTCTCAATTGTGCATAAGCTAATATGCATTCTTCAAATTGCACACCTTCAAACTCTACTTGTTGGTTTGCTAGTCTCATAGAATAACTAATATGTTAACATCCATGAGAAACATTGTCATGAATGCAACACTCAACCTCTAAATGACATCTTTCACAATGTTAGGACACTCCCCCATAGGAAAAACAACAACATACATACTAAAAACAATATATTATCTAAGGAGAGAGAGACTAAGATATGATTTAATATGTTTTCTTAATTATTATTTGATAGAGCTCAACCTTTGGAGCCCCAAACGAAGTATAACCTATAGAGGTGACATTAATTTTATCACATGTATACTTTGGTATGAGCTAAGTGTTGACTAAAAATGTTTAAATGATTTAATGATAGGTATTTGGAGATAAAATTATCTCTTGAGAAAGTTAACTTAGTTAGAGCCAAGTATGTAAGTGGTTGAGTCATAGCCATATTGGAAAAGTCAATGAAGATTATGCATGAAAGTTGATGAGCATGCAATATTTACCTCATTTAATGTTTTATTTGAACCAATGGCATCTTTAAGTTTTGTAACTATCTAATTAAGTGATGACATAGATCTTTATTTTTTCTTTATCTCATGCTCATGATAGTTAATTATGTATTAATGATTATCACTATATTATTTATTATAATGCATGTATTTATTTTAAAATATAGTTATTGAATCATTTCAAATATGTTATTATTTATTCCATTTTGAATTTTTCATGTTTAAAGTGTTGAGAAAAGATTGATAGAAGTATGAAAATGTGTTTTAATCATTGTTTTTCACTAATTTCATGCCTTCTATTTGTTGGTAAGGAATTTTCTTAGTTGATTTGAGTAATATCATTTGTTTGATTGATGATGAGGATTTGATAAAATGAGTTAACAAGAGCACTTGAAGGAAAGGTTGAGTTATGGTATGTAAAAGAAGTACAAAGACTAGTTTAGAAAATGATGATATACTGTGTTGTTTATCTACTTAAGGATGCAAAGGTTGGATACACTGATTAAGTCCAAAAGAACAAGGAAGAAGAATTGTGTCTACTAAGCTTGACCAAATGTACAATTGGTGTCAAGTAATGTTAGTGCAAGCCGAGCTGAAAATCAATTAGAGCCGAGAAAAGTTGAGTTTTAATGTATACCAAGTGAATTGTAGAGAGTACTGACCAAAGTGAACATAGTGTCAGCTGAGTAAATTTAAGTTGATGTCAAGCATCAGTAAACTTTAGTATGTGCTGAGTGGATTTCTAGTGGATATCGAGTAAGATAGTATGTGCCAAGCATTAGAAGTTAGTTAATTCCAAGTGACAACATTATGAGTTTGATCATGAATTTGATGAATTTGAGTTGACAAGGTTGATTTCTTAGATTGTGTGAACTATGTGGAAGATAAGCTTGATGATCTAGTTGTATAGAATTCAAGGTAAACCATTTTAAAATGAATTCAAGGAGGATTGAGAAGTTTTTCAATATTTTGGTATGCCATATTGGAAAAGTCAATGAAGATTATGCATGAAAGTTGATGAGCATGCAATATTTACCTCATTTAATGTTTTATTTGAACCAATGGCATCTTTAAGTTTTGTAACTATCTAATTAAGTGATGACATAGATCTTTATTTTTTCTTTATCTCATGCTCATGATAGTTAATTATGTATTAATGATTATCACTATATTATTTATTATAATGCATGCATTTATTTTAAAATATAGTTATTGAATCATTTCAAATATGTTATTATTTATTCCATTTTGAATTTTTCATGTTTAAAGTGTTGAGAAAAGATTGATAGAAGTACGAAACTATGTTTTAATCATTGTTTTTCACTGATTTCATGCCTTCTATTTGTTGGTAAGGAATTTTCTTAGTTGATTTGAGTAATATCATTTGTTTGATTGATGACGAGGATTTGATAAAATGAGTTAACAAGAGCACTTGAAGGAAAGGTTGAGTTATGGTATGTAAAAGAAGTACAAAGACTAGTTTAGACAATGATGATATAATGTGTTGTTTATCTACTTAAGGATGCAAAGGTTGGATACACTGATTAAGTCCAAAAGAACAAGGAAGAAGAATTGTGTCTACTAAGCTTGACCAAATGTACAATTGGTGTCAAGTAATGTTAGTGCAAGCCGAGCTGAAAATCAATTAGAGCCAAGAAAAGTTGAGTTTTAGTGTATGCCAAGTGAATTGTAGAGAGTACTGACCAAAGTGAACATAGTGTCAGCTAAGTAAATTTAAGTTGATGTCAAGCATCAGTAAACTTTAGTATGTGCTGAGTGGATTTCTAGTGGATATTGAGTAAGATTGTATGTGCCAAGCATTAGAAGTTAGTTAATTCCAAGTGACAACATTATGAGTTTGATCATGAATTTGATGAATCTAAGTTGACAAGGTTGATTTCTTAGATTGTGTGAACTATGTGGAAGATAAGCTTGATGATTTAGTTGTATAGAATTCAAGGTAAACATTTTAAAATGAATTCAAGGAGGATTGAGAAGTTTTTCAATATTTTGGCAAAATAGTGGGAAAAATAGTTCAAGATGTTTAGATTCAATGAATTCCCACCTAACCATATAATGGGTGATTGTGATTAAGCGACAAAAGATCAAATTCTCTTCATAAGGGAATACAAGGCATGAAGAAAGAGCTAGATAGTTGGCATGTGAAAAAAGCCCAAGGAAGATAAGAAGTGCAAGGTATTGCTTCATATGGAGGCCAAACTATAGAGTTTGTAGTTGGCATGAAAAGAAAGAAGGCTTAAGAGGATGAATTCTTGAAGGGTGAACAAGCTATTAGAGCTGAAGTGATTGAAGCCAAGAATAATGGAGGATTGAAACATAGATTTATAATCTGCAAGTGAACTGTGATTTATTATTAGATCAAGAATTACTATTGCTCTCTAATTATTGTATCGGTTTAGGATAAATCCTTTGGATTAAGGTTGACCTAATAGTTATCTATAAATCCTTTAACTAGGTGGAATTCTAATGGAATGGCCTAAAATCTTCTAACAAGGCTCAATCTTAATAGGGTGATTGAATTTTTTTAATGAGGTCACATTTAATAGCATGTATTTTAACCTTTAAAAAGGTTGGCCTTTCACAAGGCATCACTTTAGAAGAGTGAGAATTAGTAGCATGTTACTGGTGTATTTTTCCAAATTGGGGTTCCATGTATAATACTTATGTTATAGGCGTGAATGATTCTATTATGGTTCATGTTTACATTTTTACAAAGTGATTTTGACCTAGGATAGTAACCTATAAGTTTATGTTTTGAATGATACGATGGATGCATGCAAGATACATGATAAGGAGATATATGTATGAGTTTTGTTAAGCACTAAAAAAATTTAATTGGGAGTTTTGGATGTTGGATAAATAATTCACCCCCACCCCACCCCCCAAATTATTCCAAATTATTTCAATGATTAGTATCAGAGCACTAGTTTTTTGTGAGAGATAGTTTCAAGGTACTATAAGCCAAAGATAAAAATGCCTAAGAAAGAGGTACCAATCTTAACAAGGAGAACTTTCCTGCATGACAAAGTTTGATGAAGTTACACCTAGGAGGACTTGGTGATCATGCACAAGTTACAATTACTATTGAACATTTTGACCTTGCTATCTTGAAGATTTGAAGAAGAAGAAAGAGAACAATCAGGCAATATTGGAGATTGTGTCTGCCCTAAGTTATTCTAAGTTTGATGACATCAAGAACTATGATACTACAAAGAAGATGTGGGATACTCTTCAAACCATCTATGGAGGAGACACAAATGTTTTGAGAGCCAAATATAAAAGTCTTAGAGGTAAGATCAATGATATGAAAATGGAAGAAGGTGAGAACATTGTTTAGTATTGTTCTAGAATAAAATATGTTGTTAATGCTATTAAAGGAGCTAATGGAAAGATAGATGATGATAATGTATTGAGAAAATTATTGAGGACACTTCTTCCCATCTATGTTATTATAGAGTTTCTACCATACAAGAGCTGAGATATAGATCTGACACTAACTTGACACTTGAAGGATTGGTAGGTAGGCTTACTGCCTTTGAACTCTCTAATTTTGATAACTTCAAATTTGAGAATGTTGAATCTACTTTCAAAGCTAAGTTGTCATTGAAAGATCCTAATGTAAAGAAAAAGAAAAAGGTAAAATATGTTTCTAGTGATAGTGAAATAGATGATGAAGTTTTTGAACAACTTGAAGCATTGTTGGCTAGGATATTTCATAGAGGCAAAGGAAAATACAAAGGTAAGATAGCTATTATATTTTTCAATTGTAATGAAGTTTGTCATATTTCTGCTAGATGTCTAGAAAAGAAAAACAATAGAAGTGGAGACAAATTCAAAAGAAAAAGAGATGAGAATAGAAAAGGATACAAGTACAAAGGAAAGAAATCCTACTACATTGTTGAAGAGGAATCCAATGAAGAATTTGATGATCATGAGGATGAAGTTGTCTATGTTTCACTAAAGGATGAATTTGATAAAGATGAGGTAGCTAAACTTGCATCTTATGTGAACAAGAGTGACAAATGGATTATTGATAGTGGTTGTTCCAATCACATGACTGGAGATAAAAGTAAGTTCAATTCCCTTATGCATTATGATGGAAATTGTGTTAGATTTTGGAATAATGCACCATAGCCTATCAGAGGAAAAGGATCAATTAAGTTGATAGATAAGATCATTTTTGATAATGCTTATTTTATAGAAGGACTAAATTACAATTTGCTAAGTGTTTCACAATTGAATAATGTTGGCTATAAAGTTGAATTTGAGGATAGAAAAGCCAAGATTTATGATGCTAATGGAGATTTAATTGAAAATTGTGATAAGACAAGAGGTAATTTTTTTTATCTTGACATGAATGATGCTACTTGTCTAGTTGTACAATTTGATGATATGTGGCTATGGCACAAAAGGCTATATCATGTTAATTTTGACAATTTGGTCAGTTTTAGTAAGATGAAGAGATCAGAGATTTTCCAAAACTAAATAAACTAGAGAATTTAATATATAAACAATGTCAATTAGGCGACATGACTAAATAAAGTTTTATAAGCGAGACTCACACTTCAAAAGGAATTCTTGAATTAGTTCATACTATTTTATGTGGACCAATCAATATGAAAAGCTATAAAGTTAACAAGTATATTATCCTATTTGTTGATGATTATTCTAGGATGATGACAGTTATGGTTTTGAAGAAAAAATATTATGCATTTAAAATATTTAAGTGGTACTTGGATAGAGTGGAAAAGGAAACAGGAAAAAGTTTGAAATGTTTGAGATCTGACAGATGTGGAGAATTTACATCAAATGAGTTTGAGATGTTTTGTAATGATAAAGGAATCAAAAGAAAAACTTCTACACCTAGAACCCTTCCACAAAATGGGATCTCTAAAAGGAGAAATGGATTTGTGATGAACAATGCTAGAACACTCATTATGGAGAAGAATGTTTCCTTGAAATGCTAGAGAGAAGCCATAAGTACAACTATCTATACCCTGAACCATGTACAAGTCAAGAAAGGTACTCATTCTACACCTTTTGAATTATGGTATGGATACTCACCGAATGTAAAATATTTTAATGTATTTGGAAGCAAGTTTTATATTCTCAAATAGAATAGGAATGGCAAATTTGATGCTAAAAGTTAATAAGGTATATTCCTAGTCTATTCCACAAGGAGAAAAGCTTATAAGTGTTTCAATACTAACACTAACAATGTTGTGGAAAGTGAAAATGTAAAATTTGATGAATATGCATAAGTACATGAAGTTGAACATGCAAAAGTATCTAAAGATTACAAATCTTTTGGGTATTTCTATGATGACATGTTTGACAATGATTCTGTGAATGCAATGTCTCATAGGAAGATTCTTGGAACAAGGATAAATATAATCCAAGATTTTTTTTGAACAAGTATCGATGCACACAACATACAACATACGAGGATCATAAAGATGAAAATTAAAGACTAACCAAACATCCTAACACAAATGGATCTCCAGATGCCACTGCTGACAAAAATGATTGACTATGGAAGATGCACAACTAAATTCAAATCAAAATATTATGAATTAAAAATTCAATTCCAAAGGATTGAAGAATACATAAAAGGCTAGCCAAAACACTTCCCAAAAAGTTTGGGTCAAACAGAAAAGTGCCTATTGTCTGCCCATATAGGTTTTTTCAATTACCAAGTGATACTTTAAATCATCCCTATATGATACTTACCAGTATCGTACAACCTTTCTCAAGAAGGGGGGTGACACTTTCAGGGTTTGGGAAACACTCCTCTAAAGGGAGTGCTATACTTTATAAGTATTGTATGACACTTTACAAGTATTGTATGACATGTTACAAGTATCATATGACACTTCTTCAAAGGGGTGCAATACTTAAGAGTATTGCATGATATTTCACTAAGAGACATGTGATACAATCAAAGATCACAAAATAGATCTCTTTTGTGTTTTTGACACTTTATAGTATCACCCCATGCTGACAAATAGTCACCTGGGAATATAAGAAAATATCTAAGGATAAATTATGAGATAAAGTAATAATTCAAAACCTCTATACTAGGGAGTACTAGATCCACTTTTGAGGAATAGGAACTTGAACACAAAAGCTATAAAATGAAATATGCATCTAACTATCTAACAAGTAGTGAAGGAAAAATATAGAAGGAAACATCACATTGTACTAAAACAATATCACAATAAAATGAAGCAACATTGCAATGAATAGAATAACCAAACTAAGTATGTGGTTCCTCCCAACCATAATAGCATCATAAAACCATTGTTGGCCCTAGCCATTCCTTGTGTGTAACATCCCCAACTACTGACTAGATCATTGGTACTATCTTATGAGGACATCACTACTAAACATGCTACAACATAAGTATAAGGAAATCTAACATTCTAGAAGTAAAGCATAAGATAATCCCACAAATCAACTCATCATCTACATATGCTAAACATCATAATAAGGAAATGTGTCAATAATAACATCATCTAAACATGATATACACACATTCTAATGAAGGCATAAATGAAAAGAAAGCATACTCTAGAATCTAAAGTAACAAGTGAAAATATTCAACAACAGTCACACTAAGACAATAGACCATCTTTGTACACTAGTCCCCAATAGTGGCATACATAGGTATGCTTGCCAACCATGTGGAACCCATAGGTTCACTCTCATTGTGTTGATGGAGATAATGATCCAACCACAAAAACACATAGAGAAAATGTCTATGGCCAACACTCACACCAAACAGTATGATGACTAAAATCAAGACATAGATAATGCATAAAATATAGGTCTTGGTTAGACACTCAATGGACTACTATGTAGAGGTTGACATCATGGAGAGTCACTTGGCATTGAAAAGCCTAGGCTTGAATCATGTGTCTCAACTCCTCAATGGAAGGTTCTCACATATACATTTTTCATTATCTTAAGTTTTATTACCACCAAGTGTTTTCTTTAGTTATCACTTGATTAAAACTTCTACTCATCAACCTTTGGGAAATAGGAACTGGGCTACAAAAAAAAAGCCCCCTCCATACACTACCCTACCCAACCCATGCTTATCCAATGATAAGTGTTTATAGGCATAAAAATTCCCAACCCAACCCCTATGATCATAAAAGTACTACAAAAGATCAAGCCTTGCAAGTCACTTGAAAAATGTACACACACCACCATTAGGAAGATCATAACACAAGGACTAGATGAGAACATAATGTAGAAAATCACTCAACTAAAAAAAAACACTTGGGAGGATGGATGCAACATGCATCCAAATGCAACATAAAAGTGCAAAAATGGTCTAACTGACATCCAAATGGATCATCTAGGTCCATGACCAACATCATGCAAAGAAAACATGAGAAAATAGGGTGGTATGCAAAATAAGGTAAAAACTTCAAAAACTACAAAACTTCAAAATTAAAATCCATTTATTCCGTGGTAAAAAACCCTTGTAAATCCAATAATATTTAGGTTTAGACACTGTATACAAAAAAAAATAGCATAACAATGTGAAACCCTAAACCCCCATCTTGAAAATAGGGAAAATGTTCATACTCAACCAACCAGATAGAACCAACAAAAAAAAATAGAGGGGAACACTAGTTCTCACCCTCCTAACAAATTGCTACTAGAAACAAAAGTAGGAATGAAGCAAAAACAAGAAAATAAGAAAGCTCTACTTGACAACAAAAGGGGAAGAAACTAAAATCAGCCTGATAAAATAAGTAGCTTGTTGATACTACCAAAACTAACAATAATCAAGGCCTCCTCGAGTCGAATCCAATGAGACTGACCTCACAAAGATCCCACACTCACATCTCTCATAATGAATAGAAAATCAATCCTTCAAAAAGAGGATTTTAGAAAAGCTCTCCAACTTTTAAATTGCAAAATTGGAAAGTGAGAAAACAAATCCATTTTTCAATACTTATTAACTTTTTGAGTGAATAATCAATTAGGGAAAATAGCTAGTTAGAGTAGCTAAACTCTGAATTCACCCAAATGAAAATAGGTTATTACTCATAACAACAATTCACCTAAGGAAAAGATACTAGAAATTAAATTCAATAATATTTAAAGCTCAAAAACCCAAAATCACAAAAATATCCCTTAACAACTTTCATGATAGTGCAAACCTCTAAATGCATAGACATGCTCACTAGTCTAGTCACATAATGTAGATGAGTTTAGATTCAATAATCATTGAAAGGCTTAATTTAAACAATTAAAATAAGGATATGTCAGGCATACAAGGATAACATTGGTATAATATGAATAGCTAAATTACTAACTCCATGTGCCACTACCAAGGATATAAATCCTCCACACTGAAACACATGAATAAGTATAATTGAATATAATATTATAGCTAAAGAAATAATGCATTAAATACCTAATTAATCCATTTATATCACTAACATTTGCATAAATCATAAAGAGGAAAGAATGAAGTAAATAACCATAGCATAAAATCCATCACATGACATAATAAGAAAATATACCCAAATACCAGATAATCAGATACCATCATAGACCTATTTTCATCTCAAAATGGAATCAACATGAAAATAGGATAAACTAAATAGCATAACAGTAAAGCATCTATGGTACTAAAATCAACATATAACATATGACCCTTAAGTCATCTCAAGGTACATATAATAAGAGTATCAAGTATAATGCAAAGATGAGAGGTGCTACATCCTCCCCTACTAGCATAGGCTTACTCCTAGAAGTTAGCAAAACAATAGGGATACAATTGCCTCAATCATGTAGCATCCTCCCAAGTCACAAAAGTCTCATTGTTCAAGTCTCATTGGACCCTTACCTACTCGATGTATCAACCTCATAAGGTTAGCCTCTAGTGTTTTAGGATATGAATGAGCTCCAGAGTAAGTTCCCCATTCATTACTTGCAAAGTATCCCAATTAAGACCATGGGTCACATCCAGGATATACTGCCTGAAAATAAAAATGTGAAAAAATCATGGATGTGCAATAGGATAGGTGGTAATCATAGTCGATAAGAAATAGAAACAATGCTCTCAAGGATCTCAAATGGTCTAAAAAAATGTATCACCAACTTAGAGCCTTTCCCATAGTATATGGGGTTCTTCCTCAGTCGCACTCTCAAAAACACCTTGCTACCAACAAAAAAGTGACAATCCAACCTATGGGCATTTGCATACTTCTTCTGCCTATCCTGAGTAGTAACCAAATCCTCCCTAATATGAAAAAATTGTTGCTCCATATCCTGAAGCATCTGCAAACCCAAAATAACTTAGTCCTCTAAACAATCCCAACTCAAAGGGGTACAACATGGTCTACTACACAAGGCCTAAAAAGGTGACATGGTAAGAGAACTATGATACACATTGTTGTATACAAACTTAACAAGGTACAAATAGTCCTCCCACCTCACTTGCCTCTCCATCACATACATGCAAAGCATATCCTCTAGAACTTGACTCATTCTCTCAATCTAACCATTGGTCTCTAGGTGATAAGTTGAACTAGAATTGAGTTGCATGCCCAAAGTATATTGGAGATACATCCACAGTGAAGAAGTAAATAGTAGATCTCTATCCAAAATAATCCAATGAGTGATCCCATGCAAAAAAAAACAATATCCTCCAAGAAAACATGCACTACAGAAGAAGTTGTGTAGGATGCTCTCATGGGTGAGAAATGTGCTATGTTGGACAAATTTTCCACTATCACAATAATACAATCATGTCTCCATGATGACATAGGTAACCCTATGATAAAATCAATAGATATTGTATCCCACTTCCACTCTAAAATGGTATGTGGCTGCAAAAGACCCACCAATGATGATGCTCTGCCTTCACTCTATGGCACTCAAGACATCTACTAGTAAAACTAGCAACATAGCATCTCATCTCTACCCAAAAGTATAGCTATTTAACATCAACATGCATCTTCTTAATACTAAGATGTATGGAATATCGTGTATGATGCACTTCTAACAAAACTAGGGTATGCAGATCACTTGACATGGGTACATAGATACGCTCCAAGTGTCATAGTAGTCCATCAAATTCAAGAATAAAACCTAAAAATATCCCCTCAAGGGTACGTCTGGACTCAATCTCCACCCTCACCTCCTGATACCAATTGTTACTAGGAAATGCCTCCAAAGAAAATGCCTCTAAAGGATAAGGGCATACACCATGGCTATGAGTTCCAAATAATAAGTGGGGTAGTTAAGCTCATGGTTCTTAAGTTTCCTAGACTCATATGCAATCACTCAACCATCTTGCATCAATACTATACCCATGCCTTCCAACAAAGAATCTACGAAAATCATAAAATCACCTATAGGATTAGGCATTATAAGGACTAGTGCACTGGTCAAACATTCCTTAAGAGCATTGAACACTACCTCACACTACTCTAAATATAATACTTCTTCCCTTTCCATTGAAGAGAAGTAATGGGATGAGCTACTTATGAGAAATCCTTTAAGAAGTGATGATAGTAACCCACCAATCCCATGAAACAATGAACTTCTAAGACATTAGTTGGTACTAGCCAATCCATGATAACATGAATCTTCTCTAGATCCACTGCAATTCTCTCACTTGTGATGATGTGTCCCAAATACTTCACCTCTAACTAGAAGAACCCATATTTACTCAAGTTTCCATACAACTAATGGTTTCTCAAGCACTGCAATATCTGACATAAATGGACTTCATGCTCCTCCATAGTCTTTGACTAGATCAAAATATCATTTAAGAATACAATGGTGCACTAATCAAGATAAGTGCAAAATACACCATTAATCAAACTCATAAACACTAATGGTACATTGGTTAACCCAAAGGGTACAACTGTGAACTCATAATGCCCATATCATGTACAAAAAGTTGTTCATTGAATGTTAGCCTCCTATATATGAAGCTAATGGTATCCTAACTTTAGATCAATCTTTGAGAACACTTGTACTCCCTTCATTTGATCAAACAATTCATCTATCCTCAGAAAAGGATAATGGTTCTTTATCATCACCTTATTCAACTGTCGATAATCATTGCACAACTGCAATGATCCATCCTTCTTCTTCATGAAGATGACTGGTGCACCCACTGGGGATACATTAAGATGAATATGGCCCTTGGCCAACAATTCCTCCAACTATAATATGAGATCACTCAAGTCTTGAGTAGTCATGTAGTAAGGAGCTCATGAAATTGGCTCCACTCCTAGTACAAGATCAATCCAAAAATTAATGTCACGCTATGATGGTATACCTAGAATCTTATCAGGAAACAAATTGGCATACTCATGAAGGAGTGGGTGATCATCAAGTATCATCGTGCAACTCTCAACTTCCTCAAGATCATTGAAAAACACAAGAAATAACTAATAACCCTTTTGTGCACTTTTCTTCAGCTAATTAGTTGAGATCATCCAAAGTGAGACGAGTCTTGGGACTACCAAAATTTCTACCTACCCAACTATGTCATCAACACATTGTACCATCTTATGATGATAATCAATATTCTCCTAATGGGAAACTAACCAATACATGCCCAACACAATATCATATGATCCCAGAGGTAGGATACAAAGATCCACTGTGGTGGTGATGGCTCCCACATTCAAAATACAACATCTAACCAACATGTCTATAACCACTTTAGAATCTATAGATAACTCAACCTACAACCTATTAACCTGATGCACTGCTACCAGCCCACATCATTAAACAAGAGATGGTGATATGAAAGAATTAGAAGCACCCAAGTTGAATAAAACTAAAGATGAAATACCATACAATGTACCTATAGCCTTGACTACTATACCTTGATGATCTGCTTGATGGTTGTCAACTAATCCAAAGACTTAGAAATTCCTTCTAGAATCTCCCACTATATGCTCTAATCTAGTTGCATCTTAAGTGGGTCCTAAAGATGGTTTAATGGAGAAATAAAAATATTTATGGCTAGGTTGGCCACAAGAATAACAACTTTCCCCAAAGTTGGAACCTATTCCATGACCACCCTAAGTAGTACTATGATAAGGTGAACTACCCCTACTAGAATTATATTGAACACTCTAAGGAGGAAAATCCTATTGAGATTTCTTTCCTCAAATTGGTTATCTCCTTTCTTATCTAAGGTACTAGAATCTTGTCCACCCTTGGTCCAATACGCCTTCTGTCAATTATGATAAAAATTACCCTGAGATGGTGTTGACTAGGCTTGGCTTTCCCTAAGGATTAGGTAAACTATGTATCCTACCCTAAATTCATTTTACTTTAGTTTTGAGAACCATATTTTTCACTAAAACCTTTAGCCACATTTTCCACTGCAATATGTGCCTTTTCAACAAAAAGAACAAGAGTCTTAGGTTGATGCATACAAACTTCTCCTATTAGGGTATCCTTAAGGCCTTAGATAAAATGATGAGCTAGGAGTAAATCATCATGCTTGTAGCATGAGTACTATGTAAGCTCAAAGAACCAAATTTCATATTAATCCACTATCATGTTTCCTTGTTGGATCACATGGAACTCATTAGCATGGGCCTCTCCAAATTGAGGAGATAGGAACCTCTTATAGAATCTCTCCTCAAAGATCTCTTAAGTGAGATCTACAATGTTGATCTAGAGCTTTTTCCCCTCAATATTTCATTATATGGATGCATTTTCGCTCAAGTACATAATCCCAGAATGTGCCTTCAAATTGGTTTTATATGGGTACATGGTGAAATAATGCTCCATGTCCAATCCACCTCCCTTACCATCATATAATGGTAGTTTAGATTGATGAAGAGACTTCACGATATCCAACCAGATGGAATCTTCACTATTGTGGTCCCTACCACCCTGATGGTGTCCTTGGCCACTTAGTAGAGTACTAGAATGTTCATGCTCACATTTCTCCTCTTTATTCTCTAAATGATGGGAATCCCCATGATGAGATCCATCTTCTTGGTCATGGTCCTATTAGTGTCCCTCTACTCAAGGGCCCAATTGAGCAAGAATCTCCTAAAGTATCGGTGTCAATGCCCCTACATCATTATGTTCATTATTACTCTATTCTCCCTCTCCTTCCTAACATCCTTCTTCATAGTGTTCTCCATAGTTACTACTATGGTTACCACCTGACCACCAAGTCTATGTGTAGGAGGCATCACTATGGGGACAATAAGATAATGTGAAAACAATCACATCATAAGCATAAGAGTCAAAACCATGAGCCAACAAGATATAAAATAAAAAATATAATAGAATAATACACAATGAAAGGAAAAGCCATAATGAAAGCATAAAAAAAAAATCTCAATATTGCAACATGGGCTCTCATACTAGATGTAATGCCCCACCTGAAAATCCTTGGAACAAGGATAAATATAAGCTAAGATAATTTTTTTAAACAAGTATGGATGGACATGACATACAACATACAAGGATCACAAAGATGGCAATGGAAGACTAACCAAACATCCTTTACCAATGGGTCTCCAAATTCCACTATTGACCAAAATGACTGACTATGAAAGATGCACAACCAAATTCACATAAAAACATTTTGAATTCAAAATACAATGCAAAAGGATTGAAGAACACCTAAGAGGATAGCCAAGACACTTGCCAAAATGTTTAGGTCAAATTGAAAAGTGCTTACTATCTTCCGAAATAGGTTTTTGCAAATACCAAGTGATAATTTAAATCATCCCTATGTGATATTTTTTATTATTGTACAAGCTATCTATTGGGACTCAAAACTGAAGCCCCAATTTTGAGTGCCATTGTAAAAATTTACCCCCATAAGTGCTTTTTGATGCATGTGTGTCTAACTATCTATTCAAAGATTAATAGGAATTTAATGTTTCTAACACCTTGAATTTAGTATGTATACTCATACCATGAAGATAAGTTTTCATTCTGAGTCATTTCATGAAGTTTTGTTTTGAGCAATATTCAAATCTGCATTTTAACCTAAGTGTCAAACAATGATAGGAGGCCTAGTTTGCAATTGAATATCTTGCACCCAGTAATGTTTCATGACACACCACTTTAGGAGTGTTTAATGTCCATATAGAGAGCCTATGTTTCAGATTTCAAGTTGTTTTGAATCTATTTGACTAGGTTTTGAATCCCCCAAAGTTGTTCATTTATTATTGTCATGATGATGTAAATTGTTCAGAATTCTGGGAGGCCCTATTTGACTTATAATAACTTTGACCTAGTTAAGAAAAATGACAAAATTCCTTTTTCATTGCATTCTAGAGGTCACATACATTCTGCACTCCATATTTTAGCTTATAAAAAATCCATTTGATTAGTTTTCAAACACAATTCTAAATGCAATTTATAACTTTTTACTGGTGTGAAGAGAGGCAGATTGGTTGGTACCCCTGTTCATAGGTCATAACTTGAGATCCATGATAGGTGAGATTGAATGGATTGTACCATTGCATTATACTCTAAAAATAATTTAAGTGTGCCAATTTTCAAAACTTGACAAATCCATCTGCACACTTTTCCAGGTCCTTTCCATTTGTAAAAAAATACTTTTTTGACATCATTTCTAGTTTGCAAATTTGAGTAGCCTACTTTGACCACTTACCATTTGCATCCTATTATTTTTCATGACCCCTAATTGAAAATTTATATTATCCTAATGAAAATTAACAAGTTCCCCAATTTTTGTCTCCCAAGTGTAAGTTTTCCCTATTTTCAAAGCCAAATCTGAACACGTTTTATGGTTTTCTAACAATTTTTCTTGCAAGTAGTTTAGAAAGGGAAACTTTAGCAGTCAATATATTTTGATTAAGAATTCATCATGAGATGATATTAAATAGGGTAAGATTATATGGAAAAAAAATTAGTGGTTTTGATTTCAAAGTCTGGTTAGGTGTTTGGGTTAGTTTTTAAGGCCAGTCAAAGTACCCCTTAACACTAAAATTGATAGTCTATAGAAAATGATCAAATGAGTTTTTAATGGTAGACTCATACTCAAATTTGAATCCAGTCAATTTAGGATGTTCAGGAGATCAATTTGATAGTGCTGGCTGTTCAAAAATGATTTTTTTTTAGCTGGACCCACTTTGGGGCCTGACTAGTTCCACCAGGATTGATGGGTTTCAGGGTAAAGAGAAGATGTTTTAAAAGGGAAAGTTGCATATAATAAAAAAGATGATGTAAAACATCAATGTTCTAAATTTCATGAGATTATGAAGGTGTAGAATCAGTAGATTAATGAGCATTGGGTTTTAAAAGCAATGTTATAATATATTAGTTGGTAATATTTCGTTGTATGCAAAGAATGTGGAGCTAATAATTGGATTTATTGTAAGTGGGTTTTTTGAGTGGACTAGGATTGCATCTAGAGCTTTTCTTTTTCAAACCTTTCTTAAGAATGTTGAAAGTTTTCATAATAGGTGGAACACCCAAGTGATAAAGAGTCCCTTTCCCATGCTTGAACTTTAATAAAGCCACATTCAGCTAAACTTAAAACTACATAAAGCTAGACCAAATGTCCACATTGTTTATTTTGTGGAAACCTACTAAAACTAAAAATTTTCTACTTCATGCCTAATGAAATGGTCAATGTGTTAACATAGTCATAGGGTACAAAAAGGCACAACAATGGGCATTCCAAGAATTGAACTCAGGACCTCTGTAAAGAGGTTTTCAAATCCTCAAAAGAAAAAGAATGAAAGAAAGCACATGAATTTTGTGGCAAGATCTACCATACAACTCCCATAGCTTGGAGAATCTATGCAAAGGGCATGTAAGGAAAGCATGTGACATGGATATCAAAAAGGAGGATGATGCGTTGAACAAGAGAGTGGCTCAACATTTGAAATATCCATGGTAGAATACAAAACCAAGGCACCATCAAAGGAAGACAGTGCTAAAAGGGGGCACCATATCTTATGTGAAACAAGGAGCCCACATCAAATAAAAATTAAGAAAAACCATAGCATGATATGTGAAGACAACCCCATAGTCAATGGAAGACCACCATAGATGGAAGGTAGTAGAAAAGAGGAATCTGTAGGGGAGCACATCAAATCATGGCAAGGAGAACTCCATGTAAGGGGGACAATGAAAAAAGTCAAAGGTGGATGCCTTTGAAGTTGCAAGATAGGATATGATATGAGGAGATTAGCTGCCAAGAGTTCTAGTTCCATTGGGTGGAAGCCTTGATTGTAGTAGAAGCAAGTCTTTGCTTTCATCCTTTGCCCATAATAATGTTAGTCAATCAAGTGCCATAGAACATGTAGAGCATGGAGCAAATTTTAGCAAGTGTAGATTTAGTGCTTCCTATCTCTCTCCTAGGCTAGCTGAAAAGAATGGAAGATTCTCCAAGTTTCTAGAGGAAATGTGTGGAAGTGGGCTTTATCCAAGTATTGTGACTTTTAGTTTAGTAACTAGAGAGCTCTACAAACAAAAGAGATGGCTTAGAAGTAGCCTAAAATGCTAGACTTTCACCTTTTCTCAAGTGAGAAGACCATTAGTAGGCACATCAAGAAGGAGCACCATATGCCAAGGAAAGGGCAGTTAGAGAAATGGCCAACCACAAAATGAGGTTTTGTAAGTCATAGAAGCTGAGGAGGGGCTCACTATGACTAGGTGGACAAATGGGGTAAACAAATTTTGACCAAATACACTCACCCAAAAACTTGTCAGAATCTGGTGATCACCATGTCGCCACTAGATAACAAGAGGTTCCACTGGAAAATGACATAGCAACCTCCCAAAAAAGCTAAATTCCAGTGAGAGGTTGTGGGTGTCATGGGACCCACCAGTGACCAAATGGCCTATCATTGTTTGACATGTGGCATCACATGGGTGGTCAAGGGAGGTATAAGGGTATTATTTGTTTTTGTTTATTTCCAGTTCTAAATGTGCATTCTAGATTTTTATTTTTATTTTAAAATGGTGATTTTCTATAGTGTAGATTATAGAAATATTTTAAAAATTTCAAATTCAATCCTTTAAATTGCTCTGTTCATAGTCCTACGCCATTTTTTCAAATGGCTACCAGAGGCAAAATTTTTACCCAAAATATACACTCCAATATACTGTTGGAATTGACAAGAGACACTAGTAAATTTGAACTCAATTTTTGATGAATTTTTTGTCAAAATTTTGACCTAGGTTGGTCAACATTATGACCAATAGTTCATGGTAAATTTTCTCATTGAAATTTCAATCAACCTATAGGTTGATTGAAATTTGGACCAGTACATTTGTTGAAATTTTTTAATTTTTGCTAGCTCTGATTTGTCATTGTTGGTCAAAATTTCCACCAATGTTTGGTCAATTTTTTTTTAGAATTGGTGGAAATTTTGACCAATTATTGGTAGAAAGCTATCAAGAATTAGTTGAAATTTCCACCAATGTTTGGTCAATTTTTTTTAATAATTGCTAGAAATTTTGACTGAGTCTTGGTAGAAAACTATCAAGAAATAGTCAAAATTTCCACCCATGTTTGGTCAATTTTTTTTTAATAATTGGTGAAAATTTTGACCAATTCTTGGTAGAAAACTATCAAGAATTGGTCAAAATTTCCACCAATGTTTGGTTAATTTTTTTTTATGCTATATCAAGCAATTTTTTCTTATCCAAGCCATTTAATTTGAAACCTTTTAAATCTCTACAAGGATAAAATTGGAGTAGGAGATTTATCTTCTCAAAGGTGTCCTCTGATTGTAAAGCATCCATTCCATTATTCGTTGAACAGATGCTTTACAACTAGAGGACACCTTTGAGAAGAAAAATTCTCCTACTCCAACTTTATCTTTGTAGAGATTTAAAAGGTTGCAAATTGAATGGCTTGGATAAGAAACAATTGCTTCAGATAGCATGGAACAATTGGACATTTATGCATAGGGCACCATCAATTATGTGAATGATGTAGATGAAACCAAATTTTTTGGTGTCAAAGCCACCAATTTTTTGGGGTCAAAGCCATAAAGGATAGGGATAAATTTCAATGAAGACTATATATGCTTAGATGTCAATGGGCCACTACCAAGTATACTTGACCAATTATACCACAACTTGCCTATCAATGGACCTCATGTCATTTGATTCTCTTAGAATCGAAAGCATCTGGAATGTTAAACCTTACCATAGGTATCCTTTCAATTGAAGTTGTCATAGGTAATGTGTTTTCTTGAATGCTTGTATTTCATTCTTTTAGAAGTGGTTGATCTCTTGATATGCCATTTTGACTCAATATGTGAGTAGTACGAAGGATTTCAACTAATTCAACAAGATTCAACTCATTCTTTTTTTATCCTATATATTGATTATTGGATTGTGATAATGGAGATGTATGCCACAAAGAGGCAACAATCTTAGTTCCACCAGTTGTCCCTTATCCTTACTTCCTCTACCAGTTGTATTCCCACTTCCACCACCAACTGGAACTAGTAGAGCATAAGTGTGCAGATTTCTCTATGATAATATGCTTATATCTTGTATCTTGCCAACATTGTTAGACTTCCTATGCATGGATGGTGCCAAGGATGCTAATTCACTACCAACCATTCGATGCATGGTAGTACTAAGTCTATACTCAACCTCTTTGGGTCTTACCTATGCACACAAACATATTCATGTTACAGATCACTCAAAAAATTCAATCATCTTAAATTTTCTACTGACTCTAACAAAAAAAAGATAACAAGGATTCAATAATAATAGTGTAGATAATAAAGAAAAAATTAAGATCCTCATGGAAAATTGGAATTGAACTAAGATTTGTCAAAATAGCCTACTACTACCACTATAATTGGTGGACTTTTGAACTACTAAATCCTAAGAGAATATCAGGAATTTGTAATTTATGGACAACAATGTATTGAAGCATTTATGAATATAAGAGAAAGAAGAACATAAAAATGTAACATGGACATGTATTCTTTGAAATGAAAGCATCTAAGAATATAAGCAAAAGCAGAACTATTGAAGTGTAACATGCCTCATTATGCACACTTGATATTGCCAAAGTTGACAGAATTTTTTTCAACAGTGAATAATGATATATTATATAATCAAAGTAACAAAGGAATTTTATATTCATGATAGTTGATTTTCAAAGTACAGTATAGTACACAAGTTGAAGAAGAAAAGTATCCTAAACTGAACACTAGTATATGAAAATTATGCATTTTATCCCACAAGAACTTTAGCACTAGAACAACTACTTTTGAAGTTTACTAAAAATGAATAGCGTGTAACATTTATATTGAAAAGAGATTAAAAAAATTCATTAAAATATAGCATATGCCCTGTTGTGTGTGTTGACTATGGATGTCCATTTGCTTTGCTCTGTAAGATGACCTGTAGCATTTAACTATGAGTAAATCTAAAATAAAATGTTTCTAGAACTATTCATTCTACTTGGCATTTGATAATAAAAATAGTTATAATAAAGATACCTTTTTCACTATTCTATGAAATTTTGCATAAATATTCTTGTCATGCCCAAAATTTGGGGCAAAAACACACCAATTTTTTTTAAAGTTAATTAATCTATAATAACATACTAATACTTGATTTGGATTTTATCATAACTCACTTAGAACTAATTAAAATATTAAGGCATCTATCATTAAGTTATATTTACAATGCCTAACTCATTATCCTCTATCATCATCTGACCCATCATTATCTTACCTAGTCAACTTGATTGGAATACTTCTTGATTTGCTAATCATCTTCTAGGTTTAAAGTCCAAAGGAAATCTATCCCAACACTATAATTTTCACAAAAATTTAAATTGTGACAAAAGACTAATAACATAAGATTTCTAACTAAATCATTTTAGATCCTACCCTTCACTTAATTATGAAGAGAATGCTTATACATGAACATCTAATACTAGCCCTTGACATAAGAGCTTTTAACTCTTTTGCTAATTTGATATTCTAACTATACCTAAATTAAAACCACTCTTTGTTAAAATACATTACTCAAAGAATTCTAATACATAGCTTAAATCTTCATCCTAAATACTAAGAATTAATAAAATAACCTAACAAAATCATCGATTTACTAATCATTAAACTTGATCTACATATCTTCTAAATTGGTCATTCCTTAAGCAAGGAAAAATACACACTATTTAAATACTATTAATATTTTTTAAATTTAATAAAACCATCATTTACTAACATGTAATATTCTTTAACAACAGGATCTTTGGAATTAGGAAGGGTCAGGTGGCGTTGTCTAAAGATCCTGTTATCTCGGCTAAAGTGATCTCTTTCTTCTCTTCTCTTCTCTCTGAGGACCCCCTACTTTCCAAGGTGGATCAAGAGGATATCATCTCTTGTATTCCTCAAATTATTCAACCCCACCATAATAAACTTCTCTATGCTATTCCTAATGCATTGGAAGTTAGAGAGGCCCTTTTCTCCCTACCTGGTGATAAATCACCTGGTCTGGACGGATTTCCCACCTTTTTCTTCCAAATGTACTGGCCGGTGGTCATGGAGGATGTGGTAAAGGTAGTTTAGGAGTTCTTCGGAGCTAGAAGTATTCTTAAGGAGATTAATTCTACCTTCTTGGTTCTCATCCCTAAATCCCCAGGGGCTAACTTTTTTGACTAGTTCAGGCCCATCAGTTTGTGCAACTCTTTCTACAAGATTATCTCTAAAGTTCTCACTTCTAGAATGCTTAAAATCTTGCATCCTATCATTTCACAGCAACAATCGGGCTTTGTTCCTTGGAGACAAATCTTGGACTCGGTGCTGATGGTTCATGAGGTTATTCATTCTTTAGAAGCTTCCAAGCAGGAAGGTATGTTGCTCAAACTAGATCTTTCAAAAGCTTATGATCGAGTGGATTGGTCCTTTCTTGGAGAGGTCCTTTAGGCCTTTGGTTTTGACAATAAAGTGTGTAACCTCATTTCTCAATTGGTGTCTACCACCTCTCTAGCTATTTTGATAAATGGAGCCCCCTCTGAGTTCTTTAAACCTTCTAGAGGTCTCAGGCAAGGAGACCCCCTAACACCTATCCTCTTCATTATTTTAGCTGACTACATTGGGAGGCTTATTGAATGTAAAAAGTCTAATAGAAGTCTTATAGGGATTAAGCCTTCTTTGATAAATGACCCCTTCACTCACCAGCAATTTGTGGATGACACTATTATGGGGGGGGAAAGCTTCTGTGAAAGAAGCTAAGACTTTGAAAGAGGTTCTTGATACTTACTCCAGAGGGATTGGTCAGCTAATTAACTAGAACAAAAGCTCAACCTTCTTTGTTAACACCCCTAAAGTAAGACAAAGGAAAATTTCTAGAATCCTTGGTTGTGCGGTGGGCTCTCTTCCTTCATCCTATCTAGGACTCCTCTTGGGCTCCTCTCCCCCTGACTCTTTCTGGAATGGTATTTTGGATAGATTCAACAAGAAGATGGTTGGATGGAAAGGTGCCTCTCTCAGCCAGGCTGGGAAATGTCTTCTAGTCAAATCCACTCTTTAGAACCTTCCCATTTATGCTCTGAGCCTTTTTGGAATTCCTGTGAAATTTGCAAAGAAAATGGAGAAAATCCAAAGAGACTTTCTATGGACCGGACTGGAAGGAAAGAAAAGGTACCCTCTTGTTGCTTAGGAGAAGGTCTACCTCCTTAAGAGGTATGGAGGTCTGGGCATCAGAAAGCTTACCCATCTCAATAAGGTGCTTCTTGCAAAACAAATCTGGCATATCTTCAATAACACTGGTGAATGGAGAGACATTCTAGAAAATAAATACCTCAGAAGACACTCTCTTCATTTTACTTTATTCAATGAGGACATCCCTTAAGAGTCAACTATTTGGAATGGTATCTTGAAGGCCAGGGACCTGGCTAAGGCTAGGGTCTCTTGGAAACTAGGCAATGGGGAGGATATTCAATTTTGGTTTGACAGGTGGTTATGTCAAGGTCCACTTTCTAGCAACCCAGTTTTTGAGAGATGGGTGCAAGAATGCATGGAGCTATATGGGTTTAAAGTAAGAAATTATAGGGTTGGTCAAGAATGGAGAGACCTTTCCCTCATTTTTGAGGACTTGAAACCAATTATGACTATTCTTAACACTTTGATCCCTAATAATAATAAGGATGAGATGGTTTGGAGGGATAATCCCAATGGAAGTTATTCTGTTGCTTTTGGCTACAACTCTCTCTGGGGTTTAAAGGAGAAACCCCCTTGGGCAGATGCCTGCTCTTGGGCCTCACTCCTAAGATCAACATATTTTATTGGTTGGCCCTTCAGAACAAAATTCTAACACAAGATAACCTCATGAAGAGAGGCAATGTTATGCCCAGAAGATGCCCGCTCTGTAAAAACTAGTCTGAGTTGGGAAATCATATCTTCATTCAATGTGACTTTGCTAGGGAGGTGTGGAATTATCTTAATCAAGAAATGGAGATTCTCTGGTGCTGGCCAGATAACCTCATCAAATTTTTTAGTCATTGGAAAAGCCTCTATAAAATTGCAAGCTGGCAAGATAATTATGCCTGAATTTTGCCTCACTTTTGTTGGAGTATCTGGAAGGAAAGGAACAACAAAATTTTTAGGGTCAAAGAGGAGCTGGCTATAATTTTGGGAAGGAATATTTTGAAAAAAATAAAAGAAAACCTTCAAGTGATGAAGGAGGGGGAAGTTGATATAGGGGATAGGAAGACAGTCAAAGAAAAAGACAGGGATCCCAAAAGACAGGATGCCAGATGGATTCTACCCCCGGAAGGATGGTCAAAAGCCAACTTCGATGGTACTTCTAAGGGCAACCTTGGCCCCTCTAGAAGTGGTGGAATTATAAGAAACAGTTTTGGGGAGGGGATTGCGGCCTTTGCTCTCCCACTTGGAACCCAGACCAACCATTTGGCTGAAGCCAGAGCCGCGTGCAGTGTGGTTAAGCTAGCTTTTGAAGCTGGAGTTTCCAAACTTTGGCTTGAAGGGGACTCCAAAAACATAATTAGCAATATTAATGGTATCTCCCCTCCCTCATGGTCGATTGCAAATATAATTGATGAGACACGTGCCACCCTCACAAAATTTGAGAAGGTCCAAGTCACTCATGCGTTTAGAGAGGCAAACCCAATTACTGACTGGTTCGCTAACAAAGGGGTGGGAGCAGACAAAGAGATGATCTGGCATTCTAGAAAAGATATTCTAATGGAGGCTAAGTCACTAATTGAGCTAGAGAAAATCCATGAAAGTACGGGTCAATCTAACTGTAATCATGTTTAATAAAGAAAGAATGGATGTTGGTATGAGCAATAATATGTTTCTTGGTTTTCGTATTCTCAAGGGATTTTCTCCGTCTTTTTGACACGTTTGGAGGATAGTTATCATTTTCACTCACTATTGTATCAAAGAGGCAAATGATCATGAACCCAATAATAGAAACAGAGCCAAAATCTTGGCTGGAAAAAATTTGTAGAGATTGGGGCTCATGAGAATTGTTGAAGAAAAAATGGACATTATGACTAGAGAATGGAGCAGAAAGGAGCCGGCGGGTGAAGTGGAGAAGTTGAAGAATATGGGCAAAGTCTAGAAAAAACTGGAAAAGGGTGGAGTTGTGAATTTTTTTGAGAAACTCCATGGTTTTGACCTTGAGGTCACCAACAACATGGTGAGCTCATGGAACAACGACAAGGTCAAGGTGAATGGGGTTTCCTTCCAAATCATAGAGGAGGTGGTTGCAGAGGTCCCTGGTATCCCTATGGAGGGTTTCAAATTCTACAGGGACAAGAAACTTTCATCTAATGCAGTCAAGGAGTTCGTGAAAAATTCTATAGAGATGAACAAGTTGGAAAAGAAAGAGTCTTTCTATGTGAGAGAGACTATAAAGAAGTTATGGAGGTATGTTTTATATGCCCTCATTGATTATGTTACCCTAGACCCTAGGTTTGATCGGGTTAGAACTCACCATTTTGTGATTTTAAATCATTTTTTCCATAAGAAAAGAATTTCCATACCCTTTTACCTTCTCACTTCTATGAACAAGGAAATCTCTAGTTTCAAGAAGAAAGCCACTGTTAACCTTGGTTTGCATGAGGGATTATTGCTCCTCATCCATGAGCATTTCAAAGCTCAATCTATATGCAAGAACCCTCCTAATGTTGAGGATGTTGATGAAGGAAGCTCCAGCTTTTCTTCTGACTCTGATGACATTGAGAGTATTAGCTTGGAGGAGGAGAATGTTTCCTCAGGAAAGAAGAAAAAAGGTCAAGCTAGGAAACTATCCACTCCTACAACTCCAAGCAAGAAAAGCCCTAGGGATCATGGCCAAGCTCATGCAAAATAGGTTTATGCTGAGGAGGAGGAGGAAATGGATATGGAAGATTTTGACAAAGTGTCGGAGGAGGAGGTGGAAGAGGAGAAACCTAGGAAAAAATGAAAGAGGGAGCTTGTGAGAGTTGAGGAGACTAGAAATCAAAGGACCGATGCTATTCCTCTTCCCCTCTCCCCTGTCTAGTCTCAGCCTCCTTCGGAGGAAAAAGTGAATGTCATCACTAGTGAGAATGAGGGGGAAGTGTAGGTCAAAAATAGGATAAAGGCCTAGAAAATTTTTAATGTGAGGACTGCTACTATGGGGATTTTTAGGGAAGCTATGAATCCTCAGATCCTGGTGGACAAACTGGAGCAGCCTAGGCTCAATGAGCTCATAGACCCAGCTATCCTGGCCATCTTGGAAAATGCAAGGGAGACTGGAATGAACCTTCTAAATAATGCCTGTAGTAGTATGATTGACAACTTCAGATCAATCAAATGGCTCTTCCATGAGATGGAGGAAGTTAGAGAAAGGGTATCCCAGATGGAAAGTATTAAGAATAAGACAAGTAATGACAGCCAAGAGGACTAGGAAAATAGAGAAAGCTTAAATGAAAGGAGATTAAGAAATCTTGAAAGCTACAATCACAACCTGGCAAGTCAGATGATTTCTCTCCTGAGTTCAATGAATGACAACATCCAATCCCTTGCTAGTAAACTTAAGGATAGGGGCTTGTTGGTGGAGGAGGGAGGATAGAACAGGGATAAGGCTAGGGCAGATGATGACAAGGCCACAATCAATACTCTCACTAGTATGGATCAAGGCATTGAGAAGGTCTAGGATCAAATGGAAAAGGAGCAGCAAAAGATAATCGAGGCAGCTCAGACTATGTAGGAAATGGAGAAGATAACTGAAGACTAGTTTTCTTGTCTTTTGTCTTTTTGTCTTCCTAGCTTTTGGCTTTTTGACAAGCTTTCTGTAGTCTTTTTTAGTTTGTTTATTTTCTAGCCTTTCTATGGGCCTTTGTTTTGGGCTGGGCCTTCGAGTCTTTTTTCAGCTATTGGACCTCTGTTTTGGCTAGGCTTCTTTGGCTTATTATCAACCTTGTTTATGTAAAACTTATGGGTTTCAAGATCCCTTAAAACTTTTTTTCTTATCAAAAACATGTAATATTCTTTGATTAACTAAATAACAACTAACACTATCAATGAAAATAACAACTAACTTCAATCTCCACTAACAATCCTAACTTAACCTTTAGCAAGTAATTAAAACTAAATAACATCTATCACTAATATTCTAACACAAACTCTTAACTAATTTTAACTTACTAATTGAACTAATTAAAATTTAACACTAAAAAATTCTAACTAAATTAATTAAAATTTAAACTAAAACATTTAAAATGTATACATTAAATTATATAAACATAAATTTTAAAACTTAATTCAAAATACTAGCCAAAAAAACTAAACAATAATAACAATTACTAAACTACAATTTTAAAAGAAACCCTCTAACCCAAACATAACACTAACCAAACTTCTTACTAAATTAACTCAATTCATAACTCATTAACCTAGAAACTAACATCCTTACATCTAACTTAATACTAATCCCATACTTGAATATGCTAACATTTAAACATAATAATCACTAACAAAACTAACTAATATTTAGTTACATATAATTTGATAACTTAATCTAAATTTTAAAAAAACTTTATTAAAAACTACAAACTAACCTAGCTACCAACTATACTAAACCTACACTAAACTATCCTACTCACACCATAAACTATTATCCCACTTAATGTTGACCCACCACAATAGAATTCTAACTCCTAGGCTTGCATTTTCCAAGAGGTTTGCATGCTAGCCAAGATTTCAAATGCAGCCCATGGAAGTCAATGGGAGGATGTACTCCTACCAAGTGGTGTAAAGGGAAAAAGGGTATTGTCATGCTTGAAACGTGGCCAATAACACATTAATATGCTTGCCTTTTGGAAAGTATTTACTCCAACTCCCTCTCTAGGCATCAAGTGTATGAATGTGATAGGGATGTGTGGGTGGGGGGGGGGGTTTCCATGCACATGGAAACATGGCTCCCAAGCTAGGCTCCAATAAAGGTAAGAGGTGGGAGAAGTTCTTAAAATCTTGCTTGGTTTATCTAAGCATTCAAGCCAGAACTTTGTAATTTTTATTTTTATTTTCAACTAAATCTGCTTTCCCCAAAGTGCACATCCATCCAAGATGGAGGAGTGGTCAGCTAGTAAAGGGGGAGGTGGAGGTTAAGTCTAAAAGGTCTTCCAAAACACATTTATTACATGATATGACCCTCACTAAATTTCAAATCAAAATCATTTCATGCAAAACCAAGTCAAAAGGTCTGCTCCTAGGGCAGAGAATTGTTATGGAAAATTTTAGTTGTTGGGCCTCTTTAGGATAGGATTTTAGGATATTTGAGAACATAGATATTTATTTATTGAATTTTTTTTTTTACTTATTATCCTTTCTATAAGTTTGAAATACTAATAAAGTTTAAAAGGATATTTAGAGAATATTCTAAGATTCTTTGTTCAAAAGGGGAAAGGACTAATTTTCTTCCCATATAAAATCCAGTGGGCTTTTTGCTCTAGGAAACTTTTTTTTTTGAAAAGCCATTTTTTATCTAAGTGTGGAAATTTCAAATTTATTACTTAGTCAAGGGGGGTATATTTTTAAAAAGTTGATTAATAACATATATGTTAAAAGTAATGCTTGAACATTAGAAAAGGAGCATTATGCTTCCTAAAACACACAAAATTTACAAAGTGAAATACTAATTAGATCATCAAATTTTCTTTAACATATTTGAACTTAAAATTGCATAATTGCATATCACCATTTTATCTATTTTTCAATACACACATGCATAAACTAAAATACTATAAGACTCAAATTGTAAGGATATTACTCAATCTCTTTTCTATTAAATCACCTAATTCAAAGGCTCTACCAGGAAAGAACCAATAAGAAAACCTGACATCATTGCCACTTCCACAATAAGATTAAATGTAACATTTTTACACAGGATATCATCCCAAGTGAAAAAATCCCAACATGCTTGAAATCCAATACAATTTTGAATTTCCTTCTTGGCCCTTAACAAAGGATCCATTATGAAATCTGCAATATATTACGGTGATCATGGACAAAATGAAAACTGACTAGGAAACAACCAAACATGACATGAAGAAAAAATTAGACATTCACTCCCATCCTGGGTTTTCACAATAGGTTTGACATTGAACTAGACTAGGGAGAAGGTGGATTTTTCCAATAGGAGACATTAGATACAACACCAAAATAGGTTCCCTTTTGGGGCTATAACTCAAGAACTCCTATTCTTCCATTCTTATATTCCAAAAACTCATACATGGTTTGTGTTGACGAGTAGGGGCACATAACACCCTACCCTCTCTCCCTCTTCTCATCCTGAGAAGAGACTCTACACTATTGGAGTCCAACTAAAGACCTTGCCCTATACATGGCCACTTCTACCCTATTCGATGGTGAGTAATGCCAATACACCCATACAATCCCTTCAAAAATTCAAAACAAAACACAAAGGAAAGACATTTAAGAAAACTAGTTTCCCATCCCTCCTAAACATACTCAACACACACACGTACATACATATGCAATAAGACTGAAACATGGAACACAACATGAACAAAATGAGGTAAAGTATTTCTACCTTCAAATTTGGGTTATGGCAATTGAACAAGTTTGAGATGAGCATTCCTTGCCTTCTTCTTCTCCCTCAATCCTGATTTCCACTCTACAACTAGAGGTTGGGTGAACATCCAAAACCCTCTAAAAAATGTCTCTAAATAAGATCCTAAACTCAAGCACTCCAAAATGTAATAACTCCCCCACTCCTCAAGGTGAAGTTAAAGTTATCCAACCCATGATGAAATCAATCAATTTTTGCAATAAAGAAAAAAGTGGGTTTTTGAGTGACCATAAAAGTCAAAAAAAGGGGCTAGGGGGGTGGGAAATGCCCGCAATCCATACCCATACCCCTTGGGTACTTAGAGTTCATGATTTTAGGCCTTTAGGATTTATTACGGACCTATCAAAAATTAGGAATTTTAGGACTTTCTAACAACCTTCAAAATGCAAATTACACACTAATCCTAATTACAGTACTTAATCTTGATTACTAATCAATTAGCAAAAAGGTCTCTAACCTAGTCCAAATTAGACCTTTAGGTTACTCAATCAACCCTAACTATCATGCCGGAATGCATATACAATTCACGAGTGTCAAGCGACACTGTAAAGACACTGTTACAAAACATTAACATTTAAAGATTACAAAAGGATACATTCATCTAATCCATGATACAAATAAAATATGAACAATAGGGTTTGTGCCTTTTGTTAGACTCAACCCTAGTTTCCACAATTGATAAATAGGGTTTAGTTTCATTTTTCCATTAGATTTTTTGGCTAAAATATCCTACACACTCATTGCACACATCACTAGCTCAGGAAAATCACATGCATATATTCAAAACTTATCAAGACCAAAACATGAATCTTTCATATAATCAACTATTTAATTGATTTCTACTCACATCTAATCATCGGTAAACACATAATCAATATAACATAACTTATTCATTAATTTAGATTAAAATACTAGAATAATCATTGTTAGGTATGTATTTATCTAACATCATAAACATCACCAATTAAGGAATATTAAACTATCTAAAAGAATAAAACTTAATCATCAAGGTACCAAAATCAACACCCTTATCATCAGGTGAAAATTCCTCATATCATTGTTAGTGAAATTTTAATGTTTAACAGTCGAGATAATGTAGTAGTTCTCGAATCACCGAGTATTAAAACATGGATGTATCAACTACTCTCAATTGAATTAGGACATTCACAACATAAAAAATTTCTTCATATCCATTCAAATCTCCTACAATAGATTTAATAGGGAAAAACTCATATTTAATAAGTACATACGATGAGGAACCTTACATCCTCCCCCACTAGCCTTTGACTTCCTCCTAGAAGTTATACAACTAAAATGTTCATTCTATGCTAGACCTTGTCCAGAGTTATTCCAAGATTTATTTTTATAAAAATAATTTTCTTAATAACTCCCATAATTACACAGGGATGATGACCTATCTGCCAAATTACCAATTCTAAAATCCATGTTCAATCCAAAACTCTGACATGGTGACATTTGCCACAGTCAAATACATCTTAAGATGTATTGGTCATATAAAAAAAACATTCTAATCTAGTATAAAATACTTATAGAGTCTCTAATAATAACAATATAATAAAATATTTTGAATTCCACATATCCACTCATAGACTAATAGTTGTATGAGACTCCTTCAAATGAGGTTTCATATTAAGCAACTTGTCCCTTTATTCAAGATTAAATACTTTCCCTTAGAGTTTTCATGATGCACTGATTCATGAAAGGATACTCAATGAGTCCATCACTACACATACACCTTTCCATCTAGAAGTCCTTTTGGTTAACCCATAACCTTAACCAAATTTATGTTGGGGTGCAATTTCATTACTCATAATAGTCAACGGATAACACTAGTCCTATTCTCAAAGTCTTGGGAGAGGGTGGGGCATGAATACTCACACTAATAACCCCATACCCTAATTCTACACATCCACTTAATTTTTAGGAGTCCCTTTCTAGTAGGCTCATCATATGTTACTTTGCCCATAAAATTCACAATAAAGTGCCTCAAAATTTAAATTCAACATCAAGGATGAAATATCCAATGCAAAATTCTGAAAATAAAATAAATAAAGAGTGGCCACAATAGTAAAATTTTAATGAAGAAATAAAGACATAACTAAGAGGAATAATAGAATCATCAATAATACAGTTGGCTAAATAGCCCCACATCATACTATTGGCAGAAATGAAAGAACATCAAAATATCAGAATCTAAAAAAAGATAAATAAGGAAATAACTTCAATTACTTACAAAATTTACATTATTGACATAATGCAACCATACCAGGGTCTCTAAGAGAAATGATGAATCTTAAGTCTTCCAAATAGATTGCAAGGCTCTTGAATTAAAATTAAATGGTGGTCTAAAGACCATGTCCCTCATCCTATGATCAATCCCACATACTCACTACATACTTATCTTCATCGACATTGCCTTATAATTAGGGTATGTTGTACTAGGGGATATTCCTTGACTAGAAATCACTCAAAAGTGCAAATGTGAGGATACTAAAATGAGCCTCCATCAATCCTCTTGCTTGTTATATTGGTTTCTTTTCAAAGACTCTAACATGTGGGGACCTTAGTGATAGTAGAGTTAAACTCTGAGTTGTAAATATGAAACAAATTCTCTTATCCTTAATTCACTATAATTACATATTAGGGCACATACCCATAATCTTTCTTAGGTCAAATTTACCACAATATACAGGTTGAAGTTGTGTTATCAATCTCACCAAATTGGTACGATCCTATATACATATACATATATATCACTATTCTGTTTATTTCATTGTTTACACAAGTTCCAATTATCATTTGAGAATGCACTGAATGATACTATTCTTATCAATACTTCCATATTTCACATTTCCTAACCACAAATGATTTATGAGTCCATCCTTAGGTTGTAGGGTTGTAACTAGATAGGTATAAAACCATTATTAGGATATTGTCAATGTTTACTTATTCACTCTTACAACTATCTCCTTACTAACGATATAAGTCATCATCATTGTTCTTATCATGCTTCATGGCTTATAATCCTCTTATAACTTAATTCAGATACCTAAACCCTTTAGTTTGTATTAGGTTGGTGACCTCATCACAAATTTACTTTCTCTATATTGTAGGGTTATAATTGGTGCAATAATTTCAATACTAGAGTCTATGAGCATTCACTTGATAGTTTAGAATTTAGTATTACTCATGCTTATAAAATAAGCCTACTAACATAATAGACTCACATAACCCTAACTCAAAAGTTTACATCTTCCCATCTTACTGATTTAATACTATATGCTACATACTTATCACTGTACACTAGAAAAGGTGCACTTCTCTAAATCATTCTATCCGAAGTTCTCCATAGATTGGAAAGCTCGAATGCCGAATTAGAGCTCCCTAGTCATGGAGTGCAAGGGGCATACAAATGAGTATATAGGAGCTCTCAGCTGAGCCTTAGAAATACAGCCCTTGCTAGTAAACCACAAAATGGGAGATTCTTTAGACAAGAGCAAGAGTGCTAGTGTCAAAGAACTCTTAGATCATGCAATGCAAAAATGAAACTAAATTAGGATGAGATGCACAATGCAAGCTATGCTAACAATGAGATGGGAATGTTACAAATCCAACTATTAATCTATGTGATCTAATTATTTGCAAAGGAATCAAAGTTAAAATAAAATGCAACTATGCTAAGAATGCCATATGATCTTATGCTAATGTGATGGAATGAGAGAATGAGACAAAAAATGAGAAGTTCTCTACAAAGCTCCAAAGAAATTTGTTAGAAAACCTGCAGCATAACAATATTCAAATGAGGATGGATTGAGGGGGAAAGCTCTCTCCCTTTTAAAGATGTATGGACGGTAGAGATCAAGATGAAGATGGTGGATGATCAACGGTGGAATTCAAAAAGAAGATTGATCCATGTGCACACACAAGTCAACCAATAGAATATAAGTTGACTTGTCATATAAGAAAAAAGTCACAAAGCCTTTTCTTTTAATTGCAAAATAGAAAAAGGACTTTATTGTGCACTTTAAGTGGGTTAGAAGAATGGGGTCTTTTATTTAATTAAAAGGGGACATGTTCTTTTAATCAAATAATGAACTTAGGATAGCATAGTCAAACTATAGGTTATAATCAAATAAATTGATTATTAGCAATTTGGTCTAGGTAAATAATTAAATTAATTTAGCCAAAATGTTGAAAAGGGGGCTAATAGTCAAGATGACCATTTTTAGGTGATTACATTTGCCCCTCTTTGACTAATGCGTGATCGATCTAGGAACACATTATGTCAAAGAAAATAGAAAGCCAAGTAGGTAGTGATAGATATAGATATCTAATTTTGAAGAATGAAATGTAGAAAAAGATAGCAAGTCCTAAATGTACAGCCTGATAGTGGTAGTACTGAACACTAGGAAAAGATGATGTCAGAATTCAAGAAGAATGCTAACACTTAGCAAAGTAGATAGATCGAGAACAAGTGAGCAGATCAAACAAATGCTCCTAAGAGATAGATAGCTGTAACAATCAGCAATAGAGTATTTTTGCCCCCTTGGGATCGAAATTGAAATGAGGTAAGGGGATGCAGAAACTGGCTAGACATGAGAAAATTAGAATATAGCAATGTCCAAGATGACAGATAGATGATTAGAACCCAAGAATGACTATAAGAAACTGATAAAATGCCCCAGTTTGGCTAGAGTTGACCTTGAAGGATATAGCATAAAAATTAGGTCGAAATGAGTAGAAAGGTGATTTTAGACATGAAACAATGAATTGAAGTAGATATGAAGTATGGAAATGATGAAGACATGAAGAAATGAAGATACCCCAGTGATAATTCAGAGATTAGACCTCAAAAGGTCAACTAACTGCTTAGAAGAAAGTAGAATTTTTAAAAGACAATTTTGACCATCAAGATGAACTTGAATTTGGATTTCGATCCTGGAAATGAATCCAGGATGTCAAAATTATTTAAGAGGTCAAAGCTTTATATAATGTGATGATAAGATAGAAAAGAGATGAAGTGAAAGATTAAGAAGGTGAAAAGACATGAACAAGAAGAAAGTAAAGAAATATATGAAAGGAGTTAGCTGATATGTCCACAAAAAGATGAAGAGAGAGCTCTCCCCATATGCAAGAATGCAAGACTAAGCTAGAAAATGAACCTAAAATGCAAGCTAATATGAAAAGTGGTTTACCAGCAAGAAGTGCATAACATTTAGACTCTTAATTTCATCATTGAGCATTTATTAGGGACATCATGAGATCGTACAACCATCACTAGTATAACTATGAGGCTATGAATATGATCAATATTAGATAGGTATGTGAAAATCCAATCTAAGCATCAGAGACATGTAAGTCAAGATAACTACATGATTAGATTTCCTAGGTTTAATCTAGCAAGATTACACCTGTATCAAGGCATAAGCACCAGGATAAACCTTGAGTACGATCTTGCAAAAATAGTCAAGGATGATACATTTCTAAGTCAATGTGTTGAATAGGACCAGCATAAATGCTTACAACACTATAGAAAAACAAAAGTATATCCACAAGTAGAAATCTAGAAAATATGTCCCAAGCCCCGAGTCTTCTAGTCAATGACATCCTTGAAAGACTATTAGGGAGGGAACACATGGCAAAGAAATCATCATAGACAACACACAAAGTAGATAAAGATCAGCATAGCTCAGTCGTTTAAGTGTTAAAGTGTGTGTGTGCAAGTCACTTGGCCATTTCTTCAAGACTTGATTCTGATAGTGAGAAATATTGCGACATCGAAGACCATAGGTAAACTATCTAAAAAGTGTTGAAAAACACTTGATGTCAATGTGGGGGAAGTGTTGAGAAACACTATTTTGTGAGTTGTCAAAGAAACCCTAATGCACAAGAATACCTCAATAGGCTAAGTAGCTATGCCCCCAAGATGAGGACAAGAAACAATTCCAAGCTAGGAAATGTGTAGCAAAATAAGTGATTGAGACTGACAGACATAGGTGTGAGGGTTTCAAGTAGCACCTATTTCTAGGTTTTCACCACTTGACAAATTTTTTCAGGACTTTTTTCAATTTTTTGTATTTTTCAATTTTTCAATTTTTTTTGGTGATACATCAAAGCGCCTATTGCTAGGTTTTCACTAAGATGATCTTTTTTCAAGACATTTTTTGATTTTTAGGATTTTTTAGCATCATATATGATTTTTTTTGGAATTTTTAGAATAATTTAGAGATCACTAGTTCTCAAGCAAGATCACATCATTTTCTCCCCCAATTTCTAGCAAGCTATAGGACACGATGGAGCAACGAGCCAGTGGATAAGCAAAGATGGATGAAAAAAGAGTATGAAGCAAGTGAAAGTGATCCTCAAGGACTAACTCCTCAAGAGTACCCAAGCTAGGGAAAGAGGTGAAATAGTCATATGAAGAATATTTTGGATAAGCAATGGAAGTAATGAGAAAGATAGCATGTAGGATAAGCAATGAAGCCAACAAGTGAGATAGCATGAAGTGTATAGTCCAAAAGAGTAGCCATGTCAAGAGACCTATGAGAACCATGATTCATTTATTATGATCAAGACCAAGGGGTCAACTAGATAGTATAGCAATGGGATAGAGCAATAAGAATAAAGCTCAAGATAGAGGCTATGAGTGAATGGGAGAGCACAATAGAAAATCTGGTGGATAAGATAGCCAATATGCAAAGATAGCTCAACATTGTCAAGATCAAAGAGAGAAGAAGGGACAGATGGATGATGGAAGAATTATGCATGATGCCTGTTTGCCAGGTTTTCATCATGGTACTTATCCAAGGTGCCACAAGAAGTAGTTTTTACCATAGGATGGATTTATTTCTCTTTACTTTTGTTACCAAGGTGCCACAAAAAGTGGTTTTCACCAAGGCACGTTTTCTTTTTTTTTTTCTTTTTTTTGAATTTTTAGAAAAAGCTCAAGTTTTTTGAATGTAGATAGTGCTCCTATAGAAAAGATAAGTCATGATAAGCCAAGACCATAGAAAGGTATGCTCAAAGATGTTGATAGGGTGATGAAAGAGAAATGGTAGTAGGAAGAATATATGGAGGATAAGAGTTCATTTATAGAAAGTTAGTGTAAGCTTTAGAGGATTTCATGAGGGTGGTTGAAATATTGTACAAGATCAACATTGACACACACCTTGAAGGGTATTGGAATGATGGAGGAATCATGGATGAAGTATCTTGAGGTTTAGATGTATGAGGTGGTAGAAGAGATTTGGAAAAAAGTGGAGTGGAAGGCTTTGGAAAAATTTTAGGAAGATTTTTGGAAGAAGATGGAATGGAAGCCTTTGGAATCTTGAATGCCAACTTTGAAATATTTTCAATATTCAAGTCTTTTAAAAGAGACTTGGTAATCCACATAGCTTTAGATTTTCCTCATTCTTTGGGTGCTTGAGAGTGCCTTTGTATAATGATGGATTTAGGAACCCATATTTTCTTTGGTTTAGCTTTTTTAATAGTGGACCTTTGTGGTCTCTTTTGTGCATTCTCCTTCTTAGCATTCACATGTCGATTAGATGGGACATAGTGATCTTTCTTTTTCAATGGATTCTTATGTTTATTCTTACTTCCAAAGGACTTGGGATTTGTGGATGAATAAGGATGATATGACTAGTTTAGATGTATAGATGGGTGAAAAGTCATCAAAGATGAGTGTCTTTGTTGATCTTGAGGTATTATGGGAGAACTAGGGAATGAGCTAGGAGTGAATGTAGGAGATGGAGGAACATAATGCCCCAATATGGATAGAAGGTTTGAATGCTTTAGCTTAGAGGGATAAGGACCAAGGATAGATTTAGAAGATGCAAAGGGATAGTGGGAAGGGATATCAACATCTTTAGAATAAGAAACATGGTCAAATCCATCAATAGACTCATAAGTACCTTTGATAGGAACAACATTTTTAATAGAAGCACTTGAAGCTTGAGCACAATTTTGAAGCGGATGTGGAGAAGTAGAACATGAGGGGATGCATTGATCTTGACAAGTAGCTTTGGATAGCATATGAAGCGAACTTTTCTCATAATTTTCAGTAAGCTCAAGGGAGATAATGGAAGTGGTATCTTCATCATACTGGGGGGGTGGACAAGATATAGGATATGGAGGGGAAAAATATTGAAAGAGATGAAAGGGTGCTTGATCTTGATCTTTCTTGAAATTTATAGCCTTTTCTTTTTGAGAGTCCTCTTGACATGGAGCCACTTCTAAGGAGAAGGGAGAATGAAGAGTGAATGGAGTAGTTCTTGGATTAGGCATAGTAGTGCATGAAGGTTGAGGATGTTTAGGATTAGTAGCATGGAAAAGGTTTGCAGCCAAGTGAAGGTTAGCTTGAGTTTCTTTTAGAGATAGCCCTTGAGGATACACGTAGTCAATGTGGAAAGCATTAGGTTCTTTATTTGATGGAGGCATGTTGGAAAGATTTGAAGTGTTGGGAGATGCACGAGTGTTGGAAGAAGTGGAAGATGTAATAGAGCTGCTACTAGACATAGGTTCATTAATGTAATCTTTCTCAAGAGAAGTATCCTCAACACATGAGTCACTAGAGGTTCCAAGATCAACAATCTCATCATCAATGAGATCTTGGATTTTATGTTTCAGCTCTATACAATCAGAAGTAGCATGGTCATTAGATTGATGATAGGAACAATAGGTATCCAAGAATGGATTTCCATAGGAGCTAGACTTAGGCAACATGATGAGCTTAGTTTCAAGCAGTGTTTGCAAAATGTCATCATAAGAGTGTTCCAAGGGAGTAAAAGTCCTCTCAAAAATGTGTCTAGGATCTTCTTGTTGTTTCTCAAGTGAATAGCTTTCATTCATGTCTTCATCATTATCTTCGTCAAAGATAGGTCCATAATGAAATTTTAGCATAGGCTCAAAGGAGGTATCACTTGCTTGTTCTCTAAGAGGTCTTTAGATCTAGAAGATGAAGACATTTGATGCCTTGAAGTAGAGCATGTAGACCTAGAAGAAGAGAATGACCTCAAAGAAGGTGACTCACATGCATCTAAAGACCTTAAGGAAGATTCATGTAATGATGCAATCTTCTCCTCTAACCTTTTCTCAAGTTTAGACTTCATTTATATCATGCGCTTAGAGAGATGAAGGTAAGAAAGATCATTTGTCTCTTCTAGTTCTTTGTATTGTTCATATAGATCTTGAAACTCTTTAGTGACATGGAGGATATCATGATCATCTAGATTCGGTTGAAGTTTGGTAGCACAAGGTTTAGATCCCATAGTTTTAAATGCAAATCCAAGCATAAAAGAGC
Organism: Cupressus sempervirens; assembly: GCA_028749045.1. Lineage (NCBI taxonomy): Eukaryota > Viridiplantae > Streptophyta > Pinopsida > Cupressales > Cupressaceae > Cupressus > Cupressus sempervirens. The sequence goes on from CM053790.1 coordinate 795,247,864, forward strand.
CTAGAAGATAACTTGATATTGAAACTATAGGAGGTAGAGTGTTCACTTGCCAAGATAGTAGAGAGAGATTAAAGTGACTTGTCAAAAAATATGTCCAAGAAACTTACAACATAAATGACTCAAGTCAATAGCTAGGCAAGATGCCCAAATAGCCAAATAGATAGAGCAAGTGGGGTGACAAGTGAACAACTCTCCAACCCAAGAGTGTAGTCAAGAAATCAAGAAAACCATTTCAGCAAAAGAATAACTAGCAAGCAGACATAGACCATGAAGACAAAAAAACCAAGAGCGCTAAGACCAAATAGCCACTTTAAGCATGTTCAAGAACTAGAGACATAGCAAATCAAAGTCAAATGATGAGACTCCCCTTAGGAAGAAACACAAGAAAAATGTTAAGACTTGATGCTTTGACTTGGTTGACAAAGTTTGACAATAGTTGATAGCATAACAAATTTGATGTTCAAAAACAATTTCTTTCCAAGCAAGATAGTGACACATGGAGTAGTCTTCAAACAATCAAAAAAGAGACAAAGTAACCTTGCATGATATAAGCATATGTGAGGTCTCAAAAGAATTCCCTAGAATTATCGTCATGTGTATGTTCAAAAGATTTTCACAGGTCTAGCACATTCAAGAACACATCAAGCAATATCTACCTAGAAGTCATGGTTCATTACTCAACAACTTGGCCCACACTTGATGCTCCTTTGCCTCACACCAAGTGGTTTCCCACAAGAGATATTGGCTTTTTCATGGAAGTTCCATAAGCACAACCAAGGGAACACATATGGTGAGTGTAAAATCTTGGGGTGATCCGGGTAGTCCACTAGGATCGATCCTTGCACCAAGAAGTTGAGCGGCTAAAAAAGGTAGTTTCTAACTTAGGGTGTTTAGATAGAGCTTCTGTTCATAGTGTTCCTCTTGCTCCCAATTACAGGACACCTCACCTTGCGATGAGTAATAGATCTCGCGATCACAAGAGTACCTTAAGCATTCTTGCCTAGTGATCTCCCTATGGTTAAAATCCCATAAGCGATCACACTAGGCGAAGACAAACACTATGTCTACCAAAGTTTTGTGTCTTTGGTATCCTTGAGTTTATAGTGGGTTGGAAGAGCTAGGTAATCGGCTTGTCCCCACTTGGGTCATTCCTCTAAGGTTGTCCGAGAGCAGGCCCTCTAAAGGATTCTAACTACACAAAGTGGATCAAATTTTGAAAGTCAAGATTTCTAGTTCACCACAAGGGTGAAGAGCATACTCTCCTATTCCAATAATTTTCTCCCAAACATGCCAAGAAGATTCAGTTACCCCTTGCTTTTGAAACCAAATGGCAAGTCAAGATTTCTGATTCACCACAAGGGTGAAGAGCATACTCTCCTATTACCAAAAGACTCCAATCACAAGTTTTATATGCCTATGAAAAATGAAAAATTAGTCAATGCCACACATGAAAACAAAAAAATCAAGAAATTTTGGGTTTTTATACTTTGGGCAGCCCTACAAACAATGTTAGTAGCCCTTGCGCATTTGAAGCTTTGACATGCGTTCTTTTTATGCAATGTTTCAATTTTTTTTTTCTTCATAAGGATGGCAACCTGTAATCACAACTTGTTAGCACCAAAAGTTAGTATGAAATAACATAAAAATCTGCAATAAAAAGTGGTGAGTTGCCTCAAAAATCCAATTTATCTTCCAACCAAGTGCATGCAAAGAAAGTGCAAGTTAATCACAAATGCTCTCATTTTTACTCGTTGATTTTGACCTAGTCAACGAGATTGGACTTGTTTACTATGATTTTGTATCCAAAAATGAAAATGAAAAGAAGAGACCCCTGTTAAAAATCAGAGAGCTTTCCAAAAATGCAAGAAATTTTAAAAAATCTCTTCATTTGCGCTCTAGAGATCAATTTTGTCAAAACAGGCCAAATTTATCAAATCGAGTTTTTGATCTTTAATACGACTTCAAAATTCAAAACACAAAGAAAGAACCCCCATTAGAATTAAAAATAATTTCTGAAAATGTAAGTTTTTTAAAAAAAATCGCTGATTTGTGATCAGAAACAGCTTTTTATGAAAAATAAAGAAAAACTCATAACTCCCAAAAATCATGTCAAAATGCTCTGCAAATCAGACTGAGACATTTTGAGCATATACCCAACTTGAAAAAAAACATTTCAGAACCAAACTCCAAGTGGTTTAAAAGATATGATCAAATCTTTAAACCAACTAAGTTTTTGGCCTTCAAACCAATTTACTTATGGGTTGGCCTTAAAACCAAAGTGATAATTTTACAAAAGCATTTGATTAGATCCAATATGCTGCTGTAAAAAAACCAGAGATGAAAAATAAAAGAAAATGGAGCTAGAAACTTGATTCAAGCCCCACGGTGGGCGCCAAAAATGTACACTAGAAAAGGTGCACTTCTCTAAATCATTCTATCTGAAGTTCTCCATAGATTGGAAAGCTCGAATGCCGACTTAGAGCTCCCTAGTCATGGAGTACAAGGGGCATACAAATGATTATATAGGAGCTCTCAGCTGAGCCTTAGAAATACAACCCTTGCTAGTAAACCACAAAATGGGAGATTCTTTAGACAAGAGCAAGAGTGCTAGTGTCAAAGAACTCTTAGATCATGCAATACAAAAATGAAACTAAATTAGGATGAGATGCACAATGCAAGCTATTCTAACAATGAGATGGGAATGTTACAAATCCAACTATTAATCTATGTGATCTAATTATTTGCAAAGGAATCAAAGTTAAACTAAAATGCAACTATGCTAAGAATGCCATATGATCTTATGCTAATGTGATGGAATGAGAGAATCAGACAAGAAATGAGAAGTTCTCCACAAAGCTCCAAAGAAACCTGTTAGAAAACCTACAGCATAACAATATTCAAATGAGGATGGATTGAGGGGGAAAGCTCTCTCCCTTTTAAAGATGTATGGACGGTAGAGATCAAGATGAAGATGGTGGATGATCAACGGTGGAATTCAAAAAGAAGATTGATCCATGTGCACACACAAGTCAACCAATAGAATATAAGTTGACTTGTCATATAAGAAAAAAGTCACAAAGCCTTTTCTTTTAATTGCAAAATAGAAAATGGACTTTATGTGTGCACTTTAAGTGGGTTAGAAGAATGGGGTCTTTTATTTAATTAAAAGGGGACATGTTCTTTTAATCAAATAATGAACTTAGGATAGCATAGTCAAACTATAGGTTATAATCAAATAAATTGATTATTAGCAATTTGGTCTAGGTAAATAATTAAATTAATTTAGCTAAAATGTTGAAAAGGAGGCTAATAGTCTAGATGACCATTTTTAGGTGATTACATTCTTAGCACCATATGGAGATAGATTTATTCCCTAATTAGGGTTCTATTCCTCATAGTAACCTAAGATATTCATATTCTTTGTATGTTTCTAACTAACTCTTTCTTGTTGAACAACTTCTCATATTAGTACTCATATCATTCAAGATTTCCAAATGTTATTTGCAGATTCCAAATTAGCTCTTGTTTTCTTTTTGAGGATTACTTGAAAAATATCTATTAAATTCTCCCATGAGTGATCAGGTCAGTCAAAATTTGACTTCTATTAAAGATGATGAGAGATATTGCTTCACTGATTGCTAGGTTATGTACTCATTTTCACTCTCATGATTCAAAGTTTTGTTAGAGTTCTTAATTTAGTTTTCCCTCAAGGTGATCATGTTCAATATAATTTTGAATTCTTTATGAGATCATAATATACTTTTTTATAAATATAACATTCTTCCATAAAATTAGTTGTTTTTAGTCATTAATACAGGGTCATCTATTTATGGTTGTCCATTTACAATTGTTAATACTAACTCCAAGTTTTGCTTATGTTTACTCATTAGTATCATCATTTAGAAAGAATTACATTGGCTCCTTAAAATACTAGGAGGAGAGATCCTTACCTCATATACTAAGATTTAAATGTCCATTCTTTACATAGACCCATTGTTGCCCAAGTGTTATGAAACTAGACTCTGATACCAAAATGTCATGCCAAAAATTTAGGGCAAAAACACACAAATTTTTTTAAAAGTTAATCAATTTACCATAACATACTAATACTTGATTTGGATTTTATCATACCTCACTTATAACTAATTAAAATATTAAGGCATTTATCATTAAGCTATATTTACAATGCCTAACTCATTATCCTCAATCATAACCTGACCCATCATTTTGTTACCTAGTCAACTTGATTGGAATACTTCTTGTTTTGCTAATCACCTTCTAGGTTTAAAGTCCTAAATAACATAACATACTAATAATTTAGTTAGAAATCTTATGTTATGGTAAATTGATTAAATACTAATAACATACTAATACTTAATACTAATCCCATACTTAAATATGCTAACATTTAAACATAATAATTGCTAACAAAACTAATTAATATTTAATTATATACAATTTAATAACTTAATCTAATTTTTAAAAAAACTTTTTTAAAAACTACAAACTAACCTAGCTACCAACTATACTAAACCTACACTAAACTATCCTACTCACACCATCAACTATCATCCCACTTAATGCTGACCCACCACACTAGACTTCAAACTCCTAGGCCTACGTTTTCCAAGATGTTTGGATGTTGGACAATATTTCAAATGCAGCACATGGAAGTCAATGGGAGGATGTATCCCTACCAAGTGGTGTAAAGGGAAAAAGGGTATTGTCATGCTTGAAACGTGGCCAATAACACATTAATAATACACTTGCCTTTTGGAAAGTATTTACTCCAACTCCCTCTCTAGGCATCAAGTGTACTAATGTGATAGGGATGTGTGGGGGAGGTTTTCCATGCACGTGGAAACATGGCTCCCAAGTGAGGCACCAATAAAGGTAAGATATGGGAGAAGTTTTTAAAATCTTACTTGGTTTATCTAAGCATTCAAGCTAGGGCTTTGTAATGATTTCTTTTTTTAAAACTAAATCTAAGCATTCCCCAAAGTACACTTCCATCCAAGATGAAGGAGGGGTTGGCCAGTAAAGGGGGAGGTGGAGGTTAAGTATAAAAAGTCTTCCAAAACACATTTATTACTTGATATGACCCTCACTAAATTTCAAATCAAAATCATTTCATGCAAACCCAAGTCAAAAGGTCTGCTCCTAGGGGAGAGAATAGTTATGGAAAAGTTTAGTTGTTGAGCCTCTTTAGGATAGGATTTTAGGATATTTGAGAACATAGATATTTATATATTGAATTTTATTTGTTACTTATTATCCTTTTCTATAAGTTTGAAATATTAATAAAATTTAAAAGGATATTTAGAGAATCTTGTAAGATTCTCTATTCAAAATGGGAAAGGATTATTTTTCTTGCCATATAAAATCCAGTGAGCTTTTTGCTCTAGGAAACATTTTTTTTTGAAAAGCCATCTGTTTTCTATGTGTGGAAATTTCAAATTTATTAATTAGTCAATGGGGGGTATTTTTTTTAAAAGTTGATTAATATCATAGATGTTAAAAGTAATGCTTGAACATTAGAAAAGGAGCATTATGCTTCGTAAAACACAAAAAACTTATAGAGTGAAATACCAATAAGATCATTAAATTTTCTTTAACGTGTTTGAACTTAAAATGGCATAATTGCATATCATCATTTTATCTATTTTTTAATACACACATGCATAAACTAAAATACTATAAGACTCAAATTGTAAGGATATTACTAAATCTCCTTTTCTATTAAATCACCTGATTCAAAGGCTTTGCCAGGAAAGAACCAGTAAGAAAACCCAACATCATTGCCACTTCCACAATAAGATTAAATGTAACATTTTTGCACAAGATATCATCCCGAGGGAAAAACTCCCAACATGCTTGAAATCAAATACAATTTTGTATTTCCTTCCTATCCCTTAACAAGGGATCCATTATGAAATCTGCAATATATTATGGTGATCATGGAGAGAACGAAAAATTGACCAGGAGACAACCAATCATAACATGAAGACAAAATTAGACATTCACTCCCATCTCGAGTTTTCACAACAAGTTTGACATTGAACTAGACTAGGGAGAAGGTGGATTTTTCCAATAGGAGATGTCAGTTACAACACCAAAACAAGTGCCCTTTCAAGGCTATAACTCAAGAACTTCTATTCTTCCTTTCTTACATTCCAAAAAATTATACATGATTTGTGCTAATGAGTAGGGGCCCATAACAACCTACCCTCTATCCCTCTTCACATCCAGAGAAGAGACTCTACACTACTAGATTCCAACTAAAGACCTTCCCCTATACATGGCCACTTTTGCCCTATCAAAGGGTGAGTAATGCCAATACACCCATACAATCCCTTCAAAAATTCAAAATAAAACACAAAGGAAAGACATTTAAGAAAACTAGTTTCCCATCCCTCCTAAACATACTCAACACACACATGTATATGCATATGCAATAAGACTGAAGCATGGAACACAACATGAATAAAATGAGGTGAAGTATTACTACCTTCAAAATTGAGTTATGGCAATTGAACAAGTTTGAGATGAGCATTCCCTTCTTTCTTCTTCTCCTTCAATCCTAATTTCCACTCTAAAACTACAGGTTGTGTGAACACCCAAAACCCTCTCAAAAATGTCTCTAAATAAGGTCCTAAACTCAACCACACCAAAAAGTACTAACTCCCCCACTTGCATAAAGTTCTAGAGGCTTCTAACGCAACTAGACCTAAGGCTAACCTCAAGGTGAAGTTAAAGTTATCCAACCCATGATGAAATCAATCAATTTTTGCAATAAAGCAAAAATTGGGTTTTTGAGTTAGCATAAAAGTTAGCAAAAGGGGCTTGGGGGATGGAAAATACCCATAACCCATACCCATACCCCTTGGGTAATTATATTTCATAATTTTAGACCTTTAGGATTTATTATAGACCTAGAAAAAACTAGGAAATTTTAGGACTTTCTAACAACCTTCAAAATTCAAATTACACACTAACCTAATTAGGGTAATTAATCTTGATTACTAAGTGATTAACAAAAAGGTCACTAACCTATTCTGACTTAGAACTTTAGGTTACTTGGTCAACCCTAAGTATCATGTTGGAATGCATATACAATTCACAAGTGTCAAGGGATACTATAAAAACACTATTACGAAACATTAACATTTAAAGATTACAAAAGGATGCATTCATCCAATCCATGATACAAATAGAATATGAACAACTGCATTTGCATCACTTGTTAGACTCAACCTTAGTTTCCACAATTGATACATAAGGTTTAATTTCATTTCTCCATTAGATTTTTCAGCTAAAATATCCTGCACACTCATTGCACACATCAATAGCTCAAGAAAATCACATGCATATATTTAAAACTTATCTAGATTAAAATATGAATATTTCATATAATTAACTTTTTAATTCATTTCTACTCACATTTAATCATTAGCAAACACATAATCAATATAACATAACTTATTAATTTATTTAGATTAAAATACTAGAATAATTATTATTAGGCATGTATATATCTAACACCAAAAACATCACCAATTAGGGAATACTAAACTTTCTAAAAGCATAAAACCTAATCATCAAGGTACCAAAATCAAGACCCTTATCATTAGGTGAAAATGCCTCATATCATTGTTAGTAAAATTTTAATGTTTAACAGTCGAGATAATGTAGTAGTTCTCAAATCACTAAGTATTAAAACATGGATGTATCAACTACTCTCAATTTCATTAGAATATTCACAACATAAAACATTTCTTCATATCTGTTCAAATCTCCTACAATAGATTTAACAAGGAAAAAATCACATTTAATAAGTACATGTGATGAGGGACCTTACAATTGTACTATAATAAGATGGAAAAGTACATGCTTCAAAATACATGGAACATCTGGAAATGACATGACAGAATGGTGCTACCTTACATCAAACTTCATGGTATGTATAAAATTCAAATATCATGAATGATAATATATCACCTACCATTATATATGATCAAGAAAAAGGGTTCTTGAACTTTGAATCATCTAGTTGCCTATTCTGAGAATAAACATAAAGAACTTAAGATCAAAGGAATCGTATAAAATTTTACTAACATCAAGTTGAACATGAATCAATAAGAGAAGAATTATGCACAAACTACATATTTCATGTCATCACAGTTAGTATAGTCAACAACTCCAATTGTATCTACAAATTTAGAATAAAGGAACAAGGAGCCAAAGTTACACAGGCTTAATTAGCCTAATAGTTGAGAAAAAATAAGTCATAAATGTACCTGAAAATGTACTTTAAAAAAATATCATATTGTCAAACCAAAAGGATAGTTGAGGATCACTCTAAACATATCATTTTCTTACAACTGAAACTGTTTAGTATGAAACAAGAGTGAATGTAACTACAACCAAATGGTGTAATGCAGCTCCCAACACCTAGTAAGGTAAATTAGTATCAAAGAATGTAACTTCAAACAATGAAGTGGGCTAAGGCTAGTGGCATAAACACTCAATCTAGCATAAAATATTTTAAATTAATAGAGTTAAGTTTCCAATATTGCACAAGAATGAGGATTAAAGTATAAAATGAACCAAATGGTTACTTCATATAAGATGCAGCCCACCTAAAGCTAGGTATGCTAGTATATTATGCAAATAGTTTTCAACTATCTTTATTAAAATATGCATAATTATGAATAGAGAACCTAAATACTTACCTTTACCATGTTAGAGTTCCTATCAAGCTAATGAATTCTCCTACTCGAGCTTCATAGAGGTCACAAATTTCAAAATGAAAATACTTTTGATACAATCTCTTAATTAAGGGCTTAGAAGTTAAAATGGATCATTGGTTGATGAAAACATTATGGAAAAATGTGAACACAAAAAAGTAGACAAAGGGATAGATAAATAGAATAAGAATGCTTCTATGGACTTGTGGACCTATGCAAAAAAAGCAATACAACAAAGCAATCATTTATGTGAAACAATTTTATATAATTATAGTTTTGCATGTACCCTTAAGCTAATTTTTTTGTTTTGGGATGTGTGGGAGAAGGATACAGCTATTTTAGTCAAATGAATAACCAAAACTTCTTAAAGATAGAAATTAGAGATACAGGATGCCTACATAATATTGTAAATAGTATTAGAGACCATCATCATTCAGTGCTTCTTCTGGTTTTAGGATTAAGGTTTGAGGACAACCAAAGAAATCCACACTTTGGTAATAACATCTAGATGGCTATTAAAACAATAAGTTAAATTAACTTTTGATTTTTAAAATATCTATTATCAATAACTCAAAATACCTAAGAATAGTATAAATAGACAAAAAGATGCAGAAACTCTACACAATACAAAACCAATTCATTGATTCCATTTTGAATCAATCCACTATGGTTCCTATTGTTGTGACTACATCTTATCCTATGGCAGCTTCTCTAGATGTTCATGTTGAGCATGATCTCAAAAAATACTAGGCTAGAAGGCTTTTTCTAATCACACAGGCTTTCTATGATACAATTTTTGGTTAAATTGATAGAGGGTCAATCCATGGCAATTTTGGTTTCACCCAACCAATCATATTTTAGCTCAGGGGAGACCTCTCTACTCCTTCAAAAGGGAAAGGTAATGTTGCTTGATTGTAGTTGTTTTAGCTTTGAAGATAGAGACTATTTGCATGTATGTTAAATCAATGAAGGGCCCCTTCTCTATTGGATCTTTTGCATCTGGATATGTTATAGTTTGTGTCATGCAATCAGATGAGATCATGTATGATATGGAACATAGGCTGACCTTTCGTAGAATGGGATTCTACTTGTTCAAACCAGACATGAATGTGTAAATCTATGAAGATTCTGATGCTAGTCATGAACCCAGAGATTGTAGATAATATGTAGATTGGAAACTATATAGCTAAGTTTAGTGTACATACAAGAATGGGTTGTAACACTTGGATTTCTCAATCCCTGTGCTCGGGGATTTCTTATTGTGGTATGTGTCAAAGTAGAAGACTAGATGGTTTTTCCAAAATGTGTCTAAAGCTATGATTCCTAGATTTTATTCTATCACTTCAATTGAAAATACTAAGGGAAGAAATAAAATAGAAAATTACAAGGAAAAGGTATTAAATACTTGTCAAAATGTTAATAAAGCAAGTATATTGGTAAATTAAGGAGAAAATTATTAGAGTGGGAAGCTAAAAATAGGATCATGAATGAATTGTGCCTCATGAAAAGATAGAATTTAAGACAAACAAGAACACACTCACCTAGGAGAAAGCAATTGGAATAATGTTTAATGATACTTAGAATATACAATGGCCTATGTTATAGCCTTTTCTTTTTTTTTGGCCCCTACTAGGTATGCCAAAATATATAGCCAGCAGTGCAAGTTTGTTCTAGGTACAACTAAGACATAATTGGGCAAATTCACTGCCTAGAGGAGAAATCCTATGTACCCATGGAAATGCCTAGAAAATATGTATTTTCACACAGCAAAAAAGTAAAGAGAAGATTTTTTTGGACCAACTAATTGGAGCTAAGGTCCATTTGTTATCTTGTTACAAATGTTTTTTTATTTGTTTCAGTCATAGTGAAGATGTTAGCTTTGGTTTCATCAATGCTTTTTTTCTTTCACAATTAAGCTCTTCAAATATTATTTTCATAAATCAAAAAATGGCCATGAGAAGGTTTTGTCTAGGCATGAACTTGTTTTGTACATATTAATTTTGAGTAATATCTATGACATATTCATCCCTATTTTTGATATGTGGAAGCTCATTTTGGCCTATGTTAACAAGATGCCTAAGATTTTAGGTAGGTATATGAGTCATCTAGTGAATACTTATGCAATATGAATATAAATAAGTTATCTTGTTTCAGCCAAAAAAATAGGAAGCCACTCACAAATTTTACAATGTAGCTTTAAGATACCAAGTTAAAAACACATTGAAATAGTATCAACTTTTTTAATTGGGTAGGGTAATGCATCTTTGAGCACTCAAGATCAAAACTGATAACTTATAAAATGTCTCACACTTGAGGATTCTCACCAAAAAAATTGAGAAATAAGATCTCTACTAGTTATAAATTTGTCATCCCATTGCTATCCAAAAGAATTGAGTAATTTTTTTCTATACAAGAAGCATGGAGAAACATCAACTATTTCTTGTTGTGATAGACATCACATTAGTGAGCCCTTTCTTACTCAATTTTGAAATTGAATTCATCTCAAAACTTTCACATCTAACCAACCATCAATCCTCAATCTTAAGTACCTAAATCATTTTTCAATTCAAGAAGATGACACACTTGTGCTGAAACTTTTTGTATAGGCTTTTAGATTTAGTCACATGGCACTAGGAGGGCATCATATTACTCCATCTCCAATCTCTCCATAAAGGACCCAAAACTTTCGTATTGAGTTTTAAAAAGTAAATTGAACAATGGCATTGCTACGCTATAGCTAAGAGACAAGTTGGTTCAAAATTATAAAAAATATAGATTATTACCTCTTTGTTTTCTCCTAATGTTGCTCTTGCCTACCCACATATTTTCTAAGCCTTGCAAATTGCTAAATTTGATTGTGGAAGGCAAAAAAAAGTTGTGGATGTAAAGCCAAAGCATACTAATTTAAGCATTTCCATATTCAATTTTAGAGAAGTCAAATAGCTAGCAGCATACTTGTAGTGCAACTATCAAGGCACTCCCTATAGTTCCTCTAAGCTACTTGTATCATCTAATGCCAATGATAATGATGATCTTTGTGCAAATTTATATGACACTAAATGCTGATTTTATCATTTAATATCAAAAAATTATTATCTATCATGCCATTTGAGTTTGACAAAATTGACATTGAAGTATTTTTTATTTTTATGGTGGTTTTGTATTTTATATGATGCTATGTGCTATTTTGATCATAAATTCTGTTTTTAGGATGCAAATGTATAAATATTGATTTTTTTATGTTTTTTATACAACCGACCCTAACCACAAAAAACTTATTGTAATGGAAAACTTGAACCCTTGAAGCCATATTGTAACTTAGATAATGCCACACACATGAAAAAATTTGAACTGGAGAAAACATCACTATCCTAATGCATAATGCATTCAGTCTGATAGTGATAATTCTACCAAGATTATTAGCAAAGTATCTAGAGCATACTACATCACTTGTCTATTTTCCATGAAGATGTGGATCAAAAGTTTATTTTTCACACATTGGTCTTCAATAATTCCATAACTTTTATCTGCCTACATTATAAACATGTTATTAGCAACAAAATATACATTAAGCATTTTCAACAAGTTGTAGAATACTACTAGTGATGAAAAAGCTAACAAAAAATTGCATTGATTATTTGATGAAAGAAAAGCTATGACCAAAATCCAAATCAAAAGAAACTCAAGTATGAAGTAGGTCAAATAAATACATTTTATATTTAATAAAAGATAGTCTGCAAATAGAGATGGCCTAAAATGAATTGAGCCTAATGAGATGGCTTGCACACTAGAATGATCTATATTCCCCCAATTTTTAAATTTTTTATTTTTCATGTAATTATAATGTGACCAATAAGGTGTGGAAGAAATTATACTTATAATTAGAATCTCAGTAACCAAACATACCATGATAATGGATCTTGAGGCCCTTGCCATGCTAGGGCACAAGCTAAACATACTTACCCTATGAATGAAAAAATGTTGTTTTGAGAGGGTTTCCAACCAATGTTCTAGTTATGCAAAGGTGTGAAGCATGGCCTTATCTTCTCCCATTCTTTGTACAAGGAATAAAATGATAGTTCTTGCCTTGAATGAATTTTAAGTTGCCTCTTTGAAAGGACCCTAATTTTTGAATATTGACAATGATTCCACTTTTAAGTACTAAAAAGGCTAAAGATACTCCACTTGGTGATTACAACATTATGAAGTTTCTTTAAGAATGTGGAAAATGTTATGCAAATATTTGGAAAGTTTGAAAGACTTGTGCTAGCTTACCAGACACTTGGAGTTGTGTATGGAGATCTTCAGACATCTCCACTTTATACATTTTCTTCTATAATTATTAAGAATGTTGAAGAGAGAGATTTGTTGGGTATGCTTAGCATGGTATTATAGATGCTAACAATGATTGCTCTTGTTAAGTATGTCCTCATCATCATTAGAGTTGACAATCATGGAGAAGGTAAGTATATGTTAACCTTTCTAGTATAATACTTGGTTAGGTTATATTAGAGGCACACATAAGTTTATGTTAGTTGGCATTCTTTTTTAACTTGTATAATACTTGATTAGGGTTCTAGTAGAGGCATTCTTTATCATCTTCTATAGTATTTTATTTCTTTTAGGAGGTACATTTGCACTTTATTCATTGCTATGTTGGCCAAAAGGCTAGTAACCAATTTAGTTGCCTTCAATCAAATGTCAACTTGAAGTATTTTAGTCAAAATCATGGGAACAATTTCAACTCTAGAACAAGGCAATTGCTTGAAAACAATGCAACATTTTAGAAGGCTCTTCTCATAGTTGTCATGGTAGGAACTTGTATGGTAATTGGAGATGGAGCATTGACTCCTACAATTTTAGGTCTATAATCCAAAGCTATTAGTTGAGAAAAAATTTTCTTCTATTAATTTTTTCTCAAATGTCAAGATGCACCAGTCCACCACATGCATTTTTTTCTAAAATCTCTTAGTATTTTCAATCATGCAGTTTTGTCAATTGTGCAAGGAATTCATTCAAAGAACTCTAATCTGAGCCAAGGTTTGATCCAAATCTATTATTCTAGTTCTAGTTAGGTGGTTAGTTAGGGATATTTTATATATCATAGTGGATAATATATATCTACACGGTGTGTATGGAAGCTAAATATTCTCTTTTCTACTAGTTGAGCAAATTTTTTTGGTAGTTTAACCTCAAAATTGTGCTTTCCTCAAGAATATGTGGACTTCTATTGTGTAATTTTAAAATAATCAATTAGTATTTTGTTACTATGTTTGCCAACCTATCTAGTATGTAAGTGCCCCTAGTATGGTTCCTTCAAGAGATTCTTTCTAGTAATTTAAATATGCTAGGTCTTGATTGGTAAGAAATTCTTCAATTTGTCATTAATGTCACAAATTTTAATTATTCATGATGTTTAGGTACTATTGTGGGTGTGTAAGTTGCAATCCTACTATTAATGTTCCTTCTTCAAAGATTTGGTATTGGTAGGGTGAGTTTTCTATTCTCCCTTATAATGATCCTTTGGTTCATCACCAATGCATTTGTTGGAATAGAAAATGTTGCAAAACATTACCCAATAGCATTCAAAGGACTTAACCCTTTTTATATATACTATTTCTTACAGAAACAACAAAAAGATGGATGGATGCTACTTGTAGGCATTGTTCTGTGTATAATAGGTCTGTACTTACTTCTTCATTTATATTCTTAAAATACTTTTTTTCTCCTCCAAAAATGAAAGAAAGAAATTGAGTTTTGAAATTATATCTTTAAATAGGGACTCAAGAGTAAATTAAATCTTCTTTTTATATCTTATTGAAACAAGGTGTGGAGGCTATGTTTGCTGATTTGGGCCACTTCAATAAGAGATCCATCCAGGTAGTTCATTGATTATAAAAGAAATGTCTAACTCAGCTATAAATAAGTTGTTATAAATTATTTATGTTCCAATGATATGGAAGTTTTGGATTATGAATTTTAGATTCCTTACTCTAGCTTGTTATACCTTGCTCTAGTTATCACATACATTGGGCAAATAGCTTGTCTGATCAAGCATCCATGAGACATGAAGAATGCATTCTATATCTCAATTCCTACTCTAGTATATTGGACAATGTTTATTATTGCCACTCTAGTAGCCATTGTTTCTAGTCAAGCATTGATTTCAGCTAGTTTTTCAATTATAAAACAATCCATGGCTCTTGATTGCTTTCCTCAAGAAAAGTTGGTAGATACCTCACAAAACAAGGAAGGATGAAACTACTCTCTAGAAGTCAATTATCTTCTCAAGGTTATATGTCTTGCTATTCTTGTAGGATTTAAAGTGGGGCCAAAAATTAGAAATGCTTATGGTAAGGACTATTTTTCAGATTCTGCTCTACTTTTATTGAATTTGAGTGACAGTTGTTTTCATCCTACTAAGTAAAAAATAAATATATTTATCTTTAACACCAACCTCTTTCTATTATCTCATTAAATAGGTGTATAACATTGGCTAGTGTGCTTCTATTTGTCTCTATTGCTTGATATATCATGTTTTAGATATTATATTATGTAGGAGTTGTTGTTATTGGATCTATGTTCATTACAACATGCTTACTAAGCTTGGTGATGCTACTTGTTTGGAACATGAACTTTCTATTTATATTGCATTTCCTTGTTGTTTTTTATCTCATTGAAGGAGTATATCTATCGGTTGTGCTCAACAAAGTTCCACAAGGAGGTTGGGTGCCTTTTGTAATTTTAGCATTTTTTGTGGTTATAATGTTCTTCTAGAACTATGGCAGGAAAATCAAGTATAAATATCTAATAGAGAGAAAAATAAGTTCAGAAGAACTTCTTGCACTTATTGCTAATGTAAGAACTCATGTTCTAGGAGTGTGTTTCTTGTCTGGTGAACTTATTTATGGACTACCACCTATCTTGAGTCATTATGTGAGGAATGTGGGTGCTCTTCATCAAATTCTCATTATTTTGACCATAAGAGTTATACCAATAACAACAGTGTTGTTAAAAGAGAGATTTATAGGAAAACTCAGGCCTAGGGCTATATATAAATACCTTACTAAATACGGTTATGGATATATGGCCCCAAACATGGAAGGAAAAGAATTTATGATCTAGGTTATTGAAAGCATAAGTGACTACATTAAAAATGAAGAAGTCAAGGATGGCTCAGATGATTATGAAAGAAATTCAGGTGCAGAAAATAAGTACTCTACTACTGCATAGGAAGAGTTACAACAACTTAAGAGGGAGAGAAATGTAAGGGTTGTGTATGTTTTGGGGGAAACCACACTGAAAACTTGCAAAAATAGGGAATTTCTTGAAGGATGGATCATTGGTTTGTATGGATTTCTGTAGACAAATTGTAGATCAAAAATTCCTACAATGTGAGTACCACCTGACTAGCTTCTTCAAGTTGGAATGATTTATGAACTTTAGGCTTCATACTACAAACATGATGATAAAAATAAAATGGTTTTGCCAAGGCCAAGAAGGTAGACTGTGACAATAAATAGGGAGTTGGTCTATATAGTTGCAATTATTTTGGGTTTGTTTGTTAACATTTTATGGTTTAGCTGTATATCTACATTTTTGGCTAATACATGAGGTTTCTTAGTAACTCCCAAATTTTGGTTTTCCTTGGTCATCTAAAACTAAAATGCACTTCTTTTTTCCAAATATTATTGAAATGTTATATTTGTATCACCTAGTCTAGTTAGTGTAAAAGGAATACTAATACTAATGAGAGCATTCACACAACTAAACAAGATAATACTTAAGATAGGACCAAAGAAGACAATATGGAGGAAAGTAGAGCAAGGATGGTAAATTCCTCAACTGCTTCTCCTAATGATGAAGCTATGTCCCTAATGAGAGGGGATGTATGCTCATAGTGTGCTCAACCTTTAAGTGAATGGGTGATTATCAAATGTGTGTATGGATGGGGGTTTCAAAAATGGAGGTATGGAGGGGTTTCAACATTATGATAGTATTTTGGTAGTTTTTAGGCTCTCAAAAGAACATTATAACTTTGCATGAAAAGTGGATGATATTTGTGGAAGGAGAGGGTTTCATTTATATGCCAAGAAGTAATAAAATAGATGGTCAAGATGCAAGGATAGAAGGATGGTGAGGGAGGGCTAAGATGGACTCAAAGGGAAGCACAAGGATTGTGCTTGTTTAGAGCCAATAAGGAGGTGACACTTGTCACAAGGAGGATGAGTGTGAGAGAATAGGATAAGGTTTTTTTAAAGGGGGTAATGAGGGAGGTTGAGTGTGTAAGACGGATGTAAGAGTCATTAATGGCATGTAAGAGACATTGATGCCCTTGGATGGGGATGGAAGAGGATAAAGGAGAAATTTTGACCTTGGCTTGGGTTCGAAAGTCCTAACCCTTGCTTAAAGTTGTGTACATGTTTAGGAGGGGGATTAGGATTTTCTTAGAAAGGGGGTTAGGAGGTTAGGAGGGCAAGTGGCTTAGCTTTGATGAGATGGGTCAGTTAGGTGGCTAAGTGAGGTTAGTATGGGTGAATGGATTAGATTAGGGATAAAGGTAGGTTTTAGGGATATTTTAGGGGTTTATATATTTTATAAAATGATTTATTTAATATAATGAGGGTATGAAATTAAATTAAATAGATTTGAGAATTTATTTAATTTAATAAAGGAATAGGGTTTTGATTGATAAGTTTATTTTGGGTTATCATTTAATTTTATCAATCGGACTATAGTTAATTAATTTAATTAATTAACTAGGGGATGAAAATTAACTAATTAAATAATAAATATTTAATTAGTAATGTCCTAAGAGATGACTAAATATAATTACCTAGTAATGTAATCAGATTTAGGTGTCTACATTTTGCCCCTCTTTGACATAGTGCTGAAACAACACCATTTTAAAGAAGATCAAATATAAATGATGTGAAGAAATTTTTTTGAAGCAACATGGTTGCCCCAATTTTGAGTAGAAGAGGAGATAATGGACTAGGTGATGCCCCCTCAAGAAGGTAACGGGGAAAGAAAATGAGGCACAATGGCTTCTTGAAAAAGTGGCAATAAGTTGAGGGGTTACAAGAAGACATGGAAGAGTTAAAATAAGTTTAAAAAGAGAGTAAATGACAACAAGAAGAAAAGGTGGGAGAAAAAAGGAGGTTGTTGGAGGAATCATAGAGGAAGATAGGGCATCCAGGGGGCCTATAAAGGGCTAGAAGAGGGATATAAAGGTTTATTTACTTTCATACAGATGCAGAGATATTGCTGCTAGGAGCTCTAATTTGGATGAGATGATGGTTGTGATTAGATGACCTAAGCATTGATCAGATGTGGTGCAATGAGTACTAGTGTAGCAGATGCTAGATCATTCAGCAAGGTCAAAAACTTATCTTGTATTTTTTATTTTTCATTAGTTTAGAGCATTCTCGTAAATGAGAACATGCAATCCCTTGGACATGGTCCTAGTAGGATTGCATGTAAGATTAGTAGGATCATGATCTCACAAGAATAGTTAGGGGTAGGGTAAAAAAGGGCTTGATAACTAGATTTTGCAGGATTGCAAATTTAGGAAAGAAAGTTGATGCAAGATTGATGTTAAAAGAGTAGGATCACACACCCACCAGGGAAAATTTGAATATATCTATGGGAATGTGATTCTATGTTAGGGATGAGGTCAAAGTAGGAACATGATAGGGTTTGATTGGGAGAGAAAAATGAAAATGCAATCTTGCAAGAACTTGAGTCCACAGATCACCAAGGTAAGCTTGCAAGGGAATGCATGTGGGATCGTGGGTCAAAGAAGTAGAGAGGAGAAAAAGTCAAAGAGAAATCTCAAGGGAACATAGCTCCACAAGATCATGAGGTTCATAGACTCATGGGAGTATGTTCATGGGAACATCAATTTTAGGGATAAAATGTAGACAAAATGAGGAGTTTGATAAGGGAATGGTTGGAAAGCTAGGGTAGGCAAAGTATGCAACTAAATATTGATGTGTGATTGGTTTTGATGCACAATGGTCTTTGGATGCTCTAGTATCATGTTAACTTAAAATGAACTAATGCTCAAATCATAATCTTTGAGCTATTTAAAATATTTCCTACTCATAGGAAGATTTTAGACAAAGCCCTCACTAAGGAAAATGTTCCTCAAGATCTAGATCTTGAGAAATTTCAATATATGGTAGGTCACCTAACCTCACCTTACTTTATGTCATTTTCTAAGGAGGATGATAACTCATTGAGTCACCCATACAATCAACCTCTACACATTGAGGTCATGATACATTAGACATGTGTTCATTGAGTACTCATCCATAATGATGCTATGCTAAACTCTGCTTAGACAATTAAATTATTCTGAGGGCTCTATTGATCCTCACCACAAGATCACTATCAAAGTGTATGATGAAGTCAAATGAAAGTATCTAGGTCTTGTGGTATTACCCCTTCATGTCAGTCCTATACAAAGGGATGTCACTTGTCAGGTCCTTGACATTCCCTTAGCTTAAAACATTATGCTAGGATGGCCATGTACATGAGATGTGTGTTGTGCTCTCTACATATTATCAATGTGCCAAATTCCCATTTCATAGCTCTGAAGTCACTATTCCTACCAGTAGTCAACTACACCTATAATATGCTCAAATTTGCTGAGAACTTTGTCCCCACTAATAGGGAATCTATTGATTATCATGACAACAAGGTGAAAAAAATTGAGCAGTCAGTCAAACTAAAAGAAACTAGCATGGCTGAGTACCATATCAAACCATTGCTATCATCAACATCTCTTCTTGAGTCTCCCCATCATTATGGGAGACCATCTGAGGCAAAGAAACCATTTTTGTTGACACCTAAAACTAAGTATAATGGCACTTTTTTCAAGGCTACAGTCCCCTTAGAGGATGAAAGTGAAAATAGAGCCATTTTTGTGTGGCTTTACAAAGAAGAGTCTCTAGTAGACTTGACAAAACAAGCTTGTGAGATCACTCTTGATAAATATTGCCCTAGTCTTAGATTCAAAAAGCATTTTGACTATAAGGGAACTAGTCCTATTGGGTGTAATAACAACAGTCTAGTTGATCCTATCAAAGCAATAGCTCAAAGAAACAAAGATACATCTGGTCTAGGTTTTAAGAAAGTTCCTTTCCATTTAGGGGCTAACAAATTCATACTAGAGTCTGAAGGTTCATCCAAAAATGAGTCATAAGTTGAGTCAAATACTCAAGAAGATAATTCAAATGATAAAGATCCTTATCCTTATCCTATTCTTCCCAATCTTGCTAAATTCTTTACTAAGCTGGATGACTTTGTGCCACATGTTAGCACTATGGATGATACTAGTGATTCTTCTAAAGAAAACACTAATCCACATAGTACACAGGGAGAGTCTAGTCAGGCATTATGTGTTGAGTACTTGTGTAAAAAATCTAGATATGTCCCTATCACTATTGGGGAATTCTATAGCCTCTCACCATGCAACACTAATTCTAAGGAATATGAGTTTGAATCCCTTTCAGAAGTGACTATAGATAAATACATTGACCAAGTTCATGTCTATGAAAACTAGCTTGAAGTGGGAAAAAAATATAGGGTTAGGTCAGATGGGACTCATTCAACTAATCCCTCAAGTCTTTAGTTTCTAATGTTAGTACTCAAAGGCATTCGAACACACTTGTGGACAAAGTTTCTCTAGGTCTTGAATTGCTGGTCCAAGCATTTAATGACTATACTATGAACACAATCAAACCTACCACTACTCTTTCACTCACATATCCTAAGCTTATAGACTAGAATCCTAAAGCATCTAGTGAAGTCCCCACATTCTAGAATGACTATGCTCTTGCCTACTACTTGAACAATGTCAAACCAGTAACATCTTCCACTAGTGAATAGAGCATCAAAATGATTGAAGCTAACATCAATTATCTCAGTCATATAATTAAAAAGAAAAAATATAGGAGGTTCGATGGTGAAAACCACATTGTGGCAGTTTCGGAACCCAAAAAAGTAAAAACAAAAGATGTATCTAAGGGTGAAAACCTCTCCAAGGTGCCTATAAATGAGATATTTGATGCACTTCCAAGTCACTTTCAATAGAGATCATCAGTGCTGATAGAGCTGACACAGTCTATCAAACTAGATAGAGAAGAACATACTCATGTGATACATCTGGCACAATTACTGTCTCCTAAAGAAAAGGAAGAATTCATTGTCTTCTTCTAAGAGAAGAAGAAAAAATTTTCTTGGACATATTCTAACATGCCAAGACTAGATCTTGATCTCATTATACATCATCTCTCCATCACACTAGGCATTAAACTAGATAAACAAAAACTTTGGAAAATGCATCCTAGTGTTGCATTGCTCATCAAAGCCAAACTAGAAAAGCTTCTGAAAGATGGTTTCATCTATGCCATCAATTATGCTAAATGGATATCCAACATTATTCTAGTCTCTAAGAATGATAAATCCATTAGAGTTTGTACTAATTTCCATGATCTCAACTTAGCATGTCCTAAGGATAATTTTCCACTTCCCAACATTGATATGATAGTGGACATGACAAAAAGATATGAGATGTACTCTCTCATGGATGGGTTTTCTAGTTATAATTAGATAAAAATTGTGCCAAAAGATCAAGAAAAGATTTCTTTTACATGTGCATGGGGAACCTTCTATTGAAACATAATTCCATTTAGCTTGAAAAATGTTGGTGCTACCTATCAGAGGGTAGTCACTATAATTTTCCATGATATGATGCATAAGACCATGAAGGACTACATGGATGACACCTTGGTCAAGAGCACAAAATGTAGTACTCATCTGCAAGATTTGAGACCCATCCTAGATCAATGGAAAAGTTCAATCCTAGGCTCAATCCTAAGAAATGTGCATTTGGTGTCACATCAGCGAAGCCACTAGGATATTTTGTGTCTACAAAAGGAATCAAGGTGGATCTAGAGAAAGTTCAAGAAATTATGGATATGCCTGCACCCTGTAATATCAGCTAGATGAGAGGTCTACAAGGAAGACTTCAATCTATTTATAGGTTCATCTCACAATTGGTGGATAGATCACAACCTTTTACAAAGACTTTACATAAGGGTGTGAAATTCAACTAGAGTCAGGATTGTGAGAAAAGCTTGACATAGATAAAATAATAGCTTGCTAATCCACAAATCTTGATGCCTCCTATCTATGGGAAGCCTTTGATTTTGTACATCTTAGCAACTAAAACATCTCTAGGAATCTTATTAGCTCAAGAGGATGACAATAACAAGGAAAGCGCTATTTACTACTTGAGTTGCACACTAATCTCTTATGAGATCAATTATATTATCATTGAGAAAGCTTGCTTGGTAGTGGTCTTTGCTTCCCAAAAGTTGAGACACTACATGCTTGCTTACACTACATAGCTAGTGGCTAAGATTTATCAACTAAGGTACTTGCTTAGCAAAGTGGCTATAATAGGAAGATTGGCTAAGTGGGTCATGATACTTAATGAATTTCACATTCAATATGTCAAACAAAATGCTATCAAGAGACAAATGATTACAGATCAGCTAGCAGATGCACCTATGTAGAGTCTTCTCCTGATGAACATTGATTTCCCTATTTAGTCAATTTTGACACTCACACATTAAATGTGGGTGATGTTCTTCGATGATTCCTTCACACACAATAGGGATCTATTTCTAGATTACTCTACATAATGCCATAGAGATATTTGATATCCAAAGCATACAAGATTCTATTTCCCTGTACAAACAACATTATAAAATATGAGGCTCTGAATAATGGCACAAAAATTATAGCTAAATGGAGAGTGGATCAGTTAGATATATTTGGGGACTCTCAGCTCATAATCAACTAGGTTAATGATGTGTATTAGATAAAGGATGAAAAATCAATTCCTTACAAATGCATGGTTGATGACATAAAGAAGTATTTTTCTCACATCACCTTCTAGGAAATCCCTCAAGTAGACAACTAAGTAGTTGATGCTATGGCTACCTTGGCCTCCTTGCTACAAATGCCCGAACATAATCTCTGACACAAGTTCCTAGTGGAAGCATTACTCTACCCTACCTACAACACCCTTGATTCTAGGATGATTTTTTCTATTGTAGTACAAGACTCATCTTGATA
Source organism: Cupressus sempervirens (assembly GCA_028749045.1). Lineage (NCBI taxonomy): Eukaryota > Viridiplantae > Streptophyta > Pinopsida > Cupressales > Cupressaceae > Cupressus > Cupressus sempervirens. The sequence continues at coordinate 795,270,762 of CM053790.1, forward strand.
GCACCACATCTACTCTTATCTTTGTAACCAAACCATTTTAGATAGTCTAACCCAGAATGAAAAACATTACCTTATCAATTATGCTTCACAGTATGTCATTATTACTAATGACTTGTTTAGGAGAGGTCTTGAATGAACACTCCTTAGGTGTCTAGAACTCAAAGAGTCCAAATGCATGTTAATTGACATTCATGAGGGAATTTGTAGATCTCACTCAAATGGCTTGACACTAGCTCGCAAATTCATTAGAGCTAGTTACTACTGGCCTAAAATGGAGCAAGAGGCAATCAAGTATGCCAAGTCCTACAAAAAGTGCTAGCTCCATGGGAATCTGATTCGCACTCTAGCTATGGAGTTAATTCTATCTACCACACTATGGCTATTTCAATAATGCGCCTTTGATCTTGTGTGTCAGATTCACCCATCTTCCTCTAATGGACATAAGTTCATTGTTATGGCTATAGACTACTTCACAAAATGGGTAGAGGTAGTACCTCTCACAATAGTAAATGGAAAAATTGTAGCCCTTTTTATCACAAACTACATCATTTTTAGGTATGGTATACCATCCTACATCATTACTAACAATGGAGGATAGTTTAAAAACAAAGACCTCGAGGAGCTATGCAAGAAATTCTAAATCATGCAATATTGGTCTTCTATCTATTAACCCTAGGTAATGGATAGGTAAAGGCATCCAACAAGAAAATTCTCAAAATTCTACATTCCACAATCAAAAAATCTAGGAGGGATTGGAACCTCCAAATTAATCCTACTTTGTGGGCATACAAGACAAGCATCAGGACCCCAATGGGTACAATGCCCTTTGCTTTGGTTTATGGAGTGGATGTTGTGCTTCCAATAGAGGTTGAGATTCTTACTCTAAGAATCTCTATGAAAGGTCTTATTATTGATGAAGATTATAGAATAGGTTGGCTTTAAGAACTAGTACTACTATATCAACATCGACAAGTGGCATGTGATCATCTACACACTTATTAGCACTGAATGTCCAAAAGCTACAATAGGAAAGTTAAGTCATATGACTTCCAACTAGGTGATCTTGTCTTGAGAGGAAATCCTAAGAATCAACAATAATGGATACAAAAAGGGAAGTTAGAACCAAACTAGCTTGGTCCTTATGTAATCACTGTAGTGTATGGATCTAGTGCTTACCAACTTTCTACAATCGAGGGAGAAGTGCTCAATGAGCCTATCAACACTCTCCACCTGAAGCAATTTTTTAGTTGACCTAATCTCAAAATATCTCTATACATATTTAAATTTCCTAAAAAAAAAATCTAAAAAATTGTAAAAAGTCCTAAAAAAATCATTACCCTAGTAAAAACCTAGCAATAGGCACCTTGATAATACCATTTTTTTAAAAAAAAATTTCAAAAACACAAAAATTGAAAAAAGAAAAAGTATAAAAAAATTGAAAAACAAGAAAATTTCCATTGATGAAAACTTGGAAATAGGCATCATGGTAGCAAAAAAATGAAAGCCCTGCCAAGAAAGTGAAAACCTAGTAAATAGGCACCTCTTGTTCTCAGTGCTCCATCTTGTAGTGCATCTTCTGGCTCCCTGTATAGTTGATTTCCTACTTTTCTTTCTTTTCTACTCATGTATCCATGGATGAATCTTGTCATAGCTTAGGGGCACTTCCCTTCAACCTCATAGAATCTTTTGTGATAGTTATCGATTGTTCTAGCTGTGTTTGCCTACTATCACTAGTGTCACTCTTTTTGAGATTCTCTTCATAAAATCTTTTGCGATAGTCACCAGTCATTCTAGTTGTGTCTACATACTATTGCTAGTGTCACTCTTTCTAAGATTCTCCTCATAAAATCTTTCATGATAATCACCAGCCATTCTGGCTGTGTCTACCTACTATCACTAGTGTCACTCTTTTCAAGATTCTCCTCATAGAATATTTCATGATAATCACTAGTTATTCTAACTATGTCTACCTACTGTAGCTAGTGTCACTCTTTTCGAGATTCTCTTCATGATAGTCACCAATCATTTTGGCTATGTTTTCCTACTATTGCTAGTGTCACTCTTTTTGAGATTCTCATCATAGAATCTTTTGTGATAGTCACCAGCCATTCTGACTATGTTTTCCTACTATCACTAGTGTCACTCTTTTTGAGATTCTCCTCATAGATTCTCTTTCATGATAGTCACCATTTATCTCAACTATGTTTTCCTACTATCACTTATGTCACTTTTTAAGATTCCTTTATGGAAGATCTCTCTTGTGTCAGTCATGAGTCATCCTAGCTATAGCTATCTACTAGTTCTCAATTCTACTTAGGTTCTTCACTTTGAAGATTCCTCTTTGAATTCAATCACCAATCATTCTGGCTATGTCTATCTATTATTGTCACCCTACTTAAGAGATTTCTTTCATCCATGTTCTAGAAATTAACACTTGACATCAATCCTCTAACACAAAAACTCAAAATGATACATTTTTTTTGGATATGTTGAGAATTTTCTTTATTTATTTCACTTTCACTTTCATCATACCTCGTCGAGCAACTCAATGATGTCATTTTAACTAGAGAAGTAATGATTGGGGGCATGATCTTTTCTTTTCTTTCTATTTGTGGTTTAGTTCTAATAATTTGACACATTCATACAAGAGGAGTGTCCACTATACTAGCCTCTATCTCATATTGGATGGTCGAGTGTCACTCAACTCATTTTATGTGGATACATAAAATAGCATTGGTTATTCTCCTTGCTTGTTGAGTGAACTCTTCATGCTCTAGTAAATACTAATAGTCATCCTACTAAGTGAACATATGGGTCACTGTGAGTATATTTAGCATACTTCTATCTCAAGATACGAACACAAGGGTTGTTGCAAATAGAATACTCACTAGTTACTTAGCATAAGAGGGATCTCCTATGTGTTTAGTGTGTTTTCACACAATAAACATTCTGGTCATCCTAGCATTTATGCTCTGATACTTATGTTAACTTACTACATTAAAAGGGACAAATGTTCTGGTAATTCTGGATTCTTGTGCCTTGAATGCTTACATTTCATCCTCACATAACTAGAATAGATGTCCTATTCATATTCTAATGATTATAATTTCAGTGGGAATTGTATGACATCAAGGGTCTTGATATATTCTTAGTGATGATAAATTATCAAAGCTTGGTAACTAGACCTAGGGTTGCATCTAGTTTTAGGTTGCATCTATAGGGTTGCATTGCATGCATTACTTGGTTCAACATATAATTGGATTGCAACTCTACCTTCATATTTTGTGATGGGGGATTGTTGGTCTTTTCAAAGTATCATGATTCTTAATGACTACACAAGAATTTTATTCTTTGGTTTGTCTTCTTGTGCTCCTCAATGGAATATGTGTCACTATCAAGAAAAAAAAATGAAAAAACTACATGAGATGTCAATCCATTTACCTGTGCATTTCATTCATAAATCCATAAATTCATTTCATCTACATGAACAACTCAAATAAAAAATTCATCGATAATTACATCACATTTCCATCTCATAATCAAGCATAAAACATCTCATGTATATCAAATTAAAATATGGACACTGACAATGACATGTACATAAGATGCTCAGTTCAAAATCTCACATATATCAAAGAATTTTTTAGTACAAAAAATGGTTGCTACTCAAGCACTATTGATAAAAAATGGTACAAAATGGTGCTAGAACACCAATTGATACCAAGCTAGAATCAAAACTTGAAGGAAAAATATCAAATTTAACTTTGACCAGTACCCTCACCTCCTAGAGAAGGAGGGGGAGGAGGTGGCATATCTGGCCTAGAAAGTGGTCATGCACCCCTAGACTCTCAAGCATATTGGAAAAAATGTGACACTTTCTGAGCCTCATCAGGTACCACTATGGAGTATGCTACAAAATAATAGGCCACTTGGGCCACTTGTAGTCTAACCTCATCCTACAACATCTCTGTCCTCTACTCAGCTACCTGCACCTACTCTTGTAGCCTTAGGATCTTGTAATCCCACTCTGCTATCTACGTATCTTGCACTGCCACTTGGATCTATAACTCTCCTAGCTATTAGGAGGCATGTATGATCCACTCTCTTGTCCTCGTCAATGCATCCTAGGGCCTGGCAGTAGTCTGATCCTACATCTCCTCATCCATCATCTCCTAAGGCTTCTCTGCCACTACCCACTCCTTTGTATGTGGTCTCTCCCATCGATCCTACTCTGCCCCACTCCCCCAGCACCTAGATTTGACCCCACCTATCAAAGAGGGTCTATACCTACTAGAATTGATGTCTCACCTACTTGTCTAGTCCCTAAGGCAACTATTGTGCTGGTTGATATGCTAGTTACTATACTAGTTGTTGGACTAGACCCTATATGGGTGCCTACTATGATCCCTATGCTACCATCCCCACTAGATCTATGAATCATGGAAAGGGGTGACTAATAAAACATTCCTGGTATAAAGGCATCATCTTGACATCTAATATCTCTAGGAGATAGTCCCACTATGACACAACTAGGTTGCACACATCTATCATCAACCTCCTAGGATCTAACCTCATAGACCACCCTTGATCTAGATCTCTTGCTACTTAGGCTTATGAATAGTACTCCTATGAGATGTCCTAGGGCCACTCATACTGTCACCACACCTATGTAATGGGGAATCTCTCTATGATGTTTGTGGCTTAGTCAAATAGTAGCCATGAGGAGAACATCTAGCTAAGCTCCTACAGAGCATCATCCTAATCCTTAGTCTCTCTAGGGCCACCATAAAATAAAGGCTAGATCATCGAGACATTTCCTCCAATGCCCCATCTTACATAGACCTAGTTGGGTAAGCTGCCCACTATATCTACATATATATAGCTCCATAGGCTCTCAAGCATCCTCAAAAATAGGTTTGGTCACTCGCAAGTACTCCCAAGCCTAGATCTAAAGAAAATAAACTTCTGTGGCCATGCTCTTCCACTCATGATAAACAATCTCATGCATCTCATAAAACATATGGGTGATCATGCACTGGCCCCACCCAAACCACTCAGGCGAGTTGAGCATCCTTTGCAGCATAACACTCCACTCACACTCTTATCTATGTTATCCTTTGTTGGGTACTAGGAAGCAACTGATGAAAATGGCCAAAATAGAGGCCAACATATGAGTAGTCTCGTATATATGGATGAGCTCATCTCATGTGATAGCTCACTCTATCACTAACTCCTACTGAAATATGGTCCTCAAGGCCTTTGTACCTACTTAGGGCACTATGTCATACACCACTTGTAGTCCATGGAAGGGTATTCATAGTATCTGGCAGATGTCCTCCAATGTAATAGTTATCTACCCTTGCAGAAGATGAAAGGTTTTCATCGTCGAATGGAAATACTCCACCAAGGTAGTCAACAAGCTGTGATTAACCAACACTAATGGGATCTAGCATAAATATGCTAAACCAAATCTATCAATATGGGCTATGTTTGCATCATCAAGACTCTACAATAGAACTTTGTAAGGTAGATAATGTGACCTAAATGTGATGTCATCAAAGATGACCTATACACACAAGCAACAACAACACACAAATAGTCAATACTTGCTTGAAAAGCCAAAATAATGACAAAAAAAAACTAAATTTAAGATGGAACATCAAAAATAAAAAATTTACTTTCGCCTAGCCTGCCAAATTTTTGTGCAAGAATCCATTTTCTTGCATGAGATCTTGCATCTTCATGTGAGAAAATAAGTCCTTGCACAAGGAATGATGAGAGTCTGGGAAAGATGCACCCAAAAATCCACACATCTAGCATGAAAGCTAGGTATCTCCCATGTGAGATTCCCCTTCTAAGTGTGAAGAAACACTGGGCTGGTGGATCTTCATGCAAAGATAGATTAGGTTCGCATGAGGAAAGAAACCCCTATGTGAGAACCAACAAGCCTATCCTAAAAACATGTAAAAATGCACTAAAACCACCTCAAATTTGTGAAAATTTAAATGTGAAGATGGATTGTTGACTACTCACTAGAGGTCCATAGTCCATCGATTGGCTATGTCATTGGGAGTACTAAAAATAGTGTGTATGCATGGGAACTGCCATCTTCCTCTCATAGCTCTCTTCTCCACTAAAGACAAAATACACAAATGATTGAAAATGACCCTTTGGGCCCTTATATAGGTGTTGACCTAATTTTTCAAAGTGCTCTAATTTGCATGAAAATCACCCTCTAACTAATTTAACCATTTTGAGTCCATTTTTTAGATCAAATTCGAAATCTGACACACCTAAATAGCTCAAAAACAAATTTTTAAAATTTTGGGTCTGACACAATTGAATGCTTGTGTAGCCCAAATTCTTCTAATACTTGGTGAATCTTAGAATCTTTTCAACTCAAAATTTCTTCAAATTTCATCACAAATCTAGAAAAAGTCAACTATGGTTTGATCTAGTCAACTTTTGGTCAAACTTGGTCTTCTAGACCCCAAAATCGTGCTAAATTGACTCCAAATTTTCTTATGAGCATTCCATTCTCTTCTATCTTCTACTAATTCTTCAAGTTCTTTTGTATCTCCCAACATACTACTTTACATCATATTTCTAGTGTGTCATCTTTTGATTTCACTTTAGAGGGGGTAGGATTATTACATCATTGAATCTAAATTTTGACTCAATTTGAATCTTCATTGCTCGGAGCATCTTGTTTCCATCTTATGTCCTCATTGCTAGGGGCATCTTATCACTTGGGGCATCTTCTTCCCTCCCTATTTGGCATCTTTTCAATCTCTCTCATCTTTTCATTAGTTGATCACATCTTATAACAATCTTTATCAGAGTTCAATAGATAGGTATCAAAATAGTCTAAACCCTAACTCTTGAGGATCAAGCCTCATTGTAAGGATGATTCTATGACTCATGATTGGATTGTGTTATCTTTCAACTTAGGTATTTAGGTGTTCTACTTGATTCTCTTAAGATTAAGCTCCATTTTGGAGATAACTTTTAAAAACTTATTCAACTTAGGTATCTAGGTGTTCTACCTAGATCCCTTAAGATTAAGCATCATTCTTGAGATAATCTTTAAAATCTTATTCAACTTAGGTATTTAGGTGTTCTACCTATATCCCTTAATATTAAGCTTCATTCTATAGATAATCTTTAAAAGCTTATTCAACTTAGGTATCTAGGTGTTCTACTTAGATCCCTTAAGATTAAGCTCTAATCTAGAGATAATCTTTAAAAGCTTATTGAACTTAGGTATCTAGGTGTTATGCTTATATCCCTTAAGGTTAAGCTCCATTCTGGAGACAATCTTTAAAATCTTGTCAATTTAGGTATCCAAGTGTTCTTCTTGGCTCCCTTAAGGTTAAGCTATGTTCTAGATAAAGTCTTTAAAAGCTTATCAATTGATCTACATATTATCAATTTCGGAACCAATCTCATTTCTTGATCTTCACATCATGCTTTCTAATTTTCTTTGAATTAAACATGCTACTCGCACATTCATTCAAAGAGGGGCAAAATGTAATACCCCAAAATTGGCTCATTTCCATGTTAACCAATTTTAGTCTATTTTGATCAATTCTAAAGTCCTATTTTACTAGGTAATTCTTATTCTAATATTTTCTACTCGACTTAATTGTCAAATGCAAAAAACCCTAAATCTACATCAATCAAGCTACCTATTTAATTCCTAAGTATTGATTTGAATTAGTAACATTAAACCTATTGATTAAGAATATATTTAATTTAAAGTGTTTGTACTTTACATAAATTAAATTATATCCTAAGGCTAATGTACTAAGGAATTAAAAATATTTAATTTAATAATTATGCTCACTTTAATTAATTGAATGAGAGTATTCAATTAAATGGAAAAGGCATTTATGAGGTTATATCTCACTTTATTAAATTAAATAATATCTTCAAAATCTTCTATTTAGTTCCAAAATGGAAATTCTGAGTGAACTATCTCTTGAAATTGGAATTAATCTAGTTAACTTGTTCTCACACTCATGGAAAGCTCAATTAACTACTCATCACACTCAAATTTGAAATAGTCAACTTAACTTGCACAAGCAAGTTTCCATTTTAAATAAATATTCTCTCTAATCTTAACTATCCATTCAAGTTGATCTTGATTGTTGATCAATTCTTGGATTCTACTTAAGGGATCCCCAATCCCTCATTAAGAAGGTTGGAATTTCATTGTATTGAATTGCTGTCAAAATAATCATGCATCCTAGATTTTCTTAAATATTTTAATGTCATTTTAGAATAAGAATGCATAAATTTAGCTTAATGCCTTTTATTTATTAGATCAGTTCTTACACTTCATATAGATTAATTGCATAAATATATTCTGCATCAAATCCTTCATTCTAGAAAGGTTTGATTGCCTGCATCTTGATTTGAGAGAACAATAGGAAAATTCCTTTTAGTTAGAAGGCAATAGGTCACATTGTCAGGTCCCTTGGAAAAATGACTCCATGTTTATTCTATAATGAATCTTCATATAATGAGCATGTTGAAGTGTAGGTGAAAGATCTGAGGCCTCATTTTCACATATACAATGGGTTGTCATATTACATGCGGGAGATCAGCTGACAATGGTGGATTGGGCGAGGATCATGGATATCGGTCTAGGGTATTTGGTGAGGATACCCCACATGCACACTTATATGGCCATGGTGATAACATTTTGTGAGAGGTGACAAAACAAGAAAAGCACATTCCACTTGTCCACATGAGTGATGATGGTAACACTAGATGTTGTATAAAAGATTTTTAGATTACTAGTGTGGGGGATACTAGTAATGGAAATGAGAGAGATGATAGTAGATTCCATGGTACAAGGGCTTGTAGGGCTAGGTGTGTCATTCTAGATTTAGAGAGGACAATTTGTGGTAGATGAGCATTTGGATTGGGTAGTCCCAAAGAGACAGATTTACTTCTGCATGTGCAGACTAGTATCGGGGTACATTTCTCCAGATACAGGTGGGATAGGAGTGATGTTAGCACTAATACCAATTATCATGCTGATAGTGGATGCAGGAGTCCTAGTGGCTTGGGTATATTTGATGTTGGAAGAGTTGTACCAAGATTTACACCAGAATGTGTATTCGAGGGTCGGCCATCAAGGGAGGAGTATAGGGTTCTCCACCTTATTATAAGTGTGGGCATGGGAGCATATTGTAGCATTTAGGCCAATTTGTTAAAGGGATAGACAGATAGAGGAGACAATGGCATATAGTTGGGGGGAGTCATTGACCTATCACCATATAGATGATGTGGACTAATAGAGAGTCTAGATGATGAGATTAGGGTGGTGGTATGGAGACCATATATGGGTCTAGGGCCATGGGTGGAGGAGGGATAATAGTTACCATATACGATATCACCATGATTCATTTTTGGACAATGGGAGTACATCACAGAGTAGTACTTGCCAGATATGGCCTTATGATAGTTTAGATGGTTCTAGGTGGCTCCCAAAGAGGTGAACTAGTACTAGTGAGTCACTCAAGAGCCAATGACTATGTATGAGCCAACACTATAGAGGGAGGGGTTGCTTCAAGCTTGGTAGGAGTTACAACCATGGTAGTGGGATTGGTTTGGAAGGGTGAAAAATGTAAGCTCTACACAGGAGTACTGAGACTGGTTTTAGTAACCAAGACTAATAGGCCAGCTACACATGACCAAGGTGAACATGATGGAAAGGGAGTTAGCCTAGGTAGCTAGGTAAGATAGATATGTAGTGAGAGGGCTATGACAGTGGGTAGAGGCCATAGCATAGGAGGAGGGGCCAGTGTAGTAGAGGTGGAGGGTGGGGAGGTAGGAGGAGAGAGGGGTATAGCTAAAGAGAGGAGAAGAGAGAGAGGTAGAGCTAGCAAGAGGAGGGGAGGGGGTAGGGGAGGAGAGGAGACCATAGGGGGAGGGGGAGTAGAGGCCATAAAGGCTAGTAGGGAGTGGTGGAGGTGGGTCATCTATAGGGGGAGGGGATGATGGATGGGTAGCCCAATACACATTGTTGCAACAAACCCATGATGCCACTAGCTAGCTATTGCAAGATAAACAACAAGAGAGAGAATAGCTTAGGATAGAGTGGTATCAACTCTGCCAAGAGTGGGATGTGGCATAGGGCTAGGTAGATAGGGCAGGGATAAAGGTGGGGAGACTACAGGTGGAGGGGAGGTTAGATGTTGTTAGCCTAGAGAGGCAGCTAGTATAGGTGAGATTGGATGCCATTCAGTAGGAGTGGAATAGACTAGTGGTGGAGGTGGGGACCCTAAGAGTGTAGATGGTGGTGGGTGTAGGGATGGAGGAGTTGAGGAGACTACAGGGAGAGGTGGAGGAGCTAAGAGAAAGCATGATTCTATTGGGGGAGGTACCATGTAGTAGTCCTAGTAGACTAGATAGAGCATTATAGATGATCAACATGGTCAAGGATAGCTCGGACCCACAAAGGTATGTAGGGAGGGGGAGAGCAGATGGAGCATTGGGGGCTCTCAAAGGATAGGAAGGTCTTAATGCATAAGGCAGAGTGATAGGATAGGAAATAGCTGGAGGCAAGGCATGGGGATGCGTGGGAGGAGGGATGAGGCTGAGAGCTCAGGTATAGAAGAAGGATGGATGAGGCCACCACCTCCACCACCAGTAGCACCAGGGGTAGGGAGGGACATAGATGAGGGTCCAAAGGAGGAGGCAATAAATGAGGGAGACTAGTGAGATGTTGGGTATACTTGTATGATTATCATTTTTTTGGATGTATTGACATATTTAGATTTTTTTTTTGTGGGCACAAACTCATTGTAGCTATATGTATGATATGGTTATTGTATATTTGGACTTTGATGGACTGTGGGATTTTTTAGAAGGGGTATGTATTCATTTATTCTTTGTGGATGAGAGATATATATAGAGCATATTATTCTTTGGGTGGGATATGTATGTATGGACTTATGATTGCATGAGTATGGTTACAATGTGAGTCTTATATATGTTTAGATGTAGAAGAGAGACTGATTTGTTTGTATGTAGGATGTGATGTTTGATGAGAGATATGATATTGTTGACAATTTATGATGTAGGATGTGATGTTTGATGAAAGATATGATATTTCTAATAGTTTGTGATGTAGGATAGGATGGATTTTGAGGATGAGATAGTTTTGATAGCGTAGGATGTAATCTATTTTGATAGGCTTGAGATGATGTGATTTGTGTTGATAGTGTAGGATCTGATTTGCTATGATAGTGTTGATATGATGTGATTTTCTTTGAGAGTGTAGGATGTGATTTTCTATGATAGTGTAGATAGGATGTGATGTGCTTTGATGTGATTTTTATGATGTGATATCATTTTAATAGTACTAATATGATGTTTATGATGATGAGTATGTTTATATTGAGTTCTTAAATGAACATGAATGAATATAAAGTGAATATGAGTTTTATGAGGGTGGCACATATCTAAAATAAATACAAACTAAAGATGAATCACAAATTTAAAATGAATACAAACTAAAGATGAATAAAAAATTTAAAATGGACACAAACTAAAGATGAATCACAGATTTAAAATGAACAAAAACTAAAATATGAATCATAGATTTAAAATGAACACAAACTAAAGATGAATCACAGATTGAAAATGAACACAAACTAAAGATGAATCATAGATTTAAAATGAACACAAACTAAAGATGAATCATAGATTAAAAATGAATATAGGCTAAAGATGAATCATAGATTTAAAATGAATACAAACTAAAGATGAATGTGATAACTAATCTAAATGTTGTGAGGATAACATATGTAGAGTAAATTATAGAGTATGAGGATATCTATTAGTGGATAAAAGATATAAATCTTATGATGGGGATGTATGATAAGAGAAATCCCAAATTATGATAAGAGTAAATGAAAGAAATCTATGATAATACAACATGCTAAAGCCTAGGATGTGGGGATACAAAAAATAAAAATATTTAATGAGGGTGACAATGAGACATAGGAAAATTTATGATGATGGGATAGGATAATAAAAAACTTAAACTAGGATAATGATCGATGATAAAAAATGATTGTAAAACATAGGAGATACTGAATCTAAGGAGGATGATGTTGGAAAATGATTGACCAACAAACTTGTAGTCAGGAGGATAGTGGACATAGAGCTAGGATAGTGACTTATGATAAGGAGCATATGAGGGTGGTGGTGAAACCTTAGTTTAAGGGATGAGAATTTGTGAGAGTAGGATAATGAAGAAAGTGCCATGTTTGATGAGAAGGAAAGGGAATCAAAAGATTATAATACTAGAAAGAGCCAAAGGTTGAGAGAGATAGGTGATGTAAAGGAAGAGGGTAGAGAAAGAGAGTAGGAGAAGGGGTTTGAAGGGGATGTAGGAATGGATTTCGATGATGACAAGGAAGGTAAGAAGAGTAATAGGAAAAAGATGTGGTGGGGAAAGTGAATGGTTAGAGAATATCACTAATTTGTAATGACCATAGGAAAGGGGTAGGAACAATATGTAAAACTTTAGATGAGACATGTGGAGAAGGCTCAAGTGAATGGGGTTGAGTAGGGAATCAAGATGGTGGGGAAAGGTTATGTTGGGGGGGATAAGAGTTATGAGGGAGTGAGAAGGAGAGGATATACATTTAAGAAAAGATGTAGGAGGGGGTGAGGATGGATGTGCCTAGGGGGATATGATCATGTGAGTCTTTGTACAGGAGAAAATGGTGAGAGTGAAGAGATATATAGGATGCTTTGAGAGTGGGGTACTTCATGAAGAAGCATCACCATGTAGTGTGAGCACTTTATTTGATATAGGAATGTTAGGGATCTGCCAAGCTTACTAAAAATGTCAAGGACTTTTCCCCAATATTATATAGGATTGACTCAAAAAAGCATACAAGGATTTCCCCAACATCACACATGAGTCCCAAAGATATTAGTGTGGGAATGATGCTAGGTGATCCACAAGAAAACAATATCACCCAAATGCACCATGTGATCATTAGTGAAAACATGTTTGGAATATGAAAGGGTGATATCTAACTAACTCACAAGAAGAAACAGACCGTGGTTGACAACAATGCCTTTGAGTTGCCCCAGTAAAAGCACACCATGATATGAAAAAACTATGGAAACCTTGTGGAGGGAACAACTAAAATCACATGGAAGCAACCAATCAAAATATACAAAAACCAAAGATTAGAAGAAATAAAAAATGTATGAAAACATAATCTCTTGATAAAGAGATCGAGATGATTATATACTGATAGGCTGAATATAAGGAAGAAACATTCGGAAAGGACTTAATAATAGGACGTTTAGGATACTAACAAAAAGGGACAATGATTTTTTTCTACAGATAATAGGCCAGGGACACGGGGTGTCACAATAAGACCCAAACAATATATTCAAGCATGACTATACAATGAATTGGAACTCTAGAACATATGACAAAATATAGTAGTGGGTATGTGTATGAAGGGGGAAAGCTCAAGATGAGGGGATAAAATTGTTGTAATATAGTTATGGTTACATGGGTATGATACATAAAGTACAACTATTGTTACATGGATTAGGATACTAGTGCATTTACAAGATTATGATACATAAGATACTATTGTTGACACAAGGATATGGTACATAGGATACTACTATTGTTACAAGGATATGGTATATATGTCATTACTATTGTCACAAGGATATGATACATATGAGTGATAGAAAGGATAGGTTACACATGGTAGGATATGTAGAGTACAAGGATAATATACACCTGAAATGATACATGTGGTAGAGTACATGGGTAGAATATACCTAATATGATACATATGGTAGAGTACAATGGTAGGGTACATCTGATATGATACATGTGGTAGTGAAAAGGGGGATTTCTTCTACCTAGTTAGTGAAATAATTGGTGGCAGTGATTATCCACTTGTGTCCTTCTAAAGAGAGAGATGCAATAACACCAATTAGGTCAAACCCCCAATAGGTAAAAGGCCATGGTGGTGTGATAGTTTGCAAATCTTAAGTTGTGGTTTAGATTAGATTAGCATGTTTTTGACAGGGTAAACATTGTTTCTCAAATTCACATGCATCGTGCTTGAGAGTAGGCCAATAACACCCTACTCATAAGATTTTCTTAGTTAGAACTATCTTGCTCATGTGAGCACCATAAAGTTTAGCGTGTACCTCCTTGAGAGCCATTGTAGCCTAGTTTTAGTCTATAAATCACAAGAGAGAATCATTGTAAGGTCTCTCCTTGTATGTACTTATCAAATATGAATCCTCTATTAAAACTCTTGTAGGAGATTGAATCAGATATGAAGTAATATTTTATGTTGTGAATGTCATAATGAAATTTAGATTAGTTGATACATCCATGTTTAATACCTAGTGATTCAAACACTACTACATTATCTCAATTGTTTAAACTTTAAAATTTCATTAATGATGATACGAGGTATTTCGACCCAATGATGATGATGTTGATTATGGTACCTCAATGATTTGGTTATATGCAATTCAGATGGTTTAGTATGCCCTATTGGTGATGTTATGGTGTCTAGGTATATGCATGCATAACGATGATTATTCTAGTCTTTTAATATGAATTAATGAATAAGTTATGTTATATTAATTATGTGATTTCTGATGAATAAATGTCAGTAGAAATGAATTAAATAGTTAGTTATATGAAAGATTCATGTTTTAATTTATGTGAGGTCCCTGATAAGTTATATATATGCATGCGATTTTCTTGAGCTATTGATGTGTGCAATGAGTGTGCAAGATATTTTAGCCAACAAATTTAACAAAGAAATGGAACTGAACCCTATGTACCAATTGTGGAAACTAGGGTTGATTCTAACAAAAGATGCAAACCCCGTTGTTCATATTTTATTTGTATCATGAGATATATGAATGTATCTTTTTGTAATACTTAAGTGTTAATGTTTTGTAATAGTGAATTTTCAATGTCACTTGACACTCATGAATTGTATATACATTCCAATATGATAGTTAGGGTTTACCAACTAACCTAAAGATCTAAGTTGGACTAGGTTAGTGACCTTTTTGCTAATTAGTTAGTAATCAAGGATAATTACCCTAATCAAGTTTAGTAAGTTTGTTTATTTTTGAAGGTTGTTAGAAGTCCTAAAAATTATTAGTATTTGATACGTCCTTAATTAATCTTAAATTCTTAAAATCATGAAATTTGAGTACCTAAGGGGTATGGGTATGGGTTAGGGGCATTTTTCACCCCTCTAGCCTCTTTTGTTGACTTTTATGGTCAGTCAAAAACCCAATTTTTGCTTTATTGCGAAAATTGATTGATTTTATCATGGGTTGGATAACTTTAACTCCACCTTGAGGTTAGCCTTGGGTCTAGTTGAATTAGAAGCCTATAGAACTCTAGGCAAGTGGGGGAGTTATTGCTTTTTGGAGTGGTTAAGTTTAGCATCTTATTTAGAGGTAATTTTGAGTGGATTTGGAGTGTTCACCCTGTATATGAGCAATGTTAGTATGCTAATAGAAACCAAATTTAAATAAAGCTTCTACAAACTAAACAAAATTCATAAACTTCAAGATAGACTAAGATGAGCTCTCAATTGAAAATATGAGCCATTAATGGGCTCTCTCAATGAGAAGCTCTCTTGTTGAGTGGCTTTATCTAAATGGATAGGATGTATGCTCAATATGCTTCCAAAGGCTTCAATGGATGATTGTGGATTTTTGGTGTGGATAGATGGATTTAGTATGGATTTGGCTCTCAAAATAGCATTATAACTTTACTTCATGGATTGTGTTATTTTGCAAAGGGGAAGGATCCAATTTATAGGCAAGAGGCTTGAGGGATTGAGGGCTACGATGCAAGGATGGGAAAAAGCTCATGGAGGGCTTAGATTGCATGAGAGGAGAGCACATGGATTGTGCTTCCTTACAACTAATCAAAGAGTGACACATGTCACAAGGTGAGAGGATGGAGGAAAGGGCAAGGATGAGTCAACAAAGGAGGCTCAAGGGATAAAATCTTCATAAAGACCCTTCATAAGTGCTTTGTAAGAACATTTATGACTTTGTGGACTTTATAAAGTTTTGGGGTTGAAGATATTTGTGAGAGATACCATGAAATTCGAATTTGAGGGTTTAGGGAGGTTTTAAGCTTGCTAAGGGTTGTAAAAATGATTAGAGGAAGGGTTAGAGATGGCTTAGGACTAGGCAAGTGGATGGCAAGTGGATTGCAATTAATGAGGGTGGGTGAAGGAGGAGATATTTATTAACTTTGGCTTGAGTTAGCAAGTCTTAGCCCATGTTTAGGGAATGTGACAAGGTTAGGAGGGGATTAGGATTAGGGTTAAAGACATCTTCTAGAAGGGTCTAGGCTTTGGATGAGGATGAAGACTTTCTAGAAGAGTCTAAAACTTCCTAGGATAAGATTTTATGAAATAAATAAAGTTTTATTTATTTCAAGGGTTTGGGTTGAGGAGATATTTATTAAAATATTTTTAATAAACATGAGGATTAATATTTAATCTTGATTAAATATTTTGAGTTGGGATTAGGGGTAGGAAATGATGAGATTAGCCTTTAATTGAAATTAAAGAAGGATTAGAAGATTTTGGAAGAGGTTATTGGTCTTAAGGAAATTGGCCAACTTTTGGGAAAAAAATAAATTAATTATTTATTTTGGGATTTTTGGTCAATTTATTAATTAAATAATTAATAAATAAGAAAATAATGTTTAAATAAGATTTAAAATTTTTTGGGAGGGATTCCTTAATTAAATATTTTTAATTAAGATAAAGGGATTTAATGGCATAAAAATTAATTAATTAATTAAATAAATAATTAATTAATAAATGATGATGTCATCAGGGATTTTTTCAAAAAATAAAAATACTTTATTTTCTAAAGGAGTTTTAGGTGTCTACACACCCAACCTCTAATTTTAGAGTGGAATTTTAGGATTGAAGGAGAAGGAGAAGGAAGGGAATGCTCATCTCAAATTGTTCAATTACCATAACCCTATTTTGAAGGTAGGAATCCCTCAGCTTATGTTGTTCATGTTTTGTTCATGCTTAAGTTATTGTGTTTGCATTGGTATGTTCATATGTCTGTTGAGTATGTTTGGGAGGGATTGAAAAGTGGTACTCTTAAATGTATTTCCTTTGTGTTTTGTTTTAATTTTTGAAGGGATTGTATGGGACTATTGGCATTACTCACCCTCAAATAGGGAAAAAATGGTCATATACAAGGAAAGGTCTTTAGTTGGACTTCAACAGTGTAGAATCTCTTCTTAGGACAAGAAGATGGAAAGAGAGTAGGGTGTTATGGGCCCCTACTCATCAGCACAAACCATATGTTTAAGTTTTGAAATTTGAGAAGTAAAAGAATGAATGTCCTTGTGATATTAGCCTTGAAAGGGCAAGGACCTATCGGAGAGCACCTAAGCTGGTGGATTTGGATGAGTGATGCGTCTGGCAAGCTGAACTAAGAAAGATAACACTTTGGTGATAGGAAATCTAGCTAAAGGATGCATTGGATAGATGCAATGGTACTAAGCTAAAGAGGATGTACAAGCTGACAGACCAAGATATTTACAAGTGAACTAATCAAGATATGGTACAAGCTAATGGACCAATGATAGGGATGATACAGATGGATAAAAAGCTCAGGATGAGAGGATAGCGGGATGGCTCAATTTGGTGCAAGAGGCAGAAGCTAAGGATGAGGTGATAACAAAAGATATGGATTTGACAAGATGCATCCAATGATGATGAGAGATTTTGTGACCAAGGATAGCTAGAGGAGTAGGATGAGATGGCTGGATAGGATGGTAGATAGCTAGGATTATGATGGATATAAGGAGATGACATTGGGTTTGCATGAGGATAGCCTAGAACTAGATATCAATGACAAGGGAGGATGGACAAGACAAGATCTCCAAGGAATATAGTGCCCCCAATCAGAAGATAACATGCAGAAGGAGGTCTTATGATGGATGTGAGAGGATTGAAGCTGGGATGGAAAAAGCTGAAGGGGCTAGGGAGATGGATGATAGCTGAGATGATTGGCTGAAGCTGCATAAGATTAGTGGATGGTGTGAGATGGAAGCTAGAGGATGGAGGATGGGTGGATAGATTGGAAGATGGAGGTGGATGTCAAGATATGACCAAAAGCATGAGGGTGATAGGCTAAGCTGGGGATGGCAAGATTACGCATGACGCTTGTTTGCCAAGTTTTCATCATGGTACTTGTCCAAGGTGCTTGAATTGCCAAGTTTTCACCAGTGGACACTTTATTTTTCTTTTCTTTTTTTGACTTTTTGACTTTGGACTTAGCTAGAATGATTTTGGCTTTCTTCAGCTATTTTGGCTTTTTTGGGATTTTTCACTAGCTGTTGGAATGTTCAATTTTGTTGCTAGCTGTTGGTACACTGGATGTGTGATTTATGCAATAGATCGGATTAGATGGGATTGATGGTAGGAGATGGAGGGATGAAAATGCTGGAAAGGAGCATGATATGGGGATGCTTGCAAGAGCAACATTGGCACATGTTGGGATGGGTGTGAAAAGAGCATATGGGGGATAGATGGTAGATGCAGGCGTGATGGAGGATTTGTGGAAGCGTGCTTGGGGATATAGGCACCCAAGATAGAGTTAGGAGATGGGGGACATGAGTCACTAGATGGGGGATTAGCAATGGTGGATGCCATTATGCATTGGGTTTCAACTTTTTTCTTGGGGATCCACATGGTTTTGGATTTTCTTTTCATAGGCTTTTGCATTGTTTTGCATTCTTTGATTGGATTTTGCCTTTTTGGAGTATGTCTTTTAGAATAGACATATGATTGCCTAGGATGTGGATTTTTAGCTTTATGCATTTTGAAGTTGGCATTTACATTGTTGTGGTAAGCTTTGGGAAGATGGTTAGGAGAAGCTTTGTGAGATGGAGAGGATATGAAAGAGCATGTAGGGGGATGATGGATGATGTGCCCTGATATGTGCCTTTGTTGATCTTGCATAGGAATGGATAGAATAGGATTTTTATGATGGCTAATAGGAGGATGGAGGATGGTAGATTTTGGGACATAGGGACCCAAAATGGATTTAGCGGATGAAGGGGGGATATGGTAGGTTGTTTTGGGTTGCAAAGATGGTGGAGGGGGGATGACATTGTTAGGAACCTGTGTGTTCCTTCTGTTTATTTTGTTAGAGTAGAGTTGTTGGACGCATATGCTTTGTAAGTCGTCCCGTGAGTTTATTTTATTATCCCACATGCATAGGTAGTATTACTTTTCTAGATCGTACCCAGTATATAAGAATAGGTTGAGGCCCTTGATGGGCACGGACGAATTTATTGTATTGAGCTTGCTCAAAGGAGGTTACCCCCTCGAAGTGGCCTGCGATCAGTAGATTTATTCTGAGTTCTGCTATCACTTTGTATTCTGTTATTTCGAGCATTCTCACGATATTGCTATAAGGAGGTTCCTCTCATCTGGTATCAGAGCACTCTCTTGGGCTCGCTGGGTGGAAATTACATCAAATTTTTTTTTCTGTCGTGGCCTTCAGGTTCCTCTCACTTCTAATATCTCTTGTTATTGCAATAACTCTTTTCAGTTGTTCTGTCTGTGAGTGAATTTTTCTAAGTCGACTGTTCAGAAAAAAAAAAAAAAAAAAAAAAAAAAAAAAAAAGTAAAATTTTTTCTGTTTTTTAGTCGTAGCTTCCTTGTTTGCTTTCTGTTTTTGCTCATACTTCCGCAGAACGTCTGCAATATCATTTCGCATACTTCCTTCCTTGGCGACCCAACTCCACATTTTACATATCAAAGCCCTAAATCCCTTATTTATCTAATTTTAGGGTTTGCCCTATCTTTTTCACCTCTCATCCAATCGCCACCAAACTGAGCCACAAGATTCAATTCCTCATTTTGCTCCCTTATCCCTCTTGGACTGTTCGCCTCATTTCGCCTCCCTACCCTTGAAACCCTCATTTTTCTTTTTCCCTTGTCCCCAGATAGTCTCCCACCACCCGTCGAACACCCATTTCCTATATGAGTTTTACCCAAATCCAAGTTTGCCGTAACTAAAAAAGTTTTTGTTTCTCATCTTCTACCCATTTCAAAAAAAAAAAAAAAAAAAAAAAAAAAAAAAAAAAAAAAAAAACAAACCTTGTTTTATGGTTGTTACGCGTACAGGAGCAAAAATCATGGAAGAGGAAATTGCATCCCTCAAAACCAGACTTCAAGATCTGGATGACAAAATTCTGGGTCTTAACTTTCAGCAGTCAACCATGAGCCGAAACCATTCAGGAGATACTGGGTCCTCTTCTGGCAATTTCCGTGGACCAAAGCTTGATTTTCCACGCTTCGATGGTTCTGATCCGACTGGATGGATCTATAGGGCAGAGCAGTATTTCAGCTTGCATAATACTTTGGATAACCACAAAGTCTCCCTTGCATCTTTTCATTTGGAACATGAAGCTCTTCAATGGTTCCGTTGGTACATCAAGGCTAATGTAGGCCCAACGTGGAGCGAATTGTGCACCCTCATTTTGGAGCGCTTTGGCCCTAGTTTCTTTGATGATTTCACAAGAGCACTCACTAAACTGCGTCAAACAGGCACTGTAAGAGAATACCAGACAGAGTTTGAAAAATTAGCTAATCACACAGAGGGCTTGTCTGATGAATTCTTCTGTAGTTGTTTTGTCAGTGGTCTGAAGGATGCACTTCGCTCAGAAGTCAAAATGTTTCGACCTACTACAATGATGGAAGCCCTTGGGTTGGCTAAGTTAGCGGAAGACAAGATTAGTGCTCTACAACGCTCCAGATCTAATTTTGTTCCATTCAGAAATACAGGTTCTCACAACCCTCCAGTCATACCAGCTCCCACAACTACTCCGATCAAGCACTTGTCTGAAACAGAGATGCGAGTTAGGCGAGACAAAGGGCTTTGTTATAATTGTGATGAGAAATGGTCTCGGGGCCATAGATGTGTTCAGCAAAAGCTCTATCTCTTGGATGTGGATTCTCCACCGGAACTGGAAGAATATGTAGATGCTCAGGAAACAGTGGATGCTGAGGTTGAGCCTCACCAGCCTGAACCTCCTTCCCCAGAAGCTCCACCAGAGATATCTGTCCATGCTTTGGCAGGAGTCACTACTCCACAAACCATGCGGGTCCAGGGTTTCTTCAAGAAGATCCCTCTTACTATACTCATTGATTCTGGTAGCACTCATAACTTCATTGATCCACGAATAGCCAAACAGGCTGATTGCTTTATCCATCCCTGCTCTAGCTTTGAAGTCATGATTGCCAATGGGGGCACTTTACCTTGTAAAGGGAAATGTCGCAATGTGCGTCTCTCTATTGGAGATTATAACATGCGCTCTGACATGTTTGCCTTACCCTTAGGTGGCTGTGATGTGGTTTTGGGTGCCCAATGGTTACGCACTCTTGGCCCCATTCTCTGGGATTTTGCTGAACTTTGGATGCAGTTTTCAGCCGAGGGGCACCAACACACTTTGAAAGGCTTACAACCAGGGTCTCTCAGCATCATCAGTTCACACCGTATGGAAAAACTTCTTAAGAAGAATTCACATGGTGTCATCGCTCAGCTCCATTCCATTCAGATGCAGCCATCAGCAGTCTCTAGCACTCCTGCCGATCTCCAACACATTTTGGACAAGTATTCTGGTATATTTGCTGAACCTGTGGGATTACCTCCTTCTCGTCCAGAGGACCACCGTATTTAGCTCCTTCCTGGCAGTGTTCCGCCCAACATCAGGCCCTACCGCTACCCATTTCATCAGAAGACCGAAATCGAGATACTTGTCCGTGACTTACTGAAGCAAGGTATTATTCGCCCTAGTACCAATTCCTTTTCTTCTCCAGTTCTGCTTGTTCGCAAAAAAGATGGGTCATGGCGACTCTGCATTGATTTCTGAGCACTTAATCATCTCACTATAAAAGACAAGTTTCCCATTCCAGTTGTTGATGAACTTCATGGGGCTCAT
This sequence comes from Cupressus sempervirens, assembly GCA_028749045.1. Lineage (NCBI taxonomy): Eukaryota > Viridiplantae > Streptophyta > Pinopsida > Cupressales > Cupressaceae > Cupressus > Cupressus sempervirens. Next base: position 795,292,807 of record CM053790.1, read on the forward strand.
TTTTTCTCCAAGTTAGATCTTCGTTCTGGGTATCATCAAATTCGGGTTAATGAGGAGGATATACCTAAAACTGCCTTCCGCACACATGATGGTCACTATGAATTTTTAGTCATGCCCTTTGGCCTCACGAATGCTCCTTCAACATTTCAGGCAGTGATGAATAACATATTTCGACCATACCTCCGGAAATTCATTCTAGTCTTCTTTGATGATATCCTCATATATAGCAAAACTTGGGCTGAGCATCTCCATCATCTGGAGCTTGTCTTGCAACTTCTCTCTGATCATCAACTCTGTGCAAAACTATCTAAATGTGTGTTTGGCCAGGAGGAAGTGGAGTATCTCGGGCATATTGTTGCACACCATGGAGTGCGGGTGGATCCTACAAAAATAGATGCCATGAAAACTTGGCCGCATCCTAAAACTCTCAAGAGCCTTCGGGGTTTTTTGGGGTTGACTGGCTACTACCGCAAGTTTGTCAAAGATTACGGGAAAATTGCAGCACCATTGACAGCTCTGTTAAAAAAGGATGCCTTCTCCTGGACCCCTGTTGCTGAGACTGCATTTGAACAACTGAAACAGGCTATGTGCAGTACACCTGTTCTCGCGATGCCAGATTTTTCCAAACCCTTCACTATTGAGAGTGATGCTTGCGGCAATGGATTGGGTGCTGTTCTCCTGCAAGATGACCATCCTATTGCGTTCACTAGCAAAGCCCTTTCTGGTAAGAATCTAGCCCTCTCTACTTATGAAAAAGAAATGATGGCTATTTTGCATGCTGTACAGAAGTGGCGGCCATACCTCTTAGGGAGTCATTTTTGCATCAGAACCGATCACCAAAGTCTGAAATACTTCCTGGAACAACGGGTATCCTCTCCTACACAACAGAAATGGGTCAGCAAACTCATGGGGTATGATTATGAGATCACCTACAAGAAGGGTAAGGAGAATATTGTGGCAGATGCTCTTTCTCGCACATTTGATAATCAAGCTTCCCTTTCTGCTATTTCTAAGCCCATTCCCAATTGGTTAGCATCTGTTCAGCAGGGCTATGATAGTGACTCTTCTTTATCTCAAATCATTCACCAGCTAGCCAATAATCCTTCTGCTATACCACATTACTCTTGGGATGGTGCTTCTCTTCGATACAAGGGTCGGCTAGTGCTTCCTCAGAACCCAGCTCTACATCAGGCTATTTTTTATGAACTCCATGCTTCTCCTTCAGCAGGGCACTCAGGCTTCCTCAAAACTTATGAGCGAGCAAGGAGAAACTTCTTTTGGAAAGGAATGAAACAGACGATTCAACAGATGGTGGCTGAATGTGATACTTGCCAACGCCATAAGGGTGAAACGACCCTCCTTCCTGGCTTGCTCGAACCATTGCCCATCCCTACATGGATTTGGACTGATATTTCTATGGATTTCATTGAAGGGCTTCCTAAATCCGGTGGCAAGACAGTGATCTTGGTTGTGGTTGATTGTCTCTCGAAATATAGTCATTTTTGTGCCCTCAGCCACCCCTATACTGCCTCCTCTGTTGCACAAATCTTCATGGACCAGATATTTCGTCTTCATGGACTCCCTTCTTCCATTGTCTCTGATCGTGATGCAACTTTTACCAGTCATTTTTGGACTGAACTGTTTCAGAAAACTGGCACCAAACTGAAGATGAGTTCGGGCTATCACCCACAAACTGATGGTCAAACGGAAATTGTCAATAAATGCTTGGAAACTTATCTTCGTTGCTTCACTTCTGCACAGCAACATCAGTGGGCCAAGTGGCTCCCTTTAGCTGAATGGTGGTACAATACCTCTTACCACACTGCCTCTAAAATGACTCCATATGAAGCAGTCTATGGTCAGGCACCTCCAGTGCTCCTTCCCTACACTCCCAACAGCTCACCAGTCCAGGCAGTTGACATAGTTCTCCGCATCAGGGATCAAATTCTTCGTACCTTACAGGATAATCTTCACATGGCCCGTAATCGGATGAAACAACAAGCAGATCAACACCGTTCTGAGCGCTCATTTCAAGTTGGGGATATGGTTTTTCTTCGTCTACAGCCATACAAACAATCCTCCCTAAAGCTGAAAGGGCGTCATAAGCTGGCCCCAAAATTTTATGGGCCTTATCAGGTTCTGCAGAAGATTGGTTCAGTTGCTTATAAACTGGAACTTCCTCCTTCTTCCCGCATTCATCCAGTCTTTCATGTTTCTTGTCTAAAGAAAGTTCTGGGTACCACTGTCAGAGCACAAACTACTCTCCCTGAAATGGATACGGAAGGATCCATTATCCTGGAGCCGGTGGCAATCATTGACCAGCGCACTCGCCAGCTTCGCTCTCGCTCCATCTCTGAGGTCTTGATTCAGTGGCATGGCATGCAACCAGAGGATGCTACCTGGGAACCCCTTCTTCAGATTCAACAACAATTTCCACACCTTAAGCTTTGAGGACAAAGCTTTTTTCTAAGGGAGAGGGGATGTTAGGAACCTGTGTGTTCCTTCTTTTTATTTTGTTAGAGTAGAGTTGTTGGACGCATATGCTTTGTAAGTCGTCCCGTGAGTTTATTTTATTATCCCACATGCATAGGTAGTATTACTTTTCTAGATCGTACCCAGTATATAAGAATAGGTTGAGGCCCTTGATGGGCATGGACGAATTTATTGTATTGAGCTTGCTCAAAGGAGGTTACCCCCTCGAAGTGGCCTGCGATCAGTAGATTTATTCTGAGTTCTGCTATCACTTTGTATTCTGTTATTTCGAGCATTCTCACGATATTTCTATAAGGAGGTTCCTCTCAGACATAAGATTTCTTAAAGGAGTGATGGGAGGCTGGCATGGTGGGCTTGGAGATAGGCTTGGTTTGGGGGTGTGGTGTACCAACACCTTTAGATGGTGAGCCTTTGGATACATATCCAAGACCATGAAATCCTAGATTTTTTTGTGCAATAATAGGCTCTCTGATTCCTTGCTCTTGTGGTCCTAAACCTTGACCTTGATAATGCCATCAATTGAGCATTTGAACAAGCTAAGGAAACTTTTTGCTTACAGAAAATGGTAGAAGTGATTTATTAGGTGTATTGCATTGGGGAGATACTGTTCTTAATTCTTCTGCTGAGAGAGGGCCACCGTGGATGAATGTAAGTGAACCAAGAGGGTAGATTATAGATGGTTGAATAGCTTAGATAGGTGGTAAGATGGAAGCATGGAGCGGGGGAGATGGAAGGATAGGATCTTGATGTAGCTGGTGGGATGACAAGATATTTTGTAGTGGAGGAGATATGGCTTGCAGTTTTGGAGATGGAGGAGATGGTGACTGCACTATGGATGGAAGACATGGTACGATGATATCTTCATTTATGCTTTGGGGGATGTCAACATTCTTTTGGGCAAGATCTTGATAGGATTGGTTTGGAGTGGATGGTGCGATAGGAGGTGAAGGGATGGATTCTTCAAAGGTAGAGGATGGATAGATGGGAGATTCAGTAGTGGAGATGGGTGAGTAGAAGATGGATGCATAAGGGTCATTACGAGAGATTTGGGAAATGCTTGGAGGCGATGTGGATAGGATTTGGAGGGATTCGACAGGTGGTGGGATTTTGATGCTTGCGGGAAGTGGAAGGGTTTTAAGCAATTTGATGGATGGTATGGGGATGATAGCTATGGGAGATGGAGGTGATATTATAGATGGGGAAGTTTCATCACTGACTACTTCACATGGTTGGATTAGATGACATGGCTTATCGACTATTGGAGGCAACTTTTCTTGTATTTCCTCTAGGAGATTCCTTAGAGACTCGTGTGTCAAAGGTGGAGGTGGATTGATAGGAATAGCTAATGTGTTGGGGGTGGAAGATATGAAGCTTGGTTGATGGGGTGATGGAGGGGAAGCTGGAATATCTGATGGCATGACTAGATAGTTTGGAATAACTCTTGGATTTTGGGGGATGCTTGGGGGAATATTTCTAAGGATTTCAATATACCCTTCATAGTCAACAAAATTTTCATCATCATTGGAATAGGAGGTGGCGAGAGCAAGGACAATGCGACCAAACACATCATGATAGGATTGGTACTTCATGCTTTGATGATGAGTTTGATGGGGATGGGGTCTTGCATATGGATGAACACGAAAGCTCATGGTTGGATTTGGATTAAGCACAGATTTTGGATTGGCTGATGAAAGATTTCCTAGGGAGAGTCAAAGCTGTATGACAGACCTAAGGAGGATTGGCTAGAGATTTTTGGCTTTCTTGTGGGTGGAAGACTTCAAGGGTATGCTATCAAAAAGTGAGAGTTTTGCTTTCCTATGTGCAAGATTCGTGGTGATTGTGTCAACTTAAGGATAGACTAGTGATCCTATGGCATGACACGAGATTGACCACTTGTGGATCCCAACCTTTAGCTCAAGGTGATGAGGGATACAAGTGACAAAGCTGGATTACCCTAGACAATGCTCTGTCAAAGGGATAACCTTGGTGAGATTGGTTGATTGGTAGGATTGATTGGATAGCAAAATCTAGCAAAGTGACAACAACTCTTTAAATGCTAGGGTGATTTTGGATTCGGTTGCTAGCTGGCTGGGGGGATGATTTGGATGGACTTTGGATTTGGGATTTTTCTAAGGCAAAGAACTAGATAGATTCGGTTGCATCGGGGGAGCTTAGATGATTTTCTGATAAGGCAGTGACTACGCTAAGTATGCCTTGAGTTGGGAGATTTCTGCTTTTTTGGGATTTCGACCAAAATTGGCAAACATTCATTCAAAAGCTATGAACAAACAAGCAGACAAAATTTTTGAGCAAGCACATCAAACACACCAACATCTTAGGAAGCTTTCTACAAGGATGAAATTTGGTTTAGCTAGGGAGTCCTCGATATACACAAGGTACGTGAGGCCCAAATCTGTAGATGAAACCAAAAAGATGTCACACAGCCGAGAGGAGCGGTAACCCACTTCTCCTCTTTCACTTCTCAAGGGTATAAAGTTCCTTGAGGCTTAGCCCGAGTGACAAAATTTTGATCCCAAGAGAGGTGTCTTTGGATTCACCTCCCGATCTTTATACTCCGTCAGAACGCTGGAGTTGAGGTCATCCCAAGGGGTTATGAAATCCCCAAGCAGGCCTCCTAAAAAGCTAAGACAAGATTTTGGATCCTAATCTTATGCACCCAAGATGGCCTCGAAAGACAACAAGGGGAGAGAAGACTTGGATGATCTTGGGCTAAAAAACACGCTTGTTCTTTTACCAACTGACGCTTAAGTTTTTTGATCTAGACTTTGCAAGCACTCATGTTTAAGATACAATGTTTATTCCAACTTTGAAGCGTCGAAAAAAATAAAATTGATCGAAGAATGCGAACAAGAAGAAGAGTTAGGGTCAACAAGAAGGTAAACCCGTGCACCCGGAAGCCCTCCGCGTCAAGTATCGATTGATTTTTCTTTAAGGAATTCAAGATTGAGTGTGAGTTTATTTTAAGCCCAAAACAAAGGTGTGTGAGATTCGATTTCAAGTGCGCACCCGAAGGCCCTCCACGTCAAGATTTGTCCAATTTTTATGCCCAAATGAAGTGTGAGCGAGATTAATGCGCATTCAAGGAATTTTCTAACTTAGAAAAACCACTAAAAACCCAAGTGAGTGGAGTTTGATTTGCGTGGAGCACTTAACACCCTCTTAGGTGGACCCATCCCCATAGATGGCACTGAGATTGCAACCAATGGTTAAATTTATGGGTGATTAAAGAGGGTGAGTCCAATGACAAACTCACTCAAAGCATTTTTATTTGTTTTTATAACTTAAAAGATTACAAAAATGTAGATTCTTTTTATGCTCCAAAAGATGATTATTTGATCTATGGCATTCAAGATTGGATTTGTTTTTTTAATCATGAATTCATAAAAAAACAAACTTTGATTTTAATCCATGGCACTCAAGAGTGATTTTAGCAACATGCATTCAAAGACAAGTGATTAAACATTCAAGTTTTTTCCTTTGAGCATTCAAGATTGAGATTTTGTGTGTTGTTTTAAGAACTTTGAAGTGCTTTGTTTTAACCTTAGATCATTCAAGATTGTTTTGGACTCAAAAGTGAAAATGAATCTTTGGACTTTGCTTTTCATTCAAGATTTTGTGTTCTAGTTTGCATGTTTTAAGCCTAAAAATGATATTCCTAGATTGTTTTGATGCATGAAAAACCTAAGAAACATTCAATATTTTTCAACAAGACATTTGTTTGGAACAAATAACAAAATTTTTAGGACTCTTAGTTTTCATGAGATTTTTAAAAGAACTTTAAAATATTTTCAAATGAGGTTCATTTTATCCTTGATTGATGCTTTGAGTTTGATTTAGATTTTAGTGTGCACTTAGTGTTGATTTTGAACCTTTTGAAATGGAAACTTGAAGTTCTTTTTAAATTCCCAAAAATGAAGTGTTCCTAACTTTGCATGAATGCATCTAAAACCTTGATGTTGCAAAGATGCAAATGATTAGATTGGTTTAGTTTCACTTGTTAAAAGATTTTTTCTTTTTTGCAAATTTTTAATTTTTTAATGGATTTAAGTATGATTTGGGGGTTCATTTTAAGCACTAAAAACAAATTGTGTATGATTTTGCTTCCTTAAAAAAAAAATGGCCAAGATCTCCCACAAGAAGAAGAAGAAGAAGTAGATGGAATAAGAAGAATATAGACAAGAAGAGGAAGAAGAATTCCAAGTGCTTTGTCCACCTATAAGCTTGAAAAATCTACAAATACTATGAGATAGACTATGAGTTCATTTGTCTTCTTCATGCTCATGTGGACCTATAAAACCAATTTATAAAATACTACCAATCACAAAAACAAGAAAAATTAGCCAAAATCAGCAAATGACATACAAAACTTGACTAAAAAAGCTAATGAAGATGACCCATGCGGGGTCCCACCGGGCATGCCAAAATGTATATGAGCAATGTTAGTATGCTAATAGAAACCAAATTTAAATAAAGCTTCTACAAACTAAAAAAAATTCATAAACTTCAAGATAGACTAAGATGAGCTCTCAATTGAAAATATGAGCCATTAATGGGCTCTCTCAATGAGAAGCTCTCTTGTTGAGTGGCTTTATCTAAATGGATAGGATGTATGCTCAATATGCTTCCAAAGGCTTCAATGGATGATTGTGGATTTTTGGTGTGGATAGATGCCTTTAGTATGGATTTGGCTCTCAAAATAGCATTATAACTTTACTTCATGGATTGTGTTATTTTGCAAAGGGAAATGATCCAATTTATAGGCAAGAGGCTTGAGGGATTGAGGGCTAAGATGCAAGGATGGGAAAAAGCTCATGGAGGGCTTAGATTGCATGAGAGGAGAGCACATGGATTGTGCTTCTTTAAAACCAATCAAGGAATGGCACATGTCACAAGGTGAGAGGATGGAGGAAAGGGCAAGGATGAGTCAACAAAGGAGGCTCAAGGGATAAAATCTTCATAAAGACCCTTCATAAGTGCTTTGTAAGAACATTTATGACTTTGTGGACTTTATAAAGTTTTGTGGTTGAAGATATTTGTGAGAGATACCATGAAATTTGAATTTGAGGGTTTAGGGAGGTTTTAAGCTTGCTTAGGGTTGTAAAAATGATTAGAGGAAGGGTTAGAGATGGCTTAGGACTAGGCAAGTGGATGGCAAGTGGATTGCAATTAATGAGGGTGGGTGAAGGAGGAGATATTTGTTAACTTTGGCTTGAGTTGGCAAGTCTTAACTCATGTTTAGGGAATGTGACAAGGTTAGGAGGGGATTAGGATTAGGGTTAAAGACATCTTCTAGAAGAGTCTAGGCTTTGGATGAGGATGAAGACTTTCTAGAAGAGTCTAGAACTTCCTAGGATAAGATTTTGTGAAATAAATAAAGTTTTATTTATTTCAAGGGTTTGGGTTGAGGAGATATTTATTAAAATATTTTTAATAAACATGAGGATTAATATTTAATCTTGATTAAATATTTTGAGTTGGGATTAGAGGTAGGAAATGATGAGAATAGCCTTTAATCGAAATTAAAGAAGGATTAGAAGATTTTGGAAGAGGTTATTGGTCTTAAGGAAATTGGACAACTTTTGAGAAAAAAAATTAATTAATTATTTATTTTGGGATTTTTGGTCAATTTATTAATTAAATAATTAATAAATAAGGAAATAATGTTTAAATAAGATTTAAACATTTTTGGGAGGGATTCCTTAATTAAATATTTTTAATTAAGATAAAGGGATTTAATGGCATAAAAATTAATTAATTAATAAATGATGATGTCATTAGGGATTTTTTCAAAAAATAAAAATACTTTATTTTCTAAAGGATTTTTAGGTGTCTACACACCCAACCTTTAATTTTAGAGTGGAATTTCAGGATTGAAGGAGAAGGAGAAGGAAGGGAATGCTCATCTCAAATTTTTCAATTACCATAACCCTATTTTGAAGGTAGGAATCCCTCAGCTCATGTTGTTCATGTTTTGTTCATGCTTAAGTTATTGTGTTTGCATTAGTATGTTCATATGTCTGTTGAGTATGTTTGGGAGGGATTGAAAAGTGGTTTTCTTAAATGTATTTTCTTTGTGTTTTGTTTTAATTTTTGAAGGGATTGTATGGGACTATTGGCATTACTCACCCTCAAATAGGGAAAAAATGGTCATGTACAAGGAAAGGTCTTTAGTTGGACTCCAACAGTGTAGAATCTCTTCTTAGGACAAGAAGAGGGAAAGAGAGTAGGGTGTTATGGGCCCCTACTCATAAGCACAAACCATATGTTTAAGTTTTGAAATTTGAGAAGTAAAAGAATGAATTTCCTTGTGATATTAGCCTCGAAAGGGCATCTATGGAAATAATAGAAGTTCTTGAGATTTTAGCCCCAAAAGGGCATATGTTATGGTGTTGTGTTTGAAATCTCCTATTAGAAAAATCCACCTTCTCCCTACTTTGGTTTAATGTTGAACCTATGGTGCAAGCTTAGGATGGGAGTCAATGTTTGATTTTGTCTTCATTTTATGATTGGTTGTCTCTCGGCCAGTTTTCATTCTTTCCATGATCACCATGATGCATTGTAGAATTTGAAATGGATCCCTTGTTAAGGGCCAAGAAGGAAATTCAAAATTGTATTGGTTTTCAAAAATGTTGGGATTTTTCCCTCAAGAGATTATCTGGTGTAAAAATGTTACATTTAAACTTATTATTGAAGTGGCAACGATGTCAAGTTTTCTTACTGGTTCTTTTACGACGGAGCCTTTGAATCATGTAGTTTAATAGAAAAAGAGATTGAGTAAATATTCTTGCATTTGAGTCTTATAGTATTTTAGTTTATGCATGTGTGTATTGAGAAATAGATAAAATGGTGACATACAATTTATGCAATTATAAGTTCAAATATGTTAAGAAAAAAATTATGTTATGGTTGGAACTTCGATTCATTTTTGTTCTTATTAGGAGACAAAATAATCTTGCATTATGGTTTGAACAAATATTTAACTTGATGATTATAATTAACATTAGGAAGAAAATCAATAATATTGTCTTGATTAAATAGATATGGTTTGGTTTTATCCTATTAGAAATATATATATATATATGCACCCCCTTGAAAAAAAAAATTGCATAAGAAAATTAACACTTAGTAGAAATTATGAACTTGGAAAAAAATACCCCCCTAAGAGTATAAACTCTTTGGAGTCTGTATGGAGAAAATAAAATTTCCCATTTTTTTTTTGAGACAGAGAATCTCAAGAGACTCTCTCAAATATCCTTATTGGATGTTATTTAATATTTTGTATCTAATTAAAAAGTAAAAAATAAATAAATGAATAAATTAGTATTTATACAAAATAATAAATATCTTACTATCCTATAAGTCTTACCAAATAAAATTTTAACAATAAATACCCCCCTTTTCCCCTAAGACTTCAACTACCCTACAGGTACCTTTGGGCATTAGTTTTGAAATAAGGGTTGATTAGAGTTTAAAGCAAAGTTAATGTCCTTATTGTTGATTTAAACCAAGGCCCTCTTGATTTGACTAGAAACTTTAATATAATCTCCCCCCCTCTTACATGCAAATTTTTCTGGATAGCAAATATGATTTGGGGGTCACGTGCCCCATAACTACTTGACAGTTGATTTTACCAAATCAGAGTGGAGGGGAAAAGTTATAATTAAATGTAGTTTGGTTTTAAACAAAAAGTTGGTTCGCATACCTTTTTCTCCTTTTGGGCTGCATTTTTTGTTGATCTAGGACACCATGGGGGGGAGGCCTTGGGCCTTGTGCCCATGTGGAAGGGGGAGTACTTTTTACGTGAGTGGAGTTTTGATATGAATGTGGGCAGCTAGGTTAAGGGTTGGGGGGGTGGTTAGAATGGTTCAGGGTTTAGGTTAGTTAGGATTTGATCAGGTTAGTTCTTTTTAAATTTTTGTTAGTTTGTTTATGTTTTAAATAATTTTATTTGTATATGTTAAATTTTGAATTTATTTGAAGTGTTATGTTAATTGTAGTTAATGTTGTTAAAGTAGAATGTTAGTTTTAGGTTAGTGTGTTTATTTAAAGTTAATTTTTAAATTTAGTTAATTTTATTAATTTAGGATTAGTATTAATAAAGTGTTAGTTAAAGTTATTTTTCTATAATTTAGTTTTAGACATAGGGTGTTAGTTTTAATTTTAAGTAATTAAAGTTGTTAGTATGTTTAGTGTTAGGATTATAATTGTTTTGAGTTAGTAAGTTGTTAGGTTAAGATAATTTTAGCAAGTAACAAAATTAATAGATTTAATAAATGTTAGATGTTAATTTATATTGTATGAAATTTATATTGAATTTAAATGTTATAATTTAATTAAAGTTTAAAGAGGTTAGACAATAATTAAATTAAATTATTATTTTTTTCAAATTTTAGTGGAAGCTTCATTGATGTAATTGATTGTTAGGTGTAAAATTAGTTTTAATAAATACAAATATAGAAAGATTTAAATTTGGTTTCTTAATTGTTTGCTACATATTTAAGATATGATTGTTATTGGATTAAGTTTAGAGATTTAATGGCTATCATTTTGTTTTAGTTGTTTAAACCTATTTAATTAAGTGGTAAATGGTGTTTCATTTTGAATAGTAAAGTACTAAATTTGAAACTATGAAGGTGGTGGCTTGAGAATAGGAATTAATGTTTTACGAAAAAAAATATCAAAATTGATTTAATATCGAATGTTCAAATATGGTGATTGTTAAATAATGTCCTTAGTAGTTAAGTGAAGGGAAGATGAAAAAGGGATTAGTTGGTAATTTTATGTTAGTAACCCTCTATTGGGTATTAATCCTTTTACAATGATTATAGAAACTGGGGTATTGAGTATTTTTTTTCAACCTAGAGGGAGGTTCATAAATCAAGAAATGTTATATTTTTAAGTTTACTAGGTGATGTATTGTGATGAGTTGGGTTATGATAGATAATGAGTTTGGCATTGTAAATATAGCTTAATGATAAATGCCTTAACATTTTAACTAGTTCTAAGTGAGTATGATAATATCTAGTTCAAGTATTAGTATGTTATGGTAGATTAATTAGCTCAAAAAAAAAATTAGTGTATTTTTGCCCTGAGTTTTGGGCATAACATTTTGGTATTAGAGCCCAGTTTCATGACACTTGGGCAATAATGGGTCCATGTTAAGTGTGTACATTTAAGTATTACCATACAAAGAAGGGAATTCTCCTTGCATAATTTTATGAAGCTAATGCATTCTTTCTAAACAATGATACTTATGAGTAAACATAAGAAAAACTTGGAATCAGTCTTAACATTTGTAAAATGGTTAACCATAAGCAAAATATCCAATCTTGATGAGTTAAAACAACAGATTAGATGCAAGAATGTTATATTCTTATTAAGGTTGATCATGATCTCAAAAGTAATTCAAAATTATTTTAAACACTATCATCTTGAGGGAAAACTAAATTAAGAACCCTAAAACATCTTTAAATCATGTGAGCATAACAATCATATAACCTAGAAGTCAAAGAGAAAGTGTTTCTCAACATCATAGTGGAAGTCAAATTTTGTCTAACCTGATCACTCATGGAAGCATTGTAGTTATATCAAGTACAGAGGTGATTTGGTAAAGTAGTATTGTTTTAAAGTTTTCAAACATGAGTAAACGAAACCTACGATCTTCATAATCTAATTTTGTACCTTTCGATTAAAATATTGAATAGATAAAATGAATGGTGAGTAAATAGGAAGTTAACACTTGAAGAGTATATCATGTTACCAAGTTATTCAGATACCTCTAACCTATTAAGGATTTAAAAAATATTGTTCCAAGTAATCATCAGAAAGCAAACAAGAACTAATTTGGAATCTGCAAGTAACATTGGAAACCTCAAATGATAGGATTACTAATCTGAGAAGTTGTTCAACAAGAGAGAGTTAGGTAACAATGTGAAAAGAATATGAATATCTTAGTCTACTATGAAGAATAGAAACCTAATTAGAGAATAAATTTATCTGAATATGATAGTAAGCACATAATTAAATGGCAAGAAGTATGCAACATGTAGTATTGAACTGGTAAGAAAGAAAATGCAAACTTCTAAGTTAGGGTTATGTGAGTCTAATTATGTTAGTAGGCTTATTATATAAGCATGAGTAATACTAAATTGTAACTATCAAGTCAATAATTGTAGACTTTAGTATTGAAATTATTGGATCAACTATAACCCTACAATTCAAAGAAAGTAAAGTCATGATGTAGTCATCAACCTAGTATGAACTAAAGGGTTAGGTATTAGAGTTAAGTAATAAGTGAGTTATAAGCCATGAGACATGATAAGAATGATGATGATGACCTGTATCAACAATAAGGTGGTGAGAGTGAATAAGTAAGCATTGACATTGGATAAGTAAACATTCACGACATCCTAATAATGGTTTTATACCTAAGTAGTTGCAAACCTACAACCCAAGGATGAAAGAATAAGTCACTTATGACTAAGAAAACATGACATATGGAATTATTGATAAGAAATAGTAGCTTTCAGTGCATTCTCAGATGATAATTAGAACTTGTGTAAACAATGAAATAAATTGAGACAATGATATATATGTATGTATGTATGTATGTATAGAGGATCATACCAATTTGGTGAGATTTATAGCACAACTTCAACTAGTGTAGAGATGGTAAAATTGATTTAGGAAAGTTTATGGGAAAATGCCCTAATATGCAATTATAGTGAATGGAGGATAATAGATTTGGTTTTGTAATTACAAACTCAGAGCATAACTCTATTAACACTAAGGTCCCCACATGTTAGAGTCTTTGAAAGGAAACCAACATAACAACAAGAGGATTGATGGAGACTCATTTTAGTATCCTCGCATTTGCACTTTTGAGTGAGTTCTGATAAGGGAAAACCCCTTGGTACAATAAACCCTAATAATAGGGCGATGTCAATGGAGATAAGTATGTAGTTACTAGGTGGGATCAATCAGCATTTGAGTGACATGGTCTTTAGAAAACCATCCAATTTTAATTCAAAATCCCCACAATGTATTTGGAAGACCTAAGATTCCTCATTTTCCTCAAATACCCTGGTATGGCCACATTATGTTAGTAATGTAAATTTTGTAAGTAATTGGATTTATTTCCTTATTTGTCTGATTTTAGATATTGGTATTTTAATGATTTTTTCCTTTTTTCCAAACTATGTGTTGTGGGGCTGTTTAGCCAACTTTATTATTGATGATTCTATTTTACCTCTAGGTCATGTCTTCACTTCTTGATTAAAATTTTACTATTGTGGCCACTCTTTATTTATTTGATTTCATACTTTTGCATTGGATGTTTCATCCTAGATGTTGAATTTAAATTATGAGGCACTTTCTTTAAATTTTGTTGGAAAAGTGACATATGATGGGCCTACCAAAAGGGATTCTTAATGATTAAGTGGATGTTTAACAATAGGGTATGGGGTTACCAGTAAGAGTATCCATTCCACACCCTCTCCCAAGACTTTGAGAATATGGTTGCGAATATTTGTTGACTATTATGAGTAATGGAATTTCACCCAAGCATACAACTAGATAAGGTTGCGAGTTAACCGAATGGACTTCTAAATGGAATGGTGCATGTGTAGTGATGGACTTGTTGAGTATCCTATGAAGAATCAATGTGTATCAGAAACTCTAAAAGGAAAGTATTTAACTATAATAAAGGGACAAGTTGCTTAATATGAAACCTCATTAGAGGGAGTCTCGTACAACTATCACCTAATGAGAGGGTATGTAGAAATTTGGAATATTTTATTATATTATTATTATTAGAGACTCTATAAGTATTGTATACTAGATTTGAATGTTGTTTATATGTGACCAATATGTTTTAAGGAGTAGTTGACCTTGGAAAATGTAACCATGTCGGAGCTATGGATTGAACTTCAGCTTTTAGTAAAAATAATTAGGTAAATAAGTTATTGCCCTGAGTATTTATTTGAAATTTTGATCATTGTTTTTACAAAGAGTGAATTTTACTATAAGTCTAGACAAGGTCTAGCATAGCATGAACATTTTAGTTGTGCGATTTCTAGGAGGAAGTAAAAAGCTAGTCGGGGAGGATGTAAGGTCCCTCCTCGCATGTACTTATCAAATATGAATCCTCTGTTAAAATTGTTATAGGAGATTGAATTGGATATGAAGTAATGTTTTATATTGTGAATGTCCTAATGAAATTTAGATCAGTTGATACATCCATGTTTAATACCTAGTGATTCAAAAGCTGCTATATTATCTCGACTATTTAAAATTTAAAATTCCATTAATGATGATATGAGGTGTTTTCACCCAATGATGATGACGTTGATTATGGTACCTTGATGATTTGGTTATATGCAATTCAGATGGTTCAGTATGCCCTATTGGTGATGTTATGATGTCTAGTTATATGCATGCATAATGATGATTATTTTAGTATTTTAATCTAAATTAATGAATAAGTTATGTTATATTAATTATGTGATTTTTCATGAATAAATGTGAGTAGAAATGAATTAAACAATTAGTTATATGAAAGATTCATGTTTTAATTTATGTGAGGTCCTTGAGAAGTTTTATATATATATGCATGAGATTTTCTTGAGCTCCTGATGTGTGCAATGAGTGTGCATGATATTTTAGCTAGAAAATTTAATGAAGAAATGGAACTGAACCCTATGTACCAATTGTGGAAACCAAGGTTGAGTCTAACAAAAGATGCAAACCTCGTTGTTTGTATTTTACCTGCATCGTGAGATATATGAATGTATCTTTCTATAATACTTAACTGTTAATGTTTTGTAATAGTGAATTTTTAGTGTCGCTTGACACTCGTGAATTGTATATACATTCACACATAATAGTTAGGGTTAACTAAGTAACCTAAAGATCTAATTTAGACTAGGTTAGTGAACTTTTTCCTAATCATTTAGTAATCAAGGTTAATTACCCTAATCAGGTTTAGTTAGTAATCTACTTTATGAAGGTTGTTAGAAGTCCTAAAAATTTCTAGCTTTTGATAGGTCCCTAATTAATCCTAAAGGCCTAAAATCATGAAATCTAAGTACCAAAGGGGTATGGGTATGGATTGGGGGTATTTTCTACCCCCAGTCCCTTTTGTTGACTTTTATGGTCACTCAAAAACTCAATTTTTGCTTTATTGCAAAAATTGATTGATTTTATCACGGGTTGCATAACTTTAACTCCACCTTGAGGTTAGCCTTAGGTTTAGTTAAGTTAGAAGCCTGTAGAACTTTAGGCAAGTGGGGGAGTTATTACTTTTTGGAGTGGTTGAGTTTAGGATCTTAATTAGAGGCAATTTTAAGAGGATTTGAAGTGCTCACCCAACCTCTAGTTTTAGAGTGGATTGAAGGATTGAAGGAGAAGGAGAAGGAAGGGAATGCTCATCTCAAATTGTTCAATTACCATAACCCTATTTTGAAGGTAGGAATCCCTCAGCTCATGTTGTTCATGTTTTGTTCATGTTTAAGTTATTGTGTTTGCATTAGTATGTTTATATGTGTGTTGAGTACGTTTGGAAGGGATTAAAAAGTGGTTTTTTAAAAAGTCTTTCCTTTGTGTTTTGTTTTAATTTTTGAAGGGATTGTATTGGTGTATTGGCATTACTCACCCTCGGATAGGGTAGAAGTGGCCATGTATGGGGGAAATACTTTAGTTGGAGTCCAATAGCGTAGAGTCTCTTCTTAGGATGAGAAGAGAGAAAGAGAGTAGGGTGTTATGGGTCCCTACTCATCAGCACAAACCATGTGTTTGAGTTTTAAAATTTGAGAAGTAAAAGAATGAATGTCCTTGTGATATCAACCCTAAAAGGGTATTTGTGGAAAGAATGAAAGTTCTTGAGATTTTAGCCTGGAAAAGGGCATATGTTATGGTGTTGTGTTTGATGTCTCCTAGTGAAAAAATCCACCTTCTCCCTAGTCTGGTTCAATGTCGAACTTATGGTGTAAACCTAGGATGGGAGTGAATGTCTAATTTTGTCTTCATGTTATGATTGGTTGTCTCCCATTCAATTTTCATTCTCTCCATGATCACCATGATGTATTGCAGAATTCAAAATGGATCCCTTGTTAAGGGCCAAGAAGGAAATTCAAAATTGTATTGGTTTTCAAAAATGTTGGGAGTTTTCCCTCGAGATATTATCTAGTGTAAAAATGTTACATTTAAACTTATTGTTGAAGTGGCAATGATGTCGGGTTTTCTTACTGGTTCTTTCCTGGTGGAGCTTTTGAATTAGGTAGTTTAATAGAAAAAGAGATTGAGTAAATATTCTTGCATTTGAGTCTTACAGTATTTCAGTTTATGCATGTGTGTATTCAGAAATAAATAAAATGGTGACATGCAATTTATGCAATTATAAGTTCAAATATGTTAAGAAAAAAATTATGTTATGCTTGGAACTTCAATTCATTTTCATGCTTATTAGGAGACGAAATAATCTTGCATTATGGTTTGAACAAATATTTAACTTGATGATTATAATTAACATTCGGAAGAAAATCAATAATATTGTCTTGATTAAACATATATGGTTTGCTTTTATCCGATTAGAAATATATATATATATATATATATATATATATATATATATATATATATATATATATATATATATATATATATATATATATATATATATATATATATATATATATATATATATATATATATATATATATATATATATATATATATATATATATATATATATATATGTACACACCCCCTTGAAAAAAAAAAAAATTAACACTTAGTAGAAATTATGAACTTGGAAAAAAAAAAACCCCTAAGAGTATAAACTCTTTGGAGTTTGTATGGAGAAAGTTAAATTTCCCATTTTTTTATAGATAGAGAATCTCAATAGATTCTCTTAAATATGCTTATTGGATGTTATTTAATATTTTTTATCTAATTAAAAAGGAAAAATAAATAAATGAATAAATTAGTATTTATACAAAATAACAAATATCTTGCTATCCTATAAGTCTTACCAAATAAATTTTTAACAATAAACATCCCCCTTTCCCCCTAAGACTTCAACTACCCCTATAGGTACCTCTGGGTGTTAGTTTTGAAATAAGGGTTGATTGGAGTTTAAAGCAAAGTCAATGTCTTTATTGTTGATTTAAACCAAAACCATATTGATTTGACTAGAAACTTTAATATAATTTCCCCCCCTCTTACATGTGAATTTTTCTGGGAAACAAATATGAAATGGGGCTCATGTGCCCCATAACTGCTTGACAATTTTATTTACCAAATGAGAGTGGAGGGAAAAAGTTATAAAATGCAATTTCGTTTTAAACAAAAAGTTGGTTCACATACCTCTTTATCCTTTTGGGCTGCATTTTCTATTGATCTAGGTCAATGTGGGGGGGGGGAGTGATGGGGTGCCTTTGGCCTTGTGCCCACATGGGAGGGGGGGTACTTTTTGCATGAGTGGAGTTTTGATATGAATGTGGGCGGTTAGGTTAAGGGTTAGGGGGGAAGGTTAGAATGGTTAAGGGTTTAGATTAGTTAGGATTTGATTAGGTTAGTTGTTTTTAAATTTTAGTTAGTTTGTTTATGTTTTAAGTAATTTTGTTTGTATATGTTAAATTTTGAATTTATTTTAAGTGTTATGTTAATTGTAGTTAGTGTTGTTAAAGTAGAATGTTAGTTTTAGGTTAGTGTGTTTATTTAAAATTAAGTTTTAAATTTAGTACATTTTATTAATTTAGGATTAGTATTAATAAAGTGTTAGTTAAAGTTATTTTTCTATAACTTAGTTTTAGGTATAGGGTGTTAGTTTTAATTTTAAGTAATTAAAGTTGTTAGTATGTTTAGTGTCAAGATTGTAATTGTTTTGAGTTAGTTAGTAAGTTGCTAGGTTAAGATAACTTTAGTAAGTAACAAAATTAATAGATTTAATGAATGTTACAGATATGTGCAGGATCATGGTCAACCAAACTATGGGCTTCAGTGGCAGTGAAAATCCACTAAATCAGGGTTATGTCAACTTGACACATAATTTTGAAGTGGTTATGGACTTTATATCAAAAATTTGTAAGAAAATAATTTGTAGGAAATTGACTGTAGTTTCTAATCTACTAGGCCTTATCTGGAGATAAAAATAATTTATTGGTCAAAAGTTTGGATTGACCTAAAGTCTGAGTGTCAGTAAAATCCTTCTCGAACACATTTTTTGGGTTGACCAAATAGGCTTGGTAAATGCCAAGCCTAATTGGATATCCAATTTCAAATTGGATATCCGATCATTATCGATAATTTTCAACACCAATTTGGACCGAAATTTGAGAGGGGAGTTTTTTTCAATTTTAAATTTGGAGGGAGGGAAATTTGAGAGAAAATAAATTTACGAGAGAAACTTTAGACTATTTTAGATGGAAATTTATTTTGGCAAAGTGTGGACATTGATATTATTATTATTATATATTATAATAATTATTATTATATTATTGTAATATGTATGATTATTATTATTAAATATAATATAGTTATAAATATTATTATTATTAAATATATATAATAATATATATGGCTATTATTATTAAATCTATAATCTAGTAACAAATATGATTATTATTGTTATATAATCTAATAATATATTATTATATTAAAATATACAATATTATATAATTATTAAATACAATATTGTCATAAAATGCATCATTTCGACGCATTTCATGACAACATATGTCCCAAGGGCCCCTAGGGGTCCTAGGGATATACATTGTCATGGAATGTGTCAAACAAGATCATAGGATGACCTATGACCCCCTTCAACCCATATAAACAATTCAAATATGTGCCTAGGGATTGTATGACCCCAAGGGAGATATGTCATCGTATGACCCCTTTTGACCCATATAAATTATTCTAATATGTCCTTAGGAGTCTTAGGACCCTTAGAGACATATGTTATCATGGAATGTGTCGAAAGGGGTCATAGGTCATCCTATGACCACCTTCAACCCATATAAATGATTCTAATATGACCCTACAGGTCCTAAGACACCTAGGGACATATGTCATAATGGAATGTGTTGAAAGGGGTCATAGGATGACCTATGACCCCTTTTGACCCATATAAACAATTATAACATGTCTGTATGGGTCCTAGGGCCCATGGAGACATATGTCATCATGGAATGTGTCGAAAGGGGTCATAGGTCATCTTATGAGCTCTTTCGACCCATATAAATGATTCTAATATGTCCCTAGGGGTCGTAGGGCCCTTAGGGACATATGTCATCATGGAATGTGTCAAACACCTATGACCCCCTTCGACCCATATAAATGATTCTAATATGTCCATAGGGGTCATAGGACCCATAAGGACATATGTTGTCATAAAATGCATCAAAAGGGGTCATAGGTCATCTTGTGACCACCTTCGACCCATATAAATGATTGTAATATGTTCTTAGGGGTCCCAAGACCCCTATGGACATATGTTGTCATGGAATGTGTTAAAAGGGGTCATAGGTCATCCTATGATCCCCTTCGACCCATATAAATTATTATAATATGTCCCTAGGGGTCTTAGGATGCCTAGAGACATATGTCATCATGGAATGTGTCAAAAGGGGTCATAGGTCATCCTATCACCCCTTTTAAACTATATAAACAATTTTAATGTCGCTAGAGGTCCTATAGAAACAAATGTTGTCATGGAATGTGTCGAAAGGGGTCATAAGTCATCCTAAGAACCACTTCAACTTATATAAATGATTCTAGTATGTCTCTATGGGTCCAAACATATGACATCATGGAATATGTCAAAAGTAGTCATGGGTCATCCTATGACCCCTTTCAACCCATATAAACAATGATAACATGTCCCTAGGAGTCCTAGGACCCCTAGAGACATATGTCATCATAGAATGTGTTGAAAGGTCTCATAGGTCATCCTATGACCCCTTGCGACCCATATAAACCATTCTAATATGTCCCTAGAAGTCCTAGGACCCCTAGCAACATATGTCATCATAAAATGTATCAAAAGGGGTCATAGGTCATCCTGTTACCCACTTTGGCCCATATCAATGATTCTGATATGTCCCTAGGGGTCCTAGTGATGCAGGAGCATCTTGGGTTGCCTTGTTATCCTACTCTTTTTTTTTTTTTGTTCTTTTTGCAGTTAATGTCGAGTTCCTATCATACTCTTCAAGTGCCGAGCCCTTTTCACACCCTTTAGGTGCCGAGCTCCTGTCGCACTCTTCAAGTGTTGAGCTCCTGTTGCACTCTTCAGGTGCCGAGTTCCTATCGTACTCTTCAGGTGTCAAGTTCTTGTCACACTCTTCAAGTGCTGAGTTACTGTAGCACTCTTTAGGTGCTGAGTTACTATAGCATTCCTTCAGGTGCTGAGTTACCTAGTATATGCCAAGTGCCAGTATTCGAACATGATTTCTGTGAGCCAACTTGTGGGAATTATTTCATTTGCGACATTTAATTTAAGATCTTTTCTTAGGATGAGTCCAAACCATTGTTGGGTCAGCCCTCCTCTTATGTAATGTTCTAAAATGTTCTGTAAGCCATTTTGGAAAGTATAAATAGAGAGTTTAGGCTTAGAGCTAGATAAGTTCTTAGTAGAGAAGAAGCTTTTAGAAGAAGGAAAATTTTTAGGGAGTAGAACTGAAAGTGTGAATTTGCTGTTAGATCTTTGAATGTGAATGTATTGTAATTGGTCATAACCCAGAAGGCCTCACAGCTGGGCATGTATGAAGATATTTTTTTGAATCAATAAAAGTGTTTCCCTCTTCTCTTCCTTTGGTTGTTGTCCACTTGTGTTTTCTTCCATTGTGTTTACTCTTGTAGGGTGGTTTGGATAGTTGGGTGAGCCTTTGGCCCTGGTTATTTATCTTCTTTCCTATGTCAGTTGGTATTAGAGCTTGAGGTTCATCCTTGTGGAGATTGGATCATGTAGAACCCTAATTTGGATTTGGTTGTAGGGTGGTAGATCTATGGATTTGACCTATGACTTGCAGAGGGTTACGATCTTGTAGGAACCTGATTTGTAAAGATGGTTCGTGGTAGAGATAATAATTTTGATAATGCTATATTGGATCAGTTGAGACAAATTGCATCCAGATTAGATGTTGTGGAGATAGCCCAGAGGAGAGGAGCACATCTTGATGGTGTAAGTGATGATGAAGCAGTAGCACCAAATCATAATCCAGAACCTAAAGAAGACCAAGATGAAGCAAGATTGTTGAGAGTATTGTCTGGAGCGAATTCAAAGCCTATTGTAGAAGTTGTTCCTTATGATGGAAAATTGGACACCAATGCTATGATGGATTGGATCTCTGATATGGAGAAGCTCTTTGAGAATGAAAACACTCGTGATAATAGAAAGGTGAAGATTGCAGTCACTAGGTTGAAACGTCATGCATCATTATGGTAGGAACACTTGCAAACTGATAGACAAATGAGAGAAAAGGAGAAGATCAAAACTTGGCCAAAGATGGCGAACAAGGTAAAGAACAAATTCCTTCCTGCTGATTACCAAGTTAGCTTGTTAAAAAAAATGCAAAATTTGAAGCAAAAAGACATGACTGTGAAAGAGTACACTGAGGAATTCTATAGATTGGACATCAGATCTAGACATGTGGATGATGATGTTGAGAAAATTGCAAGGTACATTAATGGATTGAGATCTGGAATACAAGATGAAATAAGTTTTGTTAAGTTGGAAAGTGTAGAAGAAGCATATCAATATGCCTTAAAATCTTAGGAGATCTTGACAAAGAAGCATGAACAAAGACAGAGAGGTAGAGGTGGTAGATTCCAGAGAGGTAGACGTAGATCTTATGGAGAAAGTGGCAGATCTGACAATTCTGTGTAGGATAAAGGTAGATCTAAATGGAAGAATGATGACAAAGGCAAGACTAAATGAAAAAGTGGTAATTCTTATCGAGGAGGCACTAGTTCTTACTAAGGAAGAGGTAATTCTTATTCTAGAGGTGGATTTCATGGTAATTGTTTTAGATGTGGTAAAAAGGGACATAGATCCTTTGAATGTAGATCTTTTGAAGGTGGGCAGAATAATAGAAATGCTATGATTCAAGAAGATAATGAGGGTTCACCAAGTGGACCTGGGGCTGGAGAAAATTTGATGGTGAGAAGAACCTTATGCAATAAAGGAAGTGATGAGGAACCTATTTAAGGAGAAGTCTTTTCAAAACAAGATGTAAGATGGCTGGAAAATGTTGTAAAGTGATCATTGATAGTGGAAGTTCTACAAATCTGGCATCAAAAGAGCTAGTTACAAAGTTGCAGTTGTAGAGGCTGAAACATCCCAAACCTTATCATGTTTCATGGATCAAATATGAGCATAAGATATTGGTAAGTGAGCAATGCCTTGTGAAAATACAAAATTGGACATTATGTTGATGAAGTTTTGTGTGATATTATGCCCATGGACTATTGTCATATTTTGTTGGGTAGACCTTGGCAATATGATAGATATGTTGTACATGATGGAAGATTGAATCAATATACTCTTTGGGTAAATGGGAAGAAACAAACATTGTTTCCTTTGATTGAAGTTCCAGATGAGGTTAATTGTACCGCTATAAAAATTTGCATGGTTAATGGGAAACAATTTGAAAAAGAAGTGAAAAAGAATCAAGTTTGTTTTGCTATAATTCCAAGTTTTGTCAATGGAGACCGAGTGCCAGTCAGTGGTGACTGAGTGACAGATGGTAGTATTGACCAAGCGCCAGGAGAAATTGTAGAGTTGCTGAATGGGTATAAAGGCATTATTGCTGAAGATATTCCTAATGGTTTACCTCCGGTAAGAAGTATAAGTCATTGTATGGACCTAATCCCTAGAGCTATTTTTCCAAACAAAGCACCATATAGATTGACACTTGCAGAGAGTGAAGAACTTAATAGACAAGTGCATGAACTGTTGCAGAAAGGTTTGATTAGAGAAATCTTGAGTCCATGTGTTGTACCTACTATATTAGCACCTAAAAAGAATGGAGAATGGAGAATTTGTACCGATTCCAAAGCCATTAACAAGATAACATTGAAATATAGGTTTCCTATGCCAAGAATGGATGACATAATGGATTTTTTGACTGGAGCAAAGTATTTTACCAAGATTGATTTGAAGAGTGGCTATCATCAAATCAGAATCAGAGAAGGTGATGAATGGAAGACTACTTTCAAGACAAAAGATGGTTTGTATGAATGGTTGGTTATGCCTTTTGGTCTGACTAATGCACCTAGTACTTTCATGGGGTTGATGAATGAAGTTCTAAAAAATTCTTGGGTAAGTTTGTGATTGTTTATTTAGATGATATTCTGATATTCAGCAAGACTAAGGAAGAACATCTTGAGCATATTAGGCAAGTATTGCAGAGGTTGAAAGAGGAAAAGTTATTGATTAATATGAAAAAGTGTTCTTTTATGCAAGAAGAGATTGTGTATTTGGGATTTGTGATTATAGCTGATGGTTTGAAGATGGATCCTAAAAAGGTTAAAGAAATTTTGGAATGGCCTACAGCTGAGAATGTGAGTGAGGTAAGATCATTTCATGGTTTGGGTAGTTTTTATAGAAAGTTTATAAAGAATTTTAATGCTATTTGTAATGCTATGACTGAAACAATGAGGGGAGATAAAAAGGAATTCAAGTGGATGCATGGAGCTGATAAGAGTTTTGAGACTTTGAAACAAAAGGTTGTTGAATTACCTGTATTGGCTTTACCTGATTTTAACAAAGTATTTCAAATTGAATGTGATGCAAGTGGTAATGCAATAGGAGCTGTATTAAGTCAAGAAGGTAAGCCTATTGCTTTCTTTAGTGAAAAGTTGAATGATGCTAAAAGAAAATATTTTGTGTATGATCAATAATTCTATGTCATTGTTCAAGCATTGAAGAAATGGAGACATTATTTGATGCCTAAGGAGTTTTTGTTGTAAACTGATCATAAAGCTTTACAATACTTGGGAAGTAAACATAAATTGAATCAAAGAAATATGAAGTGGGTTGAGTATTTGCAGAGTTTTACATTTGTGATCAAGCATAAGAGTGGAGTTACTAACAAAGTTGTTGATGCATTAAGTTGAAGACGTACTTTGTTGACTGAAATGAAGGTTGAAGTTCTTTGTTTTGATGAGATGAAAAAATTATATGATGTTGATCTTGATTTTTCTGAGGCATGGAGAGAGTGTAGAGCACCAAATTTGATAGATCACATAAGTAGGTATGATGAGTATTTCATTCAAGAAGGTATGTTCTTCAAAGGAATTCAGTCGTGTGTTCCTAGAAGTCCTATGAGGTTGAATTTGATTAAGGAAAAGCATAGAGGTGGATTAGCTGGACAATTTGGAATTGATAAGACATTGATTTTGATAAAAGAGAAATATTATTGGTCACAAATGTATAAGGATGTTCAAAAATTTGTAAAGAGCTATGGAGTTTTTCAAGTTGCAAAGGAAGTGAGTCAAAATACTAGTTTGTATACACCTATTACTATTCTTAAGAAACCATGGACTGATATCAGTATGGATTTTGTTCTTGGATTTCCTAAAATAGTGAAGGGGTATGATTCCATATTTTTTTGTAGTGGATAGATTTTCTAAGATGGCTCATTTTATACCATGTAAGAAGACATCAAATGCTGAGCATGTTGTTGAACTTTTCTTTAAAGAGATTGTGAGATTGCATGGATTACCAAGAAGCATTATTTCAGATAGAGAGAATAAGTTTGTTGGTTATTTTTGGAAGACTTTGTGGAAGAAGATGGGTACTGAATTGAAGTTTAGTTCTACATTCCATCCAAAGAAAGATGGATAGACAAAGGTTGTGAATAGAAGCTTGGGTAATTTATTGAGATGTTTAGTTTCAAACAAACTGAGCAATTGGGAGATGGTATTGGCACAAGCTGAATTTGCATATAAAAATTTTGTGAATAGGAGTACAGAGAAGACACCTTTTGAGATTGTTATTGGAATGCATCCTAGAGGTAAATCAGATTTGAGAGATGTTGTTGGTGAAGAAAAGAAAAGCACTACATGAGAAGAATTTGCTGACTTTATGGAGTCCTTGCATAAAGAAGTGAAGTTGAGGTTGGAACAAAGTAATCAGAAGTATAAGGAGAATGCTGATCAGTCTAGAAGACACCATAATGTTCAAGTTGGTGATGAGGTGATGGTTCATCTAAAGAAAGGAAGATTCCCAATTAGAACATATAGCAAGCTAAAGATGAAAAAATTTGGACTTTGTAAGATCCTGAAAAAGTTTGACAGTGGTAATGCTTATGAAGTTGAGTTACCTAATGACATGGATATATCTCCTATATTTAACATTGCTAATTTGTATAAGTATCATGAGTTAGAGGATGAAGTTGTTATACCAGATGATTATCCTAAGAAACAGATTGAGGAAGTTGAACAGATATTTGATCAGAGAGTTGGCAAGAATACAAGAGGAAAACATTACTATGAATATTTGGTGAAGTAGAAGAACATACCTAATGAAGATGCTTCATGGATTTCTCAATTTGAGTTGGATTCAGCTCAGTTTGAGACATCTCAATGATTCAGGAGAATCATTTCTTCCAACCCCAGTTGTCTAATGCAGGAGCATCCTGGGTTTCCTTATTATCCTGCTCTCTTTTTTTTGTTCTTTTTGCAGTTAGTGCCGAGTTCCTGTCGCACTCTTCAAGTGCCAAGCTCCTGTTGCACCCTTCAGGTGTTGAGTTCCTGTCACACTCTTCAAGTGCTGAGCTCCTATCACACCCTTTAGGTGTCAAGTTCCAATCGCACTCTTCAAGTGCCGAGCTCCTATCACACTCTTCAAGTATCGAGTTCCTGTCGCACTCTTCAGGTGTCGAGTTCCTATCAGACTCTTTAGGTGCTGAGTTCCTATCACATTCTTTAGGTGCCGACTTACTATAGCACTCTTTAGGTGCCGAGTTACTATAGCATTCCTTCAGGTGCTAAGTTACCCAATGTATGCTGAGTGCCAGTATTTAGACATGATTTCTATGAGTTGACTTGCGAGAATTATTTCATTTGCGACATTTAAGTTAAGATCTTTTCTTGGGATGAGTCCAGACCATTGTTGGGTCAGCCCTCCTCTTATGTAATGTTCTAGAATATTTTGTAAGCCATTTTGAAAAGTATAAATAGAGAGTTTAGGCTTAGAGCTAGGTAATTTTTTAGTAGAGAAGAAGTTTTTAGAAGAAGGAAAGTTTTGAGGGAGCAGAACTGAAAGTGTGAATTTGCTGTTGGATCTTTGAATGTGAATGTATTGCAATTGGCCGTAACCAAAAAGGCCTCACAGCTGGGCATGTATGAAGATATTTTACTAAATCGATAAAAGTATTTCCCTCTTCTCTTCCTTTGGTTGCTGTCCACTTCTGTTTGCTTTTGTTGTGTTTACTCTTACAGGGTAGTTTGGATAGCTGGGTGAGCCTTTGGCCTTGATTATTCATCTTCTTGCTTGCATCACCTAGAACCCCTAGTGACATATGACATCATAGAATGTGCTAAAAAGAGTCATAGGTCACCCTATGATCCCCTCGACTCATATAAATGATTCTAATATCCCTAAGGGTCCTAGGACTCCCAAGGACATATGTCATCATGGAATGTGTCAAAAGGGGTTATAGGTCATTTTATGACCCCCTTTGACCCATATAAATGATTTTAATATGTCCTTAAGGATCTTAGGACCCCTAAGTACATATGTCATCATGGAATGTGTCAAAATACCTATGACCTCATTTGACCCATATAAATTATTTTAATATGTCTCTAGGGGTCATAGGACTCCTATGAACATATGTCATCATGGAATGTGTCTAAAAGACCCACTTCAACCCATATAAATGATTCTAATATGTCCCTAGGTATCTTAGGACTCTTATGGACATATGTTGTCATGGAATGTATCGAAAGGGGTCATAGGTGATCCTATCACCCCTTTCGACCCATATAAATGATTCTAATATGTCTCTAAGGGTTTGAGACATATGTTGTTGTGAAATGTGTCAAAAGGGGTCATAGGTCATTCGATGACCCCCTTTGACCCATATAAATGATTGTAATATGTTCCTAGGGATGCTAGGACACTTAAGGACATATGCCATCATAGAATGTGTTAGAAGGGGTGATAAGTCACCCTATGACCACTTTCAACCCATATAAATGATTCTAATATGTCCCTAAGGGTCCTAGGACCCTTAGGGACATATGTTGTCATGGAATGTGTCAAAAGGATTCATAGGTCATCCTATGACACCCTTTGACCCATATAAATGATTCTAATTTGGCCATAGGAGTCCTAGGACCCCAAAGGAGATGTATCATCATTGAATGTGTTGAATGGGGTCATAGGTCATCATATGACCCCCTTCTACCCATATAAATGATTGTAATATGTTTCTAGGGGTATTAAGACCCCAAGAGACACATGTCATCATGGAATGTGGTGAAAGGCCTATGACCCCCTTCGACCCATTTAAACAATTTGAATGTCATAGTAGAATGTGTCAACAGGGGTCATAGGTCATCCTATGACCACTTTCGACTCATTTAAACAATTATAACATGTCCCTAGGGGTCCTAGGATCCCTAGCGACATATGTTATCATGAAATGTGTTGAAAGGGGTCATAAATCATCTGATGATCACTTTTGACCCATATAAATAATTTTAATATGTCCTTAGGGGTCCTAGGACCCCTAAAGACATATGTCATAATGGAATGTGTCGAAAAGGGTCATAGGTCATCTTGTGACCTCTTTTGACCCATATAAATAATTCTAATATGTTCCTAGGAGTTCTAGGTCCCCTGGTAACATTAGTCATCACAAAATGTGTCGAAGAGGGTCATAGGTCATTCTATTACCTGATCTGATCCATAAAAACAATTCTAATATGTCTTTAGGGGTAGTAGCACCTCTAGGGACATATGTCATCATGGAGTGTATATAAAGTGGTCATAGGTCATCCTATGAACCCTTTCAACCCATATAAATGATTCTAATATGTCCCTAGGGGTCCTAGGACCTCTAGGGACATATGTCACCATGGAATGTACTAAAAGGGGTCATAGGTCATCCTGTGACCCCCTTTGACCCACATAAATGATTCTAATATGTCCCTAGGGGTCCTAGGACCGCTAGGGACATAGAAGAATTGTTTATATCATTCGAAAGGATTCATAGGATGACCTATGACCCCTTTCAACACATTCCATGATGACATATGTCAATAGGAGTCTTAGGACCCCTAGGGACATATTAGAATCATTTATATGGGTCAAAGGGGTTCATATGATGACCTATGACCACTTTCAATACATTTCATGATGACATATGTCCTTAGGGGTAGGGACATTGTAGAATTATTTATATGGTTCAAAAGGGTTCACAAGATGACTTATGACCCCTTTCGATACATTCTATGATGATATATGTCCATAAGGGCCCTATGACCCCGAGGGGAATATTAGAAATATTTATATGGGTCAAAGGGGGTTATAGGGTTACCTATGACCCCTTTTGATACATTCCATGATGACATATGTCCCTAGGGGCCTAAGACCTGTATGGACATATGTTGTGATGGAATGTGTCGAAAGGGGTCATAGGCTTTTGACCCATATCAATGATTCTAATATGTCCCTAGGTGTCCTAGGACCCCTAAGGAGATATGTCATTATAGAATTTATCAAAAGGGGTCATAGGTCATCCTATAACCACCTTCGACCTATATAAATATTTTAAATATGTCCCTAGGGGTCCTAGAACCCCTATGGACATATGTCATCATGGAATGTGTTGAAAGGGGTCATAGGCCATCTTATGACCCCTTTCGAACCATATAAAAATTCTACTATGTATCTAGGGGTCCTAGGACCCCTAGTCACATATGTCATCATAGAATATATCAAAAGGTGTCATAGGTCATACTATGACCCCCTTCAAACCATATAAATGATTCCAATATGTCCCTAAGGGTCCTAGGACCCCTATGGACATTTTCCATTATGGAATGTGTTGAAAGCTATCATAGGTCATCCTATTAGCCCTTTTGACCCATGTAAATGATTCTAATATGTGCCTAGGGGTCCTAGGACCCCTATGGACATATGTCATCATGGAATGTATTGAAAGAGGTCATAGGTCACCTTATGACCCCTTTCGACCAATATAAAATATTGTAATATGTCCTTAGGTGTCTTAGGTCCTCTAGGGACATATGCTATCATGCAATGTGTCAAAAGGGGTCATAGGTCATCCTATGACCCCCTTCGACCCATATAAACAATTGTAATATGTCCCTAGGGTTCCTAGGACCCCTAGGGACATATGTCATCATGAAATGTGTTGGAAGGGGTCATAGGTTATCCTATGACCCCTTTCGTCCCATATAAACAATTCTAACATCATGGAATGTGTTGGAAAGGGTCATAGGTCATCCTATGACCCCCTTTAACTCATATAAATGATTCTAATATGTCCCTAGGGATGTATGTCATCATGGAATGTATCGAAAGGACCTATAACCTCCTCTAATCCATGTAAATGATTCTAATAGGTCCTTGGGGGTCCTAGGACCCTTAAAGACATATGTCATCATAAAATGTGTCAAAAGGGGTCAAAGGTCATCCTATGACCCCCTTAGACCCATATAAATAATTTTAATATGTTCTTAGGGGTCCTAGGAGCCTTAGAGACATATGTTCTCATAGAATGTGTTGAAATGGGTCATAGGTCATCTTATGACCCTCTTCGACTCATATAAATGATTCGAATATGTCCCTATGGGTCCTAGGACCCCTAGGGACATAAGTCATCATGGAATATGTCAAAAGGGGTCATAGGTCATCCTATGACCCCTTTCAACCCATATAAACAATTATAACATGTCCTTAGGGGTCCAAGGACCCCTAGAGACATATGTCATCATGGAATGTGTCGAAAGGGATCATAGGACACCCGATGACCCCTTTCAACTCATATAATCAATTTAAATATGTCCCTAGGGGTCCTAGGACCCCTATAGACATATATCATCATGGAATGTGTCGAAAGGGATCCTATGACCGCCTTCAACACATATAAATTATTCTAATATTTTCTTAGGCTTCCTAGCATATGTCATCATGGAATGTGTCGAAAGTAGTCATAGGTCATCCTTTGCCCCACTTCAACCCATATAAATGATTATAATATGTTGCTAGGGGTCCTAAGAACCCTAGGGACATATGTCATCATAGAATGTGTCGAAAGGGGTCAAGGTCATCCTAGGAACCCCTTCAACCCATATAAATGATTCATATGTCATCGTGCAATGTGTCGAAAGGGGTTATAGGTCATCCTATGACCTTTTCGACCCATATAAAGAATTGTAATATCACCGTAAGGGTCCTAGGACCCCTACGGACATATGTTGTCATGGAATGTTCCAAAATAGGTCATAGGTCATCATGTGATCCCCTTCTACCCATATAAATGTTTCTAATATGTCTCTAGGGGTCTTAGGAACCTACAACATATGTCATCATGGAATGTGTTGAAAAGGGTCATAGGTCATCATATGACCCCATTCAACTCATATAAATTATTCAAATATGTCGTTGGGTGTCTTATGATCCTTAGGGACATATGTCATCATGGAATGTGCTGAAGTGGGTCATAGGATTTCCTGTGACCCCTTCAACCCATATAAATGATTCGAATATGTCTCTCAAGGTCTTAGGACCCTTAAGGACATATGTCATCATGGAATGTGTCAAAAGGCACCATAGGTCATTCTATGACCCCTTTTGATCCATATAAATAATTATAACATGTCCCTAGAGGTCCCAAGACCCCTAAAGAAATATGTCATCACAGAATGTGTTGAAAGAAGTCATAGGTCATTTGGTGACTGCTTTTGACCCATATAAAAAAAATTAATATGTCCCTAGGGGTCCTAAGACTCTTACAGAAATATGTCATCATGGAATGTGTTGAAAATGGTCATAGGCGATCCTGTGACCCTCTTTGACCCATATAAATAATTTTAATATGTCCCTAGGGGTCCTAGGACCCCTAGGAGAATATGTCATCATGGAATATGTTGAAAGGAGTCTTAAGTCATCCTATGACCCGCTTTAACCCATATAAACGATTGTAATATGTCCTTATGGGTCTTAGGACCCCTAGGGACATATGTCATCATGGAATATGTCAAAAGGGGTCATAGGTCATCTTGGGACCCCCTCTGACCCATATAAATGATTCTAATATGTCCCTAGGGGTCCTAGGACCCCTAGGGACATATGCCATTATGGAATGTGTCAAAAAGCATCATAGGTCATCCTATGACCCCTTCTACACATATAAATTATTATAATATGTCCTTAGGGGTCTTAGGACCCCTAGGAACATGATTTCATGGAATGTGTTGAAAGGGGTCACAGGTCATCATGTGACCCCTTTCAACCTATATAAATGATTCTAATATGTCCCTAGGGGTCCTAGGACCCCTAGAGACATGTAATCGTAGAATGTGTCGAAAGGGGTCACAGGTCATCATATGACCCCCTTCGACCCATATAAATTATTCTAATATTATGTCATCATGGAATGTGTTGAAAGGGGTCATAGGTCATCCTATGACCCCCTTCAACCCATATAAATGATAATAATATGTACGTAGGGGTCCTTCGACCCCTATGGACATATGTCATAATGGAATGTGTCGAAAGGACCTCTGACCCCTTTCAACCATATAAATGATTCTAGTATGTCCCTAGGGGTCCTAGGACCCCTAGGGACATATGTCATCATGGAATGTGTCAAAAGTGGTCATAGGTCATCCTATGACCCCCTTCGACTCAATAAATGATTTTAATATGTCCCAAGGGGTCTTAGGTCCCCTGGGGACATATGTCATCATTAAATGTGTCAAAAGGTTTCATAGGTCATCTTGTAACCCCCTTCAACACATATAAATTATTCTAATATGTCCCTAGGGGTCCTAGGACCCCTATGTACATATGTCATCATGGAATGTGTCAAAGTGCATCATAGGTCATTCTATGACCCTATTTGACCTATATAAATGGTTTTAATATGTTCCTAGGGGTTGTAGAACCCCTAGGGACATATGTTGTCATGGAATTTGTTGAAAGGACCTATGAACCCCTTTGACCCAGATAAACGATTCTAATATGTCCCTAGGCTTCCTAGGACCCCTATGGACATATGCCATCATGGAATGTGTTGAAAAGGATCATAAGATGACTTATAACCCCCTTTGACCTATATAAATGATTCTAATATGTCCCTAGGGGTCCTAAGACCCCTATGGAAATATGTTATCATGGAATGCATCAAAAGTGGTCATAAGTCATCTTGTGACCCCTTCCAATCCATATAAATAATTCTAGTAGAAATAATATAGTAAAAATAATAATGATAAAATATAATAATATATATTATATTTATAGATTATAATAATAATAATAACATAAAATATTATTATATATTAATAGATTATATATTATATCTTTATGTTATGTTATTATTATATATATAATATTATATTATATTATAATATAATATATATAGATTATATATTGTATTATATATAATAATTATGTTATTATATTATATATTTATACATTATAAATTATATCTTTACATATTTCAAAACTCAAATTAGTCATATAACTCACAAATTTGTTTTTCCCTCCAATTTTTTTGCTGCTAGTATCAAATATCCAATTTTACTAGCATGATTTTTCTCGAATATTCATTGTCACTACAGATGCAACAACATCACTTTTTTTTTTTGTCTTTTTCACAAGTTTTACAAAAAGTGACATTTTGGGGTCCAACCAATTGAAAAAAGTTTGATAATATAACCTGAGGTGTCTAATATTGTCATATGAATGGGGAGCAGAAATTGTCAAAAGGCTAAACACAAAAGGAAGGTATCCAATGAAGAGATTGTGGCATATAGGGAAAGGGACAAAATGGGACACTAAAGAAAAAGATAAGGTATGTTAAATGTCAATCAAGTTGATGACGAATTAGTCGAAGGTGAAATCATGGAGTCAAATAATGAATATGTGTAGTTGGGAAATGAAAATGTACCAATTGAAAATGATAATGCCAGAATTGAAAATTTAGAGAATGAAAATTTAGAGGATGAAATGCTATAAGGTCATAATGTAAATTGTATAATTTACTATGACGAACGTGACAATGCATAGGAACCTAATGCACAAGAACCTTGCATATCTCCTAATTATAATCGACATGAAGGTTCTAGAACACCAAAATGGATAATTGAAATTGATGAAATGATTATTACCAATTTGGAAGGGGAAAAATTAGAAAGAACCATTTGGTTATGGTCTTCAAGACTATACAAGACATTTTTTGGCAATAAGACAGTAGTGGAGCAATGTCATCTTTTCATGCACTTATTAAAATGCAAAAGATGAGACCTATGCTTTCCAAATTGAAGATTTGTGTCAATCAAAAGTTGGAAAGAAATGTCATTATTGTGAAGAATCTTTTTAGTGTTGTCAATAGCATTGGGGAAAATAGTAGGGAGAAGGATAGTAGAGCTACTTGAAGGGTTATTACAACCTCTTTGGTAAGTCATCATTTGAGAAAGGGTATATATATGAGACAAACTTGTATTAATTTGAACCTAAATTGTACTACTTTGAGAAGAATACTTAGTCAACAAGAGAGAATTGATGATCCTCTTCAAAATGAAACATGGGCATTGGTGGGAGACTTTCATTTTTTGATAAGAAGCTATATGGTGATGTGAAGGAAGAAATTACAGAATTTTGGCACTCTAGCTCACGAGCATCACCCAATGCTAAAGATGTGTTAAAGTTGAGAATTGGTCAGAAACTGCATGCCACATCCTAAACACTATTTGGAGGTAAGTCAAACTATGTTGTTTAAACAATTTAGAGAGAGTCATCCAAGTCTTCATATATCACAAAGGGCTTTTGAATCTTTGAAGCCATTTTACTGTGTGCCACTGAAAATTTGAAATACATGTTGTTGCAAATATCATGTTGAGTTTTCTATGCACCATGAACTATTACATTCCATTTTTTCTATTGTGCATAGTAAAGAAATGTTGGAGGATTGTGGTGCTAGTGGGCTTCCAAAATCATAAAGAGACTTGCTAGATCAATTTTTATATCGTAGAGTTGATGGTTGTTTCTTTTACAAAAATACTTGCTTAAATGAGAAGTGTTTAGAATGTGGTGGCTTATCCAAGTTTGACACATGTTTCCATGAGGGGTGCGAACAAGATCTTGGAAAGACAATAGTAAAAAAAAGAGTATATGAAATGGTGAAATACACATTGAAGAGTGGAGGTGAGGGCTCTAGATGTGAATTGGTTGGAAAAGATATTAGTGTGGCTAGTTTTATTGGAGATTTCAAGGCAAATCTTATCAACAAGTATGCAAGACATAGTCATAGGTCTAGGTGGTTGGATCAACAATTTAGAATATGTAAGAAAATTTTTTCCATTGGCACTATTATATCAGTTGTTGATTTTACTGAGAACTACACATTGCAACCTCAAAATGAGACACAATCTTAGTATTACAACTCTATTCAGATTGCTATTTTCATTTACATAACATATAGACATGCCCCTGATAGTGCAGAAGATAATCAGAAGATTATTAGAGAGTATCATTTTTATGAGTGATGATAGATCTCACTCTCATGATTTTGTGCAACATTCTTTTGAGAATTCTTTTGATTTCTTACATGAGCATGCAATTGCTATGGATAGACATATCATTGGTCAGATAACTATACAAATCAATTCAGGAATACTCACATATTTTATTCATTGTGTAGGATGCACATAGAGAGGGGGCTGCCTCATAGTTGGATTTTTTTGAGTCTGGCCATGGAAAAGGGGAACATGATGGTGTAAGGGCATGTGTGAAGAGAGCTCTAGTTAAGGAACAACTGAAGATTTTAGTAGCAGAGCTTCTTGATGCTTGTAGCATTATTGATTGGTGTAGTTTATCATTATCATGGGGGGGACACTTGATTTAGTGGTATGCAAGTTCTTTTGGTTGGTTGAGGAAAGGTCCATAGGTGATAGATCAGATTGTGCTATAGTGACAGACTCAAAAAAAATGCATTCATTCTAGAGCTCTGATTCTAGTACATGGACAATTTGGACATGACAACTAGCTTGCTTTTGTCCTAGTTGTTTTCAGTGTGATTGGGATCACTATGAGTCGAGTGAGTGGGTGGACACATGGGCTCGACATTATCTTACTCCATTGTCTATCATACCCTCTATTAGAAATGATGACATGGAAAGTTCACTTGAGTGTAACCATCTATTAGATCTACTTCAGTTAGGACATGTCTTTGCATTGGTTGCACTATAGGGGAATGATGAGAAATCCAGTTATTAGTTAGCACATTGTGTAAGAGGTAAACAAAAGCTTGCACAATCGATCATAGATGATGATGGATTCACATATCCTACTAGTTCAGTGGTTGTCACTAGAACATGGCTATGGACATACATGCTTAGAAGGAATCAAATTCCTATATTCGAAGACTATCAAAAGCACAAAATAATTCTCATATATTCACATCTTATTATAGCAAAAAATGTAAAGTTGTTGCAGCATCAAGGAAGACCAAAAGTAAAAGAACTTTTTACTATTACTAATGCTGATCACGAAGCCCTGTTGGAGACTCCAAAATAGAGAGAGACCCCTATTGGAACACTTGACTAGGTATATTTATTTCTTATGTTATTTTCTTCAAAATGATTTAGTGAACCATTGATTATCTTGTTTAATACAATAAGTTACTAATTTTTTTATGATATTATAATGTAGGTACATCATGAAGAGTAGGTGGGGCATATTGGGAAGAATTCTTAAGATTTATTATGTATTATGATGTAAAATGTAAAGTTTTTTTGTATATGGCTTTTTTAATAATGAAAAAGAAAAGTTATTCAAAATAACACATACACATCCAAATACATGCAAAAGATTTGAATTATTCTATTTTTATTTATGATGAGTGGTCTAAATTACATTATATAATTTAGTAATTGAAAAGAAAAGATCAATTTAATTTTTTTCCATGATTGTCTCTTTTACATCATTGCAATATATTAATTTCATAGAAAGGTGGTTTTTCAATTTTTATAAACTTTCTATAAGATTTTTACTCTTTAGTTACATTTTAGATTTTACTTTTTACATATGAAGGGGTTGGCATGCCCTTGAAACCATTTATTGTGAGAAGATCCTTAGAACAACAATAGAACATAAAAAGAAACTTAGTTGAGGAGGTAGGCCTCCAAAGACAAGTCCAATGGATTTTTGAAAGGAACCTAAAACATTGTAGGGTTTTGAAAAGTACCCCAAACATTCAATGATTTTTCTAAGGATCCTAAAAGTTCCAAGTCTACCAAAATTGCCATGTCTTCCCAACCAAAGAAAACACATATCTAGAAAATGCCCTTTTAAACTATGAAACAATGTTAGTAAAACTAGAGAAAAACCAAAAATAACTATATCAGCCCATACAAAGGAAACATTTCTCCCTCTTATGGAAACCCAAAAGGGAAACAAGTCATATAGAGAAACAAACCTCTTGAACATAAAAACACACAAAGATAAACTAATAGAAAAGGACTTTAAAGCTCAAAAATTGGGAGCCGACAACCCTTCTATAAGTTAATAACAAGTATTTTTAACTCCTCCAGACACATCCCAAAAATAATCCCTATTATCTTCAAAACCAATAATTGATCCCTAAAGAGAATTTATACCATCACTCAATGAGAAGCATGAAAACCTCATTATTTCTCTTCTTTGAGCCAATTTCCTAGTGCAAAAATCATAGCATGGAAAACAAAAAGATCTTCAACCATACAACATCCAGATATTAAAAAAAAAATCACTATTAAATAAATAGAACACTTCACACCCTTTAGAGGGGAGATCTCCACAACATAAGATGATCCACCAAAAATAACCATAAGAAATTTAATCTTCTGAGAAGGATGAGAAATAGAGACACTATAGAAGAAATGAAGAGTCCTCATAGAGAATCCCCAAAAAATTCTCAACATCTACATGGAGAAAAATCAAACCAGAGCATAACTTTGAAACCGTTGATCTTGGCATTGAATCATTAGTGCCATTAGATCCCAGTGGGTGGGTGAACCCTAGTGACACCCTTGTTCTATCCATGGAGACCATCCATTGCCTATGGCCACCCTATACCAAGGAGTCTCGAAGGTGCTCAAAGTGCATTTCAAGGTCAAACTTTCGAGGTTGTAACTCAGAGCTCGTGAGGGATATCAATGAAAATTCAAATTCTATAGGATGGTGATGTCTGGGCCTAAAATAACCTATCTCATTTTTGAGAGATCACATTCTATTTGGATTTAGCACAACGATCTTGCTTGATGCCAAAACTCATAGTGTGCCTCAGTTCATAACTGCACCAGAGGATAACTTTGAAACTGCTGATCTTGGCATTGAATCGCAAGTGCCATTGGCTCCGAGTGGGTGGGTGAACCCTAGTGACACTCTTATTTCAGCTATGGAGACCATCTATCATCTGTGACCACCCTATACCGAGGAGTCCTCAAGGTGCTTTAAGTGCATTTCGAGATCAATATTTCGAGGGTCATAAGTTAGAGCTCATGAGGGCTATTGATGAAACATAAAATTCAACAAGACATTGATGCCAAGGCATAAAATAACCTATCTCATTTTCAAGAGATCACCTTCTATTTGGATTTGGCATAGCGATCTTGCTTGATGCCAAAACTTGCAGTGCGCCTCAATTCATAGGTGCACTATAGCGTAACTTTGAAACTGCTAATCTTGGCATCAAATCATTACTGCCATTAGTTCCAAGTGGGCAAGTGAATCCTAGTGACACCCTTTTTCTATCCATGGAGACCATCCATCATCTGCGACCACCCTATACTGAGGAGTCTCCAAGGTGCTCTAAGTGCATTTCGAGGTTGATCTTCCAAGGGTCATAACTCGGAGTTTGTGAGGGCTATCGATAAAATGTTAAATTCTACAAGATGGTGATGCCAAGGCCTAAAATAAAATATCTCATTTTTGAGAGATCACCTTCCATTTGGATTCGGCACAATGATCTCGCTCAATGCCAAAACTTGCAATATGTCTCAGTTCATAGCTGCACTAGAGCATAACTTTGAAACCACTAATCTTGGCATTGAATCGTCATTTTTTTTGGCTCTGAATGGGTGGGTGAACCCCAGTGACACCTTTTTTCTATCCATCATCCGCGACCACCCTGTATCAAGGAGTCTCCAAGGTGCTCTACATACATTTTGAGGTCGATCTTCTGAGGGTCATAAATTAGAGCTAATGAGGGCTATCGATGAAACATAAAATTATACAAGATGGTGATGCTAAAACCTAAAGTAACCTATCTCATTTTTGAGGGATCACTTTATGTTTGGATTTGGCACATTGATCTCGCTCGATGCCAAAACTCGCAGTGTGCCTCAGTTCATAGGTGCATGACAACATAACTTTAAATCATTGATCTTGGCATTGAATCATCAGTACCATTGGTTTTGAGTGGGTGGGTGAACCTTACTAACACCCTTTTTCTAGCCACAGAGACCGTCCATCATCTATGACCACCCCATATCGAGGAGTCTCCAAGGTGCTCTAAGTGCATTTTGAGGTTAATCTTCCAAGGATCATAACTCAGAGCTTATGAGGTCTATTGATAAAACATAAAATTCTATAGGATAGTGATTCCAAGGCCTAAAATAACCTATCTCATTTTTGAGAGATCACCTTCCATTTAGATTCAGCATAGTGATCTTGCTTGATGCCAAAACTCATAGTGTGTCTCAGTTCATAGGTACACCAGAGCATAACTTTGAAACTATTGATCTTGGCATCAAATCATTAATACCATTGGATTTGAGTGAGAGAGTGAACCCTAGTGACACCCTTGTTCTAGCCATAGAGACCATCCATCACCTGCAACCACCCCATGTTGAGGAGTCTCCAAGGTACTCTAAGTGCATTTTGAATCGAGGGATCTTGTGAGGGTTATCAATGAGCTATAAAATTCTATATGATGGTGATGTTGAGACCTAAAATAACCTATCTCATTTTTGAGACATCACATTCCATTTGGATTTGGCATAGTGATCTTGTTTGATGCCAAAAGTCACAGCATGGCTCAGTTCATAGGTTCACCATAGCGTAATTGTGAAACCGTTAATCTTGGCATCGAATCATCGACACTGAACCGCCTCACAATAGGTGTTCCATAGTCATGTGCTAGGCCTAGCTTAGGAATAATCTATTCAAGCTAAGGACTACTTTTCCCCTACCATGAGGTGCATTTAGATTATCAACCCAATGACATATACTTGAAATGGTCGGCACAGTATGTGCACTAAGTACCTTGATGAGTCATTATGCTTGTGCTGCAGGAAAGTAAAAATGCAAAGGAAGGAAACTACACTACTGCTGTGGAAAGGAAAATATTGAATCTATGAATGTTGAAAACACAATGACAAGATAACAAATATTCCATCTTAACTCATCCACTAGACTATTCTTGCAAATGTTGCAGGAACGTTCATGAAGTGTGATGCTACAAGAAGGAATTAACTAGCTATGTCTTACTTAAAATATAGCTAATGCTAGTAAAATGAATCTATTCTATCCTAATCTAATCCACCTTCCAAGTCGGCCCCCTTGGTTGGCTTCTCTAATCTACCAACTTAGGATAGAACCTAAAGAGAACTAATTCATTTCATTAATCAGTCATTACATGATTTAGAATTGTAAAACACAACTGCAACAAACTATGAATCAATGTTCTCTCTTACTCAATAAAACTTATTAAAAATCAAAAACTTCATACACAGGAGTCAATCCCGACATATATAGGGAATCTACTCTTTATTACATAACAAAAAAGTAACTGTCCTAAGTTAAGTCTATAGGAGAGAATATAGGAGAACAACTGAAAGTGGAAAGGAAGGATAACAGAATTGAGGAGGGAGCAATGAAGTCTCAGCATTTGCTTGTTACAATGTGAATGTAGAGAAGGAAATGGCTCGTAAAAGCTCCTCCTTATTCGCTACCATGTTTCTTGGAGTGGTTATAACTTCCTTTTTGTGGTTGTTCCTTGATGCTTGTTTCTCCTTGAATGCTGTCAGCAACCAACTTCTGGATTCTTTCGCTCATCCTTTAATCCTTATCATCAGTTTAGTTATGATATAAGACATATTTGCAAATAAACATCCATCAAACTAAATTCAAGCATAAGAACACACATTTGGATATTTATATGAAATACTGCATATTAAATATAATTTAGGCAAAAGATGACATAGTTTTTCTACCCCATAAATCATCAAAGGTTTATCAAACATAGGCTTATAACTATTAAAACAAGGATAAACAGAGTATCACAAAGTATCTTAAACATAAAAAAATAAAGGCATTTTTTTAGACTCATCAGGCACCATTAGCTCTGAGTGGGTGGGTGAACCCTAGTGACACCCTTATTCCAGCCACAAAGACCATCCATTGTCTATGGCCACCCCATATAGAGGAGTCTCCAAGGTGCTCTAAGTGCATTTTGAGGTTGATCTTCTAAGGGTCATAACTCGAAGCTCATGAGGGCTATCGATGAACTGTAAAATGTTATAGGACAGTGATGTCGAGGCCTAAAATAACCTATCTCATTTTTGAGAGATAGTAACAAAGTGAAAAAGGTTTGATCCAATTAAGTCTCTTAAGTTGGGATATTTTGAGGCTATGTTGAGTCTCTTAAGTTGTAG
Organism: Cupressus sempervirens; assembly: GCA_028749045.1. Classification (NCBI taxonomy): domain Eukaryota; kingdom Viridiplantae; phylum Streptophyta; class Pinopsida; order Cupressales; family Cupressaceae; genus Cupressus; species Cupressus sempervirens. The sequence goes on from CM053790.1 coordinate 795,334,219, forward strand.
TATGAGGATAGTAACAAAGTAAAGTGCTTATTATCAAAGATTATGAGCCTAGGAATGAGTTTGTGGTTGGGAATAGAGTCCATGGTTGAGAAGTGGAGTCCTTAACTATGTTGAGATTATATTTGAAGCCAAGATTTAGTTTCAAGGTTGAAGGTGGAGTTTAAAATCAGATTTGGGGTTATCTGAACCTTGTGTACGAGGTTAAAAAGTGTGTTTATGTCATGATAGCACTTCAAATTAAACATTGCATCCAAATTTGATAATAAAGGTTGTTAAAATTTTATTCGCAAATTATTGCATTTGAGTCAAATATAAAAAACATAATAAAAATTTATGATATTCCATAAAACATGAACAATACACACAATCCATGATAAATTGAACAATACTAGATACTAAATTAATATGTATATCATTGTGCACGTAAATGACAAAAAAAATCAAAATACATGTATCCATAGACAAAATTTTACACAATTATATATCAAAGATCATGTATCCATAGACAAAGTACTCAAATATATACCAAAATACATAGATCCATATACAAAATGTGGTTGATCATGCTATTAGAATGTGTATAATATCAATGTTTCTATAAAAAATGTGGCATATGCCATCTCCAAATGTCTCATGATGCATCCTACAACAACTATACTATCCTAGGGTGCTGGAGGATGATCAAAATGTAGCCTCTTTGCTACACTAGGTGGATCGAATGCCTGCTACATAAAGAAAAAAAGAAAACCCAAAGTTAGACTACTAAATTTATATGATTCTTTGTATCTAACATTGAATTACTCAAATGCATAATAATATTTTTTTTAATGAAGATTTATACTATTAAAATTTCATAATAAATACCTCTCTTGTTGACCTCTTGCATCGGTTAGGAGTCCTCTCATATGCCCTCAATAATGCTTGTACCTCGCTGATTGTGGGTTGTTTATGTTCAAATATTTTTGTTAGATGAATCTACAACTTAAACTATAACATTATAATTCATAGCATGCTAAATTTATAACATATTTAATCATGAAATCAAAATACAACTTACTATTGTAGGCTCCTCCATAGGATAGAGTGGCTGCATCATCAAATCTACATAACTCTCCCATCGAACCTCATGTGCACTAGGAGTCTCCTATGAGATAAAAAATAGTAGTTGTTAATATCATGAAAATAAATTTTGAATTTATTTATGAAGATAAGGAAAATAAAAAATAAATGATACTTATACATACAATGGGGCTCTCAGTGCGAAAGGAAATGCTTGATCATCTATGATGTAGAATCTGTATAGGTTCATCACTAATAGCCATGCCCTATATAGAATAAAAAATGTAATTAAATTTCATTTCCACAAACATTTTACAAAAATTCATTGTTATTTAATCAAATAGAAAGCACCTATTTACCTTTCCTTTGTCAATGCATGTTGGCTCATCCCTCGCACTTTGTTCTCCTGGGACAAGTGGTACCTACAAGATAAAAGAAAGATTAGCAACCATATATGCTACAATATCAAATAGAAAAAACAATGTGAACACAACATAATGTACCATAGATGTCTCAAGGCCAAATGAAATGGCCGAGAGCATGGCATCATCAATCTATCTGAGCTCCTCCTCGGTCATCAACTAAACATGAATTAAGATCACATACATGTATAAGTCAATATAGCTTAGAAATTAAAATTACTCTATTATAAAAATTAACTTTAAATCACATATGTCATAACAAAAAATGTATACATGTACCGATACTGAAGGAATCCTTGCCTCTACATTCCCCTCCTCTCTCACATTAGGGTTTGTAGCCTCTACGCGTGTGTCTGGTATATCCTCATCTAATACAAAATGATACTCAAGAAGATCACCTATGGGACCCAAGAAAATATTCTTGCACATAATGCAAGTGTGAGGCACACAAACATGTGATGAGCTAGTTGATGATGAACTGTTGCCAACATCATCAACATGGGGAGGCAGGATTGACCTAGCCTAAGATATCATTAGGCTAATCAGGCTATGAATGGCTCTAATGGTTTGAGAGCTAGCCTCTACCATAATATCAAGATGTTGCACTCAAGGAGGGGGGAGATATTAGTGGTGGGGAAAAAGTGGTAGCTTTCTTCCATTGGGAAGAGGGTCTATCCTGAGGAGCTCCTAGTCCTACAACCATATTGGGCTTTATGCTCCAGTAGTTCACTTTAAATTTCAACACAAATTCTGCATATAATTTTCTAAGGAAATAAAATGGCACATCTAAATTTCTATGTGGAGGGATATCAAAAAACATCCAACAACAATCCCAAAATTTTGCACATATGGTGCCATTTGTGCACCATTTAATCAATAGTTTGAATTTTTTTGGGTCAACTTGTATACCCATTTTTGGGTTCACAAAAAGGCTAGCCAAATCCTCTTTGGTTATATTGAGGACTGCAACCTCATCATAGTCCAAACCATCATCAAACATCTCACACATTTGATCATGCCAACAAAGAGCGGCATTTTTTTGGTTGGTAAGGGTTTCAATGTTATCCACTATGGTGTTTAACATGGATAACATAGGAGCCAATGCAAGTACATTATTATATGTTCTTCACAAACCCCTCAATTTGGTGAGATTTTCATTTATCAGATCCTTGATTCGAGGAGGGTTTTGAGGGGGTAGAGGATCATTGGATGACTTTGTGGGGTACTAGATCATTTAGTGGGGGTTATGAGGAATATTACTCCTTGCCTCAGTGTCATCAATTTAATCAGCCATTCCTATTAAATTGCAAAATATAATATATATCAGAAAAACCTTAATTTTAACAATTTTTATGAAAAGAACCCTAGATTCAACTAAAAATAACAAAATCATGATAAAATCTATTGAATTTATATTTAAAACGATAAAAGAAAACCCCTTAATATCATATATCCAAATTGGTATCTGATATCTGATTGCCGGCATAGAAAGTGTTGTTGAAATGAGGCCGCGAGCTCTTTTTTTTTGTTTTTTTTTGTTTGACAGATATCGAATATCTGATATTTCTACCAGTTCATATATTACTAGATATATTATAATATATTAGCTTTTTATTATTGTATTACTTTATTATTATTATATTATATTATAGTATAATATATTATATAATATCTTATAGTATTATATTATATTATATTATAATATTATATTTTATCATATTATAATATTACATTATACTAAATTATATTATATTTATACTATTATATTATATTTTACTCATATTTATCTTCATAAATAATATAATATATATTTATTATTTTATAATTATATAATATAATAACTAATTTATTATTTCATATATATTTCTCCATGTTATCAGGTATTTGATATTAGATTGGATATCCAATAATATTGGGTATCCGATAAGGCTTGGCCTTACTTTCCAGGTTTAGTACCTGGATAGGTGAAAAAAAATCAGAGTAGATTTTGAAGTGCTTTTAGATGTCTTCAAACTCTATTTTTTTTTCACATCGCCACTTTTTGGCACACCATGATCCTACACATACCCTTAGATGTTAATTTATATTGTATGAAATTTATATTGAATTTAAATGTTAGAATTTAATTAAAGTTTAAAGAGGTTAGACAATAATTAAATTAAATTATTAGTGTTTTCAAATTTTAGTGGAAGCTTCATCAATGAAATTGATTGTTAGGTTTAAAATTAGTTTTAATAAATACAAATGTAGCAAGATTTAAATTTGGTTTCTTAATTGTTTGCTATATATTTAAGATATGATTGTTATTGGATTAAGTTTAGAGATTTAATGGCTATCATTTTGTTTCAGTTGTTTAAACCTATTTAATTAAGTTGTAAATGGTGTTTCATTTTGAATACTAAAGTACTAAATTTTAAAGTATGAAGTTGGTAGGTTGAGAATAGGAATTAATGTTTTACGAAACAAATATCAAAATTAATTTAATAATGAATGTACAAATATGGTGATTGTTAAATAACGTCCTTAGTAGTTAAGCGAAGGGAAGATGCAAAAGGGATTAGCTAGTAATTTTATGTTAGTAACCTTCTATTGGGTTTTAATCCTTTTACAATGATTATAGAAATTGGGGTATTGAGTATTTTTTTTTTCAACCTAGAGGGAGGTTCATAAATCGAGAAATGTTATATTTTAAAGTTGATTAGGTGATGTATTGTGATGAGTTGGGTTATGATAGATAATGAGTTTGGCATTGTAAATACAACTTAATGATAAATGACTTAATATTTTAATTATTTCTAAGTGAGTATGATAATATCGAGTTCAAGTATTAGTATGTTATGGTAGATTAATTAACTCAAAAAAAAAAATTGGTGCATTTTTGCCTTAAATTTTGGGCATGACAATCATGATAACCACAATGATATAGGGTTTGGGTGATGATATTATAAAGGGAATCTCTATGAATAAGGCTTTGGCATTGGGTTCATGTGAGATGGGGAGATATGATACCATTTAGTAGGTAAGCATGAATTTCATGCTACCATGGGGATTGCGGACCAAGCAAGATGCATACTTGTGTTGACTCATCATTCTCATATGCAAGATCATGTAGCTGCTTGACCAAGAATTCATACTATGTAGCCTCGTGTGTATTTCTAAAAGGTAACCAATAGTGGCCATGGCATCTAGTACCTTACTTTGTAGTCTAGGTATTTGTGTGAACTAGAGTTGAGTAAAATGTTCCTTTAATTGATCAACCAACTCTTTGTAAGGTAGTATCTTGTCATTCTTGGTCTGATATTCATTTAAGGCTTGTTTGGTGATAAGTTCAGAATCTCTATAGACCTATAGCTCAGTGATATTCCATTCAACAATTATTTTGAGCCCTACAATAAGGGCCTCATATTCTGAGATGTTATTGGTATACTAAAATTGTAGTTTGAAAGATTTAGGAATGTAATCTCCTTGAGGTGTGATGAAGATTATGCCGGTGTTGAAGCCATGGGATGTGTAAGATCCATCGAAGTATAACTTCTAGGATGATTGTTCTTCTATCAAATGGAGGTGTTGATCTAGTAATTCCATAATGAGAGGGTAGTCTTCAACCAAGGGTGCATCTGCTAAGTGATCTACAATAGCTTATCCTTTGATGGCCTTTCTGTCAACATATTGGATATTAAATTCACTGAGAAGCATGCCCCATTTAGCTAGCTGCTCTGTGAGTACTATGCAAGATAACATATATTTTAATGGATCAATTTTGGATATTAGTTGTGTAAGAATCTACCTTAGGGAGGAATTCACCCAAGACCAAGGAACTCAAAATAGAAGAACAAATTAGACCAAAGTATGATCAGAATAACTATATAGTATTCAATACAATGTACAAGTACACTAGGAGTGCCTAAATATAAAGGCCTCTAAGATGCATCTAGAATGCCTAAGAATCAACATCATGATAAGTCATACAACTAGGCACATGTCTACCAAATATGGGTTATCCTCCATTAAGCACAAAAGTAAGTGTGATGATGAGAGGATAAGCCTACAATGGTGTAACATGCAAATTAGTGTTGTAGACAACATGGTCACTATACACTTACTTTCATTGATGACTTTTCAAGATTCACTTGGGTTTACTTTCTTCATCATAAGAATTAAGTGTTGGATAAGTTTCTTGCCTTCAAGACTCATGTTGAACATAAATCAAGAAAAGCCATTAAAGTTCTATGAATGGAAAATGCAAGCATGTATGTGAACATAAGACTTAAAGAATTTTTTAGACTTGAGGGAATTGATCTTCAAAATTTGCCAAAATTTAGTCTGCATAAGTTAGTTGTCACAACACTAAGGATCCAAACTCTTAAGTCTATGAAAATTTGCATGATACTAGCCAAGTCTCTAGGTCAATCAGTTGAAGTCGAAGCAATTAGTAGTGCCACTCACATTATTAATAGGTCTCCTCATCCAACCTTAGATGGAAAGACTCCTTTTGAGGCATGGTGTGATAGAAAACCCATTGTGACACACTTCAGAGCCCTTGGTTGTCCTACATGGGCAAACACATCTTCAAGGGGATGCAAGGCATAGTCACCTTGCCTTTGTAATTTTATTGGTTATGAAGATAGTGTAAAAGCATATAGACTATTGGATCTAGAGACACATAAGATCTTTGTGGAGAAGGATGTACACTTTGCGTTGGAAATTATTGAAAAGATCATGAGGAAAGTTGTTAGGATGATCATATGGAACTAGTAAAGAATGTTCTCAATCATTGTTTTGTCATTGATGACAAACTTGCTACTTGCAAGAATGACAATTGCTTTAGTGATCCAAATACTATCAGTTAGTTGATTGACAAGAACGAGGTAATCAATAAGATGTAACTAGTACACTAAGAGAAAGGTTGAAGCTATGATGCTGTAATGAAGTACAAGGATCAGCTAAGCCATTGATGAAAAAGTGTGTTGATGACATACTATAAGACACAGAGAATGGGCACACTAAAACATATCAAAGATGAAAGGTTTTTAGGTAAGCCATCTGTAAAGTCTAACTAAAGTTCATTAGAGAGAGGGAGCTGAGCAAGCTAGTAGGTGCCGAACAGATTCCTAGTTGAAGTCGAGCAAGATCAACTTCAGATGCTGAGTGATACAAGTGACAAGTAAACTTTAGATGCCAAATGATACAAGTGCCGAGTAAACTTTAGATGTCGAATGATATAGAATTTATCAAGTGCCGAGTGAAATTCAGGTGCTGAGCTATCTAGGAAATAGATGTCAAGCATCAAAAAACTAATAGTGTTGATTAACACAGAGGTGTTGAGCACCAGTAAATCAATAATGCTGAGTTGTTGCATTATTTTGAAAATCAAATATTTGCCAAATCTAAGCCGACAAGGTTGTTATCTAGAAGTTTTTAAATTAAATGGCAGATAAGAATGATGAGCTGGTGGCACAAAACACCATGTAGAACATTTTTAAAAGATACAAGTTTTTAATAAGAACAAGATATGGGTTAGATACATTGTATCCTACCTAATCCATTTGAAACCCTAAAATTGGAGAGGGAGAATTGAGTGGAAAAGAAAAATTAGATTTCTATTTGAGACATAAGTTCATGAAGAAAAGATATAGAGAGAGGCAGTCAAGCATGAAACCATAAAATGATGAAGGAGGTGCTAAGGAAGAAAGAGAGCATAGTTACTCTGTTTCAATAAGAAGACCCTAGATATGGATGCATTGGTATGATGAGTAGGAAGACTCAAGAAGATGAAGCTTGAGAAGAAGACAAGTAGTTAGAGCTGAAGTGATTAAAGCCAAGCAAAAGGATAGAACTAAAGTGTGATCTGAAATCTACAAAGTATGTTGTAAGTTCTATCATATCAAAAAGCCATTATTGTCACTCTCTAGCAATTGTAACAGGTAGTTTAAATCCTATGGACTTAGGTTGGTTTAATAGCCATGAGATAAATCCTTTAACAGGGTGACATTCCAAGTGAATGTTCAAAAGTCCTTTAACCAGGCCCATTCCTAACAGTTTGGTGAAATCCTCTAACAAGGTCACATTTAACAGTATGTTGTAAGCCTTTAATAGGGCAGGCTTTTAACAAGGCATCACTTTAGAAGAGTGAAAATCAAGTAGCATGTTACTGGTGGTTTTTCCCAAATTGGGTTTCCACGTAAATCATTGTGTCATGTGTTGATCTTTCATGTTTTATCTCTGCATGTTGATTTACTATAACTTGCTAATATGGTTGATTTAAGTTTGGATGGATGAAAAGTGTATGGATTCAGTAAAAGTAGAGAAAAAGTATTATTAGGACATTTAGACCTTGAATAACTAATTCAACCCCCCCCCCCCCCCCCCCCCCCCCTCAGTTATTTTAAATAATTCTAACACTTTGAGGAAAGTTCACCAAGCTTGTCCTCTAATCCTCTCTACACATCATACCATGTGGAAACTGATAGTGATACCAACAATAGTGCTTCAACATATTAGACATGTGGGATTCTATCAATAGTTGCAACAAGAGGTCACTACATTAGTCTAGTCTACATGCATATATTGCCACAATGATAGGTCCAACACAATAGGGTATATCCAATTTTCTCGGTCCAATTTTAGTGATGATTTAGGGAATAGTATTAATGATTTTCCTCTTCTTCTTGATGCAAAAATACCTTCTCTAGCTGTCACAAAAACTCCATCTGAGCCTCTTGTTCATTCTCTACATGATCAATCATCATAGGTTGAAGTGATTGTGGATACTTATGATCATTAGTTATAGAGGCTTCTCTATTAGCTAAGGAGACAAATAGTTCTTTGAGATAGGTTCTTCAACTAGTTGAAAAGGTTTTAGAGACATCACTTACTCGAGATTCTTTCCACACACAGTGGAAGCATCTCATTTATACCCTTGGCCTTATTTCTTCTTAAGGGGAGGAACACCATTTTGCAGTCTTGGATCAACTTCTTCATTAGAGCATCTATCACTAGTTAGCATTCTTCTTTGGGGGGAGGGAACCTATCCTATCTCTCTTCCTCTTCTTATTTTTCTTTTATGTATATACTAGATGTATGTCATAATGAGGGGGTCTTCATTACTCCATCCATTCATACATCATGTGTGTTTTTTATCTCTCTTTTTGGGGGAGGGTTTTTCCAATGAGGTTTTCCCTCTTCCTCCACTTTATGAGAGATTGCATTTCATTATGTACATGGGTACCTAACATGGCCTAGTAGCTAGTACCCATCATCATTCCATCCTAGTTTTTGTAAGCTTAAGGGCATTCTCCTAAGTTGCACTTAAGGGGGGTGTTGGTGTAAATAAGTATTTACTATTTACACTTTACTTAAGTTTACTTAGGTTAATGCATTGTTTTATTATTTTTCATTATCTTATTATTTATTTGGGTGAGACACTTAGGATTTTGTGTACTCTCATGAGTTGTCATGTTGGCAACATAGAATTATGTAACTCTAATTCAGCACATGGTGTCTACAACACTTGAGTTTGCATCATTCACTAAGTTGTCATGTAGACAACATAGTTGTTCGCACTTCCTTTTTAGCACATGTTGTCTACAACATAAATTTGTATGCTACACCATTGTAGGCTTATCCTCACATCATCGCACTTACTTCCATGCTTAATAGAGGTTAACCCATATTTGGTGGACATGTCCTTGGTTGTATGACTTATTATGTTGTTGACTTTTGTGCATTCTAGAAGCACAATGAATAATTGTAGGCTTAGGTAGATCAAATCCAAAATCCTCCCAAATGTGTTGTAACCAAAGAGCCTCTATAGCTACATTAACAACTCCTCAATACTTAGCCTTTGTGGAAGAAAGAGCATCATTGTGTTGTTTCTTACTCTACCAACAAATAGGGCTAGAACCAAGGTGAAATATGTACCTTGAAATAGACTTTTGAGAATCTAAGTCCCCACATAGTCTTAGTCTATGTATCCAACCAGCTAAATCCTAGTACCTACTACATAATGTATCCCATGTGTATGTGTACCCTTTATGTAGTGCAAAATGTTCTTGGTGGCCTTCTAATGAAGTTCATGTGGTTCTAGCATAAAGCATAAAACCATACCAACTACAAAAGAAATATTAGGGCATGTATGTGTCAAGTAGATAAGGCTCCCAACTAACTATTTGTATAATGTAGAATCAACAAGTGGAGTGGTACACTTAGCCTCTAGCTTGACACCTAATAGAAAGGGAGTAGGAGCAGGCTTGTAGTCACTCATGTGAAACAAAGAAAGAAAGTCAAGAGCATACTTGGGTTGTGAAAGTGTAATCCCTACCAAAGACCATGTGATCTTAATGCCAAAGAAGTAATGTAGCAAACCCAAGTCTGTCATAGTAAATCTATCATGTAGAGAGGTCTTGACCCTAGCAATGATGGATGAAGTGCTTCTTGTAATGATTAAGTCATCTACATAAAGCACTAATATCAAGTGAGAGTCATCTTTCCAAAGAATGTATACATTCAAATTAGAGTGACATCTTGTGAAACCTGCTAAGAGTAGGAAGGAATCCATTTAGGCATACCAAGCCTAAGGAGCCTACTTAAGACCATAAATAGACTTCTTCAATATACAAACTATAGTAGAATCCTATATAAATCCCTATGGCTACTCCATATAAATTTTATCAAGAAGATAACCATTCAAAAAAGTGCTCTTAACATCCATCTAGTGTACAACCCAACCATGAGCTGTAGCAATAGCTAGTGTCAGGTGAATGGAGTTCATCTTGGCAACTGGTGCAAAGGTCTCTATATAGTCAATACCTAGAACCTATGAGAAACCTTTGGCAACCAGTTTGGCCTTATGTTTATCCACACTTCCATCCACTACAAATTTGGTTTGATAGATCCACTTACATTGAACCACCTTTCTTCCCTCAGGAAGGGGAACTAAGGCCCAAGTGTTATTTTTCATCAAAAAATTATATTCTTCCTCCGTAGCCTTGTCCCATTTTGAAATCCCTAATGCTTCCTTAAATGATTGTGGATCTAAAGTAATGACTATATATGCATTTGGAAATGACTTGTGCTATGACCTAGACCTCTAAGTGTCTGAAGGATTTCCCACCAGTGAACCCACTACATCAAGGGTTTTCTATGGCCAATGAGGTTTAGTAGAAGAAGAAGAAGAAGGAATGTCCTCAACTATTTCTTGACCCTTAAAATGTGGTGTCTTGCAAGTCAAAGTTGGAGGAATCTCATCTTCTGAGTCACTATCATCACTATGATCACTATCCATGAAGGAGGAAGAAGGAAGAGTTGAAGAAGCTAAATATGGACATGTTTCTTCAAATTGAACACTCCTCTCATAAAATATTTCATGAATTTTTGGATCCATTAGTTTCTATGCCTTGAGATGGTTAGGATATCCAACAAATATGCATGGTGTTCTTTGAGGTTCTAATTCCTTTTGCTTTTGTGGAGGTATCCTTGCCCATGCTAGATAACCAAAAACTTTGAAGTTTTTTACACTTGGTTTCCTTCCACACCAAGCTTCAAAAGGTGTTATTCCATGTAAGGCCTTATATAGACTTCTTTTTTGGATGTAGTTGGTACAACACATGGCTTATTACCAAAATACTTGATCTAGAAACTTATGTTGAAGCATACAAGTGGTCATTTCCTTAAGGAATCTATTCGTTCTTTCAGCTACACCATTCTACTATGGTGTGTATGCAACTAAATGTTGAAGATCCATATCCTCATGTGTGCAAAAGTCTATAATTTTGGAGTTGACATATTCCCTATCATTATCTATTCTTAGGATCTTGTTGGCTTTCCCTAATTTTTTCTCAACTTGAGCTTTGAAGGTGATAAAGTTATCAAATATTTCACTCTTATGAGCTAGGAAAAAAACCCAAGTGTACCGTGAAAAGTCATCAATAAATGTGAGAGCATACTGGGCCTTACCAGAGGATGGTACTAGAAATGGGCCAACTACATCACTATGAACCAATTCTAGAACAATAGTTTCCTTCCATGACTTCCCCTTGTCATATTTCTCTTTCAGATGCTTTCCTACTTCACAACCTAGAGATACACCCTCTAAATATTTGACTTGTGCTAGACCAATGACCATTACCTTGTTGCTGAAGGTAGCAATAATTAAGATGTCCAAATATCGCATACCATAGTTTACTTTGTGTGTTTGAATGAGTCAACAAGGCAAGAGAAGTGGACTTATGCACAAAATGTGAGAAAGAAGAAAGTCTTGTCTCATGATTTGCCTTTACAACTACCATGATAGAATCATCTTTGATATTTTTCACCACAACTACATTGGGGATGAACTCTACTTTGTTGCCACATCCATAGTGAGTTATCTAATAGAAGGAGAGAAGGTTGGTGCTAAGGTTAGGAACATGAATTACATCCTTGAAGATGCCATTTTAAAACTCAACATTGCCTTTCCCTTCAACTTCCACTTGAGTATCATTTCCTACATAGATGTAAGGTACATTTGATGGTTTCATAGAGGAAAAATGCTCCCTTGTAAGCACCCATATGATGTGTTGCTCCTGAATCAAGAACCCATTCCTTAGCATTGTTTGTAATTGCTACCAAAGCTTGTCCATAACCCTTTGAAGTGGATGAAGATCCCTTATCCTTATATGTATTCGGTACATCAATTTTGTGTTTCCTCATTATGTTGACCAATTCATCAATCTACTTATCCTTGCACTCATGTTCATCATGACCATTCTTCTTACTATAGGAACAAGTTTTATTCTCCCTTTTGTTAGAATTTTTCCCCTTTTGATTATTTTTGGATGAAGACTTTCCTTGTTGTGAAGAAGATTAGTGAGTGGAAGAAGATTTATTTGAGGAAGATTGTTGTTTTGAGGAGGATTGTTCCATGTCATCTTGTGGCTTAGCCTTCTACTACTTCTACTTCTTGTTGGAGTTTTTGCCACTTGAATTACCTTCATTTGCTACCAAAGCTTTGGTCTTGGAAGACTTGAGAATTCCCATACCCACTAGATTGTCATGTTCTAAGATCAACATTTCTAAAAATTTCTTGAATGAAGGCTTAACATAGGCACTACCCATTGTTAATTTGTGTGTATTAAAGCTAGAAAAGAAAGGAGCATATTTAGGTGAAAGATGAGTCATGATGTGTTTGATCATCTTTCCATCCTTGATGGATTCACCACAATCCTTAAGTTGTGCCATATATATGTCTACTTGTGTAAGATAGTCTTTGATAGTGTTTAAATTTCTAGGATCCAACTTGAGAAGTTTGTCTGCTATGGTGTAAGCCATGTCTTCATCTATTGTCCCATACAAAGCTTCAAATTTAGCCCAAATCTCTATTGGATAAGTAAGCTTCCTAATGTGAAATTTGATAGGATGAAAGATATTTTTCAACAAGGTTCCTAGGGCCATCTCTTTTTTGGATTCTTATTCTGCTTTCCCAACTTCATTAGCATCAACAAGAGGTTTCTTTGCTGCACTAGTTACATAACACAATAAACCTTTTTCTACCAATGGTCACTTAATGTTTTCTTTTGAAGTAGCATAATTATGTGGAGTTAACTTTGAAAAGGAACCCATAATGTAAGAGCACAAGATCAAGGAGAAAAAATATATAGTACACACCTTGCCCTTTTTACTCAATGAAAAATCCCCCCCCCCCCAAATGAATGATTTTTGCACTTTATATATAGTGCATTTACAATAGGTCACTTGTCAAAATGAACAAAGTGGGCTTATGATTTTGCTAATTACAATCTTTTTATAGAGTAAAAATCTAAACCTTTACAATGTAGCTCAAAAAATACAACAATTGTGCAGCAATACAAAGCAAAATAGGACCTATCTTTGTAAGTGGTATTTTTGTCTACACAAGACTATAATACGAAAATAGATCTAAAAAGTATACAAAAAAAATACACTTTTAGAAAAAATGAAACCTAAAAAGGAATCTAGATGAGCCTATATGATGCATTTGAAGTTGCAAAATGTAGGATTAGATAGTTATAGTCACCAAAAGATACTTATTCTAAAAAATCTATGCACAAAAGCTAGAAAATAGCTACACCACTAAAAAGTATAGGAAATTTTACCCAAATTTTTTTTAAATGCATCTAGTTTGGAGTTCAGATGACTGAGTTATGGCCATTTGAAGCCAAGTTTCCAAATCAAAACTGCATTTGAAGAGGGGTCTGGAGAGGAAAATATGATGTTAAATTTGATAGTCAAATGATCGTCATTGTCATTCAAAATTTCCCTTGAATGATAGTCAGATAGTCATCAATTTTAGACTCACAAATTACTGATGTTAGCAAAAATGTAGGCCCTTGCTAATGTGTCAATGATGTCACCTGTACAACTAATGACATAAAATGTACAACACTATATAGACATGTGCAGTTGAGTCTAACATGTATTGCTGACTCAGATGTATGGCAGGTGAATTGGAAACTAACATGTATGGTTGGGCTAACAAGATCTACGCAGTGATGACATGGCTCAGTCTAGTTGGCATTTTCCACATGCGTGAATGGGCTACTGCCATGTGTCAAAATATTATTTGGCCATAGAGGTTAACTTGACTATATCATAGATGGGCTTTGACAACACCATGTGTCCATGCACAGGGGTCTAGTTGTTGCATGGGCATCTCAACTTGCATCACATAGATCACTGGCAGGGACTGTAGATGTCATCCACATGGCTCATGACTCAATGCATAAGACACCTACTAATGCCATGTGTATAGGTGTGGACCGTCAAAAAGAACAAAAGTGTTGTTGTTTCTTTTTTTGTATGCTACTGAGTTTAAAACACCGTAGGTAGGTCCAACTTTTTATCCCACATTTGTGGGAATGGGGAGCGTGAGCTTATTTATATGCAAAGCTCTGCTAATGCATGAACAAAATGTCAAATGCCAAAGTATGTTGCTAGAAGGGGTTAGCTAGTGGAAATGAAATTGCCAATTTGTAATTTCATGGCTGTCACTGGAAATAAAGCTACCAAAAATTAATTAAGTTGCTTGCAAAATAATAAATCAAATATTCTACATAATAGTCTCAGCACAGGGCTGGGGTGTGACTGCTTAGTGCCTGTGCTAAAAAAAATTTCTCTGCTAATAATTTTGAAAAAAATTTGAAAAGTGCAAAAAAGTTATAGGAATAATAGATCTAAAAAATGAATTTAACGGATCAAATAAAGACCATATCCAGCTTGCAAATTAGGCCTTTGGGTTTTGATTTGCAATTTTTTCTTTCTCATGGTTGACTATGGCCTAAAATAGGCAAATTTATAGTTGATCTTCACCAAATCATCACTCTAGATGTAATGGCAAGGTTTTCTTTGGCTCTAGATGCTCCCAATTATTGTTGATGCTTTGGATCTGAATCAGGTCCCTTCAAGAGATAAAGCAACAAGGGCTCTAATGGCTATATGATGAGTATCTCCCTCAGCTCTGATACCATGTAAGAATCTACCTTAGGGTAGAATTCACCCAAGACCAAGGAACTCAAAATATAAGCACAAATTAGACCAAAGTATGATCAGAATAACTGCATAATATTCAATACAATGTACAAGTACACTAGGAGTGCCTAAATATAAAGGCATCTGAGATGCATCTAGAATGCCTAAGAATCAACATTATAATAATTCATAAAACTAGGCACATGTCCACCAAATATGGGTTATCCTCCATTAAGCATAGAAGTAAGTACGATGATGAGAGGATAAGCCCACAATGGTGTAACACATAAATAATTATTGTAGATAATATGTGGTAAATTAGGAGTATGTATAGCTATGTTTTCTACATGACAACTTAGTAAATGATGTAAACTCTAGTTTTATAGATACCATGTGCATAATTAGATTTGTGTACTTCTGTGTTGTCAATATGACAACTCAAAAAGGTGTGCAAACTCTTAAGTGTCTCATAAATAAAATAATAAAATGATGCACTAACCTAAGTAAACTTAAGTAAAGTATAAATAGTAAATACCTATTTACACCAACAAGTTTCATAGTGTAGCTCAACATGTAATGATGAAACTTCTAAATGGAAAATACCACAGCTAAGCAAGCATTTTTCGTTGGTGTGTAATTGAACTCATATCCCACTAAGGTATGACTGATGTAGTAAATAGCCCTTTCCTTTCTTATATCATCAAGTTGTGCTAGAAGAGCACTTAGTGTTGTGGGAGTAGCTATAATGTATAATATGAGTGGATGCCTTGCAACTAGAGGAACCAAAATAGGCAGGTTAGCTAAGTATTGCTTGATGAGCTCAAAGTTATGTTGGCAAGCGGGGTCTCATCTAAAGTTTTGATCCTTTTTGAGTAGATGCGTAAATGGTTGACATTTATTAGTGAGCTGGGAGATTGTCATATCCCTATTTTAAGATAGAATTTAAATAATTATTAGATAATATAATGTTGTTAAATAAATAATAAAGTTATATTAAGAATAATACTAATATATATAAGAAAATAATAATAATTTGATCTATATTATTATTAAAATAATATTTAGTATGATATTTTAAATAATTAAAAATAAATATAAAATTTTAATGAGTAAAGAAATAAATAAAATTAAATACAAGAGACAATATTGTAGAAAGTATATTAAATTTCTAAATAAAATTTCATAATAAATAATAATAAACACAAGTAAATAAGCAATATAACATAGAATGATATATATTAACTAAATCTAATGAAAAGTCAAGAGAGATTTAACAAATAGACATGACTCCTTAAAATTAAGATATAAAAGGGAGTAGAGTTTATTTTAGAGAGGAAAAGTTCAAAAAGGAAAAATGGAAGAGGAAAGTAATATCATGAAGAAAATAAGGACACGACTTTTTGAAAAGGTATGAATGATATTCAAAGGATGTGAAACTTTGAAAGGGTCATAATTATGAATGGTTGTTACTCTTCAAAAATATTGTGATTATAAAGTATTGGAATTTTTCCAAAGGATTTTTTGTTATGAAGTGTTGTGACTTTTTGAAAGGATTACTATGAAGTGTTGTGACTTTTCAAAGGATTTGTCTAATAAAAGGTTGTGACTCTTGGAAAATAAAAATGGTAATAAGGTAAACATTTATTATTTTAAATGTTGTTTAATATTAGTTATGATAATAATGAGGTAACATAATTATATAGAAATACCAAGGTAATAAGAATGAATGTTTTCTTTTATTTGACATAATTAAGTAAAATAAATAAGAATCTAATCAATGTTATTGATTAAGAGATGATAATGACTTGAAAACAATCCCAAGAATTACATTAATCAATAAGAACTAGCTGGGTAAGAGGGTAGGGTTGAGTCCTAAGGCAAGAGGGGAATATATTGACTCTTGGGCTTAGGTTTATCAAGCTATGGGACCCCACCACAATGTTCAAGGATTGAGGTATGGTATAGCATCTAGACATGGTGAGGGATGGAAAACACTCATTTGAAAGGTTGGGACCAAGGTCCTATGAGGCCTTTAATGTGGTCTCCTTGTCCAATCCCCAGGTGACCTAGCCTATACATACAATGTAATAGATTGGGTAGGAATATATACATATATAAAGAATCATTAATAATATATTGATAATATTTTAAATTGATTTCTTGGAAAAAATAGGACAATATTATAAGCCCTTGCAAGTAGGGACATTATAGTGGTATCAGAGCATGACCTTGCCATCCTATAGGGTTAAAGGGGATTTAGAAAAATAATTTATGTGAAAGACTAATGTAGAAATTTAATGACTATTAGAAATGATTCAAACATATCCATGATAACAACCTAAGAATTTGGACTAAAAGAAACATAAATTTCAACTCAACATAAGAAGTTGTATAATTACTTGAGGACAAGCAATTTGAGGAAGGGAAGACTATCATATCCCCATTTTAAGATAGAATTTTAATAATTATTAGATAATACAATGTTATTAAATAAATAATAAAGTTATATTAAGACTAATACTAAAATATATTAAAAAGAAAATAATAATAATTTGATCTATATTAGTATTAAAATAATATTTAGTATGATATTATAAATAATTATAAATAAATATAAAACAAAGAAATAAATTAAATAAAATACAAGAGACAATATTGTAGAAAGCATATTAAATTTCTAAATAAAATTGCATAATAAATAATAATAAACACAAATAAGTAAGTAAATAAATAATATAGCATAGAATGATTTAAATTAACCAAATCTAATAAAAAGTCAAGAGAGATTTAACAAATAGACATGACTCCTTAAAATTAAGATATAAAAGGGAGGAGAGTCTATTTTAGAGAGGAAAAAAAAGGAAGAGGAGAAGAGGGGTTCAAAAAAGAAAAATGGAAGAGGAAAGTAATATTATGAAGAAAATAATGAAGTGACTTTTCTAAAAGGTATGAATGATATTGAAAGGATGTGAACCTTTGAAAGGGTCATAATTATGAATGTTTGTGACTCTTCAAAAATATTGTAATTATAAAGTATTGAGATTTTTCCAAATGATTTTTAGTTATGAAGTGTTGTGAGTTTTTTAAAGGATTATAACTATGAAGTGTTGTGACTTTTCAAAGGATTTGTCTAATGAAAGGTTGTGGCTCTTGGAAAAGAAAAATGGTAATAAGGTAAACATTTATTATTTTAAATATTGTTTAATATTAATTATGATAATAATGAGGTAACATAATTATATAGAAATACCAAGGTAATAAGAATGAACATTTTATTTCATTTGACATAATTAAATAAAAGAAATAAGCATCTAATCGATGTTATTGATTAAGAGAATATAAACTTGAAAACAATTCCAAGAATTACATTAATCAGTAAAAATTGGGTGGATAAGAGGGTAGGGCTGAGTCTTAAGGCAAGAGGGGAATATATTGACTCTTGGGCTTAGATTTATTGAGCTATGGGACCCCACCATAATGTTTGAGGACTGAGGTATGGTATAATATCTAGGCATGGTGAGGGATGGAAAACACTCATTTGAAAGGCAAGGACCAAGGTCCCATCAAGACATTAATGTGGTCTCCTTGTCCAATCCCTGGGTGACCTAGCCTATATCTACAATGTAATAGATTGGGTAGGAATATATATGTATGTAAAGAATAATTAATAATATAATGATAATCTTTTAAATTGATTCCTTGGAGAAAAAAAAAAGAATATTATAAGCCCTTGCAAGTAGGAACATTACGAAGATGAATCCTCTGACTGATTGAAGTTTCCCTTGAAGAGAATGAAAGTGATTGAGCATCTTAGGAGGGGCCATATCTATGATGTCCTTGACCTTTTTAGGATCAATATCAATACCACGTCATTATAAAATGAATCCCAGGATCTTTCCCAAGGTAACGTAGATGACACATTTCTTAGGATTGAGCATGAGGCAATATTTAGCAAATCAATCAAACAATTCTTTGAGATGAGATAAGTGATCAAGGGAATTAAGAGATTTGACTAAAATATCATCTGCATAATGCTTAAGAGTCTTATGGATTAGGTCATGGAGGATGACTGTCATGGTGCACTAATATATTGCCCTAATGTTCTTTAGCCTAAATGGCATCGTGTTATAACAGAATGTTCCCCAAGGTGTGGTAAATGTTGTCTTATGTTGGTCTTCCTCTACTATCTAAATCTGGTTGTATCCAGAGAAACCATCCATGAGTGATAAAATCTCATGGCCTATGACGAGATCAATAATTATGTCTATATTTGGTAATGGGAAATCATCCTTCAGAAAAGCTTTGTTGAGATCTTTGAAGTCTTTGAAATTTTTTATATCACTAGAAGGTTTTGTAATAGGTACTATGTTGGAGATCCATTCAAAATAGTCAATTGGGTGAATGGTTTTTTCCTCTAAGAATTTTTTAAACTCTACTTTAACCAACAAAGCAACTTTGGGGTGTATCTTAGAGAGCTTTTTCTTGACAAGTTTGGCCTTTGGATCCACAGTCAAATGGTGTACTACTAACTTGGGGTCCAAACTCAGCATGCCTTGATAGGATCATGCAAAGTGACCAACATTTTCATCAAGGAATTCAATGAGAAGATCTGCCTACTTAGGTGGTAGAGATGCCATGATATATGTGATATATGGTATCTCAGTCAGACTAATATTGACTGGTCTAGTTTCCTCTATCAAGACTAAAGATATGGGAGGCCTACGCTCCTGTAGGGGAAGGATGAAATCTCCATATTTGGGTGCCTTTTAGAGGTTTCCACTATTAGATATGTCTTTTATTTTCATTTCATTTTTTGAATCATCCAATGGTGCCCTAGAGGAGTTTTCACTAGAGGATAGTTTGCTTTTACTTTTTTGCTTTTTTGTTTCCTTTTCCAACTCAATTTTACAACTAGAGACTTCCTCCTCCCCAAAGTAACCTATTGGATCCAGTTTGTAGACATATACTAATGGTGGCCATGGCAATTTATGTAGTATTTCTACCCCCATGAATTTAAGGAGTGCATGCTTAGTAGAGAATTCATCAACATGGACAACACTTAGTTGGTCCCAATCAATGAGTTTGGATGAGCGAATGGTAAGTCTATAAGATTTAGGAATAATTGGTAGAGTATAGAGGCTCCTAAGATAATTTTTTCAATGAAAATATCATCATAGGATTTCTTCTCTACTTCCTTAGGAATGTCTTCGACCTCAACAAGATTGTTTTGCATGTTTCTGAAGGCATGGCCTTCTTTTCTAGTGCCCCCAATTACAAGGAGTCCATAGCCTAAGCCCTTCTTTTTCTTTTCTAGGTATGCTTCTATAGGCTACCTAATACCTAATTCGAGATGATCTAGACCACCTCCTTGATAATCCCATTGTTCAGTGGCTAGGTGATGTGACCATGGGTACTTTTGTTTAAGGCGATCAAGTAATTCTTCACTTTTTGGAGGTAGCTCTTTTGATAGCCATGTATTAATGTCTGGAGTAGTTTTCTCTCCATTGAGGATATCATTGGTGATAAATGTGGTAGGGTCCATCTATCTAAGTTGAGAGGTGGTATCTAACCTTGGTCCTTGATGTGTCAATTGCCCTTGAGTATGTAAAACAAGTGGTAGAGCTTTGATAGTGAAAGCATCTGTGAAACTATATTCATTGCAACCTTGGTAGTTGATCTTAACCATGGAAAGAATGGAGGCTAAAATGGTTTCTAGATGATGGCAAGTGCTAGAGGAGCTAGCTATGACATGGCCAATTTCAATTCTAGGAGAATGGTTTGTGTATGAAGCTTTGATCATATTACAATAAGAAAAGGGTTTAGGATCTATGTGAATGGTTACCTAATGTGTCATTATGTGGGAATTTGAGACACTAATGGTATGTAGATGGAATGGACTTCATGGCATGAGTCTAGGGCAGCCAAGGAGGATGTTGTATGGAAGGTTAAGATCAACTATGTGACAAACTATTTCTTGAGTGGTTGGGCCAACTCAGGGAGCAAGATGGTTCCTTCAGTGGTGTGCTCCAAGTTATCGCATGCCTTGATGGTAATCACCTCATTAATAATATCTACCTCAATATATCCTACCTTTTTGATGAATTTTTAAGTACATAGATTTAGAGCTGATCCATTATCTATCATGACCTATTTGACTGTAAAGTTAGAAAGCATGAAAGTGGAAGTATATGGTTGGGTTCAACTATTTGGCTATTAGAGGTCTTGAAGGACCAATACATGATAAAAAAAGATGGTTGATCAAGTTGTAGAATTCAGTTGCATTGATGTTAGTGAGGATGTATGACTCATGGAAAGTACTGTCAAGGATCTCTTGAAAAAGTGGGCTTTTTCATAAGAGATCTAGAATAGAAATCTGAGTTGGCATATTTCCAAGGTGTTCCAAGATATTATACTATGGTCCAAAATGGGGTGGTCCTAATGAAGGTGCTTTTGATGGAGGTGGCCTTGGTGGTGTAGATACATATGGGCCAATTATATTGAGTTAAGCTTGGCGAGTAGTAACTACACATTGGGTATCTCATCATTTGATGTTTATAACATTGATAGATGGATCAACTTGTGATATGCAACCAATAAGGCTCCCATAGTCCAAGTATGCAAAGGTATAGTTTTGAGACTTATCTTGGTTATCACCTTGTTTATTTTGAGCATTGTTGGGTTTGTTGGTAGGAGTATTTGGAGGTGCTTTTCTTGTGTTTGTATTATGAGGAGGAAAAACATTTTGATATATCATTAACCCTACACTGGGTGAAGCTTGTTCCCCTACTATAATTTATTTCTAGTAAATAAGGTCTTGGACATAATACTTGAGTTTCTTGCATTTGAGGGTGGTATGCCCTTTGAAATAATGGAATTTGTAGAACTCATTATCTTTATGCCAGGATTCTCTAGATTGAATAGGTTCCAAGGGTTGCATTTGTGGATAGCAAACAAGATTATTATTGGCTAGTTTTTCAAATATTGCATCAAGAAGATCCTCCAATGGGGTATACACATGAGGTTGTCTCTAAATACATGGTTTAGGTCTAGCTAAAAGGGTGATAGCATTAGTCTGATTGTGATGGCTAGGTAATTGGACATTGTTTTGATTATTTTGCATAGGAGGTTGCAAATAGATTAGTGTTTGTTGTGGATAAGTTTTCTGTTGAAAAAATGTGGTAGGTGTGTTGGTAGCTGACCCAATGATATGGACATGTCGAGTGTCAGTGATGCCATCTATCATTGTGTTTTTTTTTTTTGTTCTGATACCATATTTTGTCATTACCTGGGCCTTGATCTTGGGTATTTTCTTTGTAAAGTTTAATGACACCATTGTTGATGAGCCTTTATTCAAGTCTCATCCATTTTTTCTTAATATCTTTGTATATTTATAGATAGTTCATAACCATGTGATGGGCAAGACTAGGATGTGCATTATTTATAAACATTTTGACAAGGTGACATTCTAGGATGGTACATGAGACCCTAGTTGTGAGGGTTTGCCAACGTTGTAAATTCTGCAAGGCTTTCTCCTCCTTCTTTCTTGGTATGAACTAAGTCTACTATAGATAACTTAGTTTCAACAAAATGAGCATACTAAGCTACAAAGGCTTCAGAAATATTAGCAAAGGTTTTAATGGTACCTTGGGGGATACAAAAGAACTGCTCTAGGGCTAGTCTACCTAAGCTTTTCAAAAAAAGTTGCATGAGGAATATATCATTATAGGCCACTTCTTGGGAATTCATATATAATTATTTGACATGTGTGACTAGATCACTGTTCTCTCTAAATTTATCAAACTTGGGGATCTCAAAGTGTTTAGGAAATGGTGTCATTGTGAAGATTTTGTCAAATGGATATGAGCAATCATTTTCAAATTTAAAAGTTTTGGAGTCTGTCCCATCTTTGAGGGCCTTGAGAGCATTTTTCATTTCCTCTCATTCAGAGTTTATAGGTGGGGGAGAAAATGCCCTCGATCTAGGTGCCCCCAATGTGGGATATGCAGTAGAGTTTGAAGGTTGATATAGAACACCTTGACTACCATATGGTGGTTGTGGAAAAATAGGGTTTATAACTATTAAGATGCAAACTTTGGGTTATTGGAATATAGTTCGTGTATACTATTGCATCTATTGGGTAGATGATGGATGGGGCTGGTAAGTATGAGGTTGTTACCCTACTAAATGATTCTACATGGATACTTGAGCATATTGTTGGCATGATGATTACAGCTGAAAGTGTGGTAATGTTGGTAATGCTTGAGCCATGCTTTGGGAATACATACCTTTCCCAATATAGGCTAGTTGTGCTCCTACTTGAGAGAGCAACTGATTATGAATAGGTAAAAGGATATTAATCTAAGATAGAGTGCTCATAGCAAGGAATTGTATTGGAGGGATTATTTGGCTATTGCCTAAGGGTGGAATAGAAAAATAGTTGGTGAGAGGTGGTAGTGAATAAACTTGCGTAGTGAGAGATGGAAGTGATTGAGGCATGGTCATGGATGCAATGCTAAAAGGGAAGCTAGTTGTAGGCCTGTGTGCTATAGCAACACTCCAAGGTCCTAAAGGAAATGAGGCCAAAGTACTTTGGCTAGTAACAAAGGGATTGATAGTGATGTTGGGTGTGATGGAAGATGAGGTATTTGACCCTAGTGGAGGCATGTTGATAGTAAATGGACTCGATGTGTTGTGAGATGGGAAGGAAAATGTGTTGTTGTTGGACACAATAGGGGGATTTTGTGAAATTGGGAGATAGGTGATGGAAGCAGATGTAGATGATACACTTAAGGTTGGTTGAGATGTAGTGTGTACTAATGGTTGAGTGAGGATGCGATGAGTGTTTTGTGGAATGGGAGTAGTCACTTGGGTTGAGGGGATATTTGGGTCTACTACTTCTATCTAAGGTAGTTGGTACACACTATTGGGTAGAAAGAAAAGATCTTGAGGGATAGATGACCATGTAGATGATGTTTACCATCCAAATAGAGGGTGTGTAAGATTTTTAATGTTGGTAGGTGGTGGGCATCCAAACTCAAAGGCACCAACATTGTGCCTTAAGAAATTTTCCATGATGGTTTCCTTATTTTGACCTATGATGGCATTAACAATGGTGGCATAGCTTGGTTGGTTCATGAAAGCATCAATATCTATGGAAGAACCTGTCTCTTTTGAGATTTTCAATGGTGGGTCTGGTGGCATCATGGAAACTGTAGGGTATGGTTGAGCTCAAGTTGTGTTACTACTATGACTAGGATCCATGTCCTTTTTCCATGTATTCTTACCAAAATGTGTAGTGGGTGGAATAAAATGATAAATTGCTCTAAAAAATGCAAGGATGATGCTAAGTAGAGATGATAGCCTAGGAAACTAAATGATATGGTACTAAGTGAAGGATGCTATGATTCCCTTAAGTGTGATCTTAAAAATATGATGTTGATATCAAACCTAAAAGTAGCCTAATCTTTTTTTTTGGAAGATAGAGAAGGAACAATTGTGTACCCAACCATTGGCTCAAAGTAATGTGGGACACAAGTGACAACCTATCTAAGAAAATGCTAAGTTTCAAGGATAACTATGATGGTGAGATAGATAGGAACTTATTTTTAGGGAAACAAAGCCTTTGATGAAATGTTGTTAAATGCTTCTAAGTAGGTGAGTATATAATGAAAGGTGCTAGATCTTAATGATGCATGTGGAGGATTTTTTTGAAAACCAAGGTTGATGTGAGAATAGGAGGAGGTGATCCTAGTTTAAATGCTTGTATAGGATAAAGGCTTGACATGAAAGACTAAATCTATGAGGAGATAAGTGCACAAGAGTGTGTGGAAAAAGAGGGACCTAATCAGAGTAAGTAACTCTAGAGTTTTTGATAAGGCTATGGCTAACACCTCATCAGAGAGTTAGGTTCTACATTTTGTAATCCCACTTGGTTTGTAATGCCATGTTAGCACTGCCTTTCTCAATTTGGTCTAGTTTGACAATCCTTGGGTTGGGGGGTATATTTCTTATGTTCTACTTCAATCTCCTTGTAAATAGGTATTTGTGGAAGTTTAGCTTTGGCTTGACATGATATTACTCTAAGAGATTTGATCACACTTGTTAGGTTTTATAGGTAGTGACTATGCTAAGTATACCTTCTGACCTTTGGTTGGAAGCATTAAGCAATTGAGGAATAGCTAAATTTTCAAAAATGGTAAGGTTGAGTGAAGTGGGACAAACTAGACTTTAGGATTTGTTGTGAATGAACTTGCTAACAATCTTTTAGTCAAGAGTAATGAGCACCTTTTTTGAAGACAAAAGTGTTATTTTCAGTCAAGTAGGGTAAGTAAAAAGAATACTTTGGAAAGAGAAAACTTTTGGACTAAGAAAAAAGGGTTTGTTTGCAACTAGATTTTGCTAGGTAGTGTGGATTTGAGATAACAAGTATAGTTTTTGTAAAGGTAAGGATAAGCCAAGGAGACAAAACATTGTTGCTAATGGACTTGCTAACAACTACTTATTTTTAAATATGAAAAGATGGGGTCTTTCAAAGACAAAATTGTGTTATTTTGGTCAACTAAGAGAAGTAACAAGGATATTTTTGAAAAAAAGTATAAACTTTGGACTAAGGAAAAAGAGGACTTGTAACTAGGATTTGCTAAGTGGTTTGTTGTTTGAGGGAACAAGTATAACTTTGGCTAAGCGAAAGTTGAACCAATGAGACAAAAAATTTTGCAAATGGACTTGCTAACAACTTCGTTTTGAAATAACAAAGATAGGATTCTTCTAATTTGAGAGATTTATGAGAAATAGTCTTTCAAAGGAAAAAGAAACTTTGAGAAAGACAAACAAATGATCTCTTTAGAAAAAGGATTTGATAATAACCATAGAATTGTGCATATTTTACAAATGTTTTTGATAGGTCTTGAGCACAAATAAGACAATTCAAACACATACTTTATCCCTAAGGTCAAATTTTTTGGTTGCAATATGCTATTCAATGGCCCATAACTTGGCATCTCCTGATTCTAGTGCAATATTTCCCTCTAATCGATGAGGTGAGTCATTACAAGAGTTGATCAACAAATAATACATGTCAAATAATATTCAAGGCATGAAAAATAGAAATTTCCCTTCTATGAGAACAACAACCCTTGGATATGAAACCCAAGTGGCCTCATCCCTATACTAGGGAAGCACAATGGTGAGTAATCTTGAAGGATTTTATTTCGCTTGCACTGTAAATGAACATATCATGGATAAAATCAAGAAACTTTGACTAAAAGGGTTGTAAATGGGTCTCTGTCATCTCACCATATAGTTTTTATGTATGTGATCCACTTAAGAATCTATTCTAGACATGTTGAAATCATGGGAATATTTTCCCACCTCAAGCTACCCCCAAAAACACACCACCCAAACTTGGGTAAAAGAGCAAGAAAGTTTAACTTTCCCCTCATTTATATTTGGATGCTTGAGTGTATCCTAACAAATAAGTTTCTGAAGACACATGCAAGCTTAACATTCAATTTGTTCATTTCCAACTTTACAACGATCACCAACAAAGGGAAATCAAGTCAACAAAAGTAAATTGATCGAGAAAGCTTTAAAAATGAGGGAATAAGAGAAAGTTTATCTTTAAGGCATTCAAGATTGGATGGATTTATTTGAATCCCCAAAATCAAAGTGTTTACACATAATGTTCATTTGCACCTTAAATAAAGTGTTCATTGCATTGGTTCAATTTTGAGCACTTGTAATTCAAGAGTGGATTATTTACTTAAGTTATTCAAGCATTCCAATGTAAAAAATTACCTAAAGACTTGTCATTCATTCCATGAAAAAGCAAGATTTGTTCAATTTTAAGCCTTAAAACATAGTTATGTTGACAAAACCTACAAAAAACTAGTTAGTGTTCTACTCTAGAAAATACCTACAATAGAGAAATGTCAGAATTTACTACAAACAAGCCAAAGCTGCAAACTCATAGGTTTAGGTAGCAATCCCGTAGGTGTAGGAATGTGGTTAAAGGTTGTAGAATTGATGTACAAGGAATGGTAAAAAGTGCAAGAAAAGTAGGCTATGGGATAAAATGACACAAAGTAATCCCATGAAAAGGAAATCCTGTGGGTTCTTGAAGGAGCGTTCTCATAGAAAGGTGTGTCAGTGGGTTTGACTAACAATATGAAAAGTGGGTTTTGGGGGTTGACTAATAGGATGACACATTCCCACTGGTATTTTTCTATGATCTTGTTGGCAAAGACTATTGTTCTCGCAAGGATAGGGTCAGTAGGGATGCACGGGCTATTTTTGTGACACGTGGTGATGAGAGTTTGAGGTAAACAATGATATTTCTTTCATGGGTTCACATCCCTACTAGTTTATGGCTTCAATCCTACTATTATGGATTTGCATTCCTAGGGTGGTAAGATCACAAACAAAGTGGGTTTTGAGGTGTTCTAAAGAAAATATTGATCATATGGCTAGGAGCATGATTTCCAATGAGATACTTGTGTACCTACAAAAATATTAGCAAACTACCTAAACACACCCACAAGCACAAAATGTTAGTTTGGTTGGTTTAGCATAAAAGCACAAAAAACATGATTATAGTGACCCAAATTCAGGGTCCTACCAAGCATACCGAATTGTATCACTTAATCTAGTTAGTGTAAAAGGAATACTAGTACTAACAAGAGCATTCACACAACTAAAAAAACTAACACTTAAGATAGGACAAAAGAAGACAATATGGAGGAAAGTAAACCAAGGATGGTAAAATCCTCAAGTGCTTTTCACAATGATGAAGCTATGTCCCTGATGAGAGGGTATGTATGCTCATGGTGTGCTCAAGCTTCAAGTGGATGGGTGATTATCAAATGTGTGTATGGATTGGGGTTTCAACAATCGAGGTGTGGAGGGGTTTCAACATTATAATGGCATTTTGGTAGTTTTTAGGCTCTCAAAATAGTATTATAACTTTGCATGAAAAGTGAATGATATTTGTGAAGGGAGAGGGTTTCATTTATAGTCCAATGGGTGATAAAATGGATGGTTAGGATGGTGAGGTAGGGCTAAGATGCACTCTAAGGGAAGCAAAGGATTGTGCTTGTCTAGAGCCAATAAGGAGGTGACACTTGTCACAAGGAGGATGAGTGTGAGAGGATAGGATAAAAGTTGGTCAAAGGGAGTATTGATGGAGGTTGAGTGTGTAAGAGGGATATAAGAGTCATTAATGGCATGTAAGATCCATTAATTCCCTTGGATGGGGATGGAAGAGGATAAATGAGATATTTTGACCTTGGCTCGGGTTCGCACATCCTAATCCTTGCTTAAAGTTGTGCACATGGTTACGAGGGGGATTATGATTTCTTAGAAAGGGGGTTAGAGGGGCAAGTGGCTTAGCTTTGATGGGTGGGTTGGTTAGGTGGTTAAGTGAGGTTAGTATGGGTGAATGGGTTGGATTAGGGAGAAAGGTAGGTTTTAGGGAAATTTTAGGGTTTTAGATATTTTATTAAATGATTTATTTAATAAAATGAGGGTATGGAATTAGATTTTATAGATTTGAGAATTTAATTAATTTAATATAGGAATAGGGTTTTAATTAATAACTTGATTTTGGGTTATCATTTGATTTTAACAATTGGACTATAGTTAATTAATTTAATTAATTAACTAGGGGATGACAATTAACTAATTTAATAATAAATATTCAATTAGTAATGTCCTAAGAGTTGACTAAATATAATTACCTAGTGATGTAATTAGATTTAGGTGTCTACAATATTGGCTTTAAAATAATTCGCAAACATAGATAATAAATTGAGTCATGAACAATTGTTATCACTTTTAAGTTTTAAATTATAATTTGGTAATTTCATATTTTATTTACAATGAACTATACTCTATCATCTCATATTTAATAATATATAACTCTAATGGCATGATAATGATCAAGTGGTGGTGGTTGGGTATTTTTTAATAGTTTCTCAAACTCTGCATTTTTTCAAAATTACCAATACAATGTCTTGAGGAACCATAAGTGGCCACATATGTATCCTTATAGCTATTGCTTTGTCCTTGATTTTTACTTTTCTTTGTCACATTTGTGTGCAACTGTGCATTTTCATTTGAATGGAAATAAAGATTAACAAAAAAAAAAAGTTGGTTTCCAAGTTATTGAAAATGAGTAGAAATATAAAATACCCTAGCTAGATTGAAGGAAATATACAACTGTCACAATGCATAGGTTGTTACTTCTTTCATGATGAGTGGGTGGCTAATTTTTTCATGATGAATTGGTACCTAAGCCAAAAAATATTTTTTGGAAGAGAATCATTATATGTTGTAGGCATACAGTGAATATTTCCTGAAATGTGGAAGTTGTTTCAATTCTTTTATTTTTGTTTTTTGAGGTTTTACTAATAAGCATATGTGAAAATTCATTTCTACTTTCTTTTTGCTAGGACTAGTAACATCTTTGTTGAAGTTTTCTATCTTTTAGTTGACACCATGATGGGTTTGTTTATGTGCATTTTTTCTAATTGAATTGTAATGCACATCTATTGAGTTTAGTCCCCTTTAAATTATTCAATATAATATTCCAATTTATTTTCTTATAATATTTTTGTTTTTCTTTTCCTAGTAGGGTCATCAAAATAAGTTCTAAATTTTTTGGTTTGCTTGTGTGCAACATATGTATTTCGCTATGTTCCTTTACTATTAGTAGATTCGAGTATGGATTTATTTTTTGTTGCATATAGACACACACATATACATATTTTTAAAATACATATGTTGCACACTCGAATCTGCTAATAGTAAAGGAACATAGCGAAATACACCACCAAATCTATGTTTTAGTTCAATAGGACATTAATTGCATCATTTAGCACTACATATAACTTGATACACTTGCTTGGTCACATGCATGGAACATATTCCTATATCATGGGGAAAGATTGAGAATGAAAGGAATTGTTAAAAGATAAGTGCAGTTATCTAAATTTTTATTTTGTATTAGTTAGAGCATTTCTAACCAGGCTATATCACAAGGTGATACAAATTTGAAGTCCCAGATTCAAACATATCACATCATTTTAAAGATATTTCTCTATAATCATCAATTTAGATGTCACCTATTGTAAATTTGGATTTCCTTTATAAGAAATCTTTCATTTTCAATCATGTTGTGGTTCCACAATGCACACCCCATTTTAGTTAGAAATGGGGACCCCCTACTTTGTTTTTTGGTTTTTGGACTCCTAAAGTCAGGATCCAAGTCATGTTGGGTTCCCCCATGAACCCCTAGTTCACATTCTAGGTCCTAGCAAAGAAACCTTATTGACAAAAATTAGAGTATTTGAGGAGATAAGTTTAAAACTACAAAATTTAAAGGGGCACACTAGTGCACCTCAATTGGTGCACTAGTGCACCAAAGGTAGAACTCGTCTCTTTTGGTAATGTGTAGATACACAAAAGTGTAGCTACACACCTACGCAACACCCAGAGGTGAGGGTGCCTATATATTCCTTCACCCCTCCTCTAGTCTCACCTTGCTTTCCTTTTGCTTCCACTGAGACTCCTATATCGCAACTCCAAGCTCAAGATCTATCAAGGCCCCCTTTGCACACTGCCTGCTCTACTAGGTCTCTACAATGCACTATCACACCTGACTAGGTGCACCTTCAACCCATTTCCTTACCTCCCCCCACTAATACACACTTCCCTTAAAAATGTGCATGTAAAATGCTAAACCTAAAAACAATAAAAAGTGAGGTGCATACTAGTGCACCTAATTTGGTGTGCTAGTGTGAACCCTACATAAAAATACAAAACAAAGTGAAAAAGAAAACCTTAAACTAGGGTGTACACTAGAAAACTTATTCAAGTGTGCTAGTGCACACTCTAATATGAAACTAAAATAATAATAGGTGTGCACAAGCGAGCCTAACTAGGTGTACCAGTGTGCACCTATTAGTTTTAGAAAGATGTTAGAAATTTCAATGTGCTAGGCACACCTTCCTAGTGTTCTTGCTGAAATAAATTTTCCTTTAAGAGCTTAAAAATGGGTGTTTTTGTTCTTTCAAGTGAATTTCACTTTATTTTGGGATTGATGGGGACTAATGGATGTCTTTTTGTTTAGATAACAATATAATGGCATCTTCATCATGCGAGAAAATGACACCAAAAATTGTTGTGTTCAAATTCCAAGGTATTTCATCAAAATCAAGGTTCCAAGATGACTACTTAGTGATTAAGGACATAGATTTGGGACACATTAATTTGGGGGAGTTCTTAAGGATTTGTAAGAAACCCACTGAGAGATTGGTTATGGTTTCTACATTAATCCAATCGGTGTTGGTAAATTCAGCTTCACATCCAATGTTAATACAATCTTCAGAGCTAGTTATGACACCTGCACAAATTTTTTCACCAAGGAGAGAGTTGTTAAGAGTGTTATGGGAGAGATCATTCTCAATCTATGACCTGACAACATTGAGAGAATATTCCATTTCTTGAGGGTAGATTAGTTTATCAAGTTAACCTATGAGGCCGTAGAAAGGTGGTATAGAGAGCACTTGAAAGAGGCTTCTAAGATCATCTAGTCCTCTTATCTTATAGAGAAGAATCCTATGGGGAAGATAACTATTAAGGTAAATATGAAAAGGGGACATATGAAGGAAGATATCAAGTACTCGATCATACTTTGAGTAGAGTAATGGGTTTTTTGGCAGCTAGACACCTAAATATCTTCATGGTGGACTTTATTGAGACCATCAAGATGACAAACATACCACTTGACTAGGCCACTACAATTTGTGTGAATAGTTGGAGGTAGTTAAATTCAAGAGGAAGTTCTATATGAGATCCTGCTTGGTGTATTTATTAGCCGCAATGGCAATAGACTACCCAGGGCTATACAAGAGAGGTAGCATGCAGGATCCCAATGCTTGGCCATATATTGTTTATCCATAATTGGTGAGGAAGAAGCTCTCAAGGGAGAGAAAGGAATATAGAATCATGAATGATGCATTCATACTTGTCATCATCTGATTCATAGAGGGAGATTATGTGAAGAGATTATCTAACGATGGAGTAGCACATATAACAACACATGGAGTGTATTACCTTTATTTTAGAAAATTCACATATTTGAGGGTAGCTAGTCCTACTATCAATTTGAAGAAGCTCCCAAGATATCCTTGTGATAGAATCTTTCTTTTGGATATTGTGACAAGTTGAGTTAGCATATGATAGAGTTCGAAAATAGCGTAGACCATGTTGGGCATGGCCTTTGATCATAGGACCATTCCAAGTATAATAGAAACAAGATATTCCTTTTTTTGAGTGTGAATGAGATCAATATTCCCTAGAAGATTACAATTTTCTAAGGCCATCCTTTGATACTATCAGGAGAGTCTAATATCTACCAGGTAAGGAATTCTAGCATGAAGATGCCATTGAAGACCATTGGATGAATGCCACAAATGACTACGATTTTCATATTAGGGATTATTGTAGGATAAATTTGTATTTGGTAGAAAAGGCTTTAAAGGTAAAGATTTTGTTGCAAATATTGCAACAAGACTCAGGGGAGCTAGTTGACCCTTTGTTCAATGAAGATAAAATTGTGGAATAACCCATTATGAATGTAGAGGTTGACAGGGAAGAAAATGATGATATAAATCATCGAGCAAGGCACATTATCAAAATGACACAAGATTGGATTAGGAAACCATTTAAACTTAATCCAATTCTTGAGATAGTGGTTTTTCATGTGCAGGCCTACCCAACTAGATGTAGAGGGAAGAAGGTAACTATCCCTACCTTTGTAGCTCAGTTGCCCATTAGGCCTAAAATAATATACCAACTAGACAAAATAGCTAGATACTATCACTCCAAAGGAGAGAAAGGGAATGTGAAAGAGAAAGAAGAGTTCTCCACATATAGCAGAGCTAGAAGAAGGTGAGATCTTGGAACCCCCATAGCAAGAGGAAGCAAATGTACAAGGGGTCAAGGATACTAGAGCACAATAGGTTCAAGATAACCCACTATTTATACCAACCACTACACCCAACCAAATGGAGACAAAAAATAAAGCACAAGAGGCCTCTCCACCTTAGCAAATAGAACAAGCATCCCCTTCCAACCCTAAAAATGAAGAAAGATCAAGAACCCCATTAAGAAAAGGCAATGGCTAATTAGAAGGATGGTTTCTTTTCCATCTATCCCAAACCCCATTTTTGAAGAGGAAGAAGAAGAATAGGAAGATGAGGAAGAGGATGTTCCATTTGAAAGAAGAACCCACCTAGCAAGAGTGACATAAAAGGAAAGTAGAAGAAGTTCCACTATTACACTACCATCGATCCTTAAAAAACCTCTGCAAAACTACCTCAGAGGATGAAGTGTAGCAATGGGTTGACGAGAAGGATATAGAGGGTGTTGACATATTGAAAATGTTAGATTTTGACTTCATGCCTATAGGGATGGAATTAGTGGGAGGCAAAATCAAGGATACACTGACAAATGAGCCCCAATAAGAAGATTGGACTCAAATTCTTCCTGAATCATAGGTTCTTGATCTTTCTTCTTCATCTCCAATGTAGGTCACAATTGTGGATAAAGGCTCTATTACTCCTCTACCTCCAAGTACTAAAAAATAATAGATTCAAAAGGAGCAAGAGGAAGATCCATGACAAATAGCAACTGATGAAGTGTGTAAAAAGTGATTAATGGTTGAATATCCTCAAAAAGCCTCCCAAGACACTAAGGTACAAACTATGGGCTCCACAAAAATAGAGACCACTAAGGGGAAGCCTTCATAGAGGGAAAGAACCCTAGAGAGTAGTGATAAGGGAAAGGAGGTAGCTGAGAAAACTCCTTCATCCTCAAGAGATAGGCCCTCAGTGGAATGAGTCTCGAGATGGTTGTGAAAGAAAATGATAAGAAGTAAAAAGCCATAATTCACCATCGATGAAGAGGACATGATTGAGTTGGTTGAAGTTCTAAGCAAACCAAAGCCCCCTTTGAGAGAGACAAGAGTGTTAGCATTCATCAATAGTGACTAGAATCAAGATTTATTTGTAGAAGTTGTTATTCCTCCTGATGCTGTTGTAGAAGATTTAAATCTGTAAGATTATCAAATCAGAGAGGTTATGCTTGGAAGGCCCACATTGGAAACCTCTAGGTTGATGGTCACTATGGGGATAAAAGAGGTGTTTATGAGTTTGGAACAAGAAGGGATAGAACTAATGATGCTTCGTAAGAAAAATGAATTCCTAAAAGGATATTTTATCGAAGTTGTTGGTCCCTTGGATCCCAAACACCTTGAGGAGACTCTAAATGTTGCACTAGATAGAAGAGATGGGGGAAGGGTATAGTTGGATCCATTTTTGAATTCTTGCCAACAATGGTAGGAAAATTTTGAAGAAAAGGCTGTGCTTATCATCCAAGGGAACCTGAAGCCACTACATGCTACATGAGAAAATATAGATAAAATGGTAGCAATTTTGAAGTAGGATTTTAGTATAATTGATGAAGTATGCCCATGGGGTAAATATTTATAGGTATTAAAAGCCATAAAAGGAAAAGGTACAAGATTCTTGTAGATGTATATATAGTAGAAGAGTTAGATTTAATTGATGATTTGATTGAAAAGATAGTAGATAGTAATAAAGTAATAGAAATATTACATGCAGAGATCCATCAACTCAAGTAGCAAGCTCAAGTGCAAATTTTGCAAGTAGAGAAACATTATAGTGATGCATGTCTTGATATTTTTGAGGATGATGAATGGGAGAAATTAATGCCTATAGAGGTAATGGTAGATAAGTTTAGGAAGATTTTTGAAGAAGCTTCTAGTGATGAAGATATCCAACAAGCATTTAGAAGAGAAGAAGCCTTGCTAGAGTTGGATACCAAACTTGAGGATTTTGCTGAGACCTGTATTGAAGTAGAAAAATACAAAAAAAAGGTCAAGGATAAGTACAGTGCTTTAAATTTACTATATGTGGAATAAATCACTAAAATTATTAAGAAAATCAAGGACAAGTATCTAGACATATCTCTAATATGAAGGATGACAAAACCCAAGAGTTGAAATTTTAGTTTTGACACTCAGTGAAATTTTGTTATTTTTGACCTCTTGAGTTGAGTTGGTGAGTAGGTGAGTAGGTGAATAGGTTTGGTGCTGCACTAGTGAGCTACTACATTTTTGTGTAGGTGAGTAGGTGAGCTGCTAGGATTTTCTAGAGGTGTGCCGATAGTTAACTGCTAGTTCCAAAAATAGAGCTTTCCATGCATTGGAAACATATTCTTATAGTTTTTTAACTCTTAAAGATGCCCTGTGAAGGATTAGCTTATATTTTTGATACTTTTAGACACTTCTATTTTGACTAAAAGCTCTCTTCTTCTCATTTTCTCATAAATTCTTTGTTTATGACATGTAAAGGCTCATGCATCCAATTAATGAATGTTAAATGGATGGAGTCCTACTAAGCACTAGTTAGATTCTTAGTTTGTATATGATTAGTTTGTTTTATTAATTTAAAAGCATATTATTGCATGAAGAGATCTCTCACTCTCAACAAAAATCAAGGAGATGATTTCTTATAAATACAACATTGTAACATGTAATCAAGGTCATCATTATTTTGCAATAATATTATGCTTTTGGTGCTCACATTTGGAGTGTAGTGATTCTTTCCTAAATGTGTCATTCTTTTGTGAATTTATGTTCATGGAAATGTGATTGAGCCAAAAGTTTATTATGTTTTTTTTGGTTGTGTGATCTTTTAGTTCTAGTGTTTGCTATGGTTTAATGAATTCCATTGATGTATCTAGCTTGAGAAGAAATCACCAAATTGTACCTGCATAACTCTTTTTCTTGCATGAGCACACTTTTCATGGCCTTGCAATTTGATGAAGAGTGAAATATCATATGATTATTGAGTTTCCAAACAATGGTTACATCAGTAGAATCAAGGAAGTGCTGCTCCTTTTTTCATTGATTACCCACCAATTTTTTTGAAAGCTTAACTCGTAGAAGTGTTGTTTTTTGTAACTTATGTCCATTAGGATTTTATTTTCATGTTATTTTCTTCAAAAAAATTGTTATTTTCTTTACTAACCCCTTGTTAGATTAGGAATTCATATTAGTTTCATTGTTAGATTGCATTCATTGGAAAACATAAAAAATACAAAAGCATAGTTCTTTTGCATGTTTTATTTTTGAAACAACAAATAGATTATACATCTCATCTAAAATCAAATGAATCAGAAAAGGCCTCCTCATGGAAAAAAACATTTACATTCAACTAAACGGATTCTAGTAGGTTGCAAGATCACCTAGAACCTTGGATTTGATTCACA
This sequence comes from Cupressus sempervirens, assembly GCA_028749045.1. Taxonomy (NCBI): domain Eukaryota; kingdom Viridiplantae; phylum Streptophyta; class Pinopsida; order Cupressales; family Cupressaceae; genus Cupressus; species Cupressus sempervirens. The sequence goes on from CM053790.1 coordinate 795,370,536, forward strand.
AGATTGACTTTTCAAGAGAGGAGTTTAAAATAATTCTTACTATTTAGCATCGTGCATAATGACAACTCAACATAAGTGCCACAAGAAGTAGGGAAACAATTTTGATTTTTGAAATAGAAGGAAAGTCTGTCAAAGTTTCAAAACTTTGCACTTTTTACAAGTTAAAATATTTTTCTAAGTTTTTCGAAAAATTTAGGTGTGTTGCTATGCTAGTGCATGGTGCACCCATTTTTGTGAGAAAGTGTGCTTTTGAAGAGGTGCATTTTTTCTAGTATTGATAAAAACTAGAAGGTTTTGATCTAGAATCTCTATTTTAATGAGTTTTAAGATCTTCTCCAATTGCACACAAGTTTCTCAAGCTTACCCATTTTCCCAAGCTTGTAGTGATAAAGGAATACCTCAAATTCAACCACTTCCCTTCAACATCTCATCATCATCTTCAACTCCACCTCCACAACCACAACCATTGGGTCCACCAAACCTTCCAATGGCCTTTTTCACAAATGTTGTAGACTCACCAATTAAATTGAGAGGTGCATTCCATGACCTCCCTAAGAATCCTAAGAAGTTTTCCCCAAGGTTCACCTATGGAGAAACACAAACTACTAAAGACCACATTAAAGTATTCAAAGAAATTTGTAACCAAAAAAAAATTGCCAATGAGGATCTGGTCCTTCATTCATTCCCCTACTATTCAAGGGAAGTTGCCTACAATTGGTACATCAATTTGCCACCTAGATGTATTGGAGATTGGGATACCTTCAAAAAATTATTCTTAGAACAATTTAAAACTTTTATCAACCCAATAGTGATACATCAACAATTCATATCAATCAAAAGAGATCCCGCTAAGATAGTTTCATGCTTCAATCATTGCTTTCATATGGAATATCACAAAATTGGAAACACCATACACTATACTAGTTGAAGCAACTATTCAAATTTTCCTAAATGGTAAGGACCCTCTTACTGCTACCTTTCTAAGGAGGCTTCCTATAGAAAGTATCGATACATTAGAAAAGATCTTCATAGAAGCAATGAATTTTACTAAACAAGCCAATCCTAATGGAGGAGGATTGATGCTTCTAGCCCAGGCTATCATGACAATGCCAACATACCCTATCAAAGTACCTACGATGCCTAGCCCGTTTGTACCTATGAATCTAGTTCCAGTACAATAGGCACCTACTCCTCAAAACCTTGCTCTAACATATCCATGGTATGAACCTCCAAAAGCTACCTTCTTTGAGCACAAGGAAATAGCCCCCATTAATGAAAACAATAGCTTTATTTTAGAATTTGGTCTAATGAAAAAGATGATGTCACAAATGAACAATGAACTGACTTGTCTGAGGTTGTCACAAGGATAGAATAACAATTTTCAAAGGAACAATGTTGGTCCCTACAACAATAGTTATGGTGAAAATTACAATAGAAACTTCAGTGGGAACAACAATATAGGAAATAATAATGGAGGGAGCAACTTCAATCCTCTTGATCACAATAATGGCTTCCAAAGATAGAACTAATAGTGGAATACCCATCTAAATAATGGAAGCATTCCCATAGACAATAACAACAACAATGTTTAGTACACATATATTAATCAATATGACAATGGTCAAAATGCATCTAATAACGATGGTTCATATTATGATGGAAATCAAGAAATAAGTCAAAATCCACAAGTAAATAACAATTTTCCTCTTGTGCAATTTAATGCTATGTTATTAGAATCCTATGATTTTGCACAAAGTACACAGGTAGAGTAGCCAATCAATGAAGAACTCTCATTTCCATTTAGCCAAGAACTTGACCTTCAACATGAAGAGTTGTTTTCTTTCCATAATGAAAATTAGAATACATATAACTTGAGAAGTAGAAAGGAACCTCTTATTGGAAATCCCCCAACACTATTAGATTGTGGTGACTGATTAGGAAAGTACTGTACATACTTCATAAATAGTGGGGTTCGGGGCATCGCCCCAAAAATTTTTTTTTTTGGAAGTAGCCGACATCGACATGGTAGCCAACATATTATGGCCGACATATGGCTGACATGTTATAACCCTAAAGCGGTTTAATACTTGTATAAAAAGGGCTTAGGGTTGGGTATTTTTGAGATGTGGTGATACGAAATTGGTTCTTGCGGCGGTATTGAGCTGTAAGGGATTACAGATTGTAATCAGGTTGTAATCACTAGATTGTAATAAGATCGGACTTGCTGTTTGGTGGACGTAGCCCAGGGATTGGGTGAACCATGTTAAATCTTGGTGCCTTGTGTTTATTTCTGTGTGTTCTATTATTTTTGTTATTGGTTATATTTGCATGTAGTTTTTATTTCTGTCCGTGGTTTATCCTAACAAGTGGTATCAGAGCCTAGTTGTTTCTCAGTTATCCTCTGCAGGAAAGTCTCACGGTTAAGTGGGAGTCTCACGGTTGAGTGGGAGCAATGGCAGATGATGGTAAGCTGAGGGTTGATAGGTTTAATGGGCAGAACTTCCAGTTATGGAAGATGCAAATGGAAGACTATTTATATCAGAAGGATTTGTGGAAGCCGTTGGAAGGAAAAGCCAAGAATTAGGGAACTATGTCAGAGGCTGAATGGGATCTTTTGGACAGAAAGGCACTTGGAAGCATTCGGTTATGCTTGGCACCATCGGTGGCATTTAATATTACAAAAGAAAAGACGACAGAAGATTTGATGAAAACCCTAGCGACACTGTATGAAAAGCCCTCCGCTTCAAATAAGGTATTTCTCATGAAGCGTTTATTTAATATGAAAATGGCAGAAGGTGGATCTGTTGCAGATCATTTAAATGACTTTAATACTATTACTAGTCAATTATCTTCTGTGGGTATCAATTTTGATGAAGAAATTAGGGCTCTCTTGATTTTGTGTTCTTTGCCTGAAAGCTGGAATGGCTTGGTAATGGCGGTGAGTAATTCTGTTCCTGGATCTAGTACCCTAAAATATGATGATGTGATCGGTGTTATTTTAAGTGAGGAAACTCGTAGAAAATCCTCAGGTGGATCTACATCAGGAAGTGCTTTAAATGCACAAAGCAGGGGCAGAACGACTGAAAGAGGAAGTAACTCTGGAAATCATGGGAAATCAAGAGGAAAGTCAAAGGGGAGGAGGTCTCAATCGAGAGGACCAAATGATTGCTGGTACTGTGGGAAACCAGGGCACAAAAAGAAAGATTGCTGGACTCGAAAGAAAAATGAAGGAGATAAATCAGATGGAGACAAAGAGGTGAATGTGGTAAATAACAAATCCGAAGAGGATGCTTTGCTTCTATCTTTAGAGAGTGTTGATGATTCATGGGTTTTAGATTCTGGTGCTTCTTTTCATGCTACACCTCATAGAGGTTATTTCATTGATTATGTCCAAGGGGATTTTGGGCTTGTTTATTTGGGGGATAATGAACCCTGTCAGATTGTTGGAAAGGGAAAAATTAAGATTAAGTTGCAGAATGGGAATCATTGGCTACTACATGAGGTAAGACATGTTCCAAAACTAAGTAGAAATTTAATTTCAGTAGGGCAACTCGGTGATGAGGGTTGTGTAGTTACTTTTAATGATAAAAATTGGAAGGTTTCAAAAGGTTCCCTTGTAGTAGCAAAAGGTGTGAAAGTAGGCACCTTATATCTTTGTACAGGTCATATTGTTCCTTCTACTTTGATTGTTTCAGAGAAAAATGAATATTCAGGAACAATTACTGCAGATGAGCAGGGAGAACAAATAGCTGCTGTGGATTCTGATACAGCGCTGTGGCACAATAGACTTGGGCACATGAGTGAGAAAGGTATGAAAGTACTTCATTCAAGGAAAGTTTTACCAGGTCTAAAATGTGTGAATATGGATTTCTGTGAAAGTTGTGTGTATGGAAAACAAAAGAGAGTGAGTTTTGTAAAGACAGGGAAGGAAAACAAAAAGGAGAAATTAGAACTTGTGCATACAGATGTATGGGGACCGGCTCAGGTATCTTCCCTTGGTGGCTCTCATTATTATGTTACATTTATTGATGACGCAACTAGAAAAGTATGGGTTTATTTCCTTAAACAGAAATCTGATGTATTTCAAACTTTTAAGAAATGGAAATGCTTGGTTGAAAATGAGACTGGTAAGAAATTAAAATGTCTCAGATCTGATAATGGTGGTGAGTATTGCAGTCATGAATTTGAAGATTATTGCTCCACTAATGGTATTCGTAGACAAAAAACTGTTCCAAGGACTCCACAGGAAAATGGAGTGGCTGAACGCATGAACAGGACTATAATGGAGCGCGCAAGGAGCATGAGGTTGCATGCTGGGTTGCCCTTACACATGTGGGTGGAGGCTATCAATACTGCAGTATATTTGATTAATAGAGGTCCCTCTACTCCTTTGGGCTGTGGTATTCCAGAGGAAGCATGGACTGGTAAGAAGGTGAGTTATTCTTTTCTCAAGACCTTCGGTTGTGAAGCTTTTGCTCATATAGACTCTGAAAATAGAACCAAGCTAGAAGCAAAATCAAAGAAATGTGTCTTTGTTGGATATGGCATTAATGAATTTGGTTATAGGCTTTGGGATTTTCAAAATCATAAAATTATAAGAAGCCAGGATGTCATATTCAATGAAAAAGTGTTGTACAAAGATCTGTTGCAGCAACATGAGAAGAAAGAAGATGATTATGTAGTGCTGGATGATACCCCAAAAGCTGATGTTCCAGCCATTCCTCATGATGTGCAACAACCGTAACAACAAATACCATATACACCAGTGAATGTTAGACAGTCAACAAGGCCAATTAGACCTCCACAAAGGTTTTCTCCCTCTTTGTATTCTATTTTACTTACTGATGCTGGTGAACCTGAAAGTTATGATGAAGCTGTGCAGGTGGATGCTAAGATTCAGTGGGAGTCTGCAATGAAAGATGAAATGGACTCTTTGCTGAAAAATAAGACATGGGATTTGTGCAAGTTGCCTGCAGGTAAAAAGGTTTTACAGAATAAATGGGTTTACAGGTTGAAAGAAGAGGAAGGAGGTAAGAAAAGATTTAAGGCCAGGTTAGTTGTAAAAGGATTTGCACAGAAAAAAGGAATTGATTTTGATGAAATATTTTCTCCTGTGTTAAAATGACTTCTATTCGTACTGTTTTAAGTCTTGTGGCTATTGAAGATTTGCATTTAGAGCAGATGGATGTTAAAATAGCCTTTCTTCATGGTGATTTGGATGAAGAAATATATATGGCTCAGCCACAGGGTTTTGAGGTCAAAGGTAAGGAGAACTTAGTGTGCAAATTGAAGAAAAGTTTATATGGCCTGAAGCAAGCACCTCGGCAATGGTATCTGAAATTTGACAGTTTTATGCATGAGCATGGATATAATAGGTGTCATTCAGATTACTGTGTTTATTTTAAGAGGTTGGATGATGATAGTTACATTATTTTATGTTTATATGTTGATGATATGCTTATAGCTGGGTCTAACATGGATCATATTAAGGGGCTGAAACGCCAATTAGCACATGCATTTGCTATGAAGGATTTGGGGGCAGCAAAAAAAATCCTTGGTATGAAGATTTGCAGAGATAGGAAGAACAGAACATTGACGCTATCTCAAGCTGATTATGTTGAGAAGGTGTTGCAACGTTTCTCTATGGAGAATGCTAAAGCTGTCAGCACACCTTTACCTGGTCATTTGAAATTGACTAAGGAGATGTGTCCCAAGACACCGGAAGAGGAGGATAAGATGTCCAAGGTACCCTATGCTTCAGCTGTAGGAAGTTTGATGTATGCTATGGTATGCACTAGGCCAGATATTGCACATGCAGTGGGAGTCGTTAGCAGGTATATGAGTCATCCAGGTTTTGAGCATTGGAATGCTGTCAAGTGGATTCTCAGATATTTGAGAGGAACATCCAATAAGTGTTTACACTTTGGGGGCTCTACTACTGATTTACAGGGCTATGTTGACTCAGATTTGGCTGGGGATATTGATACCAGACGGAGTACTACAGGTTATGTCTTTATTGTTGGTGGGGCAGCCGTGAGCTGGGTTTCTAGGCTACAGAAGATTAATGCTCTCTCCACTACAGAGGCAGAGTATGTTGCTACTACAGAGGCCGCCAAAGAGATGATATGGCTTCAGTTCTTCTTGGAAGAATTGGGACATCCTCAGAAGGATAATTTTTTGTTCACAGATAGTCAGAGTGCCATTCATCTTGCTAAGAATTCAGCTCTGCATTCTAAGACCAAACACATACAGTTGCGGTACCATTTCATTCGGTCAGTTTTGGAGGATGGACAGTTAAAGCTGGAGAAGATACATACCAATGAAAATCCAGCAGATATGTTGACAAAGGTTGTCACAAGGGAGAAGCTGAACTCCTCTTCAGCTTCAGTTGGTCTTTTAGACTAAATGTGAATAAAAGAACAGCAGAGTCCAGGGTGGTTTGATCCAGTGGGAGCCCCATGCGGTAGTTGTATTACTACAGGATCAGTCTCCAAGTGGGAGATTGTTGTTTAGTGTGGAGCCTGATCAGTCTCCAAGTGGGAGATTGTTAGATTGTGGTGACTGATTAGGAAAGTACTGTACATGGTAGCCGACATATTATGGCTGACATATGGCCGACATGTTATAACCCTAAAGCGGTTTAATACTTGTATAAAAAGGGCTTAGGGTTGGGTATTTTTGAGATGTGGTGATACGAAATTGGTTCTTGCGGCGGTATTGAGCTGTAAGGGATTACGGATTGTAATCAGGTTGTAATCACTGGATTGTAATAAGATCGGACTTGCTGTTTGGTGGACGTAGCCCAGGGATTGGGTGAACCACGTTAAATCTTGGTGCCTTGTGTTTATTTCTGTGTGTTCTATTATTTTTTTTATTGGTTATATTTGCATATAGTTTTTATTTCTGTCCGTGGTTTATCCTAACAAACACTACAACCAACTCCTCCTAATCCAAGAGCCAGTAACAATCTGGCACTAGTTAAACCACCATATGGAGGATAACAAAATTAGAACCAAGGAAATGTACCAACAATATTGAAAAACCTTTCTTGCTCAACTAAAAAGTACAGTGTCGTAGAAGAGCTAAAATGAATAAAGGCCAACATGTCCATGTTTGACATGTTGCAAAATTGTCCACAACAATAAGAAGTGATCATGAAGACTCTAGATCATACAAAGACCTCCCATAGTATGAATACTACCTCTCAAAAGACAACATCCCAAAAAATTAATGCTATGGAGGCATTGCCCACTGTGTTTAAAGATAAGGTTGAGGTACACCCACTTTTGCTCAGCATTAGAATATATTGGAAGAATCTTCACAATTTCCTTATTGATTCAAAAGCTTCATGTAACATCATTTCATTGTCCATAGTGCAAAAGTTAGGAGTTAGCCCTCAACCTACCAACTGGATAGTAATACAGTTGGACAAAATAAAGGTGAAAGTCATAGGCATGCTAAAGGATGTGAAGATACAATTAACAATCAACCCATGATTTCAAGATGTCATTGATATACATGTGGTTGATATCCCAAAGACATATGGATTAATCCTTAGTAGAGAATTGATGAAGTGCTAAGTGGATGGTTTTCCATGAATTTCACCCAGCTTTGGTTACCATGGAAAGGTCTAAACAATTAAATCAAAATAGATACAAAGGCAAAGTTAAAAAATATTATTAAAAAATATAATTCCCCTAATGAGATAGCCTTCCTACAAAAAAAATTGGACTCCTACAAGGTAATGTTTTTTGATAAAAATTACACTAAAATATCAAATGATCAAGATATGGACTCCAATATTTCAACCCTAAAAGATGAGGATATGATGTAATTCATAGAACATATGTTGGCTAATTTACAATGTCTAGGAGAAGAAGCTAACCCTAATATCTTCCTCATCCCAGGATTTTGTCTGTTACATAAAATTAGCCATTCAAAGTTCAAATGTTCATTAGGTCAAGAAGCAGTTGCTAAGGTGTTAACACAAATGATGGGAGTAGAGAAAGTCAATAATCCACAAAATGAACCCATAGAAAACCAAAGTCTTACAAACATGTTTGATGTTGTCGAAAAGATTGAGGAGGAAACTAAAGATCTAAATGCATCATATAGTGATAGCTCTTTAGATGGTGGAGGTTACTCTTCTCCTCCACCAAAAATTATCAAAGTACAAAGAAGAAGATAGTACATAAAAGGCTAGGGATGGACTTCGATAGTAGCCAATCCTAAAAAGATAGTGGATGAAATCAAAGAATTAATAGCTGAAATTCAAGACAAATAAGAAAAACATACACTCCCAGTATTGAAGAACGATAATGGAAAATTAGTAAGTCCACCTCACAAAAGATTACAATGGGTACCCAAGAGACAATCCTTCTAAGCTTAGGTAAAGGAAAAATTGAGGACGAATAAGCATAAGGTTAGAAAACCCAAGGAAATCCCAATTTGAATACTTCAATTCAATAGTTCAAAATGCAAATTAGAATTTGGTGTAGGTATTGAGTTAATGAGTCCAAAAGGAAAGTCTTTCTATGTAGCATATTGGTTGTAGTTTAGATGTACTAACAATGTTGCAAAATACAAAGCATTTATTTGAGGACTTCTTTTTTCACTTTAGAAAGGAGTTACAAATATCATAGTCAAAGGAGATTCTTAGTTGGTTATTCAACAAGTGAAATCACTATATTCCTATAATGATAAGAGGTTTCTTGCTTATAGGAAAAGGTTATGGGATCTACTAGATGATTTTGAAGCTTTGAACAAAAATTCTATTCCAAGGAGGTAGAACATGGTGGTGGATGCCCTTTCTATTTTAGCAAGTGCATTATAACTAGTCGTAAGAAAAAAATTAGAACAATTTTCTATTGAATTGGTTATTGCTCCATCTATTCTCGACAATATCTTAAACTTCCAAGTTTTTTAGGATGATCAAAATATTCTTGAATTTATTATGTATAGAGACCACTTTAAGGGACAAGAAATAGATGACACTCTAGATGATGCACCTAAGGACATTGCATCTCAAGATGAAGATGGAATCTTGAATTTGAAAACTAATATCATTCCCAAGGGGATGATTGAGTTAGAATGAATTTTTTATCATGATGAATTAGTGTTTAATAAAAGCACCATTGAAGAGAAAGGAACTAAGGAATGTGAACCATACAATTTAGGAATGGAAGATGATACCACAATGGTATGGATTGGGAAAGCATGTTGTTTACAAGAAAGGGAAGACATTCTCAAATTGCTTATGGAATATAAGGATGTTATTGCCTAGAGCTATGAAGAATTGAAGACATTCTCAAATTGTTTATGGAATATAAGGATGTTATTGCCTAGAGCTATGAAGAACTGAAGACATATGATCCCTAGATTATTATGCATGATATCCCACTCAAACCTAATGCCAAATTTTTTTGACAAAGTCAAAGACCCATTGAACCCATCCTCAAACCTCTAATAATGAAGGATGTCAAGAAGTTATTCGATGCTAATATTATTTTCCTTGTGTGTCACTCTACATGGGTGGATGATTTAGTTCATGTATGAATTTAGTTCCTATATGAAAGAAGATAAGAGATATTTGACTTTGCATAGATTTTCACAATTTGAACTTGGCATGTTAAAATGACAATTACCCATTGCCCTTGTTGGATGAGGTCTTAAAAATTGTGAATGATTTGAAAATGATGTCTTTCTTGGATGGATATTTAGGCTATAATCATGTAATGGTAGAAGAAGAAGATAGGCTAAAGGCTACCTTTATGATCAAATGGGGAACCTTTTCCTATAAGAGAATTCCATTTGGATTGATTAATGTAGGGGCTACATTTCAGTAAGCCATGGATGAAGCTTTTAAGGGATTGATTAGTAAACATATAGTTATCTACATGGATGACTTGAATGTCTTTTCAAAGGATCAAACTACTCACATTACCAATCTAAGATAGGTGTTAAATAGGTGTTTTAAATATGGCATATCTCTCAATCCCAAGAAATGTTCATTTGGGGTCACTAAGGGAAAACTCCTAGGTCATGTCATTTCCAAAGCTTGCATCTCTATTGATCCTAATAGAGTTGAAGCAATTTTGAAGTTATCATCCCCCAATAGTTGGAAGGAAGTCAAGTCTTTCTTTGGGAAGATAGATTTTGTGGGAAAATTCAGAAGCAATTTTGCAGAGATAGTGCATCCCCTCAATGATTTACTCAAAAAGGGGGCTAAAATAGAATGGGTTCCTAAGGTCAAGAAATCATTTGAGGATATTAAGGTAGCCATTTCCATAGCTCCAGTATTGGTAAGTCCTGATTACAACCTTCCCTTCAAGATATATTATTTTGCTTCAAAGAATTTGTGTGCTAGAATCCTAACAAAGAAGAAGGAGAAGGAAGATGAAAGACCTATTGAATTTATGAGATACCCTCTGAAAAATGTCAAGTTCAACTATTCCAACCTTGATAAATAATCTTTTGCCCTTGTTAAAGTGGTAAAAAAGTTCTGTCATTACATACTAAGGAGCAAGGTGTATGCTATTATATAGGATCTAGTAGTAAAGACATTATTGATGCAAAATGAATTTGGTGAAACATGAGGTAAATGGATGATGATATTGCAAGAATTTGATCTAGAGATCCAACCCATGAGATTAGTTAGGGTTTAGGGATTATCAAGAATGATATTTGATAACCAAATTGGTAATAAAAAGGAATTTAAGTTTGAAAATGAAAAAGATACAAAAGATTAGAAGAAAATGATAGTATCTCAAGTTGACATTGGTGAAGGTATAGTAATAGATGTCTAGTACAAGGATATTGTTTCCTATCTTCTATAGAATTGGTACCATAGTTGTATGAATAGTTCACAATGTAGAGGACTTAAAATGAAGTGTGAATCCTATATGTTACATAATAAAAAGTTGTACAAAAGGAACTATGAAGGGATCTACCTAAAATTCTTATGATGTGAGGAAGTGAAAGAAGTCCTAGAATAATTTCATGACAAGTATGGTACCGGGCATGGTTTAGTAGAAGTGACTGCTCATATAATTTTAAGATCAGGTTATTTTTGGCTCGCAATATTCAAGGACACTTTTGAACATGTATGTTCTTGTCATGTTTTCTACACTAGTGCCAATAGGGAAAGACACTTGACAATGCCACTACAACCAATATATGAGGTATGCAAATTCACAAAGTGGGAGCTAGATTTCATAGGCCTATTTAATCCACCATCATTTACTAGACACACTTATATTCTCATAGCCACTAATTATTATAAAAGATGGACAGAAGCATAAACTTTCAGAAATTGCACTGCTAAGGTGGTAATAGACTTCTTGGAGGAACATATTGTCACTAGATTTAGGATGCCATTTTATTTAGTGTGTGATAATAGATCAACTTTTTCATTAATATTCTTAACTCAATGGGAATTTGAAAATTAGGTTATTATAAAGTTCTTGTCAAATTACTACTTGCAAGGAAATGGGATAGCCGAATCTACAAACATATACTTGATCATAGTAATAAGATGGTTATTGAAGGAGAAACCTAAAGATTGGCATACATAACTCAAATATCCTACATGGATGGATCGAGTAAGGGTAAAGAATGCTTTGGGGATTTCTTCATATTTTCTTGTCTATAGACAAGAGCTAGTATTCTTGCTCAAAATTAGGATTCTTGTTTTGAAATTCATGAGTGGGTATGTTGAAGATGTTCACAAATTACAAATGAGATTGATGAATCTTCTAGAGATAGACAAGAAATGAACATATACATTGGAGCACATGCCTAAACATCAAGTTTTCATGAAGAGATGGTTTGACAAGAGGGCCACAACAAAATTCTTAAGGTTTTTTTACCTTATTTTTCTTTGGGATAAGGTGAAAGAAAAGCCAAGCAGCCATACCAAGTTTCAACACTTGTGGATTGGCCCTTATCAGATCACAAAAATTCTTGGAGAAAACACATTTAGGATTAGTTCCTTACAAGGGGAATTAGTTTCATTACTAATCAATGGGAAATTTTTGAAACATTATTTTGAAGCCTAGAATATATATATATATATATATATATATATAGTTAGTTAGTTAGTTAGTTAGTTAAATTTCATTTCTACAAGTGTGTTTATTTTCTTCAAGTGTGTTTGCTTTTAGTTATGTGTTTTCTTTCAGTCATGTATTTTCTTTCAAAGTTGTGTTAGTTCAGGGGGGTAAGGTGCACTCAAGATTTTATCTTCACATATCTTACTAAATAATCTTTTGGTTCTGATTTCAGGAAGAGGTATTTCTTTGATTTCAGGAATGGATGTTACTTGTAGTAATAAGGGGACTTTTAGTCTTGAATTTAATATTATAGACTAACAAGTTCTCAACACTTTGCAAATTTAAAGATTGATTATTTCAGGTGTCATTAAACTAAACTTGGAAGCAGCAAGGGATGCTCCAAAGTCCCATTGGTTCAGATAGGGGGTCTTCTTAAAGAATTTCTAAGACCGTTGTTTGGCATGAGAATTTCTTAAAATTTATTAAAGAGGAATGCAAGGGATGTTCACCAAATATTGAATCCTAAAAATGACATCAATGTCGTGGCTACACAATCTAAGCATAGTCAGGATATAAAAGAAAATAAAAAAGAAGAAATAAAGAAAAGAAAAGAGAAGAAAATAATAGTATTAAGACTAAAGGATTCTAAAAAATCTAAAAGGATTAATCTCATAAATTGATACAAATGAAAATATTGCTTCATACAAGAATCAAATGGTGACATTATGAACTACATAGAGCAATTACCCAAGGGATTATGAAGAAATTTAAAAGAAAAGTGGCATCCTGCCAAGAGCCCTCAAACTAATTCTCTCATCTGGTCAAGCAAAGGATTGATAAGTGACCTTCACAGAGACTCTCAATGGATGAGCAAGAAGGGGTGGAAGATTTTTTTTGAGTTTTTAAAAAAATTTGGTTGATCACATCCTGAGATGTCAAAAGAAATGAATACACTAAGCACACATTGAGCTTGGAGGTTTTGGATCATGAAGTTTTAACTATGAATTCATTTGAAATTTGCTTGGAATTTTCACAATTTAGTTGGTGTTTGACACATGTTAGATGAAAAAAATTTAATGAGGAAATTCTTATGTCATTTCTTCCTTTTGTTGGGGCTATTTTTTTGTGGTTCCACAATGCATGCCCCATTTCAGTCAAAAATGAGGACCACCTACTTTGTTTTTTGGTTTGTGGACTCCTAAAATCAGGATCCAAGTCATTTTGGGGTCCCCCATGAACCCCTAGTTCACATTCTAGGTCCTAGTGGAGAAACCTTTTTGACAAAAAATAGAGTATTAGAGGAGATAAGTTTAAAAATACAAAATTTAAAGGGGTGCACTAGCACACCTCAACTGGTGCATCAGTGTGACAAAGGTAGCACTCACCTCTTTTGGTGATGAAAAAATGGATAGAAGTGTAGCTACACACCTATGCACCTATGCAACACCCAAAGGTGAGGATGCCTATATATACCCTCAACCCTCCTCTAGTCTCACGTTGCTTTCCTTTTGCTACCACCAAGACTCTTGCACTACAACTCTAAGCTCAAGATCTGCCAAGACCCCATTTACACACTATATGCTCTGCTAGGTCTATATAGTGCACCATCATACCTAACTAGGTGTGTCATCGACCCATTCCCTCACCTCACTTCACTACTATGCACTTCCCCTAAAAATGTACATGTAAAACTTTAAACCTAAAAAAAAGAAAAAGAAAGGTGCACATTGGTGCACATAATTTTGTGTGTTAGTGTGCACCCCACATAAAAATTTAAAAAAAAACACAAAAGAAAACCTTAAAATAGGGTGCATATAGGTGCACCTATCTAGGTAGACTAGTGTGCACTCCAATATAAAACCGAAGGAATAATAGGTGTACACTAGTGCACCTAACTAGGTGCACTAGTGTGCACTTGTTATTTTTAGAAAGATGTTACAAATTTCAATGTGCTAAGCACACTTTCTTGGTGCACTTGCTACACTTAATTTTGCTTTAGAAGGTTAAAAATAGGTGTTTTTGTGCTTTCAAGTAAATTTCACATTATTTTGGGATTGATAGGGATTAATGGATACCTTTTTGTGCAGATAATGATATAATTGCATCTTTATCAAGCAAGAAAATAGCACCAAAACCCATTAGTTCAAATTTCAAGGCATTCCATCAAAATTGAGGTTCTAAGATGACTAGTTAGAGATTAAGGACATAGATTTGGGACATACTAATTTGGGGGTGTTCCTAGGGATTTACAACAATCCCACTGAGAGATTGGCTACAGTTTCTACATTAATTCAATTAAGGTTGGTAAATGCAACTTCACACCCAATGTTAGTACAATCTTTAGAGCTAGTTATGACACTTGCACAAAATTTTTTCCCTAAGGAGAGAGTTCTTAAGAGTATTATGGGAGAGATCATTCTCAATTTATGACCTAATAACATTGAGAGAGTATTCCATCTCTTAAGGGCATATCAATTTATCAGATTAACCTATGAAGGAATAGAAAGGTGGTATAAAGAGTACTTGAAAGATGCTTCTAGGATCATCTAGTCCTCTTATGTTATAGAGAATAATCCTCTAGAAAAGATAAAAAGTAAGGTGGATATGACAAGGGGATATATGAAGGAAGATATTGAGTGCTCGATCATACTTTTGAGTAGAGTAATGGGTCCACCAATAGCTAGATAGCTAAATATCTTTATGGTGCACTTTATCGAGACCATCAAGATGGAAAATATACCACTTTATTGGGCCACTATCTTGAGTGAAAATTTGTGTGAATAGTTAAAGGTAGTTAAGGAAAAGAGGAAGTTCTATATGACATCCTACCTAGTGTATTTATTAGCCACAAGGGAAAAAAACTACCTAGGGCTATACAAGAGAGGTAGCATGAAGGATTCCAATGCTTGTCCATATTTTGTTTATCCACAATTGGAAAGGAAGAAGATTTAAAGGTAGAGAAAGGAATATATAATCTTGAATTATGCATTCATATTTTCCATCATACAATTCATAGAGGGAAATTATGTGAAGAGATTATCTGATGATGTAGTGGCATAGATAATATAACTTAGAGCATATTACCTTCAATTCAAAATATTCACATATTTGAGGTTAGTTGGTGCCACCATAAATCCAAAGAAGCTCCCAAGATATCCATGTGATAGACTTGTTCTTTTGGAGATTGCTTGACAAGTTGAGTCAACATATGATAGAGTTAGGAAATAATGTAGACCATGTTGGGCATGGCCTCTAACCATAAGACTGTTCCAAGTAAAATGGAAAAAGGATATTCCTTATTTTGAGCATGAATGAGATCAATATCCCTTAGAATAGTACAATTCTTGAAGGTCATGCTTTGATAATATTAGGAGAGTCGAATATTGGCCTGGAAAGGAATTCCAGCATGAAGAAGCCATTGAAGAGCATAGCATGAATGTGACAAATGACTATGGTGTCCACAACAGGGATTATTATAGGATGACTTTGTATTTGGTAGAAAAGGCTTTAAACATAAAGATTCCATTACAAATATTACAACAAGACTTAGGGGAGCTGCTCGACCCTTTTTTCAACAAAGATAAAATTGGGGAACGACCCATTATGAATGCAAAGGTTGACAGGGAAGAGAATGATGATATTAATCTTCAAGCAAGGCATGTAATCAAAATGATGCAGCATTAGATTAGAAAACCATTTAAACTCAATCTAGTACATAAGAATATGGTTTTTCATGTGTAGGCCCACCTAGCCAAAGGTAGTGGGAAGAAGATCACTATCCCTACCTTTGTAGCTCAGTCACCCATTAGGCCCAAAATAATATACCAACTAGATAGACCAATTGGATACTATCACCCTTAGGAGATAAAGGGAAAGGAAAAGATAAAGAGGAGTTCTCCACAAAGAGTAGAGCTAGAGGAAGGTGAGATCCCAACACCCCAATAGAAAAAGGAAGAAAATGTAGAAGGGCTCGAGGATACTGGGGCATAATAGGTTTAGGATGACCCACTATTGCCACCAGCCACTACACCTAGCCAAATGGAGAAATAAATTAAAGCACAAGAGGTCTCTCCACATTGAAAAACATAAGAAGCATCCCCTTCTACCCCTAAAAAACAAAGAAAGATCAAGACCCCCATAAAGATAAGGAAATGGGTGATTAGAAGGATGGTTCCTTTTCCATTTTTCCTAGACCCCATTCCTAATGATGAAGAAGAAGAAGGGGAAGATGAGGAGGAGGATGTGCCATTGCAAGGAAGAACTTAGCTAGTAAGAGTCAAATAACAGGAAAGGAGAAGTAGTTCCACTATTACACTGCCATCAATCCCTAAAAAATCTCTTCAAATGACTACTTTAGAGGATGAAGTGTAGCAATGGGTTGATGAGTAGGATACAAAGGGTATTGACATATTCAAAATGTTAGATTTTGACTTCATTCCTATAGGGAAAAAATTAGTGGGAGGCTAGATTAGGGATATGCCAACAAATGAGCTCCAACAAGAAGATTGGACTCAAATTCCTCTTAAATCATAGGCTCTTGATCTTTCTTCTTCATCTCCAATGCAGGTCACAATTATGGATAAAGGCTTTGTTACTCCTCTACCTTCAAGTACCAAAAAATAATAGATTCAAAAGGAGTAGGAGGAAGAGCCACAACAAATAGAAACTGATAAAATGTTTGAAGAGGGACGAATGGATGAATATCCCCAACAAGCCTCCCAAGACACTAAGGTACAGACTATGAGCTCCACCAAAATAGATACCACTAAGGGGGAGCCTTAATAGAGGGAAAGAACCTTAGAGAGGATTGATAAGAGAAAGGGGGTATCCAAGAAAACTCTTTCATTCTTAAGATGTGGGCCCTTAGTGGAATGAGTCCCAAGGTGGTTGTGAAAGGAAATGATAAGAAGTAAAAAAGCCACAATTCACCACTGATGAAGAGGACATGATTGAGTTGGTTGAATTTCTAAGATAACCTAAGTCCCCTTCAAGAGAGGCAAGAGTGTTAGCATTCATCAATTTTTGCTAGAATCAAGATTTATTTTCACAAGTGGCTATTCCTCCTCTTGATGCTGATGTAAAAGACTTGACTCTACAAGATTATCAAATTAGAGAGGTTATGCTTCACAGACCCGCATTGGATACTGACATGTTGATGGTCACTATGGGGATAAAAGAGGTTTTTTCGAGTTTGGAACAAGAAGGGATAGAACTGATGACACTTTGTAGGCAAAATGAAATCCTAAAAGGACATTTGGCCGAAGTTATTGGTCCCTTGGATATTGAACATCCTAAGGAGACTCTAAATCTTGCACTAGATAGAAGAGATGGGGGAAGGGTATAGTTGGATCCATTTTTGAATGTCTGCCAGCAATGGTAGGAAAATTTTGAAGAAAAGGGTGTGCTTATCATCCAAGGGAACTTGAAGATACTACATGCTATGCAAGAAAATGTAAATAAAATGGTAGCAATTTTGAAGTAGGATTTTAGTATAATGTTTGGAGTACACACATGGGGTAAAGATTTACAGGTATTACAAGCCATAAAAGGGTAGAGGTATAGGATTCTTGTTGATGTATATATGGTAGAAGAGTTAGATTTAATTGATGATTAGATTGAAAAGATAGTGGATAGTAATAAAGTAAGGGAAAGATTACATGTGGAGATCCATCAACTCAAGGACCAAGCCCAAGAGAAATTTTTTTAGGCAAAAAAATATTACAATGATGCGTGTCTTGATATTTTTGAGGATGATGAATTGGATAAATTAATTCCTATAGAGGTAGTGGTAAAGAAGTTTGGGAATTTTTTTGAAGAAGCTTCTAGTGATGAAGATATCTGACAAGCATTTAGAACAGAAGAAGCCTTGCTAGAGTTGGATACCAAACTCAGGGATTTTATTGAGACCTGTATTGAAGTAGACAGTTATAGAAAAAAGGTTAAGGATAAGTATGATGCTTTAAATTTACTAGGTGTGGCAAAAATCACTAAAATTATTAAGAAATTCAAGGGCAAGCATCTAGAAATAGCTTTGGTATGAAGGGCGACAAAACCTAGGAGCCAAAATTTCAGTTTTGACACTCAGTGAAATTTTGTAATTTTGAACCTTTTGAGGTAAGTTGGTGACCAGGTGACTAGGTGATCAAGTGCACTACTATACTAGTGAGTTTCTACACTGGTGCGCTAATGTGCAAGTAAGTTGGTGAGATGTTGCATTTTTTCGGAGGTGCACTAATAGTTAATTGCTAGTTCTAAAAATAGAGCCTTCCATGCATCAAAAAGGCATTTTGATATTAGTTTAACTTTGATAGACACCCAGTGAAGAATTAGCTTCTATTTTTGACACTTCTAGACACTTCTACTTTGACTAAAAGCTCTCTTCTTCTCATTTTCTCAAAAATTCTTTGTTTATGACATGTAAAGGCTCATGCATCCAATTAATGAATACAAAATGGATGGAGTCATACTAAGCACCAGTTATATTCTTAGTTTGTATATAATTAGTTTGTTTTATTAATTTAAAAGCATATTATTGCATAAAGAGATCTCTCACTCAACACAAATTGAGGAGATGATTTCTTATAAATATAAAATTGTAACATGTAATAAAGGCTTTGATTATTTTGCAATAATATTATGCTTTTGGTTCTCGCATTTGGAGTGTAGTGATTCTTGCCTAAATGTGTCATTGTTTTGTGAATTAATGTTCATGGAATTGTGATTGAGCCAAAAGTTTATTGTGTTATTTCTAGTTATGCAATCGTTTAGTTCTCGTGTTTGCTACGGTTTAATGAATTCTACTGACATATCTAGCTCAAGAAGAAATCATTGAATTGTACCTACATAACTCTTTGTCTTGCATGAGTGCATTTTGCATGCCCTTGTGATTTGATGAAAAGTGAAATATCATATGATTATTTAGTTTACCATCAATGATTGCATTAATGGAATCAAGGAAGCATTGCTCCTATTTTCATTGGTTACCCACCAATTTCTTTGAAGCTTAACTCGCAAAAATGTTAGCTTATGTCCATTAGGATTTTACCTTCACATTATTTGCTTCAAAAGTTTTATTATTTTCTTTACCAACCCCTTGTTAAGTTAGGAATTCATAGTAGTTGCATTGTTAGATTGCATTCATTGGAAAACATAAAAAATACAAAAACATAGTTCTTTTGTGTGTTTTATTTTTGAAATGACAAAAAAATTCTACATCTCATCCAAAATTAAATGAACCAAAAAAGGCCTCCTTGTGGACAAAAACATTTATCTTTAATTGAATGGATTCCAATAGGTTGTGAGATCATTCAGAACCTTGATTCACAAGATTGACTTTTCAAGAAAGGAGTTCGAAAAAATTTCTACCATTTAGCATCATGCATCATGATAGCTCAACAAAACAAAAATGCATAAATGACATATACACATCTTTTTTGGTCATTTTAGTGGTGAAAATAGGGTTGAGAGGTCAAAAAACACTTTAAAAAGTCTAAAAAATGTTCCAAGACCAAATTAAGCCTAGGTCTAGACAAAAAATTCTTCAAAATTTTCTGCAAATTCTACCTAGGTTCCACTAATAGAATTTGCAGCAAATTCGTAACTCTACAAGAGAATTTGGAGGAAAATTGACAAGGACTAGACTTTGTATAGAATTGAACCAGGCTTTGAGGGTTGCTGGAGAGAATCTGATAAATTAGCATTTAAGTAATAAAGAAAAATTCATTCATGTTACCCTTTGACACATGATGCATTCATTTATGTTCTCTGCTAAAATGACGATGTGTGATTTCCTTCAAGTATGAGGCATAAATGAACAACACAATGTAGAAGTAGAATTTGTGCTAGATAGAATGTAGCATGGTGCTTCATCTTATTTGAAAGCCTTTTCATAAAGATCTTTAGGTATTATCAAAATGAATATATTGACCATTTTAAGGTCTATTTCTTCTCCTTTTTTAAT
The DNA here is from genome assembly GCA_028749045.1 of Cupressus sempervirens. Classification (NCBI taxonomy): domain Eukaryota; kingdom Viridiplantae; phylum Streptophyta; class Pinopsida; order Cupressales; family Cupressaceae; genus Cupressus; species Cupressus sempervirens. Next base: position 795,390,546 of record CM053790.1, read on the forward strand.
GTAATTTGAAACTGGTGGCTTAGAAGTTTGATCACTAGTTTTCAACTTGAATATTGGTCTTTCTAGTTTGTATTTTATATCATTTACTATTTTTTTCATTTTGATAAATTTTATCTAAATTAGGGAATAAATGTTTAGAAAGACACCTTCACACTATGGACTACTTGTATTAGTTTGGTTTTAGGAGCCTACTTAAGGCCTTGCCAATATCCACAAGTATGGATCTTTAAGGATTCTATATGGGAAACATTAAATCCTCAAATATTCATTTGGGAAAAATAGTAATGTGGACATTTCTTATTTTGGGCTTGCTCTCCATGTAAATTCTTCTTAGGTATCAACTAGATTGATAGGATACAAGTCACCAGAGTAGAACATGTATTTGACAACACAAACAATGTACAAAGGTAGAGTACCAAATAGACAAGAACAAACTCTCTAACTATTATATTCAATATACTCGAGAATAATGAGATAGTTCTTTATATTTCATAATCATAATCAAAGATACTATACACTAAAACACAAATCAATTAAAAAACTCTGAACCTAAAGATTTAAAAGCACAAACGTATGTAGACTTTGCACATTATATACCATTGAAGGAAATATTGAGATCATGCAGACTTTGCAAATTATATATAGAATATTTGTCGCTTATAGGGACTTCAATCTGGACTAGCATCTTTGTCACTTTGATAGCCCTAGCCCAGTCTTGACTTGGAAATGAAACTACTAGGAGCACCCCTATGTGGTTAAACTGGTACAATAATGTAATGATGGGCAACATGTGGTATTGGTGCTTAAACTAAATAAGCTACTTGATCTCGATATGGAAAGGCCCTCAGACCATACCTGATATGTGAATGAAGACCCTACACAAGTGAAGCCCTTGTGCTCATACAAAGATTTAGTAATATAATGTAACATAGCATTATAAAAGTTTTTCTTTTTTTGATATAACATAATGCAATTTTTTTGAAGTTGGTCAAAATGAAAATATAAGTTGGTCAAATTTTCAAGAAAAATAGTCATAATTTTTTTATTTTCAACTAACATGGGAATGAAAAAAGAAGAATGAATCATAGCTTTGGTCAAAAAATTAGTAGAAAAACAAGTGCAAATGTACTAGTGAGATGAACTTTCCAATTTCGGAGTTTCCTTTTGCACAAGTGGTCACTAGTGCATTCTATAGGTGGTTTTCTATTTTCAATGGAATGTTTATTTGTAGGAAATGATTTCATCAATACAATTATAGAATTTAGTTAGGATACATTTTATTTTCTTGGTTGGCTTATTATGTTCAAAATTTGATACATAATGATGTATTTTACCTCTAGTATTTTATAGTTTGCTTGCTTTTTGATGGAACTTCTTAGAGATTTTTGTCTTTTGCATTTAGTTATGATTTCCATCAAATGCTAAAGATATTTCATGCTTTTGGGAAGCAAAATGAGTGGTGATTTGATTCACCAGTTGTAGAGAGAGAGTAGAAACATGTTTTGTATCTACAGATGGTGGTTTTCCAAGTGGACACATGTCAGATGTAGAAGAGATCCAAGAATTCATCCTCTTCTATATCTTTCTTTTTCTTATTAATTTTAAGGGATTCAATTCTAGAGATTTTTCTCACTACTGTGATACCAAGGTTGTTGTTGGGTTTACTTCTAGTCTAATTGAGCAAAGCTCTAGCTATGAAGGCCACACATCCACTATTGTGCAAGTTTTAGTTTCATTTCATGTGTTGTTTCTTTGAGATAAATGTAAATTGATAAAAAATCATGTGAGATATCTTGAGTTTAATTTATTATTATCAATTGAATGTATTCAACCTCTCCAAGGATAAATACAAAAGGGAATTTACAATGAATTATCTATGTTCTCTTATTCTATCTCCTAATTCTTCATATGCTATTAATTTTGTGATTGAATGAATAAGGTTCATTGAGTCCAAGGTAACTTGGATGAGTTGTGTATTAGATCTATTGTTGCTTTTAACTCAATGAGTTAAGTAAATACTTTAGTGATTTGATAGGGTCTTTGGGTGTATGGAGGGGATATTTCATAAGAATAGAATTTGGGAATTTTAGTTGAGAAACTCAATTGTAAAGCAATTAAGTTAGGTCTTAGTATTGGTAGTGACTCTATGTTGGAATGGATAAGGTACTGATCACTAAATCAAATGAAAGCTAAGATGAAGGTCATTTGTACAAATCTTTGGAATAAAATCGTTTCAGTTCTTCATGTTTTGTAGTGGGTTAAAAGGAATTAACCCTCACTTAGCTTATGGATTCATAGGTTATGATTTTTAGCTATCTCATTGCTATGTTATTGTGTAAGTATCAAAAGGTTAAAATGTTTCATCTATTGTTAGTAGGTTTAGATTATATGTTTAATTGTAATGGTACCATATATTAGAAAGGTTATCCTCCTAGGTTTTGCAGAGCCTGAAGTGAAGAAGGAGTTATGCCTTATAGTTGGCCCAAAATTGTAGTCAAGTGCATCCATCATAGGAATTTTCTAGCCTTAGATGTATTGGTCTAGTTTCTTGGCTAATTTTAAAACCATTAAATTAGGAGCCAACAAAAATGGCAACTTTGTTGGGGAGATAAGATGGAAAATAAACCTTGTTAAAAGGACAAGAATCTCTAGTGTTAATTGAATATTTTAGTCCTAGATTTTAGTATGATTTTTTCCATCTGGATCACCAACAAAATGGCAATTCTATCAAGGATTTTATTAAGAAATTCATTGTTAAAAGTACTAGATTCTCTAGTATAAATAGCATTTTCAGAATCTGTATAATAGACAAACCTTCAAAATTTGAAAAGGATTCAATATAGTAGGAAGAATTTTCTACAATAGCAGGGTTATGAGGTGCTTTCCATTTTTCTATTGAAGATTCATGTCTCCTAGTTAAGCTTTATTCATGGACAATATTATGTTATGAGAATTGGATGTAAAATGAATTTTTATGACTATTATAAGTCTATCTTCTATCAGTTCAATTTTTAATGTTGTTAAGAAGGTTCTAGAGCCAAGAATCAATTTATGAAGTGTATTCTCTTTTCAAGGTGTTAATGATCTACAAGCTTTTTCATATTGAAAGTCTAGTCCAAAATTTACATGTAGTAAATTATTTCAAATCAATTCTCACTAAGTGTTAGTGGTAACTCTAGTCTAAATCTCTATGCTAGTGCATGGTTTATTTTAATATTAGAGGCTTTCAATATTTATGGGTAGATCTAGTTTGTTGGGAAAGAGAAATTATAAGTTTCTTGATTGATAGTTTATATGATTGTTTGTATTTGTTGAAGTAGTTTATTTCAAAGGTTAATCACTGTTGTGATTTCATTTTCCTCTTCAAGGAGATTGTGACTCTACAAGGATTTGATCAATGGTGTGAAGAATTGAAGTTTGCACCTATGCCAATCAATAGATCAAAGCTTTCATGCAGAAACACATAAAGGTATTTTCAATTTTCATATATTTGTCTTTCATGAATTTTGAATGGTAAAAATGGTTGCCTCCATCTAGTGTTTTCAAAACTAAGAAAATAGAGGTAGAGTTATAAAGTTTTAAAAGATAAATTCAAAGTATAGGTTTGAAAGTGATGTGTCAACTCCTAAAAGTGTTCATGCAAATATTGCTACGCTGAAAAGAAAGATTCATAATAATACCATCATTCCCATAAGACATGAAATTGGTAACATTAAGGGTCTATGTAATTTTCAAATTTACATGAAGTTTAAATCAATAATTATGAATCTTGAGGAGTATGATAGACCTAAAGAGCATTCATGGCCAATGGTACTTTCAGAAGTTTTTATACCATATTCAGGTGATTGGTCAGAAAAGTCAAGGTTAGAAAATATTTGTGAATACAAAGATTTTATCATGGAGGTTGAAAGTGACTTGAATGCTAATGAATTTGATGACAGTAGAAATGAATATCCTACAAATGATAATGAATCCGTTGAAAATGACGTTGAAGATGAATAGTCTCAACTTTATGAATTAGAGGACAATAATCAGCAATTTAATGAAAGACATAGTGTGGATTCATCTTGTTATGATGATAATAATAAAGAAGAAGAAAAATGTAACAATAGTAAAAAACTTTCTTCTAGTGATGAATATGAATGTGCTAAGATATTGATTGTTAAGGTGTTGTCTAAAGAAGATGTATGTGATGATCAGAGTTCTAGTTTTTCAAAATGTATTACTAATGAGTCTTCTATTATAAATGTTTCAAGCTATTTAGATAATAATCACAACCAAGGAGAAGAAACTAGTGATGAAGCCTTGTTAAGTGTTGATGAGATTTTAGGTTTGTTGGCTCATGATTTTGAAAGATACGAAAATCTGTCCAAGGATGTTTATGCTTTGCTAGGTTTTTTCTTTTCATATGATGACGTATTTTCCCCTAAATTTTTTGTTGAAGAAGATGTAGTTTTAGAATATGCTCTGTCAAGTTTTGGAGGTGTGTGATGGTAGTTCATATATTAATACACGTGATGACTTCTATGTTGAGAATGAAGATGTAGAGATAAAGTTTGATGCTGGTTCATTTTATTCTTACTTTCATGAGGCTAAGATACATTTTGATTGCTCATATGATGAGGAAAGTCATAGTAATGAAATGGTTCATTCTAATGAATTATCAGAGGAAAATGCTAATATGGATCAACATATTGCAAAATTACAACTTCATGATGATTCTTGTGATTTGGTATCTAATCATTTTTCTAAATGTAAGGAAATTACAACATATGTTCAGTCTAATTTATGCAGTACTGATATTAAAAATGATAAGAAATCAGATTTTACATTCCTTTCATACTTGGATGCACAAGGTGAGTTACAAATTGATTCATGTAACTTGTTGAATGAAGTAGAATACCAAAATTTTGTGTTTCTGGTTGAAAGTATCCATGAATTAGTTAGTGATGATCTATTTTAGTTTGATATTAGTAGTTATGATCACACTAATTCATATTTTCATAGTGAGAATGATGTAGAAGTTTATGCTAATTTGTATGTACACTATGAAAGTAATGATAGTTTTGTTTTGCCAAATGAAGTAATTGAAAGTGCTTATGTGTTGGGTAAAACAAAGGAGAATGAGAATTTTAGTTTACCTCAAGAAAAATTTAATGAAAATTAGGTGTATAACAAAGGTAAGGAGTTTTGAAAGCTTTCTGGTGGCCTGAGGCAATCATTTGCACATAGTAGGAGTAGTCTCCCTATTTTCAATAAGGCTATGCAAGAGAGATTTTTGTTGTCAGGTGTGTGGTCTAGTTCTTCTAGAGATCTAAATAATTTCCATGCCCACACAAGACATGCATCCCCAGATACAACCACTATTGGGACTTAAAATTGAAGCTTTGATTTTGAGTACTATTGAGAAAATTAAGCCCCATAAGCACTTTTTGATGCATGCATGTCTCACTATTTTTTTGAGGCTTAAGAGGTGTTTAATGATTCTAACACCTTGAATTTAGTACATCTACTCATCCCATGAAGATAAACTACCATTCTAGGTCATTCTGTGAAGTCCCGTTTTGAGCAATGTTCAAATCTACATTTTTGCCTAAGTGTCAAACAGAGATAGGAGGCCTAGTTTGCAATTAAATATCTTGCACCCAGTAATGTTTCATGACTTTCTACTTTGAGATTATTTAATGTCGATACCAAAGAGCCTATGTTTCAGATTTTGAGTTGTTTTGAACTTGTTTGACTAGGTTTTGAATACCTCAAATTTGGTCATTTACTGTTGTCATGCTAATGTGAATTGTCAAAATTTTGGGAGGTCTTGTTTGACTTGTAATAACATTGAGCCAGTTAATCAAAATGATAAAATTTATTTTTCATTACATTCTAGAGGTCACATTCTTTCTACACTCCATATTTGAGCTCATGAAGAATCTATTTGATTAGTTTTCAAATGTGATTCTAAATGTAATTTATAATTTTTTATTGGTGTCAAGAAAGGCAGATTGGTTGGTACCCCTTTCCATGAGGTCATAACTCGAGATTCATGATATATGAGATCAAATGGATTATACCATTACATTCTACTTTAGAAATTCTTTAAGTATGCCAATTTTCAAAACTTGACAAATCTATCTACACACTTTCCCAGGTCCTTTCCATTTGCAAAAAATGCTTTTCTGACATTGTTTCTAGTTTGTAAATTTGAGTAGCCTACTTTGACAGCTTGCCATTTGCATCCTATTATTCATCATGAGCCCTAATCATAGATTCATATTGTCCTCATGATAGTGAACAATTTTCCCAAATTTTGTCCCCCAAGCATCAATTTGACCTATTTTCAAAGCCAAATCTGAACGTGTTTTATGGTTTTTTGACAATTATTCTTGCAGGTAGTTCTAAAAGAACAACTTCAGTAGTCAATATCTTTTGACTAAGAATTTTTCATGAGATAAGATTCAATAGGGTAATAGTATGTTGAAAAAAGAATCAGTAGTTTTAATTTTAGAGCCTAATCAGATGTTTGGATTAGTTTTTAAGGCCAGTCAAAGGACCCCTCAGCACTAAAATTGATAGTTTGCAAAAAATGATAAAATGAGTTTTTAATAGTAGACTGGTATTCGAATTTGAATCCACTCAATTCAGGATCTTCATGAGATCAATTTGACAGTGTTAATTATTCAAAAATAATTTTTTTTTTAGCTAGACCCACTTTGGGGCTTGGGTAATTCTGCCAGGATTGATGGGTTTTGAGGTGAATAGAAGATGTTTTAAAAGGGAAATGTTATGCACAATTAAATTAGAGAAAGTTACATATAATCAAAGAGGCAATATAAAACATCCATGTTCTAAATGTCATGAGATTATGAAGGTGTAGACTCAATAGATTAATGAGCATCAAGTTTTAAAAGAAATATTATAATATATTGGTTGTTAATATTTCCTTGTATGCAAAGAATGTGGAATTGATAATTGTATTTATTGTAAGTGAGTTTTCTGAGTTGACTAGGATTGCATTTTAAGCTTTTCTTTTCCAAGCCTTTCTTGAGAATGCTGAAAGTTATCATAATAGTGGAACACGTAAGTGATACAAAGTCCCTTTCCCATGCTTGGACTTTAATAAAGCCACATTTAGCTAAACTTAAAACTACACAAAGCTAGACCAAATGCCCACATTGTTTATTTTGTGGAAACCTACTAAATCTACAAATTTGGTGCTTTATGCCCAATGAAATGGTCAATGTGTTAAAATGGTTGTAGGGTGCAAAAAGGCACAAGAACGAGGCATTCCATGAATTGAACTCAAGCCCTTTGTAAAGAGGTTTTCAAATCCCTAGAAATGAAGAAATAATAGGGCATACCTGTGAGGTTGAAGAGAAGAAAGTGGAGGAATTTTGTGGTGAGATCTGCCATACAACTCCTATAGCTTTGAGAATCTATACAAAGGGCAGATGAGGATAGAACGCAATGTGAATAGTGAAACAAAGGATAATGCATTGAACAAGAGAGTGGCTCTACATTTGAAATATCCATGGTAGCATACAAAACCAAGGTGCCATCAAAGGAAGACAGTGCTGAAGGGGGCACCCATATTTGATGCAAAACAAGGAGCCCACATTAGACAAAAATAAAGAAAAGCCATAGCATGAGATGTGAAGAAAACCCCATAGTCAAAGAAAGGCCACCATAGATGGAAGGTAGAAGAAAAGAGGAATTCGCATGGGAGCACATCAAATCATGGCAAGGAGAACTCCACTTAAGGAGGTTAATGTTAAAATTCAAAGGGAGATGCCTTTGAAGATGTAAGATAGGATATGACATGAGGAGATTAGTTTCTAGGACTTCTAGTTTCATTGGGTGGGAGCCTCGATTGCAGTAGAAGCAAGTCCTTTCTTTCATTCCCTTGCCTGCCTTAATGTTAGTCAATTGCATGCCATAGAGGATGTAGAGCATGGACTAGAGTTTTACAGGCATAAATTTAGTGCTCCATATCTCTCTCCCAAGCTAGCTAGAAAGAATGGAAGATGTTGCCAAGTTTTTGGAGGAAATACATGGAAGTGGACTTTATCCAAGTACCCTGACTTTCAGTTTAGTAACTAGAGAGCTCTGCAAATAGGAGATATAGCTTGGAAGTAGCCTAAAACCCTAGATGTCCACCTCTACTCAAGTGAGAAGACCATCAGTAGGCATGTTGAGAAGGATCACTTTATCCCAAGGAAAGGATAGCTAGAGAAATGGCCAACCACAAAAGGATTGCCATTAACAAAGGAAAAACTTGTAAAAGAGGGAAATAAAATTGGTATGTTCCAAATTCATTGTGGAGGGATTTTTTCAAATGTTTAAAAACTAAAACACTAACATTTCTTAGTGTTTAATAAGACATGGGCTTCTATAAGCTGCAGAAGCTGAGGAGGGGTCCACCATGGCTAGGTGAGCAAACAAGGTAAACAAATTTTGACCAAGTACACTCATCAAAAAGCTTGCCAGAATCTGGTGGTTGCCATGTCACCAATAGAAAATGAGAGGTTCCACCAGAAAATGACATGGCAACCTCCCAAAAAAGCTAAATTTTGGCAAGAGGTTATGGGTGTCATGGGACTCACCAACAACTAGATGGCCTATCACCATTTGACACATAGTGTCACATGGGTGGCCAAGGGAGGTATAAGTGTATTAAATTTTTTTGTTTATTTCTAGTTCTCAATGTGCATTCTAGATTTCAAAATTTTTGTTTTAAATGGTGATTTTCTATAATGTAGACTATAGAAATGTTTTAAAAATTTCAAATTCAATCATTTTAATTGCTCTATTCATAGTCCTAGGCTAGTTTTTCAAATGGCTACCAGAGGCAAAAAATTTATTCAAAATATGCCCTCCAATATATTGTTGGAATCAACAAGAGACAAACTTTCTAATTGTAGAGTTACTTTTTGCACAAGTAGTCACTGGTGAATGCTATATGGGGTTTTGTATTTTCAATGGGATGTTTAGTTGTAGGAAATGATTTAATTAATGCAATAATAGAATTTAGTTGGGATACATTTGATTTGTTTGGTTGGCTCATTATGTTCAAAATTTGATGCATATGGATGTATTTTTCCTCTAGTATTTTACCGTTTGCTTGGTTTTTGATGGAACTCCTTAGAAATTTTTTTCTTTTGATATCAATTATGATTTCCATCAAATGTTGAAGATATTTTATGCTTTTGGTAGGCAAAATGAGTGATTATTTGATTCACTAGTTGTAGAGAGAGTAGAAAGATGTTTTACATCTGTAGATGGAGCTTTTCCAAGTGGACACATGTCAAACATAGAAGAGATCTAGGAATTCATCCTCTTCTATAGCTTTCTTTCTCTCATTCATTATAAGGGTTCCAACTTTGGAGATTTTTCTCACTGCTGTGATACTAAGGTTGTTGTTGGTTTTACTTCTAGTCTAATTAAGTAGAGCTCTAGCTGTAAAGGCCACACATCCACTCTTGTGCAAGTTTCAGTTTCATTTCATGTGTTGTTTCTCTAAGATAAATGGAAATTGATGATAGATCATGTGAGATATCTTGAGTTTAATTTAGTATTATTAGTTGAATGTATTCAGTCTCTCCAAGGATAAATACAAAAGGGAATTTACAATGAATTATCTATGTTCTCTTATTCTCTCTTCTAATTCTTCATATGCTATTAATTTTTTGATTGAATGAATAAGGTTCATTGAGTCTAAGGTAACTTGTATGATTTTTGTATCAAATCTATTGTTGCTTTTAACTCAAGGAGTTAAGTAAATAATTCAATGATTTGATAGGGTTTTTGGGTGTATGGAGGGGATATTTCATAGGAATGGAATTCGGGGATTTCAGTTGACAAACTCACTTGTAATGAAATTAAGTTAGGTCATCTTGATGGTAGTGACTCTATGTTGCAATGGATAAGGCACTAATCACTAAATCAAATGCAAGCTAAGATGAAGGTCATTTGCACCAATATTTTTAATCAAATCATTTCAGTTCTTCATGTTTTGTAGTGAGCTAAAAGGAATTAACATTCACTTAGCTTATGGATTCATAGGTTATGATTTGTAGCTATCTCGTTCCTATGTTATTGGATAAGCATCAGAGGATAAAGGGGTTTCATCTGTTGTTAATAGATTTAGATTATATATTTTATTGCACTAGTACCATATATTAGAACCTCAAGGTTAACCTACCTAGGTTTTGTAGAGCCTAAAGTGAAGGAGTTATGCCTTATAGTTGGCCCAAGATTGTACTCAAGTGCATCCATCATAGGAATTTGCTAGCCTTATATGTATTGGTCTAGTTTCTTGGTTAATTTTAAAACTGTTAAATTAGGAGCCAACATTTTCTCAAAAATGGGGATGACACTTTCAAGGTTTGGGTGACACTCCTCTAAAGGGCATGTGATACTTTACAAGTATCATATGACACATTTTCAAACGGTGTACAATACTTAAGAATGTCACATGACATTTCATAAAGAGACGTGCAATACAATCAGGGATCACATGATAGATCTATTTTGGGCATGTGACACTATATAGTATCACCTCATGCTGACACATGGTCACCTAGGAATACAAGAAAAACTCTAAGGATGAATTATGAGATAAAGCAAGAACTTAAAAAATCTACACCAGGAAGTATTGGATCAATAGTCAAAGAATAAACACTCAAACACAAAAGTTATAAGAAAAAATCTGCATATAACCATCTAACAAGTAGTGAAGGGAAAATACAAAAGGAAACATTGCAATGTGCTAAAACAATATCATAAAAAACTAAAGCAACATCACAATAAATAGAACAACCAAACAAAGTACACAATTCCTCCCAACCATAAGAGCATCGTAGGACCATCGTTGGCCCTAGCCATCCCCCATGCTTAACATCCCTAACTACCAACTAGATCATTAGTGTTATCTTATGAGGACATCACTACTAAAACTTGCTACAACATAAGCATAAGGAAGCTAACATGCTAGAAGTAAAGCATAAGATAATCCTACAAATAAACTCATCATCTACACATGTTAAACTTCATAATAAGGAAATGTGTCAATGCTAACATGATGTAATCATGATATACACACATTCTAAATAAAACATAAATCACAAGAAAGAATATTCTAGAACTTGAAGTACCAAGTGAAAACATCTACCAATAATTCCACTAGGACAATAGAGCATCTCTATACACTAGTCCCTAGTAGCAGTATAGGTAGCTATGGCTCCCAACCATGTAGAACATGTAGGCCCACTCTCATTGTGCTGATGGAGATAATGATCCAACCATAAACACACATAAAGTAAATGTCCATGGCTAACACTCATGCTAGATAGTATGATAACTAAAATCAAGACATAGACAATGCATAAACTAAAAATTCTAGTAGACACTCAATGGGCTACTAAGTAAGTGTTGACATCATGGAGAATCACTTGTCATTGACAAGCCCAAGCTTGGATCATGCAGCTCAACTCCTCAACGAAAGGATCTCACACATACAATTTTCATTATCTTAAGTTTTGATGGCACCTAGTATTTTCTTTAGTTATCACTTGATTAAAAATTATGTGTTCCAACCCTCAAGAAATAGGCATCAAGTTGTGGAAAAGAAGCCCCCTCCATATGCTACCCTACCCTAGCCAAGCTCATCCAATGATGAGTTCCATAAGCATGAAAAATCCCAACCCAAACCCTATTATCATAAATTTTAGAAGCACCATGAAAGATCAAGCCTCACAAGTCACCTAACAAATTTTCATGCACATATTCATGTGTGGCACACCACCATCTCAAAGATCATAACACAAGGACTGGATGTCAACACAATGCAGAAATTTGCTCAACTAAAAGTAGACTCAAGAGGATAGATGTGGCATGTATCCCAATGAAACATAATATTAAAACACTAGTTTAAGTGGCATCCAAATGGATCATCTAGGTTCATGACTAACATCATGCCAAGAAAACTTGAGAAAATATGGTAGCATACAAAATGAGATAAAAACTACGAAAACCAAAAGACTTCAAAACTAAAACCCATTTGTTCCTTGGCTACAAAACCTTCAAAAACCTAATAATATTTGGGTTTAGACACCATATGAAAAAATGGCTAGCATAATAATGCAAAACCTAGAATGTCCATCTAGAAAAAAGGGAAAATGTTCATACTTGACCAACTAAGAAGAACCAACAAACACAAATGGAGGAGAACACTAGTTCTCAACCACCTAAAAAACTACTACTAGAAATAAAAGAAAAAATGAAGCAAAAAAAAGAAAATGATAAAGCCCTACCTAATAGAAAAATGGGAAGAAACTAAAATTAACCTAATAAAATAAATAACCTATCGATGTTGCTGAAAGTGATGGCAAAGCAAGGCCTCCCCAAGCTGGATCTGATGAGATGAACCTTGTGAAGATCCCACACTCACAACTCTCACAATGAAAGTAAAATCAATCCTTTATAAAGAGTATTTTAGAAAAGCTTTCCAATTTCTAAATTGAAAATTTGAAAAGTGAGAAAAACAAATCCCTTTTTTCAATATGTATTCACTTTTTGAGTGAATAATCGATTAGGGTAAATAGTTAGTTAGACTAGCTAAATTCCAAATCAACCCAACCAAAAATAGGCTATTCCTCATAATAGGAATTCACCTAAGAAAAAGCTACTAGAAATTAAATTCAATAAGATTTAAAGCCTAAAAACTCAAAATCACAGAAAATCCCTTAACAAATTTTGCAACAATGTGAACCTCAAAATGCACAAACATGCTCATAGGTCTAATCACATAATGTAGATGAGTTTGTATTTAATAATCACCAAAAGATTTAATTTAAATAATTTAAATAAGGATATGTTGAACATGCATGGATGACATTGATATAATATGAATAGTTGAATCACTAACTCCATGTGCCACTACCTAGGATATAAATCTTGCACACTAAAACACACAGTCAAGTGCAATTGTATATAATCTCATAGCTAAAGCAATAATGCATTAAATACCTAATTAATCCATTTACACCACTCATGTTTGCATAAAGCATAAAGAGACAAGAATGAAGTAAATAAACATAGCATAAAATCCATCACATGACATAATAAAAAAATATGTCCAAATATTAGATAATCAGATATCATCATAGACCTACTGTCATCTCAAAATAGCATCAGCATGTAAATATGATAAATTGAATAGCATAGCAATAAAGTATCTATGGTACTGAAATCAAAGTATAACATCTGATCCTCAAGTCATCTCAAGGTACATATAATAAGATTATCAAGTATCTCTTGAATAAAAAATAGACAAGGTATAGACTACAAACAAAAGAGGCACTGTAGTGAATCAAGTTGCAAATCAACAATAGCAAGTCCCGGTGACTATTGAGTCACATATAGTGAATGTTGAGTTACATTTAGGAGCCTAGTTATAATTAGGAGCCAATTTGCAAAATGGATTTTTAGGTACATTCTAATAATGAGATTAGTACACATGACAAAGATGCTAAATTACTTCATAAAGAAGCACATAGAGATTTTGATATTGAAAGACCTATTGAAGAAAATAGAGTAGAACAAAGATTGTCAAAGTATGTTAAGTGACATCACCCTACTACATAAATTATTGGAGACAAAGAGGCTAGACCTATGAAAAGAAACAAGTTGAGATGTGGTACATGTTAGCTAAGCATGCATGAGCCTAAATTAGTTAAGGATGCATTGGAGAATGATGACTATATTCAAGTCATGAGAGAAGAAATTAAGCAAATTGAGAAGAAAAAAACCTAGTCACTTGTACCCAGACTAGAGAAAAAGAATTTCATTGCAACCAAATGGGTGTACAAGAAGAAGTTAGATGAAAATGGAGAAGTCACAAGAAATAAAGAAAGCTTAGTTTGCAAGGTATATGATCAAGAAGAAGGAATAGACTATGGAGAAACATTTTTTGATATTGCTAGATTTGAAGGAGTAAGAACTCTGCTTACTTACTCTATTTACAAAGGTTTCAAAGTTTACCAAATGGATGTAAAATCTATATTTCTGAATGGTATATTAGAGGAAGAGGCTTATATTAAAAAACTTAAAGGATTTGTTGATGGTAACAATAAGAACATGGTATGTAGACTACATAAAGTATTATATGGTTTAAAGAAAGTACCTAGAGCATGGTTTGAGAGACTTCATACTTATCTTGTGAAGATTGGTTTTGAGAGAACTAGTGACAACAACAACTTATACTTGAAGACTGAAGGTGGTAAAGGTATTTTACTAACTAGAATATTTGTTGATGATATCACATTTGGAAGAAATAATGTACTTTGCAAGACATTTTTTGATGAAATAAAGCAAGAATTCAAGATATCCATGCTTGGAGAAATTGAATTCTTTGTTGGCTTGCAAATGTATAAAATGAAATATGGTATTTACATAACATAGTATAATTATGTGAAAGAAATATTAAAAACTTTGGATTGGAAGATTCAGAGCCTATTAGCACACCTATGGTGAAAGGACATAAACTATTAAAGAATGATGATTATATTGATGATAAATCAAACTTTGTGTTGGCCTATGATTGGAAAATTGCAATATGTAGTTCATAGGAAACTTGTCATTACATTAGTTGTTGGGATTGTTGCAAGATTTTATACAAATCTAAAGGAGAATCATTTGATGGATACTAAGAGAATTATGAGATATCTGAAAGGAACAAAGGACTCTGGTCTATAAGTCTAACCTATTAAAGGATTTAATTGATACACCTATTAGGATGAACTAGTGGCTGATCTCTGATCTATAACTATGATTTTCTGGTTGAGATTCATTGTAGTGTAAAGATTGCCTTGTTGTTATAGATAAATATTTTTTGTCCCTTATATTCCTTGTAGGCTTATCAATTCACACTTCTTCTCTTTATATTCACTTCACATCATTACTTCTTGGATATAATATAACTCATTACATATATACCAATCCAAAATAAAATTCATCAAAGTCAGCTACAATTTAAGTTTCCATAAAAATCATAAAGTTGGCTCAACTATTGGCACTTGGGTTCTAAATATAGACTCACTAATGTTTTGATGCCTGGCAACCATTGTCAATGCTTAGCATCATCATACACTTGGTAGATGTAGAATCTCAATCCATACTAATCACTTTGAAGTAGCTTGAACTCAATCAACAATGAGTGACTCAATGAACACTGTGAAACTTACCATATAAACCAAGTTACTTGGTTGACACTACTTAGCTTGGTCAACACTAGAGCTATAAGCTTGGTATCGACTGAATCACTTGGATGACACACCTTTGTCTCTATCAACACTAATACTCCAAGCTCAACATATAAACTAAATGACTTGATACAAAGAGCTTGGTAGATATTGGAGAACATGATTGACACTATGTAACTAGGTTAATATTATGAAGTTTGGTTTGCATTATCACTAATTAACTTGGTAGAGATTTCTCCCTATACACTAAATATAAATTCTAGAATTTGATAGAAACTATAGAACTTGATAACAACTATATAGCTCAATAGTAATTATATAACTTGATAGCTACTATATACATAGACTACTTATCTCGGTAGTAACTATAGTGCTCAGTAATAGTTTAACCATTTGAATAAGTGTGAGTCAGTAATAAACAAAATTTAACCTTAATGTCAACAATACCCTGATTTGGCATCAATGAAAAAAACACTTATAAATCCAAAATTGAATGCTCAAATCCAAAAAATTCTTTTATCTTCTTTCCATATCTACATCTCAGTAATATAAACCTTTTTTGAGATTTTTCAAGATTGCTTTTGTAAATGATTTTTTCTGATTATCTATACATGTATTATGATGCTCCCACATAGATATATCTCATCTATACACATCTATTATTCATCCTAATATTCTTCACCATAATATACATTATATTATACTTCTACCCCTTTTTGACAGGAATGCCAATGGTGTATATATTACATGCTAATGCCAAAATGTGACAAGAAGTTAGTGTACCTTCAAAATAAATGCCATTGTCTTGTCCCAAATTTCCTATAACACTTTTTTGGCATGTAATACAATTTGCACTTCTGCTAATAACTCCATTATGTGATCGACTATGGAGAAGGTGTTATCATGGATGTGAGTTTTAACATGTGCAATGTGTTTCTACAATGCATTCATGTTTGGAAGAATCATGCCTTGGATGTCTACAAGTGTGGCCCTGATCATGGCTTCTTCCCTTAATAAAATTTCTTGCAAATTAGTCAAAAATCTGATCTTTGAGTAGTGAGTAGAACCATAACTTAGGTCAAGTGGCAACTAGTGTGCACTTTCCTTCATGTCTTCATCTATCTTAGATAATTTATCTTTGATTTCCTGGGTGAAGATAGATGTATCACACAACTTGCTAAATAATGAGGTTACATTATTTGTAGAGCTTTCTAATAATATTAGAGTAGTAGACAATTCTACTTGATGTATAGCAATTTTCTAAGCTACTTGCTCCAATACCTTGTTCTCAAATTTCCTTTCTTCCCTTTGTATCAACTTTTCTTGTCCATTCAAATCTTCATTGAATTTTTGGACAAGTTTTGCTAATTGTACCAAAATAGGTTGTGTGCTATCAACCTCAATACTTAGTGCATCTAAAAATATGTTATTTACATCTTCAAGCACTTGGTTCTCTCTATTATTTTCTTCTCTAAGATTTTTTTGCTTAGCTCTCTTTTGTAATTTTTCACACATTAAGTTCATTTGATTAGCATGCAGAGTAGAGATATCCCAATTTGAGATAACTATATCCTCATCAAGATCAATGTCTTCTTGTTTACCCTTATCCTTTCTTGAAACTTTAGTACTCAGTTGAGACTTGTTCTCAATTGTCCTTGTACTTGTTACTCACATATTTGGAATTGTAACAATAGTGGAAATAGAAGAGCTAAAAAAAAAAGTAGATATTACACTGACAATAGAAATACCTTTCTATTGCATTGTCATATCTGATGATGGTGGAGGCACTAGTTACTCGATAGATGAAGTGTTGGCCACTTCAGTCAATATGGTACTTAGTTGAACAAATGTAGAGATTGGTTGAGTGCATATTGCAGTGGTTTCCACAACTAATTTGATAGAATATTTCTCTAAGCTTGATGGCATTTTCCCATCTTGGCTTGATTGCCTACATAAGCTCATTGGGAATTTGTTGTACAAGTTAATCAAGAGAGTATTTCCACTTACCCAATTTTGACATCAAAATGTCTTCAACTTTTTTCTTCTCATAAACACTCCTAGTTTCATATCTAAGAGATTTGAAGTTTTCCATTCTAGCTACTCCTTCAATTTTCTTTAATTTTTCTTGAAATATAGGTGGAGGCTTCTTGAAAATAACTTCCTCGAAATCCTCCTCACCTAATTTTAATTTCTTTCTTGATCTAGATGCTCTTCTTGTGAATACTGCTATAGATGACTTGGTAGGTTGGGTAATTGTAACCTTACCATTCTTCCTTATAGGTTCTTGTTCCTTAGACCTTGTTTCTACTACTTCATCCACTACTTCATCCTCTTCCATGTCATCTCCTTTTCCTTTAGTCAATAGGAGAGTAGAACTTGCTTGCCTCAATTTTTCTATCCTCTTCTTTCCTTTATTAACTTCTTGAGGAAGCTTGATTTTGAGTTTTATTCCTATTTTGGCTTCTTTGTAAGTACCAAAATATGTTTCTTTGGGATCCATAGGTTCATTCAAAAGTGCTTCAATAATGTCCTTGGTTTCATCAATGTTAACCTCATAGCTTAGAGGCTTAACCCACACCACTCTAAGTTTGACTACTTGAATGTACACCTTGTCACAGTCTACTATAAAATAAATATCATTCTTGTATTCTTCTACAAGTTTCTTAGGTATTTCACATCTATTATTCATCTTTTCTTTGAATGAATAAAAATAGTTGTCCATGATACTATCAAAGTTCTCACCCATCTTTGCTATATATTCATTAATCTAATATAACACTAGTACATCTTTTCTCCATTTGACTATACCTTTAGATGGGAATAATTTTTCACATAGAAGAATAAAC